>CM061538.1:186606126-187806126 GCA_030864215.1 Capsicum pubescens | reverse complement strand
TCTATCCTTTAAAAATTTGAGGAGAGGATGCACCAGGCAAAACAAAGAAGAGGAAGATCAACTTGGGAAAGTCGACATGTGCTGATCTAGAGTCATGTAGGTCATCCACCACTGGGCCTCTTGAGGATATTAGAGTTGATATTTCAGCCATCAAGGAGATCATGTCAGGTTTTCCCAGAGGCCGGGAGAGCCCTCCACCACCCGCTATTCTTATGTGTCCCGATCTGATTATGAGAAGTATCAAGAGGACCCAAAGAAGTAGGGAGATACTTTTTCTAGGCTTGAGAGGGACTATTTTTCCTTGGTGAAGTTGAATCGAGAGCTCTAGGCCTCACATAAGAAGACGATAAAAAGGAAGAAGAAGAGAGATAAATTCTTCAGCAAGATGTAAAAGAGGATGAAGGGCCCGTGGAAAGTCCTAAAACCCATTGATAGACTTCATTCCTCTCGAGTAGAGAGCAATGATTAGGCCCAGTAGAGTGGTCTAATCCTGAGGCTTATGATGATTGAGAGTCTATAGGCGAGAGCAGTTCTTGATGCGGTTTCAGGGAACACCCTTATCCTTTTTTATCCTTTATTGTTTATGCAGTAAGGACACTACTAGATACTTAGTTGGGGGTGCCTATCTCTGTATTCATTTGATTTAGGTAGTAATATTTGGGCACTATGATGGTGCCCACATTTGCATGGATTAGTCTTTTTTTTTCATTGTTAGATTTTTACTTTATCTTTTTTTTGTTTGTGATGATATCCGATAAGCATTTACCTATGATAGATTGAGTGATGACATTCTTAAGGGAAAAATGTCATAATTGGGTTTTGAGTCATGGATGCAAGGAAAGTCTGAGTACATGTAGCATCGAGGTTATAAATGCAAGGGAAATCTGAGTACCTGTGGCATTTTGAATTTGGATCGCAATTATACCTATGGTAAAGTCTGAGTAACCATATGGTTTGCCCGTGTAAAAGCCAAAATATGAGATGAAGGCTTATGTTGATACCATAATTACCAAATTGTGCATGGTGTAAATGCAAAGCAAATACCCCCCTCCATCCAAAAAATTTTCAGAAATCAAGGGCACAGACATGAGCAACCTTGTATCAACATATTTTATCTTTTTGTGACTCCAAAATTTTGGCTTGTAAAAAATTGGTAGATACTCTATTTTTGTCTCTAGTGGGATGAAAAATTGATCCTTCTTGCCAAATTTACATTCCAAGTTTTGTGAGCTTATTTGTCGAAATCTCATGTGTACTTGTACCATCTATAACTTGCCCCATTAGTCTCTTAAGGATAATTTTGATTATAATTTGTTGGGGAGATGATCTTAGGCTATCTTTGTGACATTGGAAGTCCACTTTAGCTTAAAAAGCCTATCCTTGCATATATGTTATCCCTAGTCACTCACTTTGATCCCTTGGATTTTTCTATGGCATACACATTGCAAGCCATGAGCTTTTTAAATTTTATCCCTCTTTTGAACCCTACCCTCCTTGAACATAAAATTACAACTTGAGGCTAAAATCCTAAGTTAGGAGTGGTGAAGACTGGAAGAGGTAACTTTGGGCCACAAAGTTGTAAGTAAGTGCCTATGGGATTAAGCATTAAGAACAAATGAATAAGAAAAAAAAAGGATCCAACAAAGGAAAGAGAAGCACAAAGGGTGCAAGGAAAGGAAAGAAAAAGAAAATGGGTGAACCAAGGAAATAAAAGTAGGCACATGTGTAAAAAGTGAAAACAAAAAGAAGTGGCCCATGATAAAAAGTTGGATAGAATAGTGTAATGTAGATGTTCAAGGAGGGTATAGACTTATTCCTAAATAATATCATACCCTACCCCAAACCTACACTACAAGCTAAAAAAAATCCCTTAGTGATTTCCAACCAAGTATTTTCATTGTAGCGGCGATTGAAAATAGGGGAAAGCCTATAGTATGGTAATTGTTAGCATCGAGAGTTCTTGAGAGAGAGTATGTTTTACACTTACATTCTTTGTTGCATATTTGATAACTTGGTGAGTGAAATTTTCTTTCTTGTGAGGAGGCAAGCAAACAAGTTGATATAACACCTCGGGTATTTGACCCTTCCAAAATTTTGTGGGTTTTGGACTTACTAGACTTGGTATGACTCAAGGGTACCATTCATACCCTTGGATATAAGTTGAGGGAATGGATTGATGGTTCACTCATATGTTGGGCGGTAGGGGTTACTATCCAAGATATGACTCACCATTGTATGAGTTGTATGCTTGGATACGAGGGGTACAATGCTAAGTCGTATGGTTCTTGATTGGTTGGTCTTGTGGAAACTGTCCATGCTATGGTTTAGGGGTATAGTTTAGGGTACCACTCATACCCTATGGTATGGATAACATGGGTAAGTCGTACCCTCCTACGTGACTTATTTTTAGTCTTAAGTAGGGGGGTAGTCTGGACATTTCCTACCCTAAAACCCTTTTGTACCCATGTTATATAACCTTTGGTGGCCTCCCATAACTCACTTATAAAGGTATAAACACCCTCAAAACACTTTTTAAACACACACTTGAAGATTAGAGGCTAGGGTTTCTCAAGTGTTCATCTAAAGGCTTAGAGGGGTCAAGTACTTTCTATGGATCTTCTTGTATAAGGAATGTACTTCTTCCCTCATTTTTATTTCAAACTAAATACATGATTTAATGTATTTTAAACATTGATTTGGGAAATCATAAATGGTGGTTTTGAAGCAATGTTGAGTGTTGTAATGCATGTTGTTTGGTATTGGTTTAAACTATGTTTTTACATGTTTTTGATAATGGTTTGCACATGTGGGTGCTTGTTGGTTATGGTTAAACAAATTATCCATGATTAACCCTAATTATGATGATTTATGCTTTGGTTTTGGTCTTGGTAAAGGTATTCCCTCAACATGTTTGATAAAATGACAAAGAATTTTTTCACTCTATTATTAAACTTTTATTGGAACTATTGCATAGTATGGTTTGGTAATGAAACCCTAATTGGATTTGGATGGTTTTTCATGGTTTGAATGGTATAAATTCTTTAAATGTTTGGAACGTTCTAAAAAGGTTTAATTAGTATGAATGGTTTGGAATGGTTAAAGGGTAAGGTCTTGGTGGTTATGGTTGGTTTAAATGAAAACCTTGCAGGGTAGGTTGGAATCCCCCAAGTAAATGAAATAATTAAATTGGTTCAAATAATGGTTATGGCTTAATTGAACATCCTTGTGGGGTACAATGGAATCCCCCAAGTAAACAGGTTAAAGGAACACTTATGGGGTACAATGGAATCCTTCAAGCAAATATATAATGGTATACTTGCAGGGTACATGGGACTCTCCTAAGTTAACTTTGTAATTGGGTACACAAAAATCTCTTTAACTTAAAAGGTTTGTCTAAGGATAATACTTGCAAGTTATAGTCTATATGATGATACCACTATTAATAGCCATGGTAAATAATAAATGGAATTATGGATTGGTTGGTTAGAAATGGTTTTAATTGGACAATAATGGCAGGGTGTGATAGCTAACCGTGAAGGTGAGAGTTCAATGAACGAACACTGGAAACATATGTTTTTCAACATGAGGGGTAGGGTATGGCGATCCTTTTATTATATTATGAGGTACGCAGAAATCCTCAAGTACACTGTACATATGCATCATGGAGGGTAAGGGTACTCAGGAATCCCTTACTTTTATGGTATCTCCAGTTCATTCGTCTACATGCATCGTGGCTCGTTCAGGGGGTTACACTAGACCCATATAGACTATGGGTGGTTAGGGACGGTTAAGATTCATATATTTAAGTTAATGGGGGTAAAGTTTGACATATAGGCTGGAAGTTCTTGTTGAACGGATAGATTAGAGGCTTAGTCAATAGATAGGTTAGAGCATAAAGTCTATATGGCTATGCTGAGCTCTAGGTAGCATATGGATGAATAAGGTTTTGGGTATAGGAAAACCAAGTGTCCCTAGTGTACATCCTTGGTTATATTGAATACCCTGGTTTCCAGACCTTAGAAAATTTCCATGATTTTTTAGTTTTGGTTAAGATACGACTTAGGGAATGAGTCGTACGCTTGGGTATGGGTTGTATGTTCCAGTCGTATACTAACTAGTGTTGGTTGGTATGATGGATTTATTCACTGAAATGGGTACGACTTTGGTGGTATGATTTATATCTGTGGATACGGATTGTTTGGTTTCTTTATTTAACCTTAGACTTGATAACATAGGTTGGATCTGAGTATGAGTGGCTCACTATAAAGTGTAAGTCAGGGAACAATTCGTACCCAGGACTCATATGGTGGTCAGTGTTTAAACCTCCCGAATTCCATTCTGCAGGGGTACGATTTATGGGTACTAGTCGTACACTTGGATATGACTTGGGTCCAAGGGGGAAAGCCTAGTGTATGAGATATTGGTACCACTTGTATGGGATGGGTACGGTTCGTATGAAATGGGTACTACTCACAAGGGTCAGTCATCAGCTATGACGGGAATTAAGTGCAGTTTAAGTGAGGGCAATCTGGATATTTCCCCACTTATCCAACTAAGGCCCCATGACTTATATTCCCATTGGGAGGTTATTTTCCATACTATTACATTGTTAAACACTTAGTAAATACTCATAAATACTCTCTAGAGTTCTTGGGCAATGGAAGATAGGGTTTCATCTTAAGGAGTAAATTGGGGCTTGTGTGGGTGATTTCTCTCAATCATCATCTTAGTTAAAGGCATGTTCTCTTCCCTCATTGTTAGTTTCAACTAAAGGCATTGTTTTAGGCAATGTTTTCATGATTTGAATGTTGTATGATTTTGGATTTTCAAATATAATTTGGGAGTTTTGATTATAAATGGTTGGTTATGGTTTTCCCATATTTTAGTTATGCTTTATATGCATTAATAGTGGTTTTGGATAATTGGTAGCATGTGAATGGTTAGTTGGTAATGGACTTTGACTTTGTAAATACTATGGCCCTAATGTGTTTGATAAAATGCCTATAACAATGCTTTCACTATAATATTGGTTTTTCAATGGAACTTATGCATGGTTTAAACTTAGTAATGGAACCCTAAATGGTATGAATAATTTAGATGGTTTTGGAATGGTTTGTCTTAATAAACATACTTGTGGGGTACATGGGAACCCCTAAAGATAATTGGATAATATGATCTATGGGTACATGGGAATCCCTTGATCTCAAAAAGGTTTTTTTTAAGGACAATACTTGTAAGTTATAGTCGATATGATAATACCACTACTACTGGCCTTGGTTAATAATAAATGGAAAATGGTTTTGTTATTTCATAATGGTTATAATTAGGCTTAAAGGGGGAGGGGGTGTATCAAATCCATGCAAGGTGGAGGTCCCAGGGGGATCAAAATTGGAAACTCATATTTGCCGATGTGAGGTTTGGTCCTTGTGACCTTGTGCATGATGTCACACTTTATAATTTGGGGGATGTACTAGTCTTCCCAGATTTTTTTCTCTGGTCGTGCGGCTCATACACTGGGGCCCTTTCATTAGGGGGAGCTGAACCCACATAGCCTATGGATGGTTTTAGAATGACAAAGCTACACAATCCAGGTAAAGGTTTTAATGGCATGCTAAGCCCGATTCCCTTTCCCAGCATGGCTATATATATATATATATGTATGGTTTGTATGCATATGGATAGTTTTACTTGGTTTTACTAAATGACATTATTTTAGTCTTATCCAGAGTTCATGCTAGCGTTCACCCGCTAACCCATCTTTGGGCAGCTATATCCTCACGCGATACAGGAACCAACCATTCTACTCTTCCTGAGTAGCATTTAGACACTCAGGGGTCAGCTTTGGATTGAAGTGGTGAACTTCTGTCTATTCGGAAGTCTCTATTTCATGGATGTTATTTGATACTCTGAATTATTTATGGATATTGGTTTTATCTATGGTTGGGGGCATGTCTCATCTGGATATTTGTATTCTTTTGGTTAGAGGCTTTTGTGGAACTGCTACGGGTTGGAATGGGTGAGATTGGTATTGGTGTCAGCCTTAGCATTGGTATTGGTATTATGGATGATTCTGATTGATGATATTATTGATTATTCCATCCTCCTTCATGTTTGGATTATGTATAATTATTATGGAACTTTTGTGGTCATAGTTAGAATTATGGATCGGCTGGTTTTGATTCGGTTTGGTATGATTGGACGGTTGGTATTAGAGATTTAGGTTCATGGTCAATTAGGAGTCCATAAATCTATGTCTAGTAGAGTCTCTTTTAGGGGTGTGCAGCGTGCCATACTTATAAGAGAGAGGCTACAAGGTATTTAGGAATATTTCACTTTCTTGGTATTCTATTTTAATGCTTAGAGTCTAAGTCCTGAAATCTTCTCTAATCCTGAGTTATTCACTTTTCAGATCATGTCTTGACAATTTGGAACACAAGAAAATTCTTCTGTCCCATCTGGGCATGATGTTGATATGGTATTTCCTACACTTAGAGTTTTCACTCGTTCTCAGGGTCCTACCCTGATTGTTCTATAGTTCCTACCATCACTACTAGTCCTCCTCAGGGTGAGGTGAATAATGTAGAATTTTGCTAATCTATTTATACTATTTCTTAGTTGGTTGCTGCTTAGGCTGGGCGGGATTCATTTGGTAGGTTATTTGCTGACGCCACAAGGGTTGGCCAGTTTAAGAAGATGGATCCTCCTACTTTTACTGATGTGAAGGTGAAGGAGGATCCTCATAGATTCTTGGATGAAATGAAGAATATATTCAAGGTGATGCAGGCTACTAATGTGGAAGGTGTAAACTTTGTAGCTTATTAGGTCAAAGATGTTGCGAACTAATAGTACAGGGAGTGAGATAGGGATAGAGGTTATGTGGAGGATTTATCCTTGTGGGATGCCTCTCCTAATGTTTTTCTGGATTTTTTCATTCCTCAAGAGTCAAAGAAAGTGAAGATGGAGGAGTTTGTGAATCTCAAGCAATGTAAAATATCTGTCAAGGAATATGCCTTAAAGTTTCATCAACTATGATGGTATGCTCCTGATTTGGTGGTTGACATAGGGGAGAGGATTAGAAAGTTCAATTCTAGGCTATCTCAGGATCTAATCCTTAAAAGCAATACTACTTTTCTGATTAAGGATATGGATATTTCGAGGTTGGTTGTCCACATGCAGCAGGTGGAGAATGAAAAGAGGAGACATGCGGAGCTTGGGGAAAGAATGTTTAAGAGGAGTAGGTTCTCTGAGAAGAGTGGTGCTCTGCAATAGGTTGGTCGAGATGGAGGTAAAGGTACGAAGAAGGAGTAGGGAAGTTCTGGTTCCTTGTCTACTGTTAGCGCTCCTTGCCTGAGGCAGTCAAGTGATAGGCGTCCGTAGGGTGGTGATAATTTTTTAGCAGAGGGTGGACAATCTCAAGCGAATGGGGGTAAGTAAACTTTTTTATGCCCTCCTTGCTGGTTCTGTGGTCGTCTTCATCGAGGCTATTATGATGAAGGAAAGGACAAGTGTTTTAAATGTGTCTAGCTAGGCCATATGCTCAAGAATTGTTCGGTTGGTAAGGGAGCATCGGGAGCGGTCAAAGCTCTGGTTGCTTCATCTTCTATTCTTGTGCCTAGTGGTGCGGATTCAGTGTCTGCTCCTCCTTCTGGTATCGACACAAGACAAAATAGGTTGTATGCTCTTGCATCTTAATAGGAATCTGAGGTATCACCTGATGACGTTACTGGTACGTTACTACTCTTTTCTTATGACATGCATTGTCTACTTGATCTGGGGTCCATTCTATCTTATATGACCCTATTCATGGTTATATGTATTGGTTTCAATCTTGAGTTTATCTCAGATTCTTTTTCTATTTCTACCTTGGTAGGTGACTCGGTTATTTCTGAGAGAATCTATAAGGGTGTGGTATCTATTGGTAGCAAGTAAACCTTAGTAGATCTTTTTGAGCTAGATATGATGGATTTTGATGTTATTCTGAGGATGGATTGGCTACACTCTTGTTACATGTTCTTGGATCATTAGACGGACCCGTAAGGTTGTCTTTAGGTTCCCTAAAGAACCTGTTATAGAATAGAAGGGTGGTACCCTAGCTCCTAGGGGGAGAGTTATTCTTATCTTAGAGTTCAAATATTTATCTCTAAAAGTTGTCTTTATCACTTGGTTCGGGTTAAAGATTCTAACTTGAAGAGTCCTTCTTATCCCTCGGTTCTGGTAGTAAATGAGTTTTCTGAGGTTTTTCTGAATGATCTTCCTGAAGTTCCTCCAGATAGGAAAATAGAGTTGGTATTGATTTTGTTCCAGACACTCATCCAATAACTATTCCTCCTTATAGAATGGCTCCGGCTGAGTTAAGAAAACTCAAGGATCAACTTAAGGATCTTCTAGATAAGGGGTTTATTCATTCTAGTGTATCCCTATGGGGTGTACTGGTGTTGCTCGTATGCAAGAAGGATGGTTCCCTTCGGATGTGCATTAACTATCGGCAGTTGAATAAAGTGATAGTCAAGAACAAATATCCTCTTCCAAGGATAGATCACTTGTTTGATTAGTTACAAGATGCCAAGTTCTTCTCTAAGATAGATCTTTGGTCTGGGTATCATCAACTTAAGATTAAGGAGGAGGATATCCCTAAGATGGCTTTTCGTACTCAGTATAAACACTTTGAATTCTTGGTAATGTCATTTGGTTTGACTAATGCCCCTTTGATATTTATGTATTTGATGAACAAGGTTTTTAGGTTATTCTTGGATCTCTTTGTCATTGTGTTTATTAATGACATTTTGGTTTATTCCAAGAGTGAGGTGGATTAAGCTAATCACCTCCATGTGGTATTATAGACCTTGAAGGAACAACAGTTGTATGCCAAGTTCTCTAAATGTGAGTTTTGGTTAAACATTGAGATTTTTCTAGGTTATATTATTTCTAGATAGGGGATCATGGTGGATCCTCAAAAAGTGATGATGGTTAAAAGGTAGCCTAAACCCACGGTTCTAACCGACATTCAAAGTTTCTTAGGTTTGGCTGGGTATTATCGACGTTTTGTGGAAAGCTTTTCGATAATACCTACTCCTTTGACTAAGTTGACTCAGAAAAGGTGAAGTTTTCTTGGTCAGATGCTTGTGAGGGGAGTTTTGAGAAGTCGAAAGATAAGATAACTTTGGCTATGATTTTATATTACCTGAGGGTAGTGAGGGGTTTGTGGATTATTGTGATGCAACATGGGAAGATGATTGCCTATGCTTCTAGGTAGTTGAAGGTGCATGAGAGGTATTGTCCTACTCATGATTTAGAGCTATTGGCGGTGGTTTCTCCTTTGGAAATCTGGCGGCATTACTTGTATGGAGTGCACATAGACATCTTTTTTTATCATAAGTGTCAATAGTATGTGTTCACTCAGAAAGAGCTAACTCTCAGGATAAGATAAGGTTGAAGCTTCTCAAGGACTATGATATGAGTCTTCACTATCACCCAGGTAAAGCTAACATAGTTGTTGATGTTCTTAGATGGTTGTCCATGGAGAGTTTGGCTCATGTGGAGAAAGGAAAACGGGAATTGGTAAAGGATATTCACCGTTTGGCTAATCTTGGAGTTCATCTTTTGGACTCCGAGGAAGGTGGGGTGATGGTACAGGAAGTGGTTTGGTCATCTCTTGGTGCAGACATTAAGGAGAAATAAGTTCTAGATCTCGCCTTAATAAAAATCAAGAGCAGTGGACGTATGCAAAAGGTAATGGTCTTTGAGATCAGTGGAGATGGTACTTTAAGGTACCAAGGGAGGTTATGCATTCTTGATGTAGATGGTTTATGGAAAAAGATCTTGGCTAAGGCATATGAATCACACTACATTGTATATCCCGGCTTGACAAAGATGTATCATGATCTTAAGGAGATATATTAGTGGAATGGTATGAAAATGAATATGGAAGATTTTGTGGCCAGTGTGTCAACAAGTTAAAGTTGAGCACATGAGGCCTGGTGGGTTATATCAAGAAATTAATTTTCCCAAATGGAAAGAGAGGTAATCAATATGGATTTCATTACCGTTCTTCCTCGATCGCAAAACCAATTTTATTTGGTTTGGGTTATTATGGATAGAATGATGAAGTCTGCTCACTTATTGCTAGTGAGGACTACTTTTTTGCCGGAGGCTTATGTGAAACTGTACCTTCAAGTGATTGTGAACTAGCATGGGGTACCTATTTTGATTATCTCTTATTGTGGTATGCATTTTTCATCTCATTTCTGGCGGTCTTCCCAGAAAGGGTTTGGTACCAAGGTTATTCTGAGTACTGCTTTTCATTCGTAGTTAGATGGGCAAGTGGAGAGGAAAATTCAAACATTAGAGGATATGCTTCGGGCATCTGTGATTTATTATGGTGGCAATTTGGTTGAGCATCTACCTTTGGTATAGTTTGCTTACAACAATAGCTATCATTATAGTATTATATGGCCCCTTTTGAGGCATTGTATAGTAGGAGGTGTAGATCACCTATTGGTTGGTTTGAGCTTGGTGAGGCCGATATGTTCGGTCTGGATTTGGTCTATCAGATTATGGAAAAGGTAAAGGTGATCAGGGATAGGCATAAGGCTACCCAAAGTAACCAAAAGTCTTATGCAAATATAAGGCGTAGAGACTTGGAGTTTAAGGATAGGGATAAGGTGTTCCTAAAAGTATCTCCCATGAAGGGTGTAATGCAATTTGGTAAGAAGGGGAAGCTTATCCCCATTTGGTTGGTCCTTATGTGGTTTTATGAAGGGTTAGTAATGTGGATTATGAATTGGAGGTCTTTAATCTAACATAGAGTTCAGCCCGATCTTGCTCGATGCATAGTTAATTGTGGACAATTTTTATTTTTGACTTATTTTGGGATTTGCAATATATGAATTTTATAACCCTCTTTGGGTTCGAATAAAAATTAATTTTTTTTGGAATGATTTGATGTATGGCCGCCTTTTGTGTAATTTTTATTTAGGCATCACGTCAACTATGCTTTAGAATTTGAAGGAATTATAGAGTGCAGGTTTGAGAGAAGGAGTTCTCTCTTTCTGTTAGTTTTTAACTTTTAGACTCCTTACTATGGGTGATTTATGCTTTATAATGATTGAAGGTTCCTTATGCTTGATTCTGGCCCGAGGGTGAGAAAGATGCACCTTCAAATTTTTGGCTCCTAGATGATTAGTTCATGTATTTATGTATATTGAGACCTACTAATGAGGTGAGATCATGATCCATCTTGATTGGATGTTGTATCCTAAGTCCGATATTCTAAATCCATTTTGTTTCCTCTGCATCAGTCCCTAGTATTCTTTATTCTTGTTTGGGGAGGTTTTGAGGCATTGGCTTACCCCTAACGATCAAGGTTTTAGGGGGTTTCATTGTTAGGATTGAGAATCCCTAACTTTAAGTCATTTGTTATGTACGCCCGAGAGTGATCTCTTTATTTAAAGAACCCATGGTTAAGCTTTCATGGTATAGCACACTTGAGCTTGGGGTTCATCCCCTATACTAGGGATTCTAAAGAATTCCACGTATGATTCAAAAGGTAGAAGTCAATGTTCTGAAGATTTATTTTATTCATGACTTTACATCATCGAGACTGTTAGGTCAACCACATAATCTACAAAATATTCTTGTCCCAGTCTCCTCCCAAAAGCCCTTAATTCTACCTCGTTAAAACTCTTGCCAGAGAAAACCTCTCTGGGGATAAAAATTATAGTCGAAGGAGAAAAGAGTGTAGCTCGTCCTTTCGAATATTCGTGCTTACCTTAGTGATTGATGGACTTCCTTTTATTTTGGTAGGCCTGAAGGGAACCCACATCTTATAGTACAAGCATATAATACTGACTCCACTAGGGGCTAGTCCTTCCCTTTAAGAGCTAGAGATCCATTCCGATCCCGAGAACCTGCTAAGCCGTGGAGAGAGAGAACATAAGAAGTTAAGAATAATGTAAAATGAAAGAGAACAACCTTTTGTTTAACACAAATGCACTCAGTTTATTGTCTTTTGATGAGTACCTGGGTTGATTGACTATTTCTTTCTTTCAATACCTTTCCCGTGTTTGACTCAAGCATAGTCACTTAGTAATTTCCATATGTGTCTATCTTTGAGCGATAAGGTCATCGCCTCTTTTAGGTGTCAAAAATCCCTAATATTATGCCCATATGACCCATAGAATTTATATCATGCATTTTTATTTCTTGGTTTAGGGTTAACAAAAATGAGTCTTAGGAGCTTGGCCCTCTTAATGTCTCAAATAACCAACAACAGTTCCCCCGAGCTTATGGTGAAGCAATACTCCAAAAGGGGGAATGTTGTTAATGTTATATCCATAATCTTCTATATTTTTTGTCATGCAGCCCTCTTTAAAGAAAGTCCTCTATTTTGGGATGAGAAGAGATTGCAGAGCGAGGGTTGCTGATTCAACTTGAACTCACTCTTGAATCTGTTGTGTAGTGTGCATACCTGCGTTAGAGTGGGTTCTTTGAATTGCCCTGGCGTGAGGTTTTCTAATTCACCTTATCCCCTAGGTTCCAAGGGTTTCTCTCACTCTTTGATTTATTTCATGCTTAAACAGTGTTGTCTATGATCCTCTTATAATCATTCTCAATTTAAATCTTAGATTTGTATCGACTGTGCACCTCTACACAGGTCGTTGCTTAGAAATCTACCAGACACTCTTTTAACTTGAATAAAGTGACTAAGCTCTTAAGATTCAGTCCTTTTATGAAGGCTTCAATAACCTACTCATCTGGTACTTCCTTTAGCTGCATCTATTCCTTTTAAAACATGTCAATAAACTCATGGAGCAACTCCATGTCACCCTACTATATCTTGAAAATGTCTCATTTTTGTGGTCGTATTTTCATGGCTCCAACTTATGCCCTAAGAGCTATCTACTATTATGTTAAAATAATATGTAGGTGAGAATACCATACTAGAGCTCTATCCGATGCATCTCACCAAACTTATTGGCCATGACCTACTCATACTCATCCATTGTCAAAGAATTCCTATTCACAACCACTGTGAAGAACAACAAATGTTATGGAGGGTTAGTAGTCTTATTGTATTTAGTGATATCAAGTATTTCAAATCTTTTGGGGATGGGTATGATCATCATACTGGGCTTTTGGGGCACCTTAGAATAGGTCTTTGTGTTTGGACCTTTGGCTATGGGAGGAACTACTAGGATGTTGTACATGTGAGTGTGTAACTCCATACCAGTTGTGTCCTAGCGCGCACATAAGTGTAAGTGGTCACCCAAGTAGTAAAGTGGCCTTTAAAAGCCAAGTATCGATCCCACATGGACTTGTGCTCGACAATGATCTAATTCTCGTATTACTACTAAGATTAAACAAGTGTGAATGTAACTAATAATAATTGAAATTTGGGAATTAAAAGTAACCGTAAACAATGGGATAATGAAAAGTGTTAGAGAAAATAATGGGGTGAAATCATGGTCAAGGAACTATGAACAATCCTACTTGGCCATATAATCTCGTCAGTTTAGTCAATTATCTTGATTAATGATTCACGGGGTTAATAACATTATTATGGTCTTTCGAGCCTCTAATCATCCATCTAACTGACAATGCCCAAGCACACACGCAAGTGTAGGTGGTCTACCAAGTAATATAGTGGCCTTCAAGAAAGCCGAATATCGATCCCATGGGGACTTGTTCTAAACAACTTCTCAATTCTAGTTCAACAATTGAGATACAGTAACCAAGATAGTTTTAGAGTTATAAACTAAAAGTAAACTAAACTAATGTGGAAAAGTAATGACTTTGGACAATCAAAGGCTAGAGATCCAGGGTTAAGTCTTAAGAACAATCATACTACACCATTGAACTTCATTATTTAGATTACTTATCTTGGTTTTTGATTCGTAGTGTTTATCGTATGATCATGGTCTCCTAACCTCTAATCTTCTACCTAACCTGGACACTACAACTACATCGTCGTGTGGAGATGCAATAATCCAATTAGGTGCATGAAGATATCAGCCTAAAAGTGAATCAAACAAGGCTTTTAGGTATATCCCTATCCTAGATGCTAATCCAAATTCCTTATTTTATAAAATAATAAGAACCTTATTCTATCTATCCCCACGTTCTATCTTCTTATTCCCCCTCCAGAGTTCACAAAGATGATAATGGATCTATTCTAAGGGTCATGAATCCTTAAAATATTTATAAAAATGGTAAATAAACAACCAATAATGATCAAAAAATCCAAAATAAATTAATTCAAAGCAATAATAATCATGTTCTTGTCCTTAACCCCGGAAAAGAGCTTTAGACGCTAATAGACATAATCGTAATCAAAGTAACTGAATACATGATTAAATCTATTAAAAATCTAAAGTAAATAAATAAAAATGATAATTGAAGTGTTTTCCAGCACCTCTCCAAGTTTCAAATCCGTCCAAGGTTTTTAGCATCAATTACAAGTGCCCTATTTATAGGAGGCAAATTTGTTCGTCGGCGGAACAAGGGTCACGTTACGAGGGTCATTTGACTTGATTAGGGGTTGCAAAGTGACCTCATATTGAGGTAACACTGTTTTTTATTCCTTATTAATATTTTTGTGTATGTAACACGCTAAAAGTCCTTTCCATTCTCCCTCACGCACCCTGGACATTCCAAGTGTCCAAATTGAGTCCAAGTTGTGTATTGTGCTTCTATTGATCCATTCCAAGACTTTTTGAGTTGTTTAAACTTGATTTGAAGATTATAAATCCTTAAATATAATTATATTCAATTCAAAAAGAATCCTATATCATAAAACACAATAATTTATAACTCAAAATAACACAACATTCAAGACGGTGAACTAGAAACACGAGCTAAGTCTAGGCTTGCCCCCATTGATTTTAGGCTTGTTGTTTTGACTCTTTTATTGATCCAATTGACCCTTTAACATTATAACCAAGTTGTTTCACATATAAATACAAAATAAAAAACTTAGTAACTCATTAAATATGTTAGAACCCAAACACGATAGACTAGACAAACACCTAACTCAAGCTAGTCACACTAGTTTTTTCGGTTGAACTTTAAATGATCAATTTGAATCAAAACTTGTTTTAAAACACTATTAAACATTGTGAACACATATATGGACAATTAAATTCATATTTATCTTATTATCAACACATTAATAACATGAATCATCCTCAAAACAAGGCTAGTAAATTCACCCAACATCACTAACTTAGCACCATAACTACATCGTAGAAAGCGGATGCGTGTACTAAGTTAAATGCATTTATATTTAATCCTATATATGAACCAAATATGGTGAATTATTCATATCCTTATCCTAAATGAAAATCTTAACTTCAATCCCTTAAATGTTTAGGATCCTACCCCATATATCCCACATTCTAATCTATTGTTCCTCCTTCCAAGCTCGCAATAGAAATATGTATTTATTCTAAGGGTCACAAATCTTTAGAATAGTAAATACAAGGATATATGAACAACTAATAATGATAATCAACATAAACCAACTCAAATACAATCTTAAGTATTCATGTTCTTGGCCTCAACCCTAGATGATGGTGCTTAACCATTCATGGAATTACAACGAATTACAATACTGAAATTAATGTATATAGTCCAAAAGTAAACTAAAGGAAAGGATTAAAACCCTAAGAGAATCCTCCTCAAGTATAATTCAAGAGTCAATGGTCGTCCAAGGTGTGTACAATAAGATGGGAGTGTCCTATTTATACACCTGTCAAACGGGCTGGTTCAGCCCATTTAACCCAGTCAAACCGGTGGGCCCGACCCAGTTGAACCAACCTGCCAACCCATGGGTTATAGGGCCGCCGGTTTCGGGCCTGATCCAGCCAAATATTTTGACCCGATGGACCGGCCCAATTAGAAAACCAGACCAGGACAACCGATAATCGGACCAGACTGGCCAGGTTCGTTTAAAAAAAATTTATTTTTATTTTTAATTGGACTAGTCGTTGGGTGTTTGGCCCAAATGGACTATTGGGCCTCCAACGTCTATAAATCCATTTGCCTCAATAGCCATTTGGCCATTTACCCATTTTTAAAAAAAAAAATAATTTCAAAAATTTAGTATAAATACCCCTAACTCTAAATTCATTTTTCACACAATTCTAATTCTCTCAAATCTCAATCTCTCTCAAATCTATAAATTATCTCCTAAAGTTCTTAATTTCATTTTTTAATTTTTCAATTACAAATACAAGGGGAAGTTTCTAAAGTCGCAACTTTCGGATACTTCCAAAATTTGGTATTCTCGTTCCATCTCTTAACTTTAATTTTTAATTAGTGTATTAATTGTTGAATAATTATTTTAATTATTTTTGTGTATTTGAATTATTTTTTATTTTATTTTTTAATATGGATAAAATAAGAAACCTCGATAAAAGTGTCAAATTTTTTTGTCCCATAAGTGATAGTGGTAGTAAAAAAGTGAATTGATGCCGGTTCCGATATAGGTAGTTCAAGTAATAGATATACCCTTGTGCATCCGGTACCAGTTAGTCAACCTTTTGAGAAAGAAATATGTGTAGGTGTTCACGATATGGATTATGCAGAAGCTCAGGAAAATTATGATATAGAAGAAGAAAATAAAGTAGATACGATTAATTTAGATGAAGATGATGATGATATTGGTGAGACACCTGCAGTAGGAAATGTTAATGTTAGATCTGAATCGATTAATCGTCCGCCCCATCCTCCCCTTGCCCCAAGAGCTCGTAGAAAAACTAGTAATGCATGGAAATTTTTTTCTGAAATAGAAGGAGAAACTAAGATGCCATGCAATATTTGTGAAATTATATATGAGCATAAAACCGGAGACATCTGAATCAATTAATCGTCCGCCCCATCCTCCCCTTGCCCCAAGAGCTCGTAGAAAAACTAATATTGCATGAGAATTTTTTTCTGAAATAGAAGGAGAAACTAAGGTGTCATGCAATATTTATGAAATTATATATGAGCATAAAATCGGAGGCAATAAAGGGGGTACAGATTCATTGATGAGACATTTAAGAGATAGACACTCTAAAGAGTTATTTATTGCACAAGGTGGTAAGGTTGTTGGTGGGCCAACAAAAATTAGATTGAACCCAACAATCGGTCAATTAAACAAAATTTATAGTAAAATAAAGGACCGGGAAGAAATAGAAAAAATGATAGTCGTGGGTTGTTTGCCTTTCACTTTTACTTCTTTTGATGCTTTTATTCATTATATTCAAGCAATTTATAATCTTAAGTTTGATGGTATTCCTAGAAATACTTGTTGGGCTGATACTTTTAGGCTCCATGCACAATATGTTTATTATTTATCTACATTATTAAAAAATATTCAATGTTGAATTGCTCTAACTTCTGATCTTGGTCGTGCCGTTAGTAAAAATAATTATTTAACCATTACTTGTCACTGGATATATAGTAATTTTTTTATGAAAAAATGTATTCTAGATTTTTTGTATGATGAAGATCGTAGAGATACTGGAAAATTTATTTCTGAATTTATTACTAAAATCGCAGAATATTGTGGTATTGAAAAAGAAATTTTTATGTATTGCTTTTGATAATACATCTAACAACAAGGTTGCTATTGAGAAGTTAAAAGCTGATCTTTCTCCGCTATTACCTGAAATATTTCATGTCAAGTGTGCTTGTCATATATATAACTTAATTGTAAAACATGGTCTTGATTTTTTTGAGCTTTATATTGAAAAGGTCCAGCTTGTTGTTGACTTTATTCAAGGAAATAATTTAAGAGGTAGAGTGAGAGATTTTAAAGTTAAATGTGAACAAAATGGACTTAGACCGATATTAATGCCTGAAGAATGTGATATTACATGGAATTCTACTTATAATTATTTGAAAACTTGTCTTGCTTATAAAGCTCCTATTACTATGACTTTTAATAAATTTTTTGGTTCTTTTCCTGAGTGTATGTTACATGATTCTAATTAGACTGCAATTGATGATCTTGTTAAGTTTTTGGAAAGATTCTATATAGCTACAGTGGAATTTTTCGGTGCTTATTATCCTACTATTTTTAATATTTTACCTTATTTAGCCGACATTTCTTATTTTCTTAAAGATTATAAGGATAGAGAAGGTTACAAAGAAGGTGTTGGTGCTATGTTTACTAAATTTAAAAAGTATTTTTTCCCGCTTCCCCCAATTTACTTGGTTGGTGCTATACTAAATTCATGCATGAAATATAATACTATGTGCGACTTTAGTACTGTTATACATAATTCCTTAGAGATAGAGCCTCTAGAAAAACAAGATTTGTTTACGGCTATGAGTGATGCGAACATTTAATTAGAAGCATTATATAATCATTATGCCAATTTAATTGATGTAGCTGTACCGACAAATATCACTTCAATTGTCGCTCCTCAAGCTCCTGAGGAACCATCATCTTCTAAAAGGTTGGCACATACTGGTTTTCCTGATTTCTTTTATGATTTAAATGTTTGGGACAGGGTTTCTTCATCAACAACATACACAGCAAATTATCAGGAAGAGCTTAGGTATTATTTTCGACAGCCGGCAGAGGATCGTAGAGCAAGGATCAACGCATTGGATTGGAGGAAGAATAATGAAAGATAATATCCTGTGCTTTCAAAATTAGCTAGAGATATATTGAATGTTCCAATGTCAATCGTTGCATCAGAGAGCGTTTTTAGTCAGGGATGACAACATCTTGGAGACAACCGACACTTATTGGGAAGCAATGCTATGAATGTTCTAGTTTTCCTTAGAGATTGGATTAGAGCGAAATGAAGAAACCAAGGAATGGAGATGGAATCGAAAGACGAACAAAATATTAAATAAATTCTGACTTCATGGGAGAACTCAGCACAATCAAGTCAAATGCATGGTTTTACCCCCATTGATTTTGATTATCCTATGGCAGTTTTCGTTAATTTTAACATGAACGAGTTGGAAAAAATGATGTGAAATTTGTAATTTTTCATTCATGTAAATTATAAGTTTTGGATCATTTTTCAATCAATAAAATATAACATTCATTCACTCCTTACTTTGGAAATCTCTATATAGTATATATTTTGTATAGACTAAAATAATATATATTTAATATGTATAAGTTTCTAAAGTAGTATAATACTATAATATGTAATGTATAATACGTTACTTTTAATATATTACTATCAAACTTTACACTAAGTAAAGAACATAACAAACATATATATATACACATAATGAAAAAATAAATATCTTTTTAAGTTCAAACTTCAAACTAACAAAAAAATATAGGTTGTATGTATATTATCTAGACTAGTATATATATATTGTAGTATATATTTAGATTTTAGTGTATATATGTCGTATGTATATTATGTAGACTAGTATATATGTTTAGCGTATATATGTTGTATGTATATTATGTAGACTAGTATAGATATTGTATTGTACGTATATATGTGCATATATTTCCTATGGAATCTAAACTAGTATCTATTTAAAGTATACACACGTATATCTTTTCTAAAGTAGTATATATTTAGTGTATATATGTTGTATGTATATTATTTAAAATAGTAAATATATTGTATTCTACATATATATGTGCATATATTTCCTATAGAATCTAAACTAGTATCTACTTAAAGTATACACGCGTAATTATTTTCTAAAGTAGTATATATTTAGTGTATATATATCGTATGTATATTATGTAGAATAGTATATATATTTAGTGTATATATGTTGTATGTAGATTAATTAAAGTAGTATTATATTTTATTGTACGTATATATGTGCATATATTTCCTATAGAATCTAAACTAGTATCTACTTAAAGTATACAGTAGACTAGTATATATATTTAGTGTATATATGTTGTATGTAGATTAATTAAAGTAGTATTATATTGTATTGTACGTATATATGTGCATATATTTCCTATAGAATCTAAACTAGTATCTACTTAAAGTATACATGCGTAATTATTTTCTAAAGTAGTATATATTTAGTGTATATATATCGTATGTCTATTATTTAACGTTTTTAAAATGTATAAGTGTGTACATATTGAAAAAAAAATATGAAAATGTGATTTTTTTTTAATTTTGACCGATTTTGACCGGTCAAAATCGGATAAATTATAAGTGGGTTGATTCCAGTCCGTTTGAGAAAATTTACTGTTTGGGCCTGGACTGGACCGGCCCGTTAACATTGAACCGGTACCGTACCCGGCCCTAACCCGGTAAAACTTAATGGGCCGGTGCCTGGTTGAATCATATCGGCCCACTTAATAGGTTTACCTATTTATAGAGGAAAGCCAAGTGCCCGTTTTGACATCAAGGGTGTGCCATGCAACTGATTTGGCGCAATAAGGGCGTGCTACACCCTTATAGAGGATACGCAGTGGAATTCGTTAATTTGGTTTGTGTCTAAGAGCGTGGAACGCCCTTATTTCAGAGGCTAAAGGGTGTGCCATGCCCTAGTTCTCAGACTTTCTTAATTTTGTTTACGTTTGCTTCATCCACTTGGCTTTAAGTTCCTTACTTTGTGGTTTTCTTTCCTCTTCCAATTCATCTTGTATAGCATCCCATCATTGAGTTTAACATCTCACAAGGTTTCATATATAATCAAACATCCCAAATTAGTGCTTAAAAGTAATAGAATCTAACAAGATAAACTAGAACAACACATAGCCCACGCTAGTTACAATTATTTTACCGTCTGAACTATAAATAATCCTTTTCATTCCAAACTTGTTTTAAACATACCTTAAACATTATAATCAAGTATTTTAACACTTAGATGCTCAATTATATGGATATCCACTCATTATACACGTCAGAAGTCCTCAAAACTAGGCTAAATACATAAAGATTATGACACTTAGGTGCAGTACCCTAAACCTTCATCTCCTCCTTAACAACTCTACTATATATACTAGTAAAAGGGCAAAAGTTTTAGGCTCTCCCCTGACTTTCTAGCTTTGTATCCTTAAGATTTGTCTTCAAACTACTCATCATCTTACTTCTTATTTTCTTTGGAGGATTTTGTAGTTCCCGTACTGGACTACATTGAAACTCATCTATTTGCCTTCCTGGTGCTTCTACTATTTCCCACTTTCTTCTGACCTTTATTAAAGATTTCAAGTATCTTTTGGAGGCCTTCTGGATTAGATGCTCTATCTTTTATTTCTTCCTTCTTGTTAAGAAAGTTGTGGTCCCTTTTCTGAATGTTCTGTCAAGTCCATACTGAAAGATGAATTATTGATATCATGATCAATCGTCGGATCACTGGAGTCGGTCACGCCTAAAGGTTGATTCCTTGTTGCTTCCTAAGTCACAAGCTCACCCTCAATCTGCTCCTCCTTGTTGACCATGAGTAGATTTGCAAAAACACAATGCAAGCAAACTACCAAAGAACAAAGAAGATTAAACCCATATAATTGCTCTGGCCACTACGGTGGGTGCCAAACTGTTTACCACAGATTTAGTATAGTTAAATTAGTAGGTGAGTCAAGAGCACACATTACGATTCAACTTTGTTTTAGATTTTATTTTTTAGTGGTTAGATTACTACATGATGAAAGGAAGCAACTTATTATTAAAAGAGTATAATGAGTAAATAAAGTGTACTACTTTTGTAAGACCCCGTGAAATTCTTAGCTTAACTCAACCCTTTTTAAAGCTCATTAAGGGGTCCCAGACTTAGAAAATTCTAGCTAAGTATTCAGAATTAGTATTATTTTGGACTTTGTAAGTTGGTAACTCTATTCCATAACTCTTATGACCTTAAACTTTCAATCTTTAGGTTAATTTATGATCAGGAATGTCAGTAGGTGTTCCTGGACGAGTTTCATATTTTTCAGAGCTCGTTTGAACCATGTTTGGGAATCCAAACTAGTGCATTGACGCGATTTCGGTGTGGCGCGACGGCCATTGTGTCAGTCAATATTTTTCCTTTTCTCCCAGTGGCAATTTCCAGTGAACCAATGTGGACTCGATGCGGCGCGTTGGCTATCGCATTGATGCCAACTACGCGGCGCACCGTCCAGCTCATCAACAGTTTGGTTTTCAGTCATTAATAAGTCGTGTACATAAGGGTATTTAGGTCTTTTTTCCCACCCCTATTATGCCCTAAAATACGATATTCCAACCCTTATTGAGCAAAATATACTTACTTTCTCTCAAATTTCTCAAGAACAAGAAACCTAGGTGATTTAATTTCAAAGACAAGGCTCAATATTTCACCATTTTTCTTCAAGAATTTAGCAACCAAGGTATGTCAAGTGTTCAACCAAGGGTTCCTTCCACCCTTGGAGTCCAAGAAACTCTTTTAAACTTTACGTATCTTGATTAGATGATTACTTCCCACAGTCTCAGTTTCAGTTCCAATCTCAGAATAGAACTCAGTTCAGTTTTACAGATTCAGGACTGTTAGATACAATACTCAGTTTAGTACGAAACTCAGTATAGTTCCACAAGATTAAGACTGTTAGATACAGTCACTCAATTATTAGCTACACAGTATCAGTAATCTCAGATATCAGTAAATTAGTAATTTAGAACTCCGTATCCAATGTTATCACGACCTCAGTTAAATTATATGTATTCATGCATGTATTCTCATTTATTTATATTCATGTCATTCAATCAGTATTGTTCATGCATATGGACTCATGCATATCAGCCTACCTCACTTAGCATACCAGTACATTCAAAGTACTGATGCATACCATTCTTTTGTGCTATGATGTTTTATATCATAGGTTCAAACGCGCGGGCTCTCTATCATAATTAGTAGTTTAAACATTCAGATGAAAGAGTTAGTGGTGAGTCCTCTTAGTTCGAGGACATGATGATTATTTTAGTAGTTCAGCTTATTTCAGTAGTTCGGAGTTAGTTGGGGACTTGTCCCACCAACTCCATATTTTAGACAGTTTAGAGGCTTTTTCAGACTAGAGTATTTTCAGACAGATGTATTAGATTTGGTATTTGTTATACCGTATTCAGTTTTATTGCATTATTGAACCTTATGGCATGTTTTTCGCCTAATTTTCGCATACTACAGTATTATTATTTAGTTATTGCAGAAGGTACCATTCACGGGTTAGCTTGTGGTCCTTCGGGATTATGAGCATTGTGTACCGTCTGGGGTATAGACTCGAGGTACTACAAACTTAGTATCGGAGCCTAAGGTTCAACAGATTCCTAGGAAGTCTGAAAACCCCTTCTAGTAGAGTCTTGTGCATAGGTGTGAAATGCATCACACTTATGGACAGGAGGCTGCGAGGTGTTTTAGGAAAAGTTTCCCTTCTTTCAGTATTCACATCGTGTAAGTGAGCATGAGCTCTAGTTGAACTCCCTGTCTAATCCAAATTTCTCTTCTATTTATAGAATATGCCTCCAAAGAGGACTAAAGGACGGGGAATGAGAGACTAGTTAGAACCCCAGCCCGTCCAGCCAGATCCTCTGGACGAACATGATGTTCCGTCTTTTGACATAACATTTTTCATCTTTTTCTTGGGAAAATTGCATGTTTTAAAGCAACCAAGGTTGCATTTAATGATGGTTTTTAGTTTTTTGGGGTAAGGAGCCAGCTGAGGGAAAAGACTTAGAAAATTAGAAGAAAAACACTTCTGACGGTCAAAATGGAGGATCGTCAGTCTTGCGACGGACCACCAACTAAACTGTTAGGTCCGAATAGAGTCTATGACTTCAAAATACCCAGCGACAGCCCATGTGGTGGACCGTCAGTCTACCGAAGGACCACCACTTTGGCCATCAGCACTAAACAGAACCAGGCATCATGAAATACTCAGCGACGGCCAACATGGTGGACCACCAACCTTGCGATGGACCACCACTTTGGCCGTCAGGACTATCCAAAACTTGACTCTCAAGGATCATCAGCAACGTTCAAAATAGTGGACTGTCAGTCTTGCGACGGACCGCCACTTGGACTATCATTCTTATCCAGAAAGTGACCTACCAAGATCAGCAACGATGGACCAAATAGTGGACCGTCAACCTTGCGATAGACCACTACTTGGGTCGTTACTTTGGATGCGGGTTTTATAATTTCTAATTTTAAATCCTTTTTTAGTGGGAACATATAAATAGCCAATTTTAGGTTTTATTGGTGATCTCTCATATTTTATTAGGGATTTCCATACTGAAAATACATCTTTACATAGTTGAACTCTAAGATTCATTGGAGATTTGTGGATATAGATTCCGTTATCATATTTTATATTAAAGATTGAAGAACAACAATTGTGATTTTTTGTAATTAAACTATGAATTAATTTATGAATAATACAATGGTTTCTTCTCCTTCTTGGGTGGAAATGTGTGGCTAAGATCCCATAACTAGGGTTATGGGAGACTTGATGTGAAAAGCTAACTTTGGGTTGTGAATCTAGTAGATTCCCATGAGTAATTGATGTTTTATAAGCTCTTCTTCAATTTAATGACTTTTCTTGGTTGCAAACTCGAAAAGTGAGCCAAAGAACAACACTTGTTCAAATAGAAAAGGGTTTCTTGGAAAAGAAAGGGTTTACATAAATTTAAAGGCTTTAAACTTTGGATAGAGGGTAGATGCCTTAACCAGATCAACCCATGTAACATTATAGTTGAATTAATACTAGGTTCATTAAGTTTGAAATAATTAAGGTATAAGTTACTCATTTAGGTTGAGAAACTAATAGGTAAACCATAGAATTCAATTACTCTTGCAATAAAAATTGTTCATTGGGATTCCGCAATAGTTCACAACCCTAGCTGCTTAAGCATCTTGGTAACCATAACTCTAGTTTGACTTCTCTTATTGAATTACTATTAGCAATATAATCTACAGTTGGATTACTTTCTATGACAAACATTTGAATATAATTGATAAATCAAAATCCCCCTCTATTCTGGAACCTTCGATCAACAGTCTAGTAACAACCATAATACTTAGTGAACACAGTATTCCCTGTGGGATTCAATATCCAACCCAGTTGGGTTCTATATTTGACAGTGACCGCTTACACTTTCTAATGAGAGTTATAATTTAGGCATATCAAATTTTGGCACCATTGTCGGGGAGTACGGTGGTCAATTAAGTTTGTGTTTGTTAATTGACCTTTGGTCAAGTTTCCCAAACTTTACTTTTTTTGTTGTTTTTGTTCTGTGCAAGGTAGTTATTATGTATGCCAAGTACACAGAGATCGGGTGCACCATTATTACCAATACATCCAGAACCGCAGTTAATTGGCAAAATAGTCGACCCCCAAGATGTTGAAAGACTTGTCGCTTTGGCTAGAGCTCAACTAAATCAGCAGAATGACGGCCAGCAGGTGCGTCATCCTAATCCTGATGATGATGATTTTGGGGATGATGATTTGTTAAATCCTATTAACACAAGTCATGCAGAGAATGTGGTTGCACCAGTGAATCAAAATTTAAACAAGAATCACCCCTTTAGGGAAAGGTAAGAACGTCAACCAGTGCAGTTTAATCTAAATGACGATGAAGATAGAATGGATGAAGTAGGTACAACTGGAGCTATCATTCCTCCACCTCTAGCACCAGGAGCTAAATTTAATATTACCAGTATGATAATTCAACTCCTTCATCTTAAGGGGTTGTTCGGTGGTCTTCCCGTAGATGATCCAAACATGCATTTGGTGAACTTTGTCACCATTTGTAAGTATTTTGATAATCCAAGAGTGGGTTAGAATTATATCCGCCTGCGTTTGTTTCTATTGTCTTTGTCTGGAGAGGCAGCACTATGGCTAAATAAACTGACTCCCAACTCTCTAACCAATTGTAGGCAGTTGAAAGAGGATTTCCTAGAAAGGTTTTTTCCACCCACCAGGAGGGTACAGTTGAGGGATGAAATCAGTAACTTCCAATAGTTTCCCACTGAAGCTCTTCATGAGATCTGGAAGAGGTTTAAAAAGAAGTTGATACAATGCCCGAACCATAACATGACCGATATTTATTTGATGGAGACTCTTTATCGGGATTTGAACTCTATTACAAAGCCAGTCATGGATAATGCTGCAGAAGGGTCGTTTGTTGACCTTACTTTTCCAGAGGCTTCGGAGATGCTTGATCGGATGACCAAACAGAGTAGAGCTTGGCATAACAGAGATTCTGTGGTAGCATGACCTACTGTGTCTGGTAGTATGATTGTAAAGCAATGTAAGAAAGAGGAAGAACATGACCAGGATATGGCATATTTAAAGACAAATGGATTTGCTGACTAAGCATCTATTATCTGAAAAAATAAAAAAGGTGAAAGTTGTTGCATCACAAGGAAGAGCTGACTCTGATTAGAAAGAAAAGACGAACTATCTAAATAATTAGGGGTTTTTTTAGGCAATAGCCAAGGAAATTAAGGTCGGAACTATTATGAAAAAGTTGGTTAAAAGAATAGAGATCAAGGGAACTGGAAGAGCAAAAATGATAGGAGTGAACTATATGAACCTCCTAGAAGTAGAGATAATACTACAACTTGCTCTGGCAAGATGTCCAAGGAGGACATGATAGAGAAATTATTAAAGGGAGTTGAGACTACCAACTCTGGGTGACTACTATGAAGAGTTATTTCTCATCCATGAATCAGTTGGTAAACTCACACTCTACTTCTATCAAACAGTTGGAGCAGCAAATGAGCCAACTCTCAGCAATATTAAATCAGAGGAAGAGCGGAACTTTGCCAAGTGATACAATTCAGAACCCTCAAAATAATGGCTCCTGCATGGCAATTACCACACGGAGTGGTAAGGTATTACCAGGCCCGTCTGTGGGCAAAGCTACGATTGAAGACATGATTGAAAAGGATATTTAGCATGAAGAAAGTTATCCAGTGGAGTCTGAGAAACTGGATGAAGTTATTGATAATACACCATCCAACCATCAACAGGGTGATGAGTTGGACAAGAGCAAGGAAAAAGAGACTGAAGTGGTGGTTACTATACTCCCAAATCAACCTTCTCTATTTCCCTATCGATTGAAAAAAGAGGCCGACGACACAAAGTTTGGAAAGTTTATGGCCATTCTTAAGCAGTTGATAATCAATTTGCCATTGGTGGAGACATTGGAGAAAATGCCCGGGTACGCAAAGTTCATAAAAGACCTTGTTACGAAGAAGCGGATAGTTAGTTATGAGATGGTGGACAATCTCCATCATTATGGTACTATTTCCACAAGGTCGTTAGTGCAGAAGAAGGCAGACTTGGGAGCATTTACAATCTCGTGCACTATTGGGCCTCTTGATTTCGCAAAAGCTCTATGTGATTTGGGATCTAGTATAAACTTGATGCCACTTGTTGGGTATAAGAAACTGGATTTTGGGGATCCTACTCCCATGAACATGAGATTATTTATGGCAGACAGGTTTGTGAAGCAGCCCATAAGGATTCTATATGACGTATTAGTTAAGGTGTCCAGTTTCATATTTCAAGTTAATTTTGTCATTCTTATTTGCGAGGTGGATTTTGAGGTGTCCATAATCTTGGGCAGACCTTTCCTCGCAACTGGGAGTGTACTTATTGATTTAAAGGAAAATAAGCTACTATTCAGGCTGAATGATGAAGTAGTTCAATTCGATGTACGCTAGTCCATGAAACAGCATAAAGATATGAACGTATTTTCTATTGTGGATGTTTATTATGAGGAGGAGAAGGAAGTACCTATAAAGGAAAAATTTGTTGTGGAGACTTTAGCTGTTGTATTAATAAATTTTGATGAAGATGGTATTGAAGATTATGAGGAGACTGTGTGTGCCTTGACAGGAATGAGTTCTTATTTTTATGCACCCAAGAAGCTGGATTTGGACTTGAAAAATTGTCCAAGTCCACCAGCTAAGCCGTCTATTGAAGAGCCACCTACTTTGGAGCTAAAAGAGTTGCCCAGTCATTTGAGGTACGTGTTTCTAGGTAGCAGGAATACACTACCATTATTATTGCAGCTGACTTAGGTGAGCAACAGGTGGAAGTCCTTATTTTTATTCTTAAGAGATATAAGAGGGCTATTGGTTGGATGATTGCAGATATTATCGATAGTCCTCCTGGATATGCATACATAAAATCCAGCTAGAGGGGGATTGTGTTCCGACTATTGAGAATCAGCATCGTCTAAACCTACCTATGCAAGAGATGGTGAAGAAAGAAATCATCAAGTGTCTAGATGCAGGAGTGGTATACCTTATCTCAGATAGTAGGAAGGTAAGTCCTGTTCAGTGCATGCCCAAAAAGGGGGGCATAACAGTGGTGGCTAACGAGAAGAATAAGTTGATTCTACTCAGGCCTATTACTGGATAGAGGGTGTGTGTGGATTACATAAAACTCAACTCGTGGACATTGAAGGACCACTTCCCAATGCATTTCATGGATCAGATGCTTGATCAATTGGCGGGAAGAGGTTGGTATTATTTCTTGGATGTATGGTGACAATCAGATCTCTATAGCCTTGGAGGATCAGGAGAAAACTACATTTACCTTCCCATATTGTACTTTTGCATTTAAGCGGATGCCGTTTGGATTGTGTAATGCACACGCTACCTTTCAATGGTGCATGATGTCTATTTTCTCAGATATGGTTGAAGACACCATGGAGGTGTTTATGGATGATTTTTCTGTGATAGGAGATTTGTTTGAGTTGTGTTTTGTAAATCTGAGTAGGGCCTTGCAGCGGTGTGACGAGTTTAATCTTGTGCTTAATTGGGAGAAATGCCACTTCATGGTAAAGTAGGGCATTGTTCTCAGAGACAAAATTTCAGCAAAGGGGATTGAAGTTGATCGAGCCAAAGTTAAGGTTATGGAGAAGCTTCCACCTCCTATTTTAGTAAAGGGGATGCATAGTTTCCTTGGTCATGTTGGCTTCTATCGGAGGTTTATAAAAGACTTCTCAAAGATTGCAAACCCCCTTTGCAAACTTTTTGGAGAAGGAATTTAAATTCTTCTTTGATGATAATTGCTTAAAGGTTTTTGAATGCCTTAAAGGGAAGCTGGTTGATGCTCCTATTATTGTTACTCTGGATTGGTCAAAACCATTTGAGATCATGTGTGATGCAAGCGGTGTTGCCCTTGGAGTTGTGCTGGGACAAAGAAAGACAAATTGTTTTATCCAATCTATTATGCCAGCAAAGCGCTGAATAGATATCAAAAGAACTACACCATCACAGAACAGGAACTTCTTGCAGTAGTCTATGATTTTGAGAAGTTTCGGTCTTATTTTCTAGGAACCATGGTGGTGGTCCATACCGACCATGCAACCTTGAGATATTTGATGGCAAAAAAAGATGAAATACCAAGGTTTATTAGATGGGTACTGCTACTTCAAGAATTTTACTTTGAAGTTAAGGATAGGAAGGGTTGCGAAAACCAAGTGGCAGATCATCTATCTAGGCTGAAGGCGAGCAAACAGCTAGATATGAATTTGAGATCAATGATGAATTTACGGATGAGGAAATCTTGGCTGTTGTTATGGAGAAATTACCTTGTTATGTTGATTTCGCAAATTATGTGGTGAGCGAGGTGATACCAAAGAATCTTTTCGTTCATCAAAGGAAAAAGTTTCTCCATGATGTGACCCATTACCTCTGGGATGAGCCGTATTTTTTCAACGATGTGCGGATGGTATTATTAGACGGTGCATCCCAGAAGTAGATATGTTAAGTATACTGGAAGCAAGTCATGCTTCCCAGTTGGAGGTCACCATGCAGGTGATCGGACTATAAGGAAAGTGCTTCAGAGTGGCAACTATTGGCCCTCTTTGTTCAAAGATGCCTATGAGTTCTTAAAGAGGTGCGACCAATGTCAAAGGCAAGGGTCCATCTCAAAGCTCCATGAGATGCCAATGTCTAAAATGATGAAGCTAGAGTTATTTGATATATGGTGCATTGATTTCATGGGGCTCTTCGTGAGCTCATTTGGGGTGAAGTACATATTAGTGGCCGTTGACTATGTGTCAAAATGGGTTGAGGCAGTGGCTCTGGCAGATGATGAAGGGAAAAGAGTTATTTCATTCTTGAGGAAAATGTTTTCCCTCACTTCGGGGTACCACGTACCATCATCAGCGATGGAGGATCACACTTTTGCAACAAGATGTTTAGAGCTGCCTTAGAAAAATATGAAGTTAAGCAGCATAAAGTGGCTACACTATACCACCCGCAAACTAATGGGCAGGTAGAAATCTCTAATCGGGAAATTAGAGCTATACTTGCCAAGACTATAAATGCTAGCAGGAAGGATTGGTCTAGGAAGATGGACGATGCCTTATGGCATATCGCACGACTTTCAAGACACCTATTCGCATGTCGCCATACCAATTGGTTTATGGCAAGGTGTGTCATTTTCCGATTGAGCTAGAGCATAAAGCATTGTGTGCACTGAAGTGGCTTAACTTGAATTGGAATGAGGCAACGAATATGACGATGGGGCATCTTATGATTGGGATGATCTATACAAGGAAAGAATGAAGAAGCACCATGATCGTAGGATTAAAAAGCGAGATTTCCAGAAAGGTGACTTGGTTCTTCTGTTTAACTCCAGACTCAAACTATTTCCAGGTAAGCTCAAATCCAAATGGTTCAGCCCATTTAAAGTGAGTCAAGTCTACTCATCTGGAGTAGTGGAACTTGAAAATAAAGACGGAAGTGTCTTCAAGGTAAATGGGCAGTGTATGAAACTATATATCAGTCCAATGGACTCGATAAGGAGTATTGATACTACCTATCTCGATAAAGTTGAGTAATCGTGATAATTGAGTCGTGTCACGATGATAAATCAAGCGCTAGTGGGAGGCAACCCACAGTGTGTTATCGTAAAGCATTAATTAAATTATTTTGTTGTTGTAGTGCATTTTTTATGTGTTTGTGAAGTGTGCAGGATTTAAAATACAGTAAAAAAGGAGTAATACAATTGGAAAAATGGGGAAAATCTGAGAAGAAAAGTGACAACCTAATTGGTAGACTACCAGTCACCTGACAAACCATCATTTCAACCATCGCAAAGAAGCTAAAAAAATAATTCACTGGAAAAAATTAAAGGCCAAAGTGGTGGACCGTCACTAAATTGGTGGACCACCACACTGACCGTCAAAATCAAGTTGAGTTGCCCAGTTTCTGGTAAGGTGCGACGTCTGAAGTGGTGGACCATCACAAATTTGGTGGACCATTGAAATTAAACTTAGGTGACCATGTTCTGGTAAGGTGCGACGACCGAAGTGGTGGACCGTCACAAATTTTATGGACCGTCGAAATTAAACTAAGGTGACCATGTTCTGGTAAGGTGCGATAGCCAAAGTGGTGGACCGTCACAAATTTGGTGGACGCCACTTGGACCATCGAAATGAAACTGAAGTGACCATGTTCTGGTAAGGAGCAACGGCCCAAATGGTGGTCCGTCACATTTCCGACAGACTGTCGTAGTAGCCATCACTGTTACCCTAGCACTGGGTCAGGTCGGGTTAGGTTAAAATTGTTCTTTATTTAAGTGACTCGTATTTGACCCAATTGATTTTAAAGAGGTAAAAGAGTGGTTACATACGTTGTATAATTTTCAGCTTTTTCAACTGACCAAATTCCTTTGGATTCAAAGTATCTGAAGTCATTTTCTCTTCCTAGGACTCTCTATCTACTCCCTTTTTCCCTATTTAAGTGACCACCTCTTTTCTTTATTTTCATCACAAACAACCTCGAGAGCAAATATAGATTTACAAATGAAGCTTGATTTTGTAATTTGCAAGCAAGTAAAAGAAGAAGCTACTGCAAAACCAAGGTATGAGCCCCACCCTATTCTTCCCTCTTTGAATTACAAAACATTAAATAAATGAGTGGTTTGTTGATTAAAATTCCATCTTGTGTGATTCTTTTGCTTTGAGTTGTTGTAAGTTTGGAAACTTGAATATACAGTGTTGACTGAAGTCTGAGTAACTCACGTGTTTAAAAACAAGAATTATGTGCATAATTATGATGTTGGTGTCAACTTTTGCTTAAAAAAAATAGGGACTATATGCTAAATGTTTGACAAAATACTGAATTGAATCCTGAATCTGAAGAAGCGGGTGTGACGGTGGAAATAGTGGACCGTCAATTATGCGACAACCACCAAATGGACCGTCGCAAGCACCCCAGAAATGATACCCACTGGTTAAGATGCAATGGCCAAAGTAGTGTACCGTCAACTTTGCAACGGACCACCATATGGACTGTCGCAACTCTCTAAATTTTTAGGTCTTTCGGATAGGACCTTACGGCCCAACTGGTGGACCACCAGTTACCCGACGGACCACCAGTGTGGCCGCCAAGTCTAAGTTTTCACTGTTAGGTTGTTTTTGTGTTGTGAACTAATTCCTTACTTCTTTTTCAGGAGTTATAGCTTGGAAACTTTCACTAAATAGAGAAGGAAGATCTCAAAGGGGTAGAGGTGAATCTGCACATGCTTACAACACCAAGCAACGTAAAAGGGAAACTCCCACGCTCTCCCAGTCTGAAGAGAAGAGCGACAGTAGCACAAGCAGTACCAGCTTAAGCTCAGATGAGAGAACGGTTGCTACAAATCAACCCGAGCCTGTTGAGGGTGAAACTGAGGCAGCTAATGTGGGAGGAAAAATGGAAGCGACAAATATAGATACTGAACATGAGGATTCTAACATTCTCAAGCATAAGGATTCTAAAGTATGAGAGGCAATTAGATTGTAGATAGAGGGAGCACGAGAGAAATTCTATGATAGATTGAAACCTACAGCAAGAGGAATAAAAAGGCCATTCGTAGAGGAACATCAGATTATGAAAATGGAGTTACATGAATATCCTGAGTTGGAATACTATTTCAATGAGTATGAACTAGCATGGATGAGCAGGCCACCAGGACCGTACCAACCGAATTGGGTAAGAGAATTCTTTGCCAATTATCTTGCACAAGTCGAAAAGGACTGTCTAAAGGGGACGTTAGTTGCAATCTTGCCGAACAGAGAGTTTATACCTGTCCAAAGAGTCACTATCAATATTTCAGCCCGAACAATCAGTAGGATGTTGTTTGGGCCAGAGTACGAGGCTCCCCCTGCTATACATAATCTTGAGTATAGGTTGAGAACTGCATCCACTCAAAGGCCTTGGGTGGATTCATTATTGACTGATGATGGTAACGCCTCTTGGTTGACTAATCCACGGGAGCGTATTAAAAAAATTTCCATTAGCTTCAAGGCTAAGGTTTGGTGGGTTGTTGTTCTCTTAAGGCTGATGCCAGCAAAAAGTGTAGAAAACTTGGATAAACACAGAGTCGTATTGCTGGAAAGCTTGGTTTCAGGGTTGTAAGTTAATTTTGGCCAGATTTTTGTGGATGAGATGTTCGTGAGGACACATAAAACAACTATTTCATTGTCGTTCCCATGCTTAATCACTAATTTATGCGAACAAGCCGTTGTGCCCCTAATTCGTAGAGTTGACAATGAAATCCCAGCTATACATAGACATGAGATTGAGAAGTTGAAAGATGACTCAAAGTTTGAAATGTGTGTCACCAAGCCTGCAGCTTACCAGACTTAATCTGCACTAGCTCCCGATGCTACAGAAATTTCCGCATGTATGCCTTTTCCCATCACCACTTATGTGCCACCTGAGTACATTCCCCAAAGTACATCTACAGGGTCAGATTCTGCACAGTCTATGGGTGGAGTAGAATTTGTTGAATACAGGTTAACGCAGGAAAATTTTGCAAAATAAGTGAAGCTGCAAAAGAGGTTTCAGAGATAGATAAATGGGCATCATAATTCAAGTATTTTGTTGACTAAATTATAGCTGAGGCAATCCGTCCATTTCAAACTATTCAGACTAGGATAAATATCATGGAAATCGCATCAATAAAAGGCTAGATGCACTATCTCTCCCTGATATTTCTAAGATCATGGTTGAATTTGAGCAGGCGAAGATTGATATAGCAGAGTTAGAGGGAAAGAAGCCACAATTGATTATTTTTGACCCAGCCTTAGTGGTGAGTAACGATGATAAAGACATTGTGGACCTAATGGGAAGACCTATGAAAGACAAAGAAAAGTAACACATGGATGAACGAGTTGCAAGGAAAGGTAAAAAGGTAGAAAGAGAACATAAATAACACTAGAGAAACATGAACAACATGATCTGAAGAGAGCTCAAAAGAAATCAAAGAAAGATGAAGAAAAGAGAAAGAAGAAAGAGGAAGATGAAGAAGCAGGAGTATCTACTAGTGCAATATTGGCCCTTACTAGTAGATACTCCTGTTTAGTTTGAGAGATGATTCCTCCGATCCAGGACAGTGAGGTTCTGAGTGCCCCTACCACCATAGGGGCCAACATTGCACCAGGTAAGGACGCAAGGTCCTTACCATACTTTACAGATGCCTCAGATAAATAAGATGCAAAATAAGTATACCCATTTCTTTGTACTTTAATTTAATGCTTTGAGGATAATGCATATATTTTTATGTGGAGGTGGTGTACTTGTATCATGGGGCTTGCATTGTAGATATTCTGAACCCTACCATATGTTATCTAGGAGAATTGGTATGTCTAGGATCATGTTAAGTTTACATTTTTATTTTCTAGGTTTTACTTTCAGATTTACATTTTTTTTGTTTTTAAGTCTTGTTATGTTGTTGATGTGGTCCATGAAATAAATGTGTTATTTGTGTTAGTATTTTGTTGTAAATACAAATGATGAATGATGTTGGCATCAAGCTATGACTATTTTCATTTGACTGTTTACTTTTATCTCCTAGGATATGTGATCAACTGTTAGTGAATCTGTAGTTGGCATTAATTTGTAAATACACATGATATGTTATGCACATCTTAAGAGCAGTAAAATGAGTTTGACTCAGCTGCCACTGTGTGTGCGAGTATTTGTATTAGTTCTTACATAGTATAGTTCCTAGAACTTGCCTGGTTCAATTGATATTGTTCTGTAGTTGATAAGATAATAAGGGATGGCAGGATGATGATAGGCGTATTTACACACCTAAAGTACTATAATTGACCCATATTTTATCTAAGTTTTGAGGACAAAATATATAATTCATGCACTTTTAGTCCTTTTTCCTGTAAGTGAGCTAACAAACGTGATTAGAAAGTTTTCAGGTATAAATGATGCAGATTTCAGCATTTTATGGATAACTTGACGCCCAAGGAAGCTTCACGAAAGAAGGAAGGGAAAGCTTGGACGCCAAGGACCAAAAGTGACGCATGGAATATCTGTCCCGGGCAAAAACAACATTTCCAAAGACTTTGGAGATCAGCAGTAACTTATTAGGATTAGGATAATGATGCATTAACCTAGTAGGATTAGGTTAAGTAATGCAGTAGCCTAGTAGGAATAGGATATGGGTGTTATAAATACCTTATTTTGCTAGAGATTTTCATTCATTCTTGAGTTCCCCGGACTTAGTAAAGTACAAGAAACTTTGACCAAAGGGTCTAGTAATTATCACGGACTTAGTTAACAACCGTATTCCCCGACAACGGCACCAATTTTTGATAATGCTCAAACTACAGCTCTCGTAAGAGTGTAAGCGGTCGTTGTCAAATATAGAACCCAACTGGGTTGGGTATCGATCCCACAGAGAATACTTAGTCACTAAGTAAGCAAACCCAACTGGGTTAGGTATCGATCCCACAAAGAATACTTAGGCACTAAGTAAGCAAAGATTATTAGACTGGCTACTGCATTACTTAACCTAATCCTACTAGGTTAATGCATCATTATCCTAATCCTAATAAGTTACTGTTGATCCCCAAAGTCTTTAGAAATGCTATTTTTGCCCGGGACAGATATTCCATGCATCACGGTTGCCAAAGAAATTCCTAAATCATCTCCTAAACTCGCACTCTTTATTTCGCTTTACATACATACCAGGCAAGTTCTAGCATCAGCCACAAACATAGAATATACTATATCCTCACACACACAAGGCATATGGTCGACTGGATTATTTGGTGGACTAGAAGGCGATGATCCGAATATGCATCTGATCAACTTTATTTCAACATGCAAGTTGTTTGACAATCCTGGCGTTGGTCAAAATGCAATTCGATTACGCTTATTTCCATTGTCTCTATCCGGTGAGGCAACTCTATGGTTGAATGGGCTGACTCCTGATTCTATTACAAACTGGACAGGTTTCTATCGGCGGTTTATCAAAGACTTCTCCAAAATTGCTACTCCATTATGCAAACTTTTGGAGAAAGATGCAAGGTTTGACTTCAATGAAGACTGTTTGAAGGCATTCGAATGCCTCAAAGGGAAGCTAATTGAAGCTCCTATCATTGTAGCACCAGATTGGTCTCTACCGTTTGAAGTCATGTGTGATGCTAGCGGGGTAGCTTTGGGTGCTGTACTTGGCCAGAGAAGGGAAAAGTTATTCCACCCAATCTACTACACAAGCAAGGTTCTGAATGAAGCCCAGAAGAACTATACTGTCACAGAACAAGAGCTTCTAGCGGTTGTGTATTCTTTTGAAAAGTTCCGTACTTATTTGTTGGGAACCAAAGTGGTAGTTCATACTGATCATGCAGCTCTGAGATATCTAATGACAAAGAAGGATGCAAAACCAAGGCTAATTCAATGGGTATTGTTGCTGCAAGAATTTGATTTCGAGGTAAAAGATAGAAGAGGTTGCGAGAACCAAGTGGCTGATCATCTATCTAGACTCGAGAACGAGCATATAGTGCAGCTCATGGGCATCTCATGGTGTTTCAAAATTGCGCCTTGTCTCTGACATTGGTCCCATCTTCTCACAAATTCGTAGGCATCTCTAAATATTGAAGGCCAATAGTATCCACTTTGCAATACCTTCCTTGATGTCCGATTACCTGCATGATGTCCCCCAACTTGGGAAGTGTGACATGCTTCCAATATATTCGGCACCTCGCCTAACGTCATACCAAACCCTACTACACGTGAGATCTTTATTTTGGTATAATGATAAAGTCTATTGTGATTTCCGTTGCACTCATGAATAGCTAAACTTCTCTGTTGGGGTTATGGAAGCCTTATGAGATACTATCTATTTCTATGAGTTTGTGAATTCGTGACACGTATGCTGCTTATATCATTATTCTTTTCATCTTAATGCAAATTCTTGTGGTTGCAAATGCATAGAATACGCCAGTATAGCATTAACTTGTTCGAAAGAAAAGTTATATGTCTGGAAAAGAGATAATGTCAAGGTAATAGGGCACCAACCCCTGTTAAAAAGTTAGTGTCTTAACTGGATTAACCTCTTGGAGAATTTGTACCGTTAGACACGTTTTAAGCTCGAAAGAGTTAAAGTGAAATAATCCTTGATGGTCGAAAGACGCCTGGATTTACCATAGAATACAATTCTCTATAAGCACATGCATGTCTGAATTCCGCATAACTCATAGCCAATAGAGACGTATAACTCATAAGGTGGACATAACCCCAACTCTCAATTCTCATTAGTTAAACATCTTACTGAACATTCTTTCCTTTTTACTTTGATATTTTCCGTTTTTACTCTATTATTTTGTTACATTATTGCACGCTACAAAATCCCCCCTTTTTCGAGACATGCACCAAAAGTCTAATAATTTTTGCTTACTTAGTGACTAAGTATTCTCTGTGGGATCAATACCCAACCCAGTTGGGTTCTATATTTGACAACGACCACTTACACTCTTACGAGAGCTGTAGTTTGAGCGTTATCATAGGACACCTTGTGCTTTTAGTCCACTTAGCCAAAGTAATGAACCCTACCAAAAATAATTTTCCATTTTTGAACCCTTATTTGAGCCTTTGTTAATTTTTCTTCATCACCAAGCATTCTAGTTAACTCTCTTTCAGCTATTGACTCCTAGCTCTGGCCCTGGCTTAGTAAAGGGCAATGTGTACCTAAACTTGGAAAACACACCTAAGTTGAGGGTGGCTCTTATAGGATTGTTAACTGTCTAATGGAAAGTTGGTCTAAAATTTAAATTTGAGCATTTGGCCCTGGTCTAGTTAAGACATTGTGCATTTTGACTTATGGCATCAGCCTAATGCTTGTGTATATATTTAAAAAAAAGAGGGATTATTGTGGTGAATCATGAATGAGCGAGAAAAGGGTGAGTGAGCTAGCAAAACAATGGCCTTGGTAAGAAGAATTTGAAGGCAAAGAGAGTAAAGCCTAGTTCTTAGTCACTTTTACCCAAAATTCCTTCCTAACCTAGCCTGATACCTCATTTTTATCCTAGAAATGACCTGCTTGATCTTGGAATTCAGCTATAAGGGGGGCATTAGATGATAAAGGAAATCTTATGGGTGCATGTGCTATGTTGGTTACTTCTTTTATGAGTGAGAGGGTTTGATTTGTATCAACAAAATATACTGAGTGGTGGACCTCCTTGTCTGTGAGGGCAACCTGAGTCATACTTAATTTGGCTGATCTTTGTAGATTCTTGTATCCATATTGTGTAGATGAATATAATTTAAAACAATGCCAGTTATAGACTCTGATATGTTAAACCATATGATTTGGATGACAAGTGAATGGTTGTGTGAGAAGTGGTTGAGTAGTAAATGCCCATCATTGTATTGTTCATATTTGCAATTTGGTGCTAAGTTGCTTGAGGACAAAAAATTATCTTAAGTTGAGGGTGTTGATGTTTCGGCTTTTGACGAAATATTTTTCAACTTTTTCTTGGGAAAATTGCATGTTTTAAAGAAACCAAGGTTGCATTTAATGCTAGTTTTTAGTGTTTTGGGGTAAGGTGCCAGCTGAGGGAAAAGACTCAGAAAATTAGAAAAAAAACACTTCTGACGGTCAAAATGGTGGATCGTCAGTCTTGCGATGGACCACCAACTCAACCATAAGGTCCAAACAGAGTCCATGACTTTAGAAGATCCAGAGACGGCCCATGTGGTGGACCGTCAGTCTTGAGACGGACCACCACTTTGGTCGTCAACATTAAACAGAACTAGGAATCCTAAAATGCTCAGCGACGGACAACATGGTGGACCATCAACCTTGCGGCGGACCACTACTTCGGCCGTCAGGACTATCTAGAACTTGACTCTCAAGGATCATCAGCGACCGTCAAAATGGTAGACCATCAGTCTTGTGATGGACCACCACTTTGACCGTCAGTCTTATCCAGAAAGTGACCTACCAAGATCATCAATGATAGACCAAATGGTGGACCGTCAACCTTGCGACGGACCACCACTTGGGCCATCACTTTGGACGCGAGTTTTATAATTTCAAATTTTAAATCCTTTTTAACTGGGAACATATAAATAGCCATTTTAAGGTTTTATTGGGGATCGCTTATCTTTTATTAGGACTTTCCGTACTAAAAATACATTGTTACATAGTTTTTCTCTAAGATTAATTGGAGATTTGTGGATCTAGATTCCTTTATCATATTTTCTATTAAAGATTGAAGAACAGTAATTGTGATATTTTGTAAGTAAACTTTGAATTAATTTATGAATAACACAATGGTTTCTTCTCTTTATTAGGTGGAAATGTGTGGCTAAGCTCCCATAACTAGGATTATGGAAGCCTTGATGTGAAAAGCTGACTTTGGGTTATGAATCTAGTAGATTCCCATGAGTAATTGATATTGCATAAACTTTTCTTTACTTTAATGACTTTGCTTGGTTGCAAACTCGAAAAGTGATCCCAAGAACAACACTTGTTTAAATAGAAAAGTGCTTGTTGGGAAAAGAAATAGTTTACATAAATCTAAAGGCTTTAACCTTTGGATAGAGGGTAGATGGCTTAACCGGATCAACCCATGTGAGATTATAGTTGAATTAATACTAGGTTCCTTAAGTTTGAAACAATTAAGGGATAAGTTACTCATTTAGGTTGAGAAACTAATGGGTAAACCATAGAATTCAATTACTCTTCCAATAAGAATTGTTCATTGAGAATCCGAAATAGTTCACAACCCTAGCTGCTTAAGCATCTTGGTAACCATAAATCTAGTTTGACTTCTCTTATTGTATTACTATTAGCAATATAACCTACAGTTGGATTACTTTTTGTGACAAATATTTGAATATAATTTATAAATCAAAATCCCCCTCTATTGTGGAACCTTTGATCAATAGTCTAGTAACAACCACAATACTTAGTGAACGCAGTATTCCCTATGGGATTTGACACCTAACCCAATTGTGTTCTATATTTGACAGCGACCGCTTATACTTTCTAACGAGAGTTTTAATTTGGGTGTATCAGAACACGTCTCCCATACTGAGTTTAGAGCAGCTTTCACCATCCTAGCTCATTCTCTGGCAGCTCAGAATAAATGCCCAACTGCTGTTTCGGCTAACCTAGTGGCCAATACTACTACTTCCAGGATTTGGGATTTCACCCTAATGAACCCTCCATCTTTTACTTGGTCTAAGTCAGATGAGGACCCTCAGGAGTTTCTTGATCAAGTGCAGAAAGTTACAGACATTATATGAGTGACGGCTGTTGAGAGCGCTGAGTTGGTTGTATATCAGTTATAGGATGTGGCACACTCATGGTTTAAATAGTGGAAAGAAGAAAGGGTCGAGGATACAGTGCCCATAGAATGGGAAGAGTTTGTTGTTGCTTTTTTGGATAGGTTGTTCCCGATTGAATTGAGGAAAGAAAAGGTTTTTGAGTTTATAAATCTGAACCAGGGCAACATAAAGGTACAAGAGTATTCTCTTAAGTTTACTCAATTATGGTAGAACTGCCCGAACCAATCCCCTTTGTCAGAAATATGGTAGAAACCACCAGGGTATTTGCAGAGCTGGTAGTGATGTGTGTTTCAGATGTGGTAAGATAGGCCACGCATCTGACAGTATCCTCAGGTGGGTTCTAGAGTCAGCATAATCGTCCCCCAGCTCAGTCCGATCGCTCGAATTAGCAGGGTGCCACAACCAGTACCACCAGTGAGAAGCTCCCAAACAGACTCTACATACTTCAGTTGCGAAAGGATCAGGAGAGTTTTCCTGATGTGGTCACTGGTACATTACAAGTTTTTCATTTACATGTTTATGCTTTGGTAGACCTAGGAGCTTCTTTGTCCTTTGGTACTTATTATATAGTTGTTGACTTCGGAGTCGATCTCAAAATCCTAGAAGATCCTTTCTCAATCTCTACCCCAGTGGGTAAATCTATCATAGTCTGGCAGGTATACAGGAACTGTCCGATTATGATATCTCAAAAAGTCACTTCAACAAACTTAGTCGAATTAGAGATCACCGATTTTGATGTAATTCTCAATATGGATTGGCTTCATTCCTATTATGCCTCAGTCGACTGCAGAAAAAGAATTGTCCAGTTTCAGTTTTCGAATAAACCCATCCTTGAGTGGAGGGGTAGTACTTCAGCACTTAGGGGTCAGCTTATTTCTTACCTTCGGGCAAGAAAAATGATATATAAGGGGTGTGTCTACCATCTTTTTCGAGTCCAGGACTCTAGTTCAGAACCCCCTAATCTTGAATCAGTGTTAGTAGCATGTGAATTCTCAGATGTGTTTCCCGAAGATCTCCCCGGAGTTCCTCCGAAAAGGGAAATCGATTTCAAAATAGACTTTCTTCCAGATACTCAACCCATATCTATCCCGACATATATAATGGAACCTGCGGAACTCAGAGAATTGAAAGAACAATTAAAGGACCTCCTAGATAAGGGATTCATCAGACCTAGTGTGTCCCCGTGGGGTGCCCCAGTTTTATGCATGTGTAAGAAAGATGTTTCTCTCAGAATGTGTATTGATTACCGTCAGCTAAATAAAGTCACGATCAAGAACAAGTATCCACTTCCCAGAATCGATGACTTGTTTGACCAACTTTAGGGTGCCAGTTACTTCTCCAATATAGACCTCAAATCGGGCTATCATCAGCTCATAGTCATAGAATGTGAAATCTTGAAAACAACATTTAAAACTTGGTATAGTCTCTTTAAATTCTTAGTCATGTCCTTTGGTATTACCAATGCCCCTGCAGCTTTCAAGGACTTGATGAACCATGTGTTCAAGCAGTACTTAGACATTTTCATCACAGTGTTCATAGATGACATTCTTGTCTACTCTTGAAGTGAACAAGATCATGCAGACCATCTCAGAATAGTATTGCAGACTCTCAAAAACCATCAGCTATTTGCCAAATTCAGTAAATGCGAATTTTTTCTAAGGTCAATAGCCTTCCTTGTCTATATCATTTCTAGTGATGGCATTAGAATTGATCCCCAAAACACCGAAGTAGTAAGAAACTGGCCCAGACCCATCTCTCCATCAGATATCAGGAGTTTCTTGGGCATGGCTGGCTATTATCGATGGTTCGTTGAGGGATTTCATCTATTTCATCCCCTATGTCCAGATTGACTCAAAAGAAAGTCAAATTCCAGTGGTCAAATTCTTATGAAAAGAGTTTTCAGGAGTTGAAGACTCGACTCACTACAGCTCCAGTTTTGACCCTACCAAATGGTTCAAATAAGTTTATGGTATATTGTGATGTCTCCAGAGTCAGTTTGGGGTGTGTTTTGATGCAAAAAGGTAAGGTCATAGCCTACGCCTCTAGAAAACTTAAGCCCCATGAAAAAAACTATCTTACTCATGATCTTGAGTTAGCAGCATTAGTATTTTCCTTAAATATTTGGAGGCACTATTTGTATGGGGTGCACGTTGATGTGTTCACTGACCATAAGAGTCTGCAGTATGTATTCTCTCAAAAAGATTTAAACGTTCATCAGAGAAGGTGGTTAGAGTTGTTGAAAGACTACGACATGAGTGTCTTGTATCATCCGGGTAAAGCCAATATAGTGGCTGATGCTCTTAGTAGGATGTCTATGAATAGTGTTGCTCATGTGGAGGATGGTAAGAAGAAGTTAGTTTAGTAAGTTCATCAGCTTGCCCGACTAGGTATTCGCTTAGTCGATTCGTCAGAAGGTAGTGTATGGGTACAAAGTAGTTCAGAATCATCCCTAGTTTCCAAGGTGAAGGAAAAGTAGGATAGGGATCCCAGTCTAGTTAAGTTGAAGGAATCAGTGAGAGATTAAAAAGTAGAGGTCTTCTCCCAAGGGGAGATGGTGTTTTGCATTATCGGGGTCGGCTATGTGTGCCTGGTGTAGATGAATTAAGACAACGAGTTCTTGCAAAAGCACATGGTGAGCGCTACTCTATTCATCCAGGGGACACTAAGATGTACCATGATTTGTGGGAGATTTATTGATGGAGTGGTATAAAGAGAGACATTGCAGAGTTTGTGGCTAAGTGCTCAACATATCAGTAGGTTAAGATTGAGCATCAGAAACCAAGAAGGTCCATGCAGGAGATCAGTATTCCCACCTGGTAATGGGAAGAAGTGAACATGGAATTTGTGACGGGTTTACCTCATACCCGTCATCAGCATGATTCAGTTTGGGTCATTGTAGATAGAATGACCAAATCGGCTTATTTCTTAACTGTCCATACCTCTTATTCAGCCGATGATTATGCCAAACTCTATATCAGGGAGTTGTTCAGATTGCACGGTGTTCCACTGTATATTATCTCAGATAGAGGTACCCAGTTCACCTCTCATTTTTGGAAGGCATTCCAAAAGGGTCTTGGTACCCGAGTTTATCTCAGTACAACTTTTCACCCTCAGACAGATGGTCAAGTATAAAAGACCATTCAGACTTTAGAAGATATGCTGTGAACATGTGCGATAGACTTTAAAGGTAGTTGGGATGGCCACTTGCCTTTGATTGAATTCGCATATAACAACAGCTATCATTCCAGCATTCAGATGGCTCCATTTGAAGTGCTTTATGAGAGTAGGTGTAGATCTCTCATCAGTTGGTTTGAAGTGGGTGAGGCCATAGTGGTAGGGCCTGACTTGGTATTTGATACCTTAGAGAAAGTTCAGTTGATCAGGGAAAGACTTAAGATAGCTTAGAGCTGACAGAAATCATACGCAGATGTACGCAAAAAAGATCTCGTGTTTGAGATTAGTGACTCTGTGTATTTGAAAATCTCTCTTATGAAAGGAGTGAAGAGGTTTGGCAAGAAGGGAAAACTCAGTCCCCGATATGTCGGTCCTTATCGAATTCTCAGCCATTTTAGAAACGTAGATTACGAGCTTAAGTTATCTTCCGACTTAGCTTCAGTGCATCCAGTGTTCCATGTCTCCTTGCTAAAGAAATGCATAGGTGACCCATCAGTCGTAGTCCTTATAGAGGGCATAGATATCCAGAACAGACTCTCTTATGAAGAGATCCCAGTCGAAATCCTTGATTATCAGATTCGCAGACTGAGGAACAATGAAGTCCCTTTAGTCAAAGTTCTTTGGTGGAATCAGTATGTTGAGGGAGCTACTTGGGAAGCAGAGGCATACATGCGGACTAAGAATCCTTACCTCTTCTCCCCAAGCTCAGACTCAGCCCAAGGTAACAGATTTCCTTTGAATTTACTCAGTCTCATGTTCAGATATAGCTACCAACTTGGTATCAATTAATGTTACATACTCAATCATGCATTCACGAATCAGTTCATTCATGTACTCATGCATTAGACATGCATGTCCAGTATATAAACTCAGCTTATAAGTAATCGCAGTCATGCATTCACGAATCATATTCAGTTATGTACTCATGCATCAGATATGCATGTTCAGTATGATAATTCAGTATATCAGTAATTTTAGTCATGAAATCATGCTTCAGTTGTGCATGTCCAGTGTCTAAATCTAGTCTATCAGTATTCTCAGTTTAATCAGTCTCATTCGAGGACGAATGTTCCGAAAGGGGAGATATTGTAAGACCCCGCAAAATCCTTAGCTTAACTCAGCTCTTTTTAAATCTCATTAAGGGGTCCCATACTTAGAAAATTCTAGCTAAGTTGGAAACTCTATTTCAAGACTCTTATGACCTTAAACTGTTAATCTTTAGGTTAATTCATGATCAGGAATGTCAGTAGGTGTTCCCGGATGAGTTTCATATTTTCAGACCTCGTTTGAACCATGTTTGAGAATCTAAAATAGTGCATCGACACGATCTCGGCACGACGCATCGACCATCACGTCAATAATATTTTTTCTTGATCCCAGTGGCAATTTTTAGTGAACCGACGCGGTGCGTTGGCTATCGCGTCGATGCCAAGGATGCGGCGCGTCATCCTGCACGTTGACATTTTGGTTTTTAGTCATTAATAAGCCGCGTCCATAAGGGTATTTGGGTCTTTTTTCCCACCCCTATTCAGTCCTAAAACACGAGACTCAGCCCTCATTGAGCAAAATATACTTACTTTCTCTCAAATTACTCAAGAACAAGAAATCTAGGTGATTTAATTTCAAAGCCAAGGCTTAAGGTTTCACCATTTTTCTTCAAGAATTTAGCAACCAAGGTATGCCAAGTGCTCATCCAAGGGTTTCTTCCACCCTTGGAGTCCAAGAAGCTCTTTTAAACTTCAAGTAGCTTGATTTCATGCTTTCCATGATTTGGATTCAAGAGTATTCATGATTATAATACTGATTGGATTTCTATTCCGTGATTAAGTGGCAGATTTATGTAAAAATAACTATTATATAAGTAGTATCATGTGAATTCATGTTAAAGCCTTGAAATTGTGATGCTCATGTATTGATTAGTATTATGTGCATATACAATGCCTTCCAAGTGTTTGATTAGTTGTTCATGAGAATTAAATAATGAAATTATATCATGTTAGCATGCATTCAAGTTCATGGCATGCAAGTGTTTGCTAGAATATCCCAATGAATGAATGATGATCAATTAGTTATTTATTATGTTTCAAGATTGTGCCATGTCTTATAATTTATGCTATCGAGTCTTGGGGTATTTAACACCCAACAATTTAGCTGATTACCTAGAGTCATGGTCAGTCTTAGGATAGTATCAGTCATGTCATGATCAGTAGTACTCTCAGTCAGTTATAGAACTCAGGAAAAACTCAGTAGACTCAGTACCGGTCCAGTCCAGTATTCAGTTTAGACCTTAGTAAATTCAGCTAGTTAACAGAATTCAGTAGTATTCCGTCAGTCAACGGAACTTAGTGACCTCAGTTCAGTTTAGTTAGACAATATAATCAATAGCAGTTTAGTCAAGCCTAGTATGAACTAGAAATCAGTTCAGTTTCTATTCAGTTGGGAGTAGGATTCAGCACCGAGTTAACTTAGGGATGGGGGCATTCCTGCCAGCAAAGGGTTTGACCCTTAGTATCAATCCCTGTATTACAGAACTACGTAGCCAGCGTAGGTTGAGATATCCTCTTGCCAAATTAGGGTCGATACATCTCGTATGAGTTTTTCTGCCAGCGAAGGTTGACGAAAGAGCTTCCTATTAGAGAGGGTTAACTCACAGTTGTCTTTACCCATGGCACGGTACTGACACCCTTCCAACTAGGGTTATAGGTTGGACCCTAATCTATCAGAAAGGGGCATATCGGTTAGATGATTACTCCCCACAGTCTTAGTTTCAGTTTTAGTCTAAGAATAGAACTCAGTTCAGCTTTACAGATTTAAGACTGTCAGATACAGTCACTCAGTTCCGTACGAAATTGAGTATAGTTCCACAGGATTAAGACTGTCAGATACAGTCACTTAGTTATCAGCTACATAGTATTAATAAACTCAGATATCAGTAAATTATTAATTTAGAACTCAGTATCCAGTGTTATCACGACCTCAGTTACAGTATACGTATTCATGCATATACTTTCATTCAGTTATATTCATGTCATTCAATCAGTATTGTTCATGCATATGTACCCATGCATTTTAGCCTACCTCACTTAGCATATGAGTACATTCAAAGTACTGACGCATACCTTTCTTTTGTGCTATGATATTTTATATCATAGGTTCAGATGCGCAGGCTCCCGATCATACTTACCAGTTCAGATATTTAGCTGACAGAGTTAGTGGTGAGTCCTTTAGTTCGAGGACATGATGATTAGTTCAGTAGTTCAGCTTATTTCAGTAGTTCAGAGTTAGTTGGGGACTTGTCCCATCAACTCCATATTTTAGACAGTTTAGAGGTTTTTTCAAACTAGAGTATTTTCAGACAGATGTATCAGATTTGGCATTTGTTATACCGTATTCAGTTTTATCACAATATTGAACCTTATGGCATATTTTCCGCCTAATTTTTGCATACTACAGTATTATTATTTAGTTATTGCAGCAGGTACCAGTCATGGGTTAGCTTGTGGTCCTTAGGGATTATGAGCACTGTGTAGCGTCTGGGGTACAGACTCAAGGTATTACAAGTTTAAGAGAGATAGGGTCATTCATGAGAGCAGTCGAGAGCTAAATAAGGCTATTCGAGATACTAAGATGAACAAATGTAACCACAATATAAAGAAAATCTTGTAAACAAAGTGAGAACTATTGTATTGATTGAGAGAATGAAGGTGAAGATTCTTTAAGGAAGACTAATTATAGTTTACAATCTTATGCACCGGCCAATCACAATTTGACAATAGCACCCTACAAGATTAAGACCTATGCGGGCTCGCCGGGTGTCTGCTTGGCTAGTGGACTAGATCATGAAGCTCTACTATGCACATACTCGCCCACACTTTTGGAGAGCCTGACACTCTTGTCCCTTATTTGTCTTCTTATGCTATGTCACTAATAGTAATGAGTGGTTGTTGCCTTCATCCTTTACGAAAGGATGTCTTTGCTGTCAACTCCCCGAGTGAGAGCCCTTTATAGTCGTAGTGTTCATTGAGGAGTCACACGCTTGAGTTGCCTATCCTGATCTCACCACATGTGCTTGCACTGATTTTTCCCCATACAAAAGTCATATAGTTCATAATACCATTTAAATTACTGGCAGCAACAACACGTTATTTTCCTTCAAAAATATACTAATCTATACTCTTGGAATTTCTTTTTGATATAGGACATTTATTAATTTTGGTGAGGTTTGAGCAGTAGTTTGAGGATAGATACATCTCCTATTTGGGATAGGGTGGATATTGAAATGACACCTAGCAACCCAGCCCAAGGTTATATCAGCGTAAGGGACATCGTGGCTAACTAGTGAATGGGCTAAACAAAATATATATTGTGTCGGGACCGATGACTATCTTTAATTTGTTTTTTCTTTTAGAATAGTAGAATGCACTTCCTACGTGGTTCCCATTCTAATGATATATGTTTAAGAATTGAATATCTTGGACGGTGATGACAATTAACTTATACGAATTTAAGGGACACTAAAGTAGTAATAAATTAAAGGCCAGATAGAGGCCAACATGGAATAAACCTAGCTATGAATTGAACTTCATAAAATAGAGCTTAATCGTCGGGAAAACATACTCAAATGGTCAAATTATACTTGGGCAAACCGCAGAAGGCACCAACTTCCATATTCTTTATCGCCGGTTAAAGGTTGTTGCAGCTGGTACCCTTTTTTGGGGGTGGTGCATGCTTGTGATTTGTGAAAGTTGAAATTCTGAAAGCAAATTGAGTCAGAGGAATAATAATAATTGTAATATTATATTATAATCTGAATTTAGGATTTACTTATTAATTATAGACTTGCTAGTGCGCTAATTGCCTTGGATCCTTTATTGGAGGAATTTGAATTAGTATCCGAGGTACGTGACTTTGCCACCCAAGTATGGTTTAACAACACAACTCTTCAATCTGAAGTTGCAATTTTTTTCCATATAGTAAGAATCCGTTGTCATAAAAAAGGAAAGTGGGTTATGTATTTCCTACTCGTTGATTTAAATTTTAGAATACGTACTGAAATGTAAGAACGTTCAATTTTAATTTGAGAAAACATAAATAAGAACAATGATGAATTAATATGATACCATTAAACTTAACATCTTCTGCATAATTCATCGAATTAAATATAATTTATTTATATATTATAGTATCAGCTAAATTTCATGTAAGTTTTCACGTTGGATTAATTATCGAGAGGGGTCTGGGTTAGAAGTGGGAAGAGAAAAGTGTCGGTGGAGATTCATCAAAAACTGGCAAGTAGGTAGAATCTCACTTTCTCACCTGCTGCAGTGTGTTATCAATTTCATAATCAAATAGCAATAGATTTTGGACAAGTCTCTTTCCTTAAAACAATTACGGAGTATGATTTAAAAGAAAAAAATTTGAAAAAATTGAGTTTTAGTTTCGGTGTTAATTCCCACAGAAACACCCTCGTGCGTTTAGGCTTACTTGTTGCCTTCACTCTCTCTTATATAATTCAATTTGAACGTCAAGCTCTGGCAATGACACTCCTTATTTATTAATATAGTGATATACATGCACTCCTCTTAATTGAACTTGTTTTAGATCTCCACAATTTTTGAATCACACTATCCACTCTGTGTGGATCTGCCTTGTCTTCAATCCTAAAGGTACTATATATCTATCTCCATGCACTAAACCCCCCACTTACTTTCTTTATATTTAATTTGATGTTTCCTTCCCAATTCATCTTTATTGATGAACTATGTTCTCCTCCTAAAGGTACAATCTGACTGAATGAGTTGCTTCTTTATTCTTTAATCGGTTATAAGCTCGCTTTTGATGTTTATTTCCCAATTTATCTTTATTCAGCTAGTTTAATTAATTTGTTAGATTCAGATTGTAACTGATTTCCTTTCTTGTTTCCAAAGTAATTCTTTACCAGCTTATGTGAGTTGTTTATTTGAAATTGTGAAGCTTTAGGGTCAAAGACGCGTAGGTACCACTAAAATATGAAGAAATGTACAGTGAAATAGTAGAATTGATGATATCGTTTCCAAAAATTGATTCTTCACTTCTTTCGTGAGCAATTTGAATCTACTGAGTAGCTAATTTGACAGAATTTTAGGGGCCTTGGATATAAATAGGGGGTGAAGAAATTAATAATTGAGCTCAGGAAACTGAATGGTGTTTGATAAATTGTCTTTCAGATGATAACCTGTTGAAAGATCAATCTGGGTGCTGGCTTATATTCTCAAATTTATTATAGGGATATTTAAGTTTGCAGAGTTGAGTTCTCATGGATCATACACCCTTTGATTTTGTGGTTGATGTTGAGATGTGTAAGAGCATGAGTGAAGAAGCAGCAAGTCCTAATCCTTTTTCTGCTGATAAACTAGGCAAGAGATTTTTCTACATTATCTGTGATGATGAACAACTTATTGAAGTTGAAAATGGGCTCTGTATGATCAAGGATGAGCATGAGCTCTCTCCGGGTCCATGGAATGTGACGACTGAAAATCGCATAGACAAGAAAAAAGTGAAAGATAAGCGTAAATCCACCAGTGCTAAAAACCTCCCAGACCTCCAAGAGGATTATCCTTGGATGCTGCTGACCAGAAGCTTATCAAAGAGATCGGAGAACTCACAATGATCAAGCATGCACGAATTGAGCGAATCAAGGCTTTGAAGAAAATGAAAGCAGCAAAAGCATGTTCTACTTCACCATCTTCCATGGGCAGTGTCCTTGCCTTTCTCTTTTCTGTCCTCTTCTTTCTCATCCTATGTTTTCAAGGTAATCATTTAATTTGGCATTTTCCATGTATATTTCATATGACAATTTGTGAGTGTAATTGTTTTAGAAATCATGCCTGGGTAGTGTTAATTCCTGGAGTAGTTATTTTCCTTTTATGCACTTTCTTCCTCACTTGTCCTGTTTAAACTATCGCATCAGGAATAATTAAGGTATTTCATTGAAGGTGTTAAATTTAACGGTCTTATCTTTAACTTGTGATTCATCCGACATTATGTGAGCAGCATCATAGAGGCAGTCTCCCGCATCCTCTTAAACTATTGTGTGTGACCTGTTTATGCATTGGCTATACACCAACATCATTCTTGTCTTGACATGAATACTTGTGCACATTATCTGAGCATCTCCATGCCAAGATGATGATGCAAAAAAGTGGGGGAAAATAATGTGTATGTACAAGGATTATTCATTTTCTACGAGTGACAGTGTTACCAAAAATCACATATTTGCAATTGATTAACCTTTTTTCTCCGGAAACAGCCTCTCTACCTCTACGAGATAGGGGTAAGGTCCGTGTATACTTTACCTTCCTAGGCCCCACTACACTAGACTGGGTATTTTGTTGGTGTTGTTAACCCTTGTTTTTATTTCTGTTGCAAACTCTTTGTTGCTACCAGATTTGTTTTCAACTAACCAATTATCTGATGATTTGGGACATACACCAAATTGTTGCAGGGATGTCCTCTGGAAGTTCAGTTGTGAGTTCCCATGATTCTCCTCAACCAAGTGGATCAAGGTTGAATAGCTTCATTATCAACAATACTACTCCAATCTATCTGCCAGAACTGCTGCTAAAAGTGCTAGATATCCTAAGTGTGTGCTATTTTTTTAATCTATAATATGCTGAAAATATTGTGCTACATTTTTAATTCGTTGATGATGATTGTACTGTGCTAAGTTTTCTCAGTTTGTATTTTGCTCTTTAATTGAGCAGGTTTTTGGTTTGGATCCTAGGGACGGCCCTAAAAGAGTCACGACTTGAGGTATAGTGTGATTGGGGTGAATTCTAGAATATGCAAATATGAATAAGAACTGCCAACATATCTACGATTTGCGGAAGCTCTGAGGAAACTGTGCATCCCTTGATGAAACATAAGACCTGCGACATTTGTATACCTTGTACAGTGATATATGGTGTTTGGTGAGAGAGTAATTGCTTCTGCAACGTGCTAGGATGTCTGTGTAATTGCTAATCAAGAAGCTTGCCTCACATCGAGTGTTAGTTTTCTTGGTAAATTACGTTTTTAACAGAATAATGACTAGTTTGTAGCCTATACGTAGGATAAGAGTTCACTGAAGAGTCATAGTTTTGCAAGGTTTTTACTCATGAATGGAGAGAAGAGGAGGAAAAGGACCCTTTAAGCGCTACCACAGCCTTGACATTATGCAGAGTGGCTAAGATTTTTTATTTTTTTTAGAGTGGCTAAGATTGGTGGCCAAATTGCTGTCTTTTCTTCTTGTCAGATGGAATTTGTTATTCAGTATTGCCGGTTAATGAGTTAATGTAGTGCCACGATGTTGTTGATGCTGATAATTTTTTTTAATTATGCGTTCGTATTTGACTTCTATGTGACAGTACACAGCATTCACTGAATTTGAATGACAAACATTATTGCTAATTTGGTAACTAATCCCACTGATGTGACAATAAGTGTTTTTTTTCTGGCTACTTCGAAAATTGAATCTAAGAAAAGTAGCTCAGTGGTCAGCGTAACCAGCTAGATCCCTGCATTGCAGCGTTTGACATTCTACGCTGTGCTTCGCTAGTCACTAGTCATGCATTCACCCTGGAAATTGCTTTCATATAAGCCTGTATCCGACTTCATCTGCAATAGGCGGAATAGCCTGGGAAAAAATAGTCCGGGAGACCTTTGTATTGTCTGTGTTTGTTGTTTGGACCCTCCTGCTCATCCCTTTGCTAATTGAATTCTTAGGGTTCATTTTGATTGAGAAATAAGTTATGCTAGAATTAGTTATGTTGGGATTAGTTATACTGAGAATAGTTATGTTGATATTATTTTTTAGTGGTTGTTTAGTTTGTGGTATTAAAAATAATATGCATTGCATTTTTTTTTAAGAATAGATAGTTTGTTTACAAAAATATCCTTCACCTTATTTAATTAGTAATGGAGCCTTGAAGTAACTGGTAAAGTTGTTGTCATGTGATCAGGAGGTCACGGGTTCAAGCCTTGGAAATAGCCTCAGAAATGCTAGGTAAGGCTGCGTACGATACACCCTTGTGGATACACCCTTGTGGTGGGGCCCTTCCTGGACACCGCGCATAGCGGTAGCTTTAGTGCACCGGGCTGTCCTTTTTTTTTTTTTATAGTTTGTTTACAAAAATATCCTTCACCTTATTTAATTTCACCTTATTTAATTAGTTATTTTCCTTCATATTAAACCATACAAAAGAAATTAAAATGTTACTAATTTTTTTAAAAACTTTATTAGTTTTATTTTTCTTAAAAATACATGTTAAGAAATTTATGTTAATGTTTTTTAAACGTGTATGAAGCTTTAATATTTCATGTTAGATTACTTATTTCATCCTAAATTTTATAAAATGTTGATACTCAAATTTTTGTTAAAAAAATTCATCATCAAAAAATGTGAAAAAGAAATATTCTTATTTTTCATTATTTAGTATCATTAATATTTGGAGAGTCAAATTATATTTTGTTAAAATTAAATTTTTAAATATTTTTAGCTAAATATAAAAAATAGTTTTTTATTTAATAATTAAGCATGTATTGAGTTAGAAAGGGAATGTCAAGATACTTTAATTATTTGTACATGATAAATTTGTTAAGAAAAACAAAATTTGAAATAAAGATTAATAAACATATCTACAAAATAGAATGACAATAATACCTTGTGTCAATTTTGAATTTCATTGAATAAATAATTTTTATGGTGTCACTATCATATTTTCATGACTCATATTTTTGTAGCATTTAATAAGCTCATATAATTGTTCAGATTTACCAAAATAAATAAAAAAAGTACAGAGTAATTAAAACTTAAATTAGGGATAAAATTGATAAAAAAATTTGATATAAGGACTATCAAAAATAGAAAGACAATAAACCCTTGGATAAATTTTGAATTTGATTATATAAATAGTTTTTATGGTGTTACTATTATTTTTTCATGACTCATACTTTTGTAACATTTAACAAGCTCATATAATTATTCAAATTTATCAAAATCAATAAAAAATTTAGAGTAAATAAATTTAAATTAGGGATACAATTGACAAAAAAATTTGATGTGAGGACTATCAAAATCTCACGTTCTCTCTTATATATAGTAGTAAAGTGAATATATATACACACACACAGAGGAAAGTGATAATCAAGGATTTGGAAGATAATTGTTTCTTTTCATGGCTTTATGTCAAGGATAAATTAGATTGGAATTGTTATACCTTCAAATGTATGAGATAACGTATCCTGGTACTATTTTTTAGTACCGGGATAAGTTATCCTGAATTAGGCGACCAAACGAAGCATCAAATTTTTTATTTTGGAACTACTATTTTATTTTGGGAATATTTGTATTAGTACCTCACACCAAACGACCCCTTAAAGCTTTAATAAAACACATTATGTTAAACCTTTTTCTTATTCAATTAGTGTGCATGTAATACAATGGAATACATTTGAGATTGTTATACCTCCAAATATATGAGATAACTTATCCTGATACTAAATCAGGATAAGTTATCCTGAATCAGGCAACCAAATGAAGCATCAAAATTTTTATTTTGGGACTACTATTTTATCCTGAAACTATTTGTATTAGTACCTCATTCCTCATATCAAATGATTCCTTAAAGCTTTAATAAACCTCAATATGTTAAACCTTTTTCTTATTCAATTAGTGTGCATGCAATACAATGATTATATATGTGCGTGATTTGGAATTTCATGTCATATTTAATTGGCATGTAAGAAACTAAATGTTGAAAACAAAAAAAAAAATCACTTTTGCATTTTCAACCATTATTTCTTCATATTTGCTCATAAATTAAGCACCACATTTATGTCAAAATAGGTGGATTTTTTCCCCATTTGACTTAAATTTTAACTAAATGTTCACTAAAACAAATCCTTACGAACCACAATAACAATTTTAAATTAATTTCACAAATTTACAACACCTTTATTCTTCTTTAAGCTTTCTCAAGCTTATCAATAAAGTTTTTAAATTTTTGAATAATCGGTTACATGTGTGTGTGTAATATAATCGATTACATGTGGAATTTCACGTCATATTTAATTGGCATGTAAGTAACTAAATGTTGAAAAAAAATTAAAACAAATAGATCACTTTTGCATTTTCAACAGTTGTTTCTTCATATTTGCTCATAAATTAAGCACCGAATTCATGTCAAAATAGGTGGAATTTTTCTTCATTTGACTTGAAATTTTAACTACATGTTCACTAAAACAAACCCTTATGAACCACAATAACAATTTTAAATTACTTTCATGTCACGATCCAATTTCTCAGATTATGATGACGCCTACTATAACCCACCAGTAGGCAAGTCAAACTCGTAGACCGGAATGGCTAGTAACGGATTACTCAATATATATAAAGAAAATAATACAGAATAGATGAAATGAGAGAATCAATACATAGTGAAGTCCAAAATCCTAGTGGTATCAATATAATAGCTTCTAATATAACAAGGGTATAAGAGTGAAATGGACGAAATAAGGTACAACGATACAACTTATCTCTGAATACAACAGAGACTGGTCTAATACATAAGAGGGAGGTAAGTAATACTCCAAATGCCAGGAGCTCACTTTAAGTCTCCGAACCATGGCTGCTCCGCACGACGCATACATCAACGACGATAACCCGTACTATGATCTGAGGCAACTGCTGACTGAGCTCCAAGATAAAGAAATTATATATACATATAAACAGAATGAAAACTACACCCAAGGATATAGTAATCATATTACAAGCCAATAAGATAATAAGGATAGTGTAACGACCCGAAATCACCTCCCGGGATATCACACGGTGATTAAGGCTACAAGTAGCCCCAAGCTAACCCTTTGAGCCTATTACTACATATAATAACTCAATTCGAGATGAAATAAAAAAAACATTGGTATTGTCATATCAAATGATAGGAAATACGAAGAAAATACTCGGTCCAAACGACCACAAAACTGGAAATCTCAACATACTAACAATCTGATAACTAGTCTGACAAAGCCTCTACTACTCAAGTCTACTAGAGAGCCATTGGGACAGGTCCCTAACTGACTCAAACTGAACTGAAAGCAATAACATGTCTACTAAATCACTGAAATGTCTGAAGATAGGTCTTTCATCCATGAGGACTCACTACTGTAGAGATGTAGACAAAGGTACTCGAAAATCACTGACGAGGCTAGGACTGAGCACCTGAACCTACTTATAATGTAGCACATAGACATATATGTGGATCAACACTTGGGAATGTACTGAGTATATGGGGGTGTATGCATTTATAGAAAACAATATCCATACTCTTTAATCAAATCATGCATGCAAATATGAATGACTCACATAGCTTGAATACGTCTACAATATAAAGCTCATAAATCATGTAGAATGAAGCATATAACACAAATCTCGTGAGTCATTATAGTTTAGCTTTAAAATGTGAACTCTTCTCTTATTCTCATTACTCAAAGTCTAAAGAAATCCTTAAACAATACTTTCAAACTCATGCATATATCTCATGGAGAGTAAAACTTCTTTAATGCTCAAGAACTTAGAACTCTTTTAAACTCACGACACTTGGAACTCGAAATTCTATAACTCTTACTAGTAGATAAAACTACTTTCTTCTTGGGAAAATTTTACTTCAAGAAACTATTTTGAAAATTTTACTATTAGGGAAAATCACTTATCTCAAAGCTTTAGGGAAAATATTCTATCTCAAGGGAAAATACTTTAGGAAGGTTCTCTTAACCGACATAAACCATGCGATCTACATGGAGTCCAACGTCTTTTCCTCCTAAGGAAGAAACCTCACATTGGGGAGAGGCATCATACTCTTTCTAGAGAGTATAACCTAAACTCAGTGATCACTTATCTCGACCTCGGGATCACTTATCTCGGCCTCAGGCCCAAAATCTCAATCCTACGGTGGCACATAGTTCTGGGGTAAGAAACCGTAGTAACTTACCCAACTCGGTGCTAAATACTACTCTCTTTAGTTTATCTCTCTCATCTCATGGAAATCCACTTTAAAAATAATCTCGTGGTTCATAAAGAACCCAACTATAAAATCTGTAATCTCATGTAGTAAAGTGGATTTCAAGGCTACTATGACCATTAAGGTCAAAACTTTCTCAATGATCTCAAAATACTCAAATCATGGGTGCTTATAGCACAAAGTTCATAAAAACTTAAATCTTAAGTAGGGTTTAATGACCCATAATCAAATATCAAGTTAAGACTCATCAAAATGCATACTAGATGTCATAAGAATACACAAACCATATACAAATCTGGAATGTTCAGCAATTTGTCTTAAAATTTCAACATACTCATGTACTTCAATTTCTAGAACATTGGCAAATCTCAAAATCTCATGCATAGTAATATTGGGTATGAACCCACACTTCAAATTCATAGGATAACTCATAAAGTCATATATTTTTGTAATTTAAAACAAGTTTTGGACACAAGGACGAAAGAACTGTCCTTGTTCAAACCCCACATACCTTAGATTGTGTAATTGGATGTACAAACTTGTTTGAAACTCTTTCTCTTACTCTTTGAGAGAGGGTTCTTGAAGCCTTGGACTTGGAGAACTCAAATCTCAACTCAATTTAAAGAATCTATGGTGAGTTCTTGAATTTCTTGGAGAAGGGTTTTGGATTTGCTCTTGAGGGAGAAACCCTAGCTCTTGGATGTTTTGGGAGATAATGAGGCTATCTTTTTCGTTTTGAATATATCAGGGTATTAAAAGGGAAAAGACCCAAAAGATCCTTTTAAAAATGACTCAAAAATACTGAATGGAATTTGCGATGATCGGAGTGATAGTCCGTTGCTAGTCTGACGGTCCGTCGGATCGTTCGTCGCACGTTGGTCAGAAAAAGGCCACACTGCCTTAGTTGCGACGGCTAACTTGATGGTCCGTCGTCTTGACCGTCGCACTTGGGCCAGAAGAGAGAGTCAATGCCTTGGTTGAGATGGTCCGGGCGACGGTCCATCACAAACTCGACGGTCCGTTAACCTGTCTGTCGCACCTGGGCGGTTTCGACAACTCTCAGTAAAACGGCCATAACTTCTCACCCCGATACCGGATTAGGACGAAATTGGTATCGTTGGAAAGCTAATTCAATTACCTACATGAAAAAAAGTTGATATTAGGGAAATTCTACACGGTTTAAAATATTTCTCACTTGAGAATTTAGACCTTATTCTTCTTAAAGATGAAACTCGACTTAAAGAAAATCCGAGGTATTACAGATAGCCTCAACTATTTGTGTCCAAGAGACTAACATAATAAGACTAAGAAAGTATTAAGAGTGAACTATTCTATTCCAGCTATACTCAAGAATCTCAATACTATACCATATATCCATATCCAATATACAAATAAAAGATGGAAGAAGCTTATACCAATATACAAGACCAAAGAATGAATATAGAATATGAACAAATGAAGGAAGGGATATACGATAATATCAAATCTACATATAGCTAGATATACATACATATGTGTGTGTGTGTGTATATATATATATATATAGAGAGAGAGAGAGAGAGATCTGAGGTCAACTCAAGCACAACCTTATATCATCATATTTTCATTTTAAGGCCTCTTTATAATCCTATCAGGATTTAGTACTAACATACTCAGGGTTTCTAATCCATTTGTATCATCACAAGTTAATCATCCAAAATAATAAAATTACAAGATAAAAAAGGTCAGAATCATACCTCGAATCTCGATACCGGATTAATGACCATTCTGTCATAAGCTAGACATAACAATAATAATGACAATAATAATAACAATATCAATAACAGTGCGAGTAACCGACTATTCTGGATAACGAAATACACAGTTGAGCCTATACGTACCCCCTAGGCATAGTCATTACTCATATATATGCAGCCCCCATACAAACTGATAAATATAGGCACATACTAGTGATAGGAGATGCACATGCAAGTATGAATGCAACAGAATCCACAATATCATAATACCACCATCATAACCATCACTGTCATAACCATAACCATCATAACCATCATCATCATCATAACCATCATATCATAACATCCCCACCATAAGCATCCTTATCATAATCATCCTCCGGCCTTGCTGGGTATATATATATAAATGCCATACATAGGGTTATTCGGACTCAAACTGGTAGATGTACACATAGGAACATCAATATAATCATCCTCCGACCTTGTCGGGTTTTAATAACATCATTATAACATCCTCCGACCTTGTTGGGTATCATCACATCATCATAATATCCAAATCAATATCAATAATTGAGAGGGATACTCACGAGGGCTAAGTGCAAGCCCCACAAGGGCTAGAGTAAAGAACAAGCCCCACAAGGACTAAAGTAAATAAACATTGTTGACACCCAATTTTGGCTTTTCATACTTAGAATTAACGCATTTAGGCTCTCTGATCGTTAAATGACACAATAGACAATTTTTTACATATCTTTTGCAATCGTTAATAAATTATTGATAATCATCATTATCTTATAATTTTTTACTCATTTATTGTCATATTTTAATTTTACATGATTTATTGATAATTATGTTTAATTTCATAAATTTTAGGATTTTTATCAATTTATTATTATTTTAATAATTTTTGCCCAGTTATTTACATACGTACACAGCATAGCACTGCAATTTTTTAATGTATTGTATAATTTTAATTATTTATAGCATAACGTATCTTTTTTAAAGATAATTATATTTTTTATTTGTTATTTATATTTTTCTGTAATTATATATCATCATTCATTATTTTGTATGTTATTTAATACGACATGCAAAAGTAAGTCGATTTAATTATTTTAATGCACAAAGTAAATCAGTCAAATCAAGGTCTACTCACTTTAAAAAAAATTTAACTTTATTTTATTTACTTTCCCTAATTTAAGGGATATGTTGGAAGAAAAGGTAGAAATAAATATTATTTTATTATTATTTTCACCTTTTTAAATATCACACATCCATACACCACACATATTAACACACACACACACACACACAAAAACACACACCAACAAAAAAACCAAAAAACAATAGTTTCTCCCTTACTTTTTCTCCTTTCTCTCTCTCATCTTCCATGGCTGTCGCCGGCCAACCCAGCGTCGGCGAGCCCCTCCACTTGTTTTTCTCTCTCTCTCTTCTCCATCTCCGCCATCCAACCACCAATAACCACAAACCTCCACCTGAGTAGTCCGGTCCTGATACAAAAATCAACTACTACAAATGAAATTAACACAAAATAAGATAGAATTGCATATAAACAAAAGGATAGATAGTGAGACATACACCTACACCAATGAATAACACCAAGGTATGTATCAAACACCAAGACACACAACACAAATGAAGGATAACACCACACTCTTAGGTGGGCCAAAAGAATCACACTCCTCAATCACATCTTTCTTGTCAATTGATCAACACAAGTGAAATCCATCAAATGTATTAATCCCTAGTTTCGATGTCTTTTCCAAGACCAACACTAAGATGGCTTTTCCAAGCCCTACACTAAGGAAAGAAAATACAATTTGAGTAATACTCAATCAATTCATCAAAGTCTAATGATAACAAGAGCTCAAATGTCTATTTATACTATTACATAGTAAATGTCAAACATACCCTTAATGAATAAGGGAAATGGGGAGCCTCTTGAGTGTCACTTTAGGGTGTAAAATATCTTTTATACCCTTCACTTGAGGCGCCTCTTGAGTGTAAAGGTTCTCCTCTTAGCTTCTCTTGAACAAGGCTTCAAAAATGCTCCCAAAAGGCCTTCAATCACTTGTCAATTTCAAAGCTTGACCCTTTGGCAATATCTTGTGCTCTTGGTGCTTCTCATGCATGTATCATCCTCTCCATCTTGAAAGGAATTTGTCCTCAAATTCACACCTTGCAAATCCAAAGAGATGGAAAACAAACACACAATCTTCATGGTATGAGGGTTAGCATTAACACCACAAATTATATAATCATGCCAAGGGGGTACACTTTTGGAATACACCCAACTATCCTTTGTTACGATCATGAAACACCTACCACAAGCACCACAAAGGACATGGTTAAGGAAAATATCAAGGAATGAGGAACACAAGACGAAATAAGCATATATGGTAAATATTTTCAAGGGAATACAAATATTCAAAATTGAGGACCTACGGCTTAGAAAAACTCCCTTAGCAACACAAAGTCCATCACTCCAAGGTTGTTCAAACTTGACATACACCCACATTTCCTTGGTATTCGACATTAAAATCTTAGCATAAAGATACCAAAGAAGTGAATAGCATTAACATTAAAAAATAATGAGAATGAACCAAAACTACACTTCCAACATCTCACAAGTACCCCAGGGTCAAAGGGAAGAAGTAACCAAGGGCTTAAGTCTCGACCGCTCTCATTTTTCCCTAAGGTTCCATCCATAAAGTTAAGCATACCCTTTCTATCCCTATTGGAAATATCATGAGAGCAAAGAGGGTTGAGAGAGGTTTTATATAAGTCAACTTCAACTTTGGTGTCCTTATGTATGTACTCACTAGTTTCACGCTCATTACAATTGGTATACTCATCATAGGAAACACACAAAGAAGAAGTAGATGGAATACCTAAACAAATACTACCTTCTCTTTTAAGAGAGTAGCCCACACACATGTTCAAACTATAACGGTTAGCAAAGGGATCATAATCAAAACCATTTGCATAAGTACAATCACAATTTGGGTCTCCTAAACATTCTAGAAAATCAAGGTCAACTCCACCAGATTGATCATTTTGCACACCCTCACTAGTTGTTGGCAACTCACATACCAACATAGACTCACCATGGTTTTCACAAGGGTCAACTAGTGTGTGAATACTCTTGTCACTTGGTAATGGAACCTTATTCAAGTTATAAGTGCTAGCACTAGATCGACACAAATCATCCTTACGAAAAGAATTAATTTTGTCATCTAAAGGATCAACTAGTGCTTGTGTACTTACAACAAAAGTTTGGTCCTTATGCAACCCAATAACACAAAGAGTATCACAAAAGGAAGATTCATACACTTCTATACTAAGCAAATACAAAACTACACCAATTTGGTCACTGCTAGCCACATCACAACAATTCAAGTTTCTAGGGGTGTAGAAGATAGCTTTGTTACCTTGTATATCATGTGAAGTGTATTATTCACTTGGTTTTGCACCATGGCATCCCTCATGCTCCACATCACAATGGAATATGTCAAGATATACCCTTGGATTCATTTCTTCATCATTGTTCCAAGATTGGAACTTTCGGCCTAGGGTTCCATTAACTCATCAACTATGTGTGTGTGTGGAACTTCTTTTGGATTCTTCTTTGAGAATATATGATCTTCAAGCTACACATAAGAAGAATCAATGTTAGGTAAAGTTCTAGGGTTCGGGTTAATGAATAACAAGGGTCCTTTGTGGACAAGATCCACAATCAAGTGTTCTTTTTCCCTTCCAATTTCACTACCCATGGCTTCCCTTTCCTTTTACCTCCTTTCTTCACATTGTTCTTATACCTCACCATTTATTTTCTCTCCATCTTGAGACTTAGACTCATTTTCCTTGGGGGCTAACTCTCCTATTTCTCCTACTTGGATGGGTTGAGTTTGGTTTAGGGAAGTTTAGAGAGGGGAAATTGAGTTTGGTTGAGGAAGGATTTGAATTTGTGGCATGGGGTTTTATGGATTATAGGGTCTTTGGTCAAGTGGATTTGGGACTTAGTGGTTTGAATTTTGTGGAGGTTTTGGTGGACATAGTCTATCAACCCCCATTTTAATTCTAATCATGTCACCCCTCATGGATCCTAAATCACCCCTCATGGATCCTACATCACCCTTCATGGATCTCAAGTCACTTTTATAAGGTCCAAATCTCCCTTCAAGTCTCGGTTTAGTGCATCCAACCGAGCCATCAAGACTGCCAAAACATCATTTCCCAAAGTTTGGGATGTGGTACCTTTGGATTCCATGGTTAAAGTACCTAAGAACAAGAAAAAAAATACCAAAGACAACACCTACAAAAAAAATAAACAAGTTAGTTCAAAAGCCTCACCACACTCACACTCGGATCTGAGCTCACACTTGGTCTCAGAAGTGTTGAAAACTTGGCAATACTCGACAAGTGAATGAATGGTGAATATGCTTTGGCCTGGAATTGATTTTTGTTTGAGATGACTCAAATAACATGATGTACATACTTGAACCAACAAACTACTACGAATTAAAAATGAGAAAAGCACACAAAAATCGAAGACACAAAATAAATGAACTCTAGACTAATTACCAACCTAGTAGGTACTTACTAGTTTGCTAATTAGTGATAAAATTAACATACAAAAAACTAAAATAAAAAATGAGAAACTAAGAAATCTAGTTTAGAGCTTATTAGGTTGATCAACTAGTGATGACATGGCACAACGTGGTTAGTTGTCGATTTTGCAAAAAAATTCCAATTCCCAACTTGAGTTTCGGCCAAGGATCCACTTAGGAGAGTGTTTGAATGAAATTTGGTGAAAAAAAGGAGGATAGGAGCCTTTTTTGCAAGTTCAAATGGATTTGAAATGAATGGTCCCCCCACTTGTACTTTCAATTGTAGTTTGAATATTCACTTTGTCTCTTCTTCTTTAGATGACTTGAATATTCTTGGAATATTCTTTTGTACAAACAACTTTTTCACTCTCTTTCTTTCTTTTTGTGGATCTAACACCCTTTTTGAATATTCTTCTTCAACAAGATATGAAGATGGTGAAGAACAATATGAATATTCAAGAGTTGACTGAAGTTTGACAACAAGGAAAATGAACTCTAACTTTAATTTTTCTTTTGGATCTAAGTTCCTTGGGTCAAGGCAAGATCAAATAACACAAAATCAGCCACAAAAATGCCACAAAAATATATGCACCACGAGATCCCACCTCAAAAAGCTTCAAACAAGGCACAACAATGGTGGATCTATCTCAAATTCAACCAAACCTTGCTCTAAACTTAGATCTAGACACTTTAAGTGCTAGAGAACAAGAATATAACACTTGAAACATTCAAAACACAATAAAAACTTGTAGATCTAAGTTGGAAATATCGGATCTACAACAAGCAAAGAAAAATCTATCTTTTTTGTGATTTTTCTTTGGGTTTGACTCTTTTTTGTTGCAATTTTCTTAATAAGGACACTAAAACCAAGGATTAGAGTTGTGGGAACAACCCTAAGAAAGGATTTGATACCAAATGATACAAGAATCAAGTACTAATAACGAAATTAACACAAAATAAAATAGAATTGCATAAAAATAAAAGGATAGATAATGAGTCATACACCTACACCAATGAATAGCACCAAGGTGTGCATCAAACACCAAGAAACACAACACCAATGAAGGATAATACCATAATATTATGTGGTCCAAAGGAATTTACACTCCTCAATCACACCTTTCTTGTCAATTGATCAACATAAGTGAAATCCATCAAATGTATTAATCCCTAGTTTCGATGTCTTTTCCAAGACCTACACTAAGATGGCTTTTCCAAGCCCTACACTAAGGAAAGAAAATACAATTTGAGTAATACTCAATCAATTCATCAAATTCTAATAAAAACAAGAGCTCAAATGTCTATTTATACTATTACATAGTAAATGTCAAAAATACCCTTAATGAATAACGGAAATGGGGTGCCTCTTGAGTGTCACTTTAGGGTGTAAAATGTCTTTTATACCCTTAACTTGAGGCACCTCTTGAGTGTAAAGGTTCTTCTCCTAGATTCTCTTGAACAAGGCTTCAAAAATGCTCCCAAAAGGCCTTTAATCACTTATCAATTCCAAAGCTTAAACCTTTGACAATATTTTGTGCTCTTGGTGCTTCTCATGGTTGTATCAGTTTCCCGTCGCCCAGATCTACCGCGCTACCAGCAACATCACCAAACCGCCGGTGAAACATCCACCAACACCGCCATATTCGAAGGCCGCCATGAACTATATCTACCAGTTATTCCCGCCTATCCAGCCACCAAACGCAGGCATGAACTACCTCCCTTTTCCTATTTTGCACTTTATTTTTTTAATTTTGTTACAGATTTGGCCAAATTTTTGTTATCCCGTGCACATCATTGTACCATTGTCGTTACTGCCACTATTTTGGTGTTTTTAATTTTTTTTGTTTATTATGGATATTATGTTGCTTTGGCAGATGTGCCGCTTCCTCTCCGTTTATTATTGCTCGTCAATATTCACTTTTACTAGTTTATGTGTTATTATATATGTTGATTTGATTGGATATATCTATTTATTGTAGTTTGATTTCTTCTTGGAAAGAAAAGCATTCCGATGAAGCTCCGAGCATTCAGGCGAATACCATGATTATTTTTGTATCATTTTTACTGTTCACATTATTTTGTACTGTTCACTGTCAAAGAATTAATTTTTCTATATTTTTCAACAACCTATATCAGTGTTTAGGTATTCTCGTTATTTTTGCTTACCACTTTCTGTCCAATTTTTGGACTAATATCTTTCATTTTTTACCCGTCTTTTAACTTTATTAAGCTGATTTGAACAAAATAGACATATGGCTGATGAAGAAATTTTCGTCGATTTTTGAGGCCTTCACAAATAAAAGACAAATATTACATTAACAATTACGCAATAAAAATAAACATTTTGGGTGATGACGAAAATTTTATAACAATGCAAATATTTTACGATTCGTATCTTGGCAAGACGATTTAGGACGGTTAATCAATTGGGCAACCACTTTGTAGCCATGACATATTTAAAATTTAATACGAGCCCACTCTTTTAACAAAAAATTATTTTTATATATATATGCACACATATATTTTCAATTTATTTTGATAATTATTTATTTGTTACTAATATTTTATTTACAAGTGTTTATACAGGTTCTTGGAAATACTCGTTGGGAACGATCTTCAAAGAAGACTTTAGATTTTGTATTGTATTTTATATTCTTATACTTGTACAGAAATAATCATAGTGAAATCTTTATTTTTGGGGCGTTGGGCAGGTTATTTTTTATTTATGCAATCAACGTCACACATTTAGGTAAATTTAGGTCGTAAATATTTATATTAAATATTTTTAGATTATTTAATCAAATAATTCACACTCTGTTATACTAAAATATATTACGTAATATTTTCTTTAAAACAAATTTTTCTTTATTCAATCTTTTTATTTTTTCAAACAAATTTTCATGTATTTTCGTTTATCTTCATAGGCTTCTTATACACATACTTTTTACGACAATATATGCAATTTACACATTGTTTATACATTAATTGTTTATATCATTGTAATCCAACATTAATTGTTTATATCATTTTAATACATATTTCATATTTTTGTATTTATAAACATTGATTTTTTCTTCACTTTTTAATAAACCTAAGTCTGGTCGGAAACCACATTTGTGGATTATGAAGTGTGCCTAACCCCTTTCATTCGGAATAGTTTGAATCCTTACCTAGAATCTAAACTGGTTCATAGATTAAAACACAAGTCATACATGTTAATAAATAAATAGGCTTCCTTATTTTTCTTAAAAAATTAGGTGGCAACTCTGTACAAAATTAATTCTTTTTAGAGTTTATATTGTCGTGCTCGTTTTGACCTTAGGTAAAAACCGGGTATGACAAACATAAACAGAGAAGAAAGGTAGGGTATACTTCCATAATCCATTGCTCATCATCAATGTCACATTATCAATAAGCATATAAATATAACATGAATATTGTAACTTTCATCGAGTTTTATCCAAAATTTATATTATCAATCCAACATCTTTGTTCGTCCTATATCAGAGAGATATGATTGGTGCATGGGCTCAAACTGTGGCTAAAAAGTGTAAATCCGTAAGTTTGTTTCCCGGAGTGAACTTCGGTACTAAATCATTATTAAAGTATAGAAGGGGTAAGAATCTCTCACAATCGAAATAATTAGTAGTATCAAATCATAGATCGGAACCTATCTCGGTCATGTATTTAAAACATCATTTTTAACCTCTTTTACATATAAATTATCCATTAAAACTTTCATTTATTATTATGAAGAAATTCATTATTAAGGTAGAAAGTGGGCTATAACCCTTAATTAGTGACAACAATAATAAGATTATAATTTGATTGGAATCGTATCAATTATCGATGCAACGATCCTGAATGTACCAAATCTATGCACATCATCTCCATTATTCATACAATGGAACCATAAGCATTAATATATCAATAAACTCCAATGACATCCTTTACAAGGATGGACACTTCTCGAATGGTCAACTCATATCAAAATCATATTTACAAATCATCCCATTTTAATTAAGCCATAGATTATTTATGAGGCATATAATCTTTATAAGCCATAATGTATATCTATAATTGTCTCACACATAAGAAGCACCTCACATCTAGGAGGCGTAATGAATAAATGAAGCATAACTCATAACTATGAGGAATATTATCTCTATAGGTCAATAATCATATCTAAGAGGAAATAACATCTCTAAAGGCCATTAATCATAATTTGGGGGAAGTCCTCACAATTTACCAAGTTGCGAAGTAAACTTAGTCTAAAGTATTAATAGTCCTAACTAGGCCTAACATCCGTAACTAAGTCCACAAGGGCTAATAAAAGTCTTAGCCTAAGGTGGGCCTAAAGAACCCACTTCTAAACCTCAATTTTCATATTTAGGCAATTCATACCCCAAACTAGGATAATATATCTAATTCAAATTCTAGATGTCAAGTAATCCATAACTAATCATAAGATAGGAATTGATGTTGGGAGTATTTATACACTTTAGAATCATTATCCTAGTTCATTCAGCCTTGATTTGAGGATAATTCATGTGCTTTATGTGTTAATAATGGTATAAATAAGAATGTAAGTATTTAAGTAGCTGATTACAATGTGAAAGGTGTCTTTCAAACAAGTTTGTACTTCAATCGATCATTTAGGGTCTAGACGAGAAAACTTATTTTACTAACTAGAGCTAGGTGTTGTTCTAATCTATAACGATGGATTCTAATGTGTGTAATGAGTTCCTAATGGCTTATATTGTGTAATTATGTGTGTAAAAACTTTTTTATAATGTTCAAAGTGAAATTGGATCAAGTCAAGAGTCAAAACACTAAACAAAGATCAAAGCAGGCAAGCCTAGTCTTAACTCAGTTTCTAGTTCATCATTATGAATGCTTTGTATGTTGAGCTCTAATATATGGTGTGTGATGATGTAGTATTCTTGTGGAGTAGACTATGTTGATATATTTATGAGGAACAAGCTAAAATACAAGTGGAGATAACACCACAAGGCTTGGAAGGGGCAACAAATACAGAAGGAGAAGTTTAACATCAAAATGCCAATTCCAGTGAAGGCAGGCGATGAGAAGGAGACGCCCTCCATCCCGGCGGTCTAAGATAGGAGGGGCCTTCTCCAGTACGATATAATAAGGCCCGAAATATCCCAAACTTTCTGGGGGTCAAAGTGAGGCGATGCCCCTCTATTCCGACACGGATAATTTCCCTCCTACTATTAATACCCGACCTTAATCACTTTGTATTCACTTTGGAATGTCTTTGGGAGCTTGTGGAGTCTGATTGACATGAAAATTAGGTTTTATTATTATTTACATTAGCCTTTTAATATATTTGATTATGTATTCAATTAGTTGGATGATGATTATATCGATTAGTGGCTAAACGCCCTATATCCGAGGTTAAAGCCAAGAACATAATTACTTTCATTTTGAATTAAGTTTGTTTGAATTGCTTAAAATCTTTGGTTGTTTGTTTATCCTTGTTTTAACTATTTTTAGGAGTATCTAACCTTAGAATACATATATTGTCGTTCTTATGATCTCGGGAGGGGGAATGGGAAGATAAAACGTGTGGATAGGCAAAATAAGGTTTTATTCTATGAAATAAGGAATTTGAATTAGCATCTAGGATAGGGATATACCTAGAGGCCTTGTTTGGTTAACATGTAGGATGATATCTTAATGCATCTAATTGGATTATTACATCCCCTCTCAATGATGTAGTTGTAACATCCTATTAGGTAGAAGATTAGAGGTCGGGAGACCATGATCATGTGATACACCCTATGAATCAACAACCAATATAATCGATTTAACGAATGAATTTCAATAGAGTAGTATGATTATTTGTAGTTCTTTAACCCTGAGTTTCCATCCATTGATTGGCTCAAGTCTTTTATTTTATGCACTTATTACTTTACTTTAGTTTACAAACTTTCCAAATTTTGTTGATTATGTTTGCACTAGATTGATATTAATAGTAAACTAGAGTTGAATGGTTTTTAGAAAAAGTCCCTAAGGGATCGATAATCAACTTTCTTTGAGGCCACTATATTACTTGGTAGACCACGTACACTTGAGTGTGCACTTGGGCACTGTCAATTTTTTGGCACCGTTGCTAGGAACTTGTAATTTGGCAACTGTTCTATTTTTAGTTTTACTTTTTAAATTTATTTGGTGCTTTACTCTTGGTCTTGGGATTGAATTTACAGGAAATAAATTTTCAGAGTAGTAAGTTGGCAAAGGTTAGGGAGTTGGTTGAACCAAGCCCCGAACCTGAGCAACGCTTTCATCAATAAAGGAGAGAAGTAATCCTTCTTCCCCGTATTCTGTAGATTCAAGAAGAACAATACAGTCCTACTCTCTTAGCTGAAGAACAACTAGCCTGCAGGACAGTTTGTGAAGTGGCAATCCGACTTCCAAAAAATTTGAGCTCCCCTATTCAGAAACCGGCTACTGGAGGTAATTTTGAGCTGAAACTTAACATAGTGCAATTGTTGTTTAGCAGTGGATAGTTTATGGGGCCTTCAAATGAAGATCCACAAGTCCATTTGCAGAACTTTCCGAAGATCAGTGACACATTCATCCCTACGAGCTTATCAACTAATTCTATAAGGCTGACACTATTCCCCTTTTCACTATTGGGGGAAGAAAAGAAGTAGTTGGATGCTGAGCTAGCAAATTCAATCATAACATGGTATTACTTAGCCCAAAAATTTCTCATTCGATTCTTTTTGTCAGGCAAGACTGTGAGACTGCAAAGTGAGATTGTGTGCTTCAACCAGAAGCCAGATGAGAATTTTTATCATGCTTGGGAGCGGTTCAAAGAACTTCTTGGGGACTTTCCGCATCATCAGTAGTCCAACGAGGTATTAGCTCACACTTTTGTTGAAGCATTTGACCATAACACAAATATTTCTAGATCCAGCTGCAGGTGGTCAAGACTTGGAGTTAACTTATGATGAGCTTTGTACTTTGTTGAACTGGATTGATCAAGGGAATCCTGAGTGGAATTCTGACTCACAAAATACCACAAAGAAGGTTGCAAGTGTATTGGAGGTGGATTAATTTACAACTATATCCACCCAGATTTTTACACTGCAAAATTAGATAAGCAACATAAATTTGGGGGTTTCACAACCTGTAGCCACAGTTAATGCAATCCAATAGACTACCGGTTCGTGTGAGATTTGTGGTAACAGTGGTCATTCAGTAGTAATGTGTGCTGCAAATCCTGAGTCTGTCATATTCATGAGCAATGCTCAAAGACAGAATTATGGGAATGCCCAAAATCTTAAGTGGCAACTCAGCACCTAATTCATTACTGAAAAAATCAGCAACAACAATCTCAACAACCATAGGTCCAGAGTAATCAGTCTACGACTCAAACAAACAATGTTAAGGAGATGTTGACATAAATTATAGCTGGTCAGGAACAGGTGGCTGCAGATATAAAGAGTTAGATTCAGCAGGCATAAAATATCAGGCTTCAAGGTGGTTTTCCAAGAGATACTAAAAATCCTAAACAAGTGGTGGTAATCACTTTGAGGAGTAGTACAGAGCTAAAGAAAGATCCTCCAAAGAAAACTAAGGGGGTAGATGCAGAGTTGATTCCCCCATAGATATTTGAAAAAGTTGGTGCAATTTAAGGAAGTATGAGAAGTCAAAAAATAAAGTTGTTGAACAGGTGATGGAGAGACTACCACTACCTTTCCCATAGAAGCATATAAAGTCAAAGAAGGATACATGCTTCAAGAAGTTCTTTGACACGTTTAGAGAACTGCACATTAATTTACCTCATTTATATGTTTTGCAAGGAATGCCCCAAGTACGCTAAGTAGTTGAAAGACGTGGTCACTAACAAAGTTAAGCTATAGGATGCTGAGACAGTAGCACTCACTAAGGAGTGTAGTTCTGTGGTGATGCAGAAAATGCCCCAAAAGCTCAAAGACCTTGGGAGTCTTACTCTCTCGATTCAAATTGGCAATAGTGAGGTGGTCTACACACTTGGTGACTTAGGGGAAGTATCAACTTGATTCCCCTCTCATTGTTTAAAACCTTAATCCTGGGGAAGATAAGATCGAGCACTGTGATACTCCAGTTAGTAGATCGGACCCTATCCCATCCCAAAGAAATCATAGAGGATGTTCTTATCAAGGTTGGTAAGTTTATTATTCTTGATGACTTTATTATTTTAGATTTTAGGAAGATGAAAGAGTACCAGTCATCTAGGTACATCCATTTTTAGTGACAGAAGGAGCTTTAATAGATATGAGAGAGAGAATGCTCACATTGAGGCTGGATGATGAAGAGGCAATTTTTAAAGTATACAAACCGCTCAAAACACTATCCCACTATAAAGATTTATGCATGATTACTGTGATCAAAAGGGATAAGTGTGGGTGGTGGTGTCTGTTCCATAAAAGATCTCTTTAAAATTCCTCATTGAGCAGTCAAAGCCTCCATTACCTAAGCCCGACATGATGGAGATTGATGAGCCTAAAAACACTAAAGTTGAGAAAGTTGTTGACCTTGATAGTTCACACTTGAGAGGTCAGAAATGAATAAGAAGATGGCGTCCTAGTGTGACAAAGAGAATGAAGGAAAATAGATAAGTTAAAAGTTGTGTTGTGCCGTGACACTAAATCAGGCACTGCTTGGGAGGCAACCCAAGTTAAGAATGTATGTTTTTTCAGTATTTTAGTTTTTACTTCTCTAGCTTTTGTTTTTATTGAGTCATAGGTTGATGGGAAGTCTGAGTACCAAAAAACCTGAGCTAAAAAGCATGGCAAAGACTAAGTGTGGGGTCCCCAGATCCTCTTGATGTATAAAGATGCTACTAGCTAGGCCTAGAGGCCTCAGGAAGATTTCTATCTCTACCTTTTAAAGTATACTTTGGGGACAAAGTAGATTTTTAAGTGTGGGGAAGTAGATTTTTAAGTGTGGGGTAGGGAAATTCCCATTATTTTTAGGGTAATTTTTTTTTGTTAGGAATAAGTGAGATGTTCTTGTTTGTGCTACGTTTGACTACATAATACAAAGTGTTATGATGTTTTGATGGTAAAGAGCATATTGATTATGTGAATTACTACTTTTGAGACTCGTGGGCTCATGATTATGACTCGTGTACTTGTTGGCTTAGTATTGAATTCATGTGGTTGTTTAGTTGAGAGTCTATGATGACCCTGCTTGAGTTGAGCATGTGCCATATATGATGTGAGGTGTTGTATATTCCTTATCGCATGTGTGTCTAAAACTTACCTAGCCTGTGTGCAAAATGAAATAATGAGTGTGGGTTTAGGAGATGATTTAGGAATTTCTTTGATATCCATGTTTTATACCTTATTGTTACCTACCCTTGTGCATTATCCTAGTTAACCCCTTTGAGGATTTAGCTTATTCTTTTGAAGCCTCATATGTAGCCTAATCCCTTTTTTGATTGACCTTAAATTGATCCAAATTTCCTAAGCGCTTTAGTATACAATTAATTGAGTGAGGAGTGGGAAATTCAAGTAAGAGAAAGTTGAAAGTGCAGCCCCTAAGTAATAGCTATTGGTGTTCAAAAGAAAAATGATATGTGTTGTGGTTGGGAGTTAAGTAATGGAAGAATAAAATTTGTTCAAATTGAATAAGTTGTGAATAGAGCACTCCCACCATAGTGTATGTAAGTGAGCTTAATGAGATGGGGAAAAATGAAAGAATGGGGTAGAAAAAAATGTGTAAAGTGAATATTAAAGATGAGCTAAATGACATATGTTATGTATTAAAGCGCTTAGGAAAGATAGTCGTTATTACTGGCTAGAATAGTTCCTACCTGTCCCTTAGCCTACATTACAACCATTAAAGACCTATTTGATCTTAAACTTTAATATTTTGATATTAGTTGAGTACTACACTAAGGGAAAGCCTATAGTTCATTATATGTTACTTGTGAATTTCTTGTGAGAGTGAGCGCAATTTGATTTTTGTACCCATTCTGTTATAAATTGCATTTATTGAGTGATTATGGGTAAATCTCTTGTTGTAAGGGCACATATTTGATGATACTTGGGTGATTTATATGATGTATTTGATTGAGCAATATGTGTGAGTTTTCTAACTAGGTGAGTCAATTCTTGAGGCTAGGATGTTTTGGAGTAGTGTTCTTGAACTTTCAATCGTGGACATAACATGCTCAGTGTAGTAACTTGCATTCTATGTAGTCATTGTAGTACTAGCTTGAATTTCTTTCTTTTAGTATAAGCGTAGAGTCTCCTTAGCATACGATGCTTAGATTAAAGAGTTGTTCGAGGATGAACAAGGCTTTAAGTGTGGGGTGGTGATGTTGGGTGTATTTATACACTTTAGAATCATTATCTAAGTTCATTTAGCCTTGTTTTGAGGATAATTCCTATACTTTATGTGTTACTATTGGTATAAATAAGCATATAAGTGTTTAATTAGGTTATTACAATGTTAAAGGTGTCTTTCAAACAAGTTTGTACTTAAATAGATCATTTAGAGTCTAGGCGATAAAACTAGTTTTACTAGCTTGAGCTCGGTGTTGTTCTAGTCTATTGCGATAAATTCTAATGTGTGTTATGAGTTAATAATGCTTTATTTTAAGTAATTATATGTGAAACAACTTTTTAATAATTTTGGAAGTGCAATTGTATCAAGTAAAGTATCAAAACACTAAACAAGATCAAATCGAGCAAGCCTAGTCTTAGCTCGAGTTTCTAGTTCATCGTTATGAATGTTTTGTGTGTTGAGCTCTAATATATGGTGTGTGATGATGTTGGATTCTTGTGGAGTATATTATGTTGATATATTTATGATGAAAAATATGAAATGCAAGTGTAAATAACACCAAAAGTCTTAGGAGGGACAACAAATGCATAAGGAGAAGTTTAACGTCAAAATGCCAATTCCAGTGAGGGAAGGCGATGAGCAGGACACACCCCCTCCATCACGGCGGTCTAATACAGGAAGGGAATCCTAAAGTACAGAATAATAAGGTACATGTCCTCCCAATCAGTCTGGGGGTCCAAGTGCGGTGTCGCCCCCTCTATTCCCACATGACCAATTTCCCTCCTACTATAAATACCCGACCTTAATCACTTTGTATTCACTTTGGAACGTCTTTGGGAGATTGTGGAGGTTGCTTAACACAAAAATTAGGTTTTATTATTCTTTACTTTAGATTTTTAATAGGTTTTATTATGTATTCAATTAGTTGGACGATGATTACGTCGATTAGTGACTAAACTCCCCTATCCGGGGTTAAAGCCAAGAATATGATTACTTTCATTTTGAATTAAGTTTGTTTGAATTGATTATCATATTTGGTTGTTTGTTTATCCTTTTTTCGACTTTTTCAAGGATTAGCTAACCTTAGAATACATATATTTTTTTCCTTGTGATCTCGGGAAGGGGAATAGAAAGATAGAACGTGGGGATAGGTAAAGTAGGGTTCTTATTCTTTTATGAAATAAGAAATTTGAATTAGCATCTAGGATAGGGATATAACTGGAGGTCTTTCTTTGTTCACAAGTAGGATGATATCTTAATGCATCTAATTGGATTATTACATCCACGCTTAATGATGTAGTTGTAATGTCCAATTAGGTAGAATATTAGAAGTCGGGATACCATGATCATATGATAAACCCAATGAATCAACAACCAAGATAAGCGATTTAAGGAATGAAGTTCAATAGCATAGTATGATTGTAGTGCTTTAACCCTGTGTTTCCATCCATTGATTGTCTCAAGCCTTTTATTGTATGCACTGTTTACTTTACTTCAGTTTACGAACTTTCCGAATTCTGTTGGTTACGCTTGCACTAGATTGATCTTAATAGTAAACTAGAGTTGAATAATTGTTAGAACAAGTCCCCGAGGGATCAATATTCGACTTTCTTTGAGGCCACTATGTTACTTGGTAGGCCATACACTTGCGTGTTCGCTTGGGCGCTGTTAGTAATTTCATCTAAATATAAGGATATTTAAGTCAACTCTACTCAAACTATGGTTTCAAGATTACTATACTAGCCCAACTAAGGTTAATCATACTAGCCATGATTCCAACACTTTAACCACATCCCAAACCTAGCATCATATTGTATCCATGCTACAAATTAGTCCAATCTAGGGAGAAAGCAATAGGATTCAAAAAAGATATCATGCATTTCAATTTATGGGTCAAAATCCTTATCTAAACCCCAAACTTCAATATTAAACACTAAGTCATTCTACCCATAATCAACCTTAACATTGACATGCAATATATAACACACATCATCTTACAGAGAGAAGTAGACAGAAGCCTACCTCAAAGCCGAACTGCAAAAGCTTACATCATTCACCAACGTCCATCTTCACTTCACAATCCCAAAATGCCATCACACTATCTAAATCGTAGTCAATCAAAAATACGAGAATAATGGTATCCATATTAGACCATTGTGTTTTGGGTCCAAAAATGACACCAAAAACTCCAAGTGGGTCTCACTTATAGAATCACGTTTCCGAGGTCAACTCAATGCTCATAGATGATAAAGGAATCATAACCTTAAGAAATGAATGAAACTAAGATAATTTGCAGCTAAAATCAAGACCTCAGTCTATTTTGGGTTTTGAGTCAAGAACCAAGAAATTCATCAAGAAAGTGATGAAATCTTACCTTAATTTTGATGATAATCATGATAATAGGTGTTTAGCAAGCTCCCAAGTCACCCACACAACTCAATTTTGAGTTATCACACCCTTTTAGAGGTTTTAGCTCTCAAGGTTGAAGAGAAAATGACCAAAACGCAGCTTAAGAGGTCATTTTATATCCCTACCAGGTAAGAAGATGTTGCTATCGCCATCCATGGACTGTAATCACCCTTATGTGATCGCCATAGTCCTATTGCGATCTCATAGTGTTATCATGATGTCCCTTGTGCGATCTCCAAGCACCAACACCAACAAACTTAGAATTTTTTTCAAGTTTCCGACACCGCCTCAGGACTCGTTCGAAATCTAATTTTCGTAAATGAACTTTGTAACCATACTAAATTTAATGTTTCAGATGTATTAGAGAAGTCAAACTTTTTATCCGAGGTCATTTCAACCAAATATGGATCCTACACCCAAATTACCTATTTTCCAACATTTCGACTAATAGGTTGAAATGAGATTGGATGTATTGGGACCCGAACCAAAGGTCTACCTAGCCTAATATGGATATTCCAAAGCTGCTGGCGTAGTCAAAATTTGCATTTGAGATTTTACTGAAGTTTTGCTCGATGGCCATTTCAAACCAGCGAGACTTCCAAATAGGGAATTGATTCCAAAAAACAAATGAACCACCCGATAACCGAACTATCTATCCCATCAAGTCATAAATGACTTGGGGCGGCTATGGAGAAGCCCTAACGATAAAGATAAGCAGAAATATGAAAAATGGTCAAAAGTGTCATTACAATATCCATTACTAAAAGGTCTTTCATCCCCAAAAGTAAATAGATAGAAGGAATCTCAAAAGCTCGAAGGGATGAAGTACTGGGCCCGCATAATCTGAGCATGACTTCCCAGATAACCTCCATGAAGAGAGAATACTTTTGAGGGATTTTTCCATAATATTCCCTTTTCAACCAGCTCTCTTACTTTACTTCCAAATAGTCACCACCCAATCTCGACCACCAGCTGGCCTCCAACTAAACCAAAAAAGGCTGATACCCTCGCGATACCTGTACAATTCAATAAAGGCTCATCTAATCCAAACCAACCCAATGTATGAATCCTACAACTCACTCCAAATCCAACTATACCCTTCTTTCACCAATCCATACTTGCTATCTACTCCGAACCAGGAGGAAAATCACCTGAGCCCTGTCCGCATAACATTATCATAAGGAACTCAAAGAATTGAAGCCTATTCACTGAAAGCCCATATGGGTAACATGAGAATAAACTCATAAGGTGCTATTTGGGCACACAAATAGAGATAATGGAGGAATGCAATCTATGCCAATGCTGCAACTAGTTTTGAGGGTAAACAAAATTGGAATCCAAAAGACCAAGGCAGAACTACTTATAACTAAACAATCCACTGGAGGATGTCCCATCAACTGAGAATGAACCCATACTGAATTCAACTCATGTATATTACTCCCACTGAGTATATCATCCAAAACACTCAAAGTAGACTGAAGACTCGTTAATAAAACTGAAAGAACCAATATCGGGTCCATGGGCTATCATATGAACACTTATCAACTATAATTCATCCAAAGTCAAGAAGATCGAATAGGTAAACACAGAGTAGGCTCAACCTGCCTATAAATGAAATTCTAACTGAGCCGAATCTGAAAACAAAAGTTGCACTCAACTCCACAACTCAAAGATAAAATCTGAACTCGATCTCAACTACCCAAACCAAATTTGAAGATGGTTAGGCATCCATATTACGAATTTATCATAACTTCCAAATCGCCATTCCAAGGCATCAATTCAAAACTAAGACAAAAAGTCTTTACTAATGCCAACTACTCAAATTGATTTTAGCATCCAAATTTGACATATCCAAGCTAAATCATACCAAGCCACAATTAAGACATAGCGGAAGAATATAATCACCACAGGGATAAACCACTGATTGAAATGCAACAACCAACTCTATATTAGCTAGAGGGAACGAACTATAGCTACAAAATTAAAACCATGATGAAGGATAAATCATCAGCTAAGGAATGCAAATAACCCACTCTATAACTATTGGAGGGCATGAACTATCAAAACATACTTAAAACTCCCCGAAGTTGCAAACCACACCAGTAGTTGCAAAACTCTAGCGACTTAGAGAAATGAAACTCTTAGCCAACAACCAATTAATCCAACACTTCATTTTTGCAAAAATAGCCATAGGCACTTATCATCAAGGAGAAACACTCCACCAAGCCTCATTAGGCCGAGAAAACTCTGAAAGTAGGGATTTTCTAAATCCACCCAAGTAGGACAATCCTAACTCAAACAAACCATGAATCATATTGCCAAGGAAGAAAATACCATTCTCGACACCAATGCCAAGGTCAAGGACACTACTAGAAAATGAACCGAACACTTAAGATAAAAAAATTTAATTTGCCAACTTAAGAAGCAGTCATAAGAAATGCCACCCGCCTCTTACTCTCCAACTTTACTTTAGACAAGAAACACATCACGATAGTAAAGGAGCATCTAATATCCACAATAATAACAAGGGTAAACCATCACAAGGGAACAAACCCAACAAATCTAAGAGATGAACTTAGGACATCTAAATGTCAAAATCAAACCCACTATTGAGAAATGGACTAACCACAAATGAAGAACGAATCCAAATCTGATCAAGCTCACAAATGGGGTATATAGAAAGGAATAGCCAAAGCAAAAACCTTCGCAACTCGGGGGCAAGTCTAAGAATCTCCAATTCAAGATCGGGCAATATAGCTAAATCACCAACTCTAGAATCATAACAGAACCACATAAGGTCAACTTACCTTTATACAAGAATTGACTCTACCATTAATCTAACACAACCAACAAAAGGGGAACATAATCACCCTCGCCTTTCTACAGCGAAGAAATCATCAAATCAAACTATATCTACTCAAGCCACCCAATAAAAATACCAAGGAAATGAAATTAACTAGATAACACTAGTCTATACAGCTATCCAACAAGGATCAATTACATTAAGTAATAATATCAAATAATATCAATAACCTCAAGTAGTGGTAACAATTGTAACAAAAATATTAACATCAACATAATGCATTGGTGGTACCAAAATCAACATCAACATCAATATTATGTACCACTAAAGGGCCACAATAAGTCTAATTTTCCAAGATACATGGGACTCGAACCTAAAAGCTACACCTATAGGGAGAAAATATCAATGCAGATCTATCCCATCCATTACTAAAAGAAATGAGCCATGGAGTAGTCCTATGAATTCAATAACAAGGCACATAATAATCAATATGAATTCATTAAGAATATAATCATTAATAGGTACAAAGACCCCAATGCACATAATAAAATAAGTAAATGTGGGAAATAAAAGCACACCAATCATGGTGAAATTTGCAGTCATATGCCTAACGGATCTATGGGAGAATAAATTTGAATGGGTCCAAACTAAGACTGGCCGACTAAATCATCAACTGAGGTGCTAAGCACACTATCTCTAACTAAAAATGCCACAATGTCACAATGCTTATCTGAATGAGATGAATGACAAAATCCCATGACGAGGACACTTTTTAGACTAGTAACCAATATCTTTGCAATTGTTAAAAATTCCCAAAGCTCTAATCCCGTTAAGAAACACAAGCTAAGCCCAAATAGCTATCAAACTAACACTGAGAGCAATCACTAGCATAATGTCCATCCTTTCTGCAATCATACCTTGACTCAGGAACTTTAGGCTGGTGAGATACATATGCTAACTCTGTCTGATCAACTAACTCACATCTAGGGCTATCTCTAAACTAATGTCTTATCTCGTCACAAGCATACAAGCTCTCTGACTAAATACCAATAGCACTATATTAATGGCATGGCCTCTTGTTGTCACCTTCATAAGTTTTAATACATGATCTCTTCCTGACCCTCGTATAATTAAAAATCTGAGAGAAGGAAAACCCAACTATTATCATATGCTTTGATGCTAAATGGAGTGGCAATGCTAGTTCTTTAACAAATCCATGCACTAAGTCTGGCTTAGAAACATATAGCATTAGAAATATGCCAGGCCACTCAAGAAACCCAATCTCATACTCAAAAACTGGTCAAGAGCCTTGATGAACCCTAACAAATCCAAATCTTGACTGAGAACTATTCAATGACTCAAATGTCATCCATGGTTCTAAGGGATCTGCGACCCGAATCAGATTCCCAATGCTGAACCTCGAAGGAATAAAGTAGTCACGAGCTCAACTAGAGCCTGAGATGGCTCCTAACTTCTTTGGCTGATGCTTAAAGTCTTTGATATCCATATCTAACTCTCTAATTTGATGTTGCATTAAAGCTCTACAAATACAGGTTAAAGTCTCATATGCATATATTGATAACGTCACCCATCTTGCATTATTTATTAGGGACAAAAAAGAGTCAAAGAATGTGTTCGAGATTCAAAAAATATGAATAAATGATACGAAGTCAATACATGAATTTTCTAAAATTTATTTGTAGCCTCGCAAAGATAGGTTACAGAGTCTCCGCAATGATCCATAGGACTCCACTAAACACTTAGCGCTCTTGTACTAACACATGATGAAACCTAGGATCTGATACCAATTTGTCACGATCTAATTTCTTAGGTCATGATGGTGCCTACTATAACACATCAGTAGGCAAGCCAAATCCATAGTCTGAAATGGCTAGTAACAGACTATTAAATATATATAAAAAGAAAAAACTATAGAATAGATGAAATAAAAGAATCAATATATAATGAATTCCCAAAAAATGGTGGTATCAGTACAAGAGCTTCTAATATAACAAGAGTACAAGAGTGAAATTGATGAAATTAGTTACACCGATACAACTTATCTCTTAATACAACACAGAGACTAATCTAATACATAAGAGGGAGATAAGTAATACTCTAAACATTAGGAGCTCATTATAAGTCTCCGAACCATGGATACTATATACAATACACACATTAATGACGATAACCCGTACTATGAGCTACAAGCTTCAGAAGTGTAGTATGAGTATCAAAAAAATAGTACTCAGTAGAAAACTACCAACTGAGCCCAAAGATAAAGAAGTTATATATAAATATAAACAAAATAAAAACTACACCCATGGGTACAGTGATTATATAACTGTAATACCCCATAGTTTACTAACTAGTTTTGTCTCAAGAATGTCTAGTATTAGCTTCTAAATTGAATGTTTCTTATTCCATGGGAAATTTTTAATATTTTTAATTTTTGTCATATGGGAAATTCAATAAGATTTCCATTGATATAAGATTTTCCCAAATCTGATAACTGGGTAAGAAGTTATGACTATTTCAAGTTCCCGTCGTAAAACAACACCATATTAGCCAGTGGCGCGTCACGCCACAAGAGAAAATGGCATTTGTCAAACTCTAGTAGGGGTCCAAGATAGTGGCGCGTCGCGCCAAACTTCCAGGTCGCAAATAAAGTGGCAACACGATGGCTCCACGTCGCGCCAACTCTCAATTTCTCAGATGTCAAATTCCAGTGACATGACGCGATAGCACCGCGTTACGCCAGGGGTCTAGTATAGGAAATTTTATTGAAATTAAAAGATGCATCCAAGGTTAAAAGGGTTAATTTCCCACCCTTATTTAATCCCTTTAACATGTGGTTTAGCCATTCTTCACCCAAAATATACTAGTTTCTCATAATTTTCTCTTAAGAACAAGCTAGGGTTTTAATTGGGGATTTAATTTCAAGAAAGTCTCTCTGTCAATCTTCGCTAAACCAAGAACTAAGGTATGAGTTGTGTTGATTTATAGATTTCTTTCATCCATAAATCTTAAGAACCCTATTTTAAATTATGAATCATGATATTTATGTTATGGGTTGATTGTAACCATGTTTATCTTGTTATATGATTCCCAAGTTGGAATATTTATGTGTTTTTCATGAAACTACATTAGCAAGTGAGTGAAATCCATAAAATTGATTTATTTATAATGTGTCAATTTGATGATTAAGCCTATTCCCTATGGGTTTATGCAAGGTGTTTGATAAAATACCTAGGAAGATAGAAATTACGCACTATAGCTAGATTGTGATCCAAAATGACTTCCATGTTATTCTTATGTATTGAAATTTGTTTGTTGGATTGCTTATGAGTTAGCCTTATGAAATTATCCCATGTATACATGCTATATTATTCACGTACCAAGCTATGATAATCAAATGCCCATGAAATATCTCCAAGTATTGTATTAGGGATTGTTGATATTGGTCATGTATTCAAGAATGTCATGCCTTGCCAATTTTCTTCCATCGAGTCCTGGGGGTACTTGTACCCAAAAAATATAGTCGTGTCCCGATATTTAGTGTTATTTTTCATGATATCCTCAGTCAAGCCATGGTCCATAGAACCCAGTTAGTCATGTGACTCAGGAAAGCTCAGTAATTCAGTAATCTCAATAGTATTCCATCAGCTAACGGAACTCCATGAATTGAGTCTAATCTAGTTCAGTTAATCATATTTAGTGTCTATTCAGATAGAATTAGGAACTAGCACCGAGCGAACCCAAGGATTGGAACTCACCTATTTTATGAGGGTGCGATTCTTAGAAGCAATCCTTGCATTCCAGAACTACATAGCCAGCGTTTGTTGAGACATCATAGCCTATTATATAAGGGTAGATGAGGTTTCTTAACCTATTATATAAAGGTTAACATCGTTCTTACTAGTGTTACCTATTATATAAGGGTTACTCACAGATTGTCCTTACTAGTGGCGCGGTATTGACCCCCTTCCAATTGGAGTTACAGATTGGATCCCAACTCAGCTATAATGCATTCTTTGGGGCATGTCAGTTAGATAACTACTTCCCACAGTTTCAGTTACAGAATTCAGGACTGTCAGATACAGTCAACTCAAAATAGTATAGAACTTAGCTAGTTCCATCAGATTTAGAAATGTCAGATACAGTCACTCATGTTATCAGTTATATCAGCCATCAGAACTCAATTATCAGTCATGTAAGTTATCAGTAAATTTATGTTATCATAATCTCAGATATAGTTACTATGTTTTCATGCATGTATTCTCATGTTCATATTAGTTAGTTAGCTAGTATTGTTCATGCATATGAACCCCATGCATTTATCCTATCTCACATGCATACCAGTATATTCAAAGTACTGATGTATTTTATATGGTGTCTTATACCATTGGTTCAGAGACGCGAGCTCCAGAGCATCAGTAGATTCCAGATATCAGCAGTCAATCAGCAGTGAGTCCTCATCCTTCGAGGATGATATGATTAGTTATTTCATTATTTTAGTACTTGGTTATTTCAGCAGTCAGAGTTAGTTGGGGATATGTCCCATCAACTCTCTATTCAGACAATCTTGTTTTACAGGCTTTTCAGACTATAGTATGTTTAGACAGTTTTTGTTTTAGGTATTTATACCCCATCCCAGATGTTATATTTTATCGGATATTATGTTACAGTTTGAATCTTATGGCCTTTCAGTTCATGTTTCCGCATTATACAGTATATCATGTAGTATATAGGCACATATATCAGTCATGGATTAGTTTGTGGTCCTTCAGGGTCATGATCACCGTGAAGTGTTTCGGGTACCAGATTCAGGGCGTTACATACTTGGTATCAAATCCTAAGGTTCAATAGTGTCCTAGGAAGTTTTAAAGTCGCATCTAGTAGAGTCTTGCGCATGGGTATGTTGCACGCCATATTTATATACTGGAGGCTATGAGATGTTTTAGGAACAGTTTACCTTCTTTCAGTAGTCATGTCATTACAGTGAGCATAATCTCAAGTCAATCTCTCAGTCTAATCTATTTCTCCCTTTCATCTACAGAACATGCCTCCTAAAAAAAGAAAGGGAATCAATTAGCCCCTCAGCCCGAAGAACCTTTGGGCAAACATGTTACCCATGCAGAGTTTAGAGCTGCATTCACTACTCTTCTTGAGTCAGTTGCTACTCAAAATAAACGACTAGCCATCGTTCTGGCCAACCCAGTGGCCAATTTAGCTACATCTAAGATTCAGGACTTTACCCGAATGAATCCTCTATCCATTCTCGGGTCTAAGTCAGATGAGGACCCTTAAGAATTTATTGATCAGGTTCAGAAGGTTATAAATATCATGAGGGTATCAGCTCTTGAGAGTGCTGAGCTAGATACATATCAGTTGCAGGATATTTCTCACACTTGGTACAAGCAGTGGAAGTCAGAAAGTCCAGATGATGCAGGGCCTATTGAGTGGGAGGAGTTTGTCACTACATTCTTAGAGAGGTTCTTTCCCCTAGAGCTGAAAAAGGCTAAGGTGTTAGAATTCATCATTATCAAGCAGGGTAACATGAGTGTGAAAGAGTATTCTCTTAAGTTTACTCAATTATCCAGATATGTCCCTCATGTGGTTACAGACAGTAAGGACAAGATGAGTAAGTTTGTTTCTGGGGTGAATGATAGTGTGGTCAACGAGAGTAGGTCTGCAATGTTGAATAGTGACATGACTTTAGCTAGGCTTATGACTCATGCTTAGCAGATAGAGGAGAAAAAGATTAAAATAAGGGAGAAGCATAATAAGAGAGTAGGGACAAGTATTTTAACTTTGCTCAGCCCAAATCAGAAGGAGGAAATCGTTCTCAGTTTTGTCCTAAGTCATCAGTTTTAGCTCCTTCTTCAACTAGTGATTCAGCTTCTAAGTTCAGGGATGGTAATAAAGATAGGGTGCCAGGATCTAAGTCTCAGGCAGTGTTAGCAGTGCCCACACCTATCCTCTTTACCAGACTTGTGGAAAGCACCATCAGGGTATTTTCAGAGCTGGTGGTGGTATTTGTTTTGGATGTGGCAAGATAGTCCACAGAGTCAGATACTTTCCTCAGCCAGGTCCTCAGGGTTAGCAGAACCGTTCCACAGCTCAGTCCGGTCACCCAAATCAACAGGGTGCCACTTCTAGTGTTACTAGTGGGCAACGCCCAAACAGACTCTATGCTCTCCAGTCCCGGCAAGATTAGGAAAATCCTTCTGATGTGGTTACTAGTACGTTATAGATCTTTCATGTGCACGTTTACGCTTTTCTAGATCCAGGAGCTTTTTTGTCTTTTGTTACTCCTTGTATAGATATTGATTTCAGAGTCAGTCCAGAAATTCTAGTAGAGCCCTTCTTAGTCTCTACCCCAGTGGGTAAAACCATCATAGCCCGGTGGGTATACAGTAACTGCCTGGTTATGATATTTCAAAAAGTCACTTCAGCAGACTTAGTTGAATTAGAGATGACTAATTTTGATGTCATTCTCGACATAGATTGGATTCATTCCTGCTATGCCACAGTCAACTGCATAAATAGAATAATATAGTTTCATTTTTTGAATGAACCCGTCCTATAGTAGAAGGGTAGTGTATCCACTTTCAAAGGTCAGCTTGTTTCTCACCTTCGGGCACAGAAAATAATATCTAAAGGATGTGTCTATAATCTTGTTAGAGTTTAGGACACTAGTTCTGAAAATCCCAGTCTTGATTCAATCCCAGTCGTGAAATAATATTCAGATGTCTTTCCCAAAGATCTTCCAGGGATTTCTCCCAAAAGGGAAATAGACTTTGGCATCGATCTTCTTCCAGATACTCAGCCTATATCTATTCCGTCATACAGAATGACACCAGCAGAACTCAGAGAACTGAAAGCGAATCCTTGGACCAATGCCTTCCGTACAAGTTGTGGGCTATCATCATCTCAGAGTCAGAGAATGTGACATTTCGAAAATAGCCTTCCGTACTCGATATGGTTACATCAAATTCCTAGTCATGTCCTTTGGTCTTACCAATGCCTCAGCATCTTTCATGGACTTGATAAATCATGTGTTCAAGCAATACTTGGACATGTTCATCATAGTCTTTATAGATGATATTCTAGTCTATTCTCACAGTGAGCATGATCATGCAGACCATCTCAGAGTAGTACTTCAGACTCTTAGAGATCATCAACTATTTGCCAAATTCAGTAAGTGCAGATTTTGGCTAAGGTTAGTAGCATTTCTTACCCATATCATTTCTGGTGATGGCATTAGAGTAGATCCTCAAAAGACCGAAGCAGTAAGAAACTGGCCTCGCCCTATCTCTCTATCAGATATCAGGAGTTTCTTGGGTTTGGCCGGCTATTACAGACAGTTTGTTGAAGGATTTTCTTCTATTATATCCCCTATGTCTGGATTGACTCAGAAGAAAGTCAAGTTTTAGTGGTCAGATCCTTGCGAGAAGAGTTTTCAGGAGTTGAAGACTCAACTCACCTCAGCTCTAGTCCTAGATCTTCCAGATGGTTCAGATAGTTTCGTAATGTATTGTGATACATCCAGAGTAGGTTTGGGTTGTGTCCTCATGCAGTATGGTAAGGTCATATCCTATGCCTCCAAACAGCTTAAACCCCATGAGAAGAGTTATCCGACTCATGATCTTGAGCTAGAAGTCATAGTCTTTTCCTTAAAAATTTGGAGGCATTATCTATAAGGAGTTCATGTAGATACGATCACAAATCATAAGATCCTTCAGTATGTATTTCTTATAAAGATCTCAATCTTCGTCAGAGAAGGTGGTTAGAGATCTTGAAAGATTATGACATGAGTGTCCTTTATCATCTGGGAAAGGCCAATGTAGTGGCCGACGCTCTCAGTAGACTGTCTATGGGTAGTGTTTATCATGTTGAGGACAGTTAGAAGAATTTAGATTAGGAAGTCCATCATCTTTCCATACTAGGTGTTCTCTTAGTCGATATAGAAGAGGGTGATATATGGGTTTAGAGTAGTTTAGAATCATCTTTAGTTTCTGAGGTGAAAGAAAAGTAAGATAGAGATCTCAGTCTAGTCAAGTTGAAAGAGTCAGTCAAGGATAAAAAATCAGAGGTTTTCTCCCAAGGGGGAGATGGTGTATTGTGTTGTCAGGGTCATCTCTGTGTTCCATATGTAGATGACTTAAGGCAGCGAATTCTTGCAGAAGTGCATGGTAAGCGCTACTCTATTCATCCAAGGGCCACAAAGATGCATCGTGACTGGAGGGAGATCTATTAGTGGAGTGGGATGAAGTGAGATGTTGCAGAGTTTGTGGCTAAGTGCTCTACATGTCAACAGGTTAAGATAGAGCATTAGAATCCTAGTGGGTCCATGAAGGCATTCAGTATTCTTACTTGGAAGTGGGAAGAAGTGAACATGGACTTCGTGATGGGTTTTTCTCTTACTCATCATCAGTATGATTCAGTTTGGGTCATTGTAGACATAATGACCAAATCAGCTCATTTCCTCCCAGTTCATACCTCTTATTCAGCCAAGGATTATGCCAAACTCTGCATCAGAGAGTTGGTCATATTTCACGGTGTTCCATTATCTATTATCTCAGAAAGAGGTACCCAGTTCACCTATTATTTTTGTAAAGTGTTCCAAAAGGGTCTTGGCACCCAAGTTCATTTCAGCACAGCCTTTCATCCTCAGATGGATGGTCAAGCAGAAAGGACAATTCATACCCTAGAAGATATGATAAGGGCATGTGCAATTGATTTCAAGGGTAGTTGGGATGACCACTTGCCTTTGATTGAGTTTGCATACAATAATATCTATGATTCTAGTATTCGGATGGCTTCTTTGAAGCTCTCTATGGTAGGAGGTGCAGATCTGTAATCAGTTGGTTTGAAGTTAGTGAGACCTTAGTTATAGGTCCTGACTTAGTATTCGATGCCTTAGAGAAAGTCCAATTGATCAGAGAAAGACTCTAGGCTGCTCAGAGCCGATAGAAGTCTTATGTAGATATACGTAGAAAGGATCTTGAGTTTGATATTAGTGACTATGTATATCTAAATATATCTCCCATGAAGGGAGTGAAGATGTTCGGCAAGAAGGGAAAGCTCAGTCCCCGATATATCGGTCCCTTCAAAATTCTTAGTCGCTTCGGCAAGGTAGCTTATGATCTCGAATTGCCTTCAGATCTAGCCTCGGTTCATCTAGTCTTCCATGTCTCTTTGATCAAGAAGTATATAGGTGACCCAGCGGTTATAGTCCCTATTCATAGCATAGATATTCAGAATAGCCTCTCTTATGAAGAGATTCCAGTCGAAAGTCTAGACTATCAAGCTCGTAGACTGAGGAACAAAAAAGTCCCTCTAGTCAAAATTCTTTGGCAGAATCAGTCCGTTGAGGTAGCTACTTGGTAAGAAAAATCATACATGCAAACCAAGTATCCTCACCTCTTCTCCGCTAACTCAGATCTTGCTCAAGGTAATAGTTCTCCTTAAGCTTTTCAGTTTTCATGTCCAGATTTCAGTTACAACTTGGAATCAATCTCATGTTCATAATTCCATGTTTAAATTTGGTACTAAGTACCATTGCATATCCAATTATATGTTCATGCATCATACTAGTCATGTGTTCATGCATCAGACATGTATTCTCTTTGTGAGAAACTCAGTTATCAGTACTCTTAGTCATGCATTCATGTATCAGCTCAGTCATGAAATCATGCATCAGATATGTATCCTCTATATAAATCTCAGTAGTGTCATTTATGTAGTCATGTTTCAGCGTTCATGTTCATTATGTACTTCGGCTTATCATTTCTCCCCTCTCAGTCAGTCTCATTCGAGGACGAATGTTCCCAAGGGGGAGATATTGTAATACCCCAAAGTTTCCTAACTAGTTTTGTCTCAAGAATGTCTAGTATTACCTTCTAAATTGAATGATTTTTATTCCATGGGGAATTCAATAAGCTTTCCATCGATATAAGATTTACCCAAATACGATAATCGGGTAAGAAGTTATGACTATTTCAAGTTCTCGTCGTAAAACAGCACAATATTAGCCAGTGGAGCGTCGCGCCACAAGAGAAAATGGCATTTGTCAAATTCCAGTACGGATCCACGATAGTGGTGCATCGTGCCAAACTTCCAGGTCGTAAATAAAGTGGAAACGCAATGAATATGCATCACGTCATCCCTCAATTTCCCAGTCATCAAATTCCAGTGACACGACGCGATAGCACCGCGTCGCGCCAGGGGTCCACTTCGGGAAATTTTCACTATAATTAAAAGACGCATCCAGGGTTAAAAGGGTCAATTTACCACCCCTATTTAATCCCTTTAACACGTGATTTATCCATTCTTTACCCAAAATATACTATTTTCTCACAATTTTCTCTCAAGAACAAGCTAGGGTTTCAATTGGGGATTCAATTTCAAGAAGGTCTCTCTGTCAATCTTCGCTAAACCAAGAACTAAGGTATGCATTGTGTTTATTTATGGATTCCTTTCGTCCATAAAGCTCAAGAAACCTATTTTAAATTATGAATCGTGATATTTATATTGTGGATTGATTGTAACCATGTTTATCTAGTTATATGATTCCCAAGTTGGAATATTTATGTGTTTTTCATAAAACTACATTAGCAAGTGAGTGAAATACATAAAATTGATTTATTTATAATGTTTCAATTTGATGATTAAGACTATGCCCTATGGGGGCATGCAAGGTGTTTGATAAAATGCCTAGGAAGATAGAAATTATGCACTATAGCTAGATTGTGATCCAAAATGACTTCCATGTTATTCTTATGTATTGAAATTTGTTTGTTGGATTGCTCATGAGTTAGCCTTATGAAATTATGCTACGTATACATGCTATCTTATTCACGTACCAAGCTATGATAATCAAATGCCCATGAAATATCTCCAATTAATGTATTATGGATTGTTGATGTTGGTCATGTATTCAAGAATGTCATGTCTTGTCAGTTTCCTTCCATCGAGACCTAGGGATACTTGTACCCAAAAAATATAGTTGTGTTCCTAGATTTAGTGTCATTTATTCACGATATCCTCAGTCAATCCATGGTCTATAGAACCCAGTTAGTCATGTGACTCAGGAAAGCTCAGTAATTCAGTAATCTCGATAGTATTCTGTCAGCTAACGGAACTCCATGAATTTAGTCTAATCCGGTTTAGTTAATCATGTTCAGTATCTATTCAGATTGGAGTAGGAATTAGCACTTAGTGAACCCAAGGATGGGAACTCACCTGTTATATGAGGGTATGATTCTTAGAAGCAATCCTTGTGTTCCAGAACTATGTAGCCAGCGTAGGTTGAGACATCATAGCCTGTTATATGAGGGTAGATAAGGTGGCTTAACCTGTTATATGAGGGTTCCCACCATTTTCACTAGAGTTACCTATTATATGAGGGTTACTCAAGATTGTCCTTACCAATGGCGCGGTATTGACACCCTTCCAATTGGGGTTACAGATTGGACCTCAACTAAACTATAATGCGTTATTTAGGGCATGCCGGTTAGATAAATACTTCCTACAGTTTCAGTTACAGAATTCAGGACTGTCAGATACAGTCAACTCAGAACAGTATGGAACTCAGCTAGTTCCATCAGATTTAGGACTGTCAGATACAGTCACTCATGTTATCAGTTATATCAGCCATCAGAACTTAGTTATCGGTCATGTTAGTTAATAGTAAATTCATGTTTTCACGATCTCAGATATAGTTACTACATATTCATGCATGTATTCTCACGTTCATATTAGTTAGTTAGCTAGTATTGTTCATGCATATGAACCTCATGCATTCAGCCTACCTCACATGCATACCAGTACATTCAAAGTACTGATGTATTTGAGCTATGGTGTCTTATACCATAGGTTCAAAGACACGAGCTCCAGAGCATCAATAGATTCCAGATATCAACAGTCAATCAGTAGTGAGTCGTCATCCTTCGAGGAAGATATGATTAGTTATTTCATTATTTCAGTACTTGGTTATTTCATCAGTCGGAGTTAGTTGGGGACATGTCCCATCAACTCCCTATTCAGAAAGTCATGTTTTAGAGGCTTTTCAGACTACAATATGTTTAGATAGTTTTTTTGGGTATTTATACCCCATCCCTGATGTTATATTTTATCGTATATTATGTTACAGTTTGAACCTTATGGCCTTTCAGTTCATATTTCTGCATTATATAGTATATCATGCAGTATACAGGCACATATATCAGTCATGGGTTAGCTTGTGGTCCTTTGGTGTCATGAGCACTGTGTAGTGTTTCGGGTACCAGATTCGGGGCGTTATAATAACAAGCCAATGAGATAATAAGGATAGCCTCACCTATTTATGTCCAAAAGACTAACATAATAAAGAAAAGAAAGTATCAAGGGTGAGCTATTTTATTCTGTCCATACTCAGGAATCTCAATACTATACCATATATCCCTAGCCAATATATGAATAAAGGATGAAAGAAGATTATTTCAATATACAAAAAGGAATGAATATACAATATGAAAAAAATAAAGAAAGGGATATAGGATAATACCAAAGCTACATATAGCTAGATACACACACACACACACATATAGAGAGAGAGATGTGAGGTCAACTCAACACAACCTTATATCATCATATCTTTATTTTCAGGCGTTTTTATAATCCTATAAGGATTTAGTACTAACATTCTAAATGTTTCTAATCAATTTGTATCATAATGAATTAATCTTGCATAATAATGAAATCGCAAGATAAAAAAGGCAAGAATCATACCTCGAATATCGATACCAAATTAATGACCAATATTTCATAAGATAGACATAACAATGATCATCATATTTATAATAACAATATCAATAACAACATGAGTAATCGGCTATTTTGGACAACCAAATACCTAGCTGAGCCTATGCGTACCCCCATCGCCCCAAGATCGGAAGCCTCAATCAGCATACGAAAACATAAGGCATAGTCATCACTCATATTTATGCAGTACTCCTATATGAGCTGATTGATGTAGGCGTATACTAGTGATAGTCGATGTGCATGCAAGCATGAATGCAACAAAATCCATAATATAATAGTACCATCATCATAACTATCATAGTCGTAGCCATCACAATCATAACCATAATTATCATAACCATCATCATCATAACATCCTCACCATAATCATCCTCATCATAATCATCCTTTGACCTTGTTGCGTACATATATATATGTATATATATTCCATACATAGGGCTAGCCAGACTCAAATCGGTAGATGTACACATAGGCACATCAATATAATTATCCTATGGCCTTATCGTGTATCGATATCATCATCATAACATCCTCCGACCTTGTCAGGTATCGTGAAATCAACATAATATCCTCCAACCTTGCCAAACATCATCATATCATCATAATATCAAAATAAATGTCAACAATATAGAATGAGCCCCACAATAGATAAAGTAAAGTGCAAGCCCCATGAGGGCTAAAGTAAATAACAAGCCCCATAAGGGCTAAAGTAAATACCCATAAACATAGAAGATAGGTATACTTCCATAATCCATCGCTCATTATCAATGTCGCATTATCAATAAGCGCATATACATAATGTGAATATTGTAACTTTCATCGGGTTTTACTTGAAATTTATGTTATCAATCCAGCATCTTCCTCCATCCCATAGCAGAGAGATGAGTATCTGGATATGATACGTGCATGGGCTCAAGCCATGGATAAAAGATTGTAAATCCATAAGTTTGTTGCTTGGAGTGAACTTTGTGACTAAATTATTATAAAAGTGTAGAAAGGATCAGAGTCTATCACGACAGGAATAATTAGTAGGAAAAATCATAGACTGAAACCTATCTCGGTCAAGTATTTAAAACATCATTTTAAACCTTTTTTACGTATAAATTATCCATTAAAACTGGCATTTATTATTATAAGAAATCCATTATTAAGGTTAAAAGTGGAATTTAACCCTTAATTAGTGACAATAATAATAAGATTATAATCTAATTAGAATCGTATCAATCATCAATGCAATGATAACAAATATACCAAATCTATGCATATCATTACCAATATTCATACAATAGAACCATAAGAATTAATATATCAATAAACTACAAACACACCCTTTACAAGGATAGACACTTTCCGGATGGTCAACTCATATCAAAATCATATTTACAAATCATCTCATTTTAAATAAGTCATAGCGTATCTATGAGGCATATCATCTTTATAAGACATAATGCATATCTATAATTATCTCACACTTAGGAGGCATCTCACATCTAGGAGGCATAATATATCAATGAAGCATAACTATGAGGAATATCATCTCTATAGGTGAATTATCATATCTAAGAGGAATAACATCTCTAAAGGATATTAATCATAATCTGGAAAAAGTCCTTATAATTTACCAAGCCATGAAGGAAACTTAGTCTAAAGTCTTAATAGTCTCAACTAGGTCCTAACATTCATAACTAAGTCCACAAGGGCTAACCCAAGTGTTAACTTAAGGTGGGCTGGAAGAACCCACTTCTAATCCTCAATTTTTATATTTAGGTGATTTATACTCCAAACTAGGTTAAGATATCTAATTCAACTTCTAGATGTCAAGTAAGTCATAACTAATCCTAAGAAGGAATTTCATCTAAAAACAAGGGCATTTAAGTCAACTCTACTTAAACTATGGTTTCAAGATCACTAAACTTGTGCAACTAAGATTAATAATACTAATCATGATTCCAACACTTTAACCATCTCCCAAACCTAGCATCATATCGTATCCAGGTTATAAATTAGTTCAATTTAGGGAGAAAGCAATAGGATTCAAAAAGAATATTAAGCATTCAACTTCCGGGTCAAAACCCTCATCTAATCCCCAAGCTTAAATATTCAAAACTTAGTCATTCTATCCATAATCAACCTTAATATTCACATTAACAAGCAATATATAACACGCATCATCTTACGAAGAGGAGTAGACAGAAGCCTACCTCAAAGCCAAACCGCAAAACTTTACGTCATTCACCAAAGTTTATCTTCATTTCACAATCTCAAAATACCATCGCATTATCAAAATTACAATCTACTCATCAATATTAAAATAACGATACCCATATTGCACCACTGTGCTTCGGGTCTAAAAATGATACAAAAAACTCCAAGTGGGTTCTACTTATAAAAATCAAATTTTTGAGGTCAACCCAATGCTCATACATGATTAAGGAATCATAACCCTAAATAAATGGGTGAAAACCAAGCTAATTTGGTGCTAAAATCAATCCCTCAAGCTATTTGGGATTTTGAGTTAAGAACCAAGAAATTCATCAAGAATGTGATAAAATCTTACCTTAATTCAGATGATAATCACGATAATAGGTGTTTATAAGGATTCCAAGTCACCTAAATAACTAAATTTTGAGTTATCACACCCTTTAGTGTTTTTAGCTCTCAAGGTTGAAAAGAAAATGACCAAAACGCGGCTGAAGAGGTCATTTTATACCCCTACCAGGTAAGGAGATGTTTCTATCACCATCCATGGACTATAATCAGCCTTGTTCAATCCCCATAAGACTCTTGTGATCACCATAGTGAGATCATGATGGCACTTGTGTGATTGCCAAGCACCAGCACCAGCACCAGCAAACTTGGAAAATTCTAAGTTTCTAACAACGCCTCAGAATTCGTTTGGGATCCAATTTTCACAAATGAACTATGTAACCACCCTAAATTCAACGTTTCAAATGAATTTTTGAAGTTGGATTTTTCATCCAAAATTATTTAGACCAAATTTGGGTCCCACACTTAAAATACTAATTTTTAAACTTTCCAACCAATAGGTCCAAATGAGCTCAAGAGCTTCAGGACCCAAACCAAAGGTCTACCTAGCATAAAATCAATATTTTGGAGCTAGTGGCATAGCCCAATTTTGCATCCAAGATCATTTTACTAAACTTTTCATGTGGTGGACATTTAAAACCAATAAAGACCTCCAAATAGGGAATTGGTTCCAAAAACCAAATGAACCACCTGGTAACCGAACTATCAATACCATCAAGTCATAAATGATGTGGGATAATTATGGAGAAGCCCTAATGATGAAGATAAGCAAAAATATAAAAAATGACCAAAAGGATCATTACATTTCACAAATTTACAACACCTTTATCATTCTTTAAGCTTTCTCAAGCTTATCAATAAGTTTTTAAATTTTTCAATATCAACTATCACCTTTCATATTAATCCATAACCATACTTACTCCTTGAACCCAACTAACACCGATAATGAGCTCAACTTTTTTATAATCTAAAAAACAAAAAAGTTAGAAGAAAATTCAAAAAATACTCATGGAATTGAAATTTCTTTTAGAGGATTAGGGGGAGGGGAGTTGGGGGTTGGACAAAACTAAGGGAGGGGGTAGAAGAGAGAGGGGGTGTGGTGGGAAAATTTTAATGTTTTTAGATATAAAATATTAAAGCAAATGCATATTTTTACCTTATCAATATTAGTGTTATATAAGCTCGGTCAATCATGAATTTTTTTAAAAATACTGAGTTTTATTGTGTTTAATAATTCAGTTGACAAAGAGATAAATAACAGTCTACAAGTAGCCCCAAAGATAACCCATGGTATCTAACTCAACACTGAATCATGTACACTCTATCTAAAATCATAGGTGGAAGTAAATATTTAGTCATAAGAAATATGTATATGAAATAGCAAGTCTAAATCCTATGTAAGTTAGCTAAAAACAATCCCATCATGAATAAAGCTAAAAATACTACAAGTCTAAACAAGCCTCTAACACACTGAAGAGTTGTTGGGGTAAACCTCCAGCTGAACCAAAAACCATAAAGCCTAAACTAAGAATAAAAATTGTATCACTGAAAAAAAATGTTATAACCCAAGGAACATATGGACTCACCAAATAACAGAAGTAGGCAAAGGTGATCGCCACTAATTGTGATACTGATGACGAACACCGGAACCTACATCATAATAAAATGTAAAGAACAAAGAATATATGGTCAATACTTATGGAATGTACTGAGTATATAAAGGTGAGTGCAATATGTAATATGATGGAAATCATAAGATAAAGATATCCATGTTAAGTGTATAATAACTCGCCATTTATCATGAATAAAATTAGAAACTGAAATGTCATAAAATATATTGTGCCAAAACATAATTTAGTAAGCTTATGAGATGTATTTAGTTGGATTCTAAAACTATTTTACTATGGGAGACTCTTTTAACCGATATAAACTATGTGAGAAATATGGATTCCAAATTATGCCTCCTTGAAATACAGTAAAATGCCTTGGGGTTATAAAGCCATAACTTATGTGATCACTAAGATAATCCCATTCAGGCGAATATAATTCTTATGGTGGGACTTGGTTCTAGACTTGAGTATGCTAAACTTGTGTTTGCTCGATGCTCGATACTACTCCCAAAATCATAATAATCCTTACACCACAAACAACCCATAACAAATATAAGCATAAATTAATTTTAAAGTAGATTGTAGACCTAGTCCTGACATACTGAAATGGATTATGCTTCTTTTACTGCTTTGATGTAATTAGTAATAGTCGATGGGTAATTCATGATAAACTAAAATCATAAGGCCATTACTTAAAAAAGCCATGGAATTTATGCTAAATTATGGAAATCCATGGAAACTCATGTCATTCTAGTTTAAATTCATGCTAGAGGTTTATAAACTAGTGAACCATGCATTTAGAAAAAAGGAAGCCTAGTACACTAAACCTAGTACACTAAATCTCCCGCTATGCATAGGATTTAGGGAAGGGCCCGACCATAAGGATCTATTACATGTATCCTTACCTTGCATTTATATCAGAGATTTTTTCTAGGTATTGAACCTATGACCTCTTGGTCATAGGATAACAACTTTATCAGTTACTCCAAGGCTCTCCTTTTCATTCCTTATCGACACTGATATTGCATGAACCCGACTTGTCCAGAAGGTCTGGATGGTTCCAAGGTAATAAACCATGTATTCTAAAAACTTTAATTCAAGATGACTATGATATCAATTGAATAAAACTCACAATCATGATATTGGTATAAATCTTAGAATTAAACTTAAAGAATTTTACACTTGAAATCCAAATTTTGGGTACAAGGATGGAAGAAAATCCTTATTAAACACCCGCATACCTAAAATAGGAGAAATTTTTGGAGAAAGCTTTATTCTTGAAGCCTTAGAGCTTTGGAATTAAGAAAACCCTGTTCTTGTATTCTTGAGCTTTAGGAGAGGGAAGAGTTGTATGTTTTTGAATGATTTTGGGTGAATTTAGATGACTATAGGTGATTAAAAATTGGTTGGGAGAGTTACACGAGGTGAAAAAAGAAACTTACCCTTCATTTTTACAAGAAAAATGAAAAAACTACAGGAATAGAAGTGTCTGGTGCATTGCGTACCCCAATGTGAGGAGGAGGCCTATGCACTGTGACTTCCAACGTACAGAGTTGGCTTGTACACCGCAACACCCATCATACAGTCCATCCAATGAAAATTATTAAAGTGATCTAAAATAAAGGGCCCAAAGCTAAGGTCCTCATGTGCATCACTCGACCTTATATTTTAGTCGATGATGTTTTATTTTACCCAAACTTACCCTAAAAAAATTTCCACTTTTATAAGGGTCGAATGACCTTATTTTATGGCTCTAAACACATAAAAAACCCTATCGAAACATGAATAAAGTGGTGTTACATTAGTACATCACCGAACTCTATGGTGTATAGCCAAGGAGTTAGTTCCATCACCAAAAGCAATAGTTTGCTCAAATCCTAAAGGATGTTGTTCAACAAACAAAAAAATAGTTTGGTGTATCATTCTGAGTTTTAGATTGAGAGGTATCTATTGCCAAAAGTAACGGATGCAAGGAACTTGAAACATAGTGGGTTTTGGCCCTTGGAAATTTCCTAAGCTTTTAGCTCACTGTCTGTGTAATGACTTATCATACGAGTCATATGGTATAGGTACATGTCAGGTGAACCAACTTATAAGGTGTCCAGTAATGGTGGTTGGATTTCTATTATGGTTACATTTTGGTAGTATGGGTCATTAGGTGTGGTGATGGGTCGTTAAGATGATCCTTTTTTTAATTAGAAAGTTAGTGACTTGACTTGGATCTGAGTACGAGTGGCTCACTAAGAGATGTGAGCATATGTCATGAGTCTTTGTGTGAAGTCGTATATTGTCCAGTGTCAATCCTTTTAGATTCTATCTTAGGTATGACTAGACTATACGAGTTATATGGTCTGGTCACGGGTGGGTTTTTGGGAGTCGTATAGTGGATAGTGTATGGGTGTCCAACTAACTGACTTGGTGATGACTCTATGGTATGAGTCGCATTTTATGGTCACGAGTCACGGGGTCGACTCGTAACCATCTCTAGTAATTTTACATTTTTAAGTTGGGGGTATTCTGGATATTTTCTCTTTTTATCTCCTTTTGATACCATGACATAAAACACCTTTGGGACTTCATTACCCTATTATTCCCAATCAAACACTCTTAAAAATCTCTCTCACTCTCTGTTCAAGCAAGAGAATAGGGTTTCTTCAAGACAATCAATTAGGGGCTTTCAAGAGTGATTTTCTCCATCTTCCTTGATGTCTAAGGCATGTTCCTTCTTCCTCATTATTATTTACAAAGAGCATGTGTTTAATTTTTGGTTTTCATACTATTGCTATGGTTATGACATAATGGTTAGGGGTTTTGGATGTTCATGTTTTAATAATATTTCTCATCATTTAATTATGTTTTCTTTTATGCTATTAGTATAATTTTGACATTAGGGGATGCATGTTAATGGTAAATGGATTTTAGGGTATTATGAATTTCCTTACTTGGTTATGATTTTGAAAACATGTTCCCTCAACTTGTTTGCCAAAATGCCAATGAGAATGATTTTGTCACATAGTTGGACTATTCTTGAATTCTTTGCATTGCATAAATGGTAATGGAACTTAAATTGGTTTTCTTGTATTTTAATAGTTTGAAAAGGCCTTGGTGGTCGTGGTCTAGGTTTAATTTGAAACTTTGGAGTCAACTTAGTTTAACGGCTTTGGTATGGAAAAAAAGTAGACTTACAACCTCTAATTTGGGTAAAAGACTCCTTGGTAAAATGTTGGAATATGTAAGTGGTTTAGTATATGCTTAAAGAGGTGGGTGTATCAAAGTCGTGGAAGGTGGAGGTTCCGAGGGAACCAATACTTTAAACTCATATTTGTCGATATGATATTTGGTCATAGTGACCATATGCATGATGTCACTCTGTATATTTTGGGAGATGTACTAGTCATCTCAGGTTTGTTTCTATGGTCGTGTGGCTAACACGTACTATGGACCTTATAGCCTGTGGGTAATTTTATGATTGTAAATCTACACAACCAGGTAAAGGTTTTAAATGCATGCTAAACCTAGTTCCCTTTTCACACACAATATATATTTAAATATGTGATTCCATATGGTCATTTCACTTGGTTTTGAATGATGGAATTATTTTATCTTAATCCTTGAGTACATGCTAGCATTAACTCTGTTAATCATCTTCAGGTGTTGTATCCACACGTAATACAGGAATCGGCCATATTACCATTTCTCCTACTCTGTGACTAGGATTTTGGGGACATCTTTGAGTAAGACTGAAGTGCTGAACTTTCATACTTCGGAAGGCTCCATTTCATATTGTGGACTTCTTTTATTTTTGTTATTTCATTGGTTTGGTTTTGGCTATGTTAGGGGGCATGTAGCAACCAGATGTTATTAATTCTGGTTAGAGGCTTCGTTAGACTACTATGGACATGAGTGGTATCTGTATTAGTGCCAGCCTTATTATTTGTATTGGCACTGATTTGATAATTAGTTGAGATTATTAGATTATGATTATAGACTTTATTTAATGTCCTTAAACTATTATTGGTTTATTTTATTATATGTTCAGAATTCATCTGACATAGGGTGCAAGGCAATTATGGTTGGGTAATAGGGGTGTTTTTTGGTCCTGGTTGGACTTGAGATGCCCGACATGACTAGGCTCTGGTTTGGGTCATGTTTGATTGGTATCAGACACCTAGGTTCATGGTCAATTGGGTGTTAGACAAAGTCATGTCGAGTAGAGTCTCTTTTAAGGGTGTGTAGCTCACCACACTCATAAGGGAAAGGCTATAAGGCATTTAGGAATGTTTCTTTTTCTTGTGTTCTATTTTTGAGTTGTACAGTCTAAGGTCCTAAAATCTTCTCTAATTACAGTTTGTTCTCTTTTCAGATCATGCCTCCTCGCAGATCTGAAGCTCATGAAAACTTCTTTGTCCCACCTAAGGATAATATTGATGGGACCCATTCTACTTATGTGGTCTAGACCTGTTCTAGGGGTCTAGTTCCTGATTGCCCTACTGGAGTTATACCGGTTCCCTCCAGTCCTTTTCAATATCCTTCGGATGATGTGATGAATGTTAAGTTTCCTCAGTCTATCCATATGTTGGCACAGTTGGTAGCTTCCTAAGGGTGGTACTTTTGTTACTCTATCTTTTGAGGCCACAGGGTTTGGTCAGTTCATGAGGTTGAATCCTCTAACCTTTTTTGGTGTTAATGTAGATTAGGATTCTCAAGGTTTTCTAGATGAGATAGAAAAGATTTTTCATATTTTACATGCTATGAATATGGAGAGCATGGAATTCGCTTCCTACCAGCTAAAAGATTTGTCATACATGGGATCAGTTAAGGGGTTACGATGCTGAGTCAGCCTGTGGGAGAATTTTTGTAATGCTTTCCTAAACCTCTTATTTTATCAAGAGTTGAGGGAAGTGATGACAAAAGAGTTTGTTAATTTAAAGCAAGGCAAGATGTTATTCCAGAAGTATGCCTTGAAGTTTCACTAGTCATCTCGGTATACTCCGGAGTCAGTTTCTAGCATGAGGGATAGAATGAGTAAGTTTGCTTCTAGGTTGTCATAAGACTTGATTTTAGAGAGTAAGGCTACCGTGTTGAACAAGGACATAGATATCTCCAGGTTAGTTATTCACATGTAGTAGGTAGAGAAAGAGAAGAAGAAGTAGGCTGAGATAGGGGAGAGGTAAAGTAAGAAGTTTAGATTTTCTAAGTAGGGTAGTGACCAACAACATAATGGCAGGGATGGTGGAAAATGTCCCAAGAAGAATTGGGGAAATTCTAGGTCTTACTCAATGTCTAGTACTCCCTACCCAAAGCCGTTGGCTGACATGAGTTTCCAAGGTGGTAAAAATTATAAGGCATAGGCTACCCAATCTCAAGCTAGCGAGGCCCAGTCAGCTCTATCATATCCTTTCTGCAAATATTATGGACGATTGCATTGGGGTTACTGTGATGAAGGAAGGGACAAGTTCTTTAACTGGGGTCAGCCAAGGCACGTAATTATAAGTTGTCTTATGGACAAAGTTGCTTCAGGGGAAAATAAGGTTCCTGTTGCCTCTTCTTCAGCTCCGACACCAAAGGGTGCACCATCTGACTCCAACACTTGTTGGAATCGACTTTATGCCCTCACTACCCACTAGGAGTCCAAGACATCACCTTATATTATGACTGGTATGTTGAAACACTTTTCCCATAATATGTATTGTTTACTTGATCTGGGGTCCACTCTCTCTTATGTGACCACATTTGTGGTTGTACATTTTGGTTTTGGTCCCGAGTGTATTTCAAACCCTTTTTTTGTTTCTACCCTAGTGGGTGACTTTGTGGTGGCTAGAAGAGTCCAGAGGGGTTCTATGGCATCTGTGGGTGGTCGAGAGACTTTGGTAAATCTATTTGAATTGTACATGGTTGATTTCAATGTCATATTGGGGATGAATTGGTTGCACTCATGCTATGTTTCTATAGATTATCGGACTCGTAAGGTTGTCTTTAAATTCCCTAATGTGCTGACTATTAAGTGGGAGGGTGGTTCCCTAGCTCCTAAGGGGAAGTTTATAACGTATCTTAGATCTTAGAGATTAATCTCTAAAGGGTGTCTCTATTATCTGGTTTGGGTTAATGATTCTAACATAGAGGGTCCTTCTTTGCATTCCATCCCGGTGGTAAATAAATTTCATCAGGTCTTCCCTGATGAACTTTCTAGTGTCCCACCTGAATGGGCATTTGAGTTTGGGATTGATCTTGTTTTGTACACTCGTCCGATTTCTATTCTTTCGTATAGAATAGCACTGGTTGAGTTGAAGGATCTTAAGAATAAGATAAAGGATCTTTTAGGCAAGGGTTTCATCCATCCTAGTGTGTCCCTATGGGATAAATCGGTGTTATTCATGCATAAGAATGATAGTTCCCTTTGGATGTGTATTGATTACCGATAGTTGAATAAGGTGATGGTAAAGAATAAGTACCCTCTTCCAGGGATAGATGATTTGTTTGATTAGTTATAGGGTGCTTAGTTTTCCTCCAAGATTTATCTTTGGTCTGGGTATCATCAGTTAAAGACTTGGGAGGTGGATATCCCTAAGACTGCCTTCTAAACTTGGCACGGGCATTTTGAGTTCCTGGTTATGTCTTTTGGGTTGACCAATGCCCCAACACATTCATGGATTTGATGAATAGGGTCTTTCATCAGTTTTTAGATTTGTTCATCATTGTGTTCATAGATAATATTCTAGGGTACTCTGAGAGTGAGGTAGATAATGCTGATTACCTCCGCATTATATTACAGACCCTAAAAGAGCAACAATTATATGCCAATTTTTTGAAATGTGAATCCTTGTTGAACGCTATCACTTTCCTGGGTCATGTCATTTCTAGTGAAGGGATCATGGTGGATACACAGAAATTTGTAGTGGTTAAGAAGTTTCCTAGACCCACGACTCCAATCGATATTTAGAACTTCTTGGGTTTAGCTGGTTACTACAGAAGATTTGTGGAAAGTTTCTCTTATATAACTGCTACTATGTGGACTCAGAAGTTCTTGTGGTCGGATGCTTGTGAAAGTAGTTTTAAAAAGATGAAGGATAATGTAACTTCGGCTCTAGTCTTTAATTTTCCTAAAGGCACAGATGGATTTGTGGTATATTTTGATGTATCCTATTTAGGGATTGGTTGCGTCTTGATGCAACATAGCAAGGTGATAGCTTATGCCTCTAGACAGTTGAAGGTGCATGAGAAAAATTATCTAACTCATGACTTGGAACTTTTGGTTGTGGTGTTCACATTGAAAATCTGGCATCGCTATTTGTATGGAGTGTATGTGGATATCTGTTCAGATCATAAGAGCCTATAATACGTGTTTACTTAGAAAGAGATGAACCTTAGGCAAAAGATATGGCTTGAGCTATTCAAGAATTATGACATGAGTCTTCATTACCATCTAGGTAAGGCTAACGTGGTTGCTAATGCTCTTAGCAGGTTGTCCATGGGGAGTCTAGCTCATGTGGAAAAGGAGAAGCAAGAAGTGATGAAGGATATTGTGAAGGTTGTACCAATTTTTTGGCAGATAATTATGCAAGGTTGTACCTCCAAGAGATTGTGAAGTTGCATGGGGTTCCTATTTCTATCATCTTGGATCACGGTACATAATTTTTATCTCACTTTTGGCAGTCATTTCAGAAAGATCTGGGGACCAAGGCGAATCTTAGCACCTCTTTCCATCCGAAGTTGGATAGGCAAGCAGAAAGGACTATTCAGACATTGGAAGATATGTTATGGGCTTATGTGATTGTCTATGGTGGTAGCTGGGTTGAGAATTTTCCTCTTATAAAGTTTGCCTATAATAATAGCTACCACTTTAGCATTGGGATGTCACCATTTGAGGCCTTTTATAGTAGAAGGTGTAGATCTCCTATTGGGTGGTTTGAGGTTGGTGAGGTGGAGATGTTTGATCCAGATCAGGTTCACCAAAGAATGGGGAAGGTGAAGGTGAGTCGGGATAGACGTAAGTCTGCCTAAAGTTGCCAAAATTCCTATGCGGATGTGAGGTGAAGAAAGTTGGGGTTTGAGGTTGGTGATATAGTATTCTTGAAGGTGTCTTCCATGAAGGAGGTGATGCGGTTTGGGAAGAAAAGAAAGATTAGTCCCCAGTATGTTGGCCCGTACTTGGTTTTAAGAAGGGTTGGTAATATTGCATATGAGTTGGAGTTTCCTTCTAGTTTGAGCTCCATTCACCCAGTATTCCATGTTTCTAAGTTGAGAAAGTGTATGGGTGATCCGTCGCAATTATTCCTATAAAGGATATTGATATTTCAGATACCCTATCCTATGAGGAGATCTCGGTTGAAATCTTGGATCAGCAATTTCGTCTGTTGCAGACCAAGGACATGGCCTCAGTAAAGATTCTATGGAGGAACCATAAGGTCGAAGAGAAAGTTTGGGAAGCTGAAGAGGACATGAAGTCCAAATATCCATTCCTATTTTCTACTTTGGAAACTCATGCATATATATGTGTTGTTCTTAACATCTTTGTTTTTTAAGTTATTTATAAGAAAGATTGATTTTCTTGCCATCTTTGTTTTCAAACTTAGTTAAATGTAAGAGTAGAGATGTTTGGGGGTTTAATCGTGTTTGTACTGCCTTGTTCTATTATTCGAGGATGAATTATCCAAGAGAGGGAGAATTGAAACACCTTGGGTTTTGGGCCTTTGAAATTTCTTGAGCTTTTAGCACACTGTCCTTGTAATAACTCATTATACGAGTCGTATGGTGTAGGTACGGGTCAGGTGACCCAACTCGTAAGGTGTCCAGTGATGGTTGTTGGGTTTTTATTGTGGTTACAGTTTGGTGCTACGGGTCATTTGTTATGGTGACAAATCATTAAGACAATCCTTTATTTACTCAGAAACTTAGTAACTTAACTTGTCTCTGAGTACGAGTGGCTCACTAAGAGCCAAAAGAATAGGTCATAAGTCATTGTGTGAAGTCATATGTTATCCAGTGTTAATCCCTTTAGATTTTCTCTTGGGTACGACTTGACCAGACGAGTCGTATGGTCTGGTCATAGGTAGGGGTTAGGAAGTCGTATGGTAGATATTATATGGGTGTTCGACATAGTGACTACTCCATGGTATGAGCCGTATGTTATGGTCATGAGTCACAGGGTCAACTAGTAACCACCTGCGGTGATTTTATAGTTTTAACTTGGGGGCATTCTGTAGATTTCCCCCTTTTTAACTCCCTTTGATACCATAACATAAAACACCTTGGGACTATATTACCATATTATTCCCAATCAAACACTCTTAAAAATGTCTCAAACTCTTTGTTATAGCAAGAGGCTAGGGTTTCTTTAAGACAGTCAATTAGGGGCTTTCAAGAGTGATTCTCTCCGTCTTCTTTGGTGTCTAAGGCATGTTACTCCCCCCTCGTTGTTATTTTACAAAGAGAATGTGTTTAATGTTTGGTTTTCATACTATTGCTATGGTTTTGAAATAATAGTTGGGGACTTTGAATGTTCATGGTTGAATAATGTTTCTCATGGTTTAATTATGTTTTCTTTCATACTTTTAGTATGATTTTGACATAGGGGGATGCATGCTAATGGTAATGGATTTTAGGGTATTATGGTTTCCCCAAGTTACTTTGTTATGGTTTTGAAAATATGTTCCCTCAACCTGTTTGTTAAAATGCCAATGAAAATGATTTGTCACATAGTTTGACTATTCTTGAAATCTTTGCATTGAATAAAAGGCAATGGAACTTAAATTGCTTTGGTTGGTTTTAAATGGTTTGGAAAGGCCTTGGTGGATATGGTCTTAGTTTTATTGGAAACTTTGGAGTCAACTTTGTTTAATGGCTTTGGTATGGCATAAAAGGATAGACTTGGAAGCTCTAATTTGGTATGACGATACTAATGGTTAATGCCTAATAAAAGACTCCTTGGTAAAAGGTTGGAATATGTAAATGATTTTAATATGGGCTTAAAGGAGGTGTTTAGCAAAGCTGAGGAAGGTGGAGGTCCCGGGGGTGACCAATACTGGAAACTCATATTTGTCGATATGAGGTTTGGTCATGGTGTCCGTGTGCATGATGTCATACATTATGTTTTGGGATATGTACTAGTAATCTCAGGTTCTTTTCTCCAGTTATGCGGCTAACACACATTGGGGCCCTTTCAGCAGGGGGAGCTGAACCTATTAGCTCGTGGATGGTTTTACGAGTGCAAAGCTACACAACCTAAGTAAAGGTTTTAAATGCATGCTAAACCCGATTCCTTTTCCCAATGGATATTTATGTAAATATGTGATTACATATGGTTATTTGACTTAGTTTTAAATAACGGCATTATTTTATCTTTATCCCTGAGTATATTCTAGCGTTCACTCTTTTAATCATCTTCGGTTATTGTATCCCCACGCGATACAGAAACCGACCATACTACCATTCCTCATGCTCAGTGACTTGGATTTTGTGGATAACTTTGAGTCAGACTAAAGTGGTGAGCTTTTATACTCCGCAAGGCTCCATTCCATGCTATGGACTTTTTTTATTTTTGTTATTTCTTTGGTTTGGTTTTGGAAATAGTTGGGGGCATGTACTGACCGGATGTTACTGATTCTGGCTAGAGGCTTTGTCAGACTACTATAGGCATGAGAGGTGTCGGTATTGGTGTCAACCTTGGTATTGGTATTGGCATTGGGGTTGGGACCGGTTGTATAATTGGTTGAGGTTATTGGATTATGATTATAGACTTTATTTAATGTCTGTAAACTGTTATTGGTTTATCTTGTTAGATGTTTGAAATTCATCCAACGTATGGTACAAGGTGGTTATGATTAAGTATTGGGGGTGATATTCGATCCTAGTTAGACTTGAGATGCCCGACATGACTAGGCCCTGGTTTGGGTCATTTCATAACTAACATTTAATCTTTAAGTCAGTTCGACAATGTGGGTGAAAGTTGACACATTGCTAATAAGTTCAGTGATACCCTATTTTGTCGCCAAAGTAAGCACGGTGGTAGTTTTGTAATTATTTTACCCCAATTTGCTTCATCTATAAATAGCTTTTTGAGACTTTAAATCCTATCTTTTACTGGATTTTGAGATCTAGAAAGTTATAATCAAATCCTAAGATTGGGATTAACTTTCATCTTGGTTTTCTACATTGGATCTGAAGGTTTTATTTTTAATATTTGTAACTAATTGAGGATTTCAATGAGAATAGTGATATAATTTCTTCTACCTGAATTATGCATAGCTAAACTCAAAATTCTTAGGGGTGTGATGAATGATTGTTGATGACTGTGGGGATGTTGATTTATTACTTCTAATTTGAGTTATAAGTTGTAGATTCAATCAAATCTCCATGTATCGACTTATGAATTGGGGTTGCAAACTATCTTCAACCTTAGATCCTTTGTTTTGCTTGAGAGAGAGAACAATAGTGAGGATTTTTACTTGAAAAAATACTAGGTTTCTCATTTAATAGCTAGTTCTAGAAATAGATTAGCTAATATGAAGTATTGGGTTGTTTAGAAAAGTAAAAATATAGATGTTCGAAAGAAATTCATGTGATATGTGGTGATAGATTGAAAGATTATTGCTAAAATAAGAAAGTCAGCTTACCTATACCTTTTACTTATTGGAGCAAAGGTCAATCACCCACAAATATAACCGATTATTAAATAAGCACACCCCTAAGTCACTCTATTATTGATTACAACTCTTACATTTCAGTTATCACAATTACACTGTCTGAATAACTATAAATCTAAAGTTTCTCAATTCATTAAAACAAATTTCCCCCAATTCATTGTTTAAAATACATAAGAACAAGTATTTATGATTTATCTATGCTATAAAGTAAAAATATAATACCCTGTAAGATCTTAGACAAGTTTCCAGCTAGTTGTTACATACTTAGAAGACTCAAAGTCATTATTTCATACTATGTACAAGTGACATGGCCATTTTGATACCCCAATATTTTGAAAATTTTATTTTTGGTCTTTTCATGTTTGAAATGTTGATTTATCAGTTGAAAAATATTTAGGGATGTTAAAAGGGTCATCCGGGAGAGTTTTAAAATTTTTAAAAGAGGTTTGAGGTGTTCTTAACCATGGAGGGAGTGTTCCTCCTCTATTTTAACATTCCATGGAGATTGGCGCTCCACAATATGCAGTGTGTCATAGAAGTTAGTCTCTGCAATACACAGCATGTCACGGAGGCTAGCCTCCGCAATAGCCTCCGTGCCACAAAGGCTGTGTAAATTTTGCAGCTTTATTAAATGGGTGAGGGGCATTTTGGTCCTTTTCTCTCTTCTTAAACACCCAATTCACGACCAAGAGCCCCAAATATATATAATTTACCCTTTCCTCAGTCAGTTAACATCATTGATCCCTATCCCACTATCAAGAACAAAAACAAGGGTTCATTTCCAAGAATTAATCCATCCAAGGTCTCAATCCCAAGTTTTCTTCATGAGTTCAAGAAACTCAAGTATGTGGGATGTTCATCAATGGTCTTCTTTCACCCATTTAGTCCTAAAATCCCTGGATTTTCAAGTATAAACCCTTTTCTCTTTTAATGAAATTTCAATGCCAATATGAATTCACTCAATTTTCTCTAAATAGTCTTGAATACAAACCATGAGAATATGTTTTCCCCATGTGAATTATGTTCTTACATGCTTTATAATCTCAGTAACCCATATCATGTTCAATTGACACCATGTTAATTTTCCAATCTATGAATTGAACCATGTGAGCATGCTATCCTCATAAATTTAACATATTCCCATACCTATAATCATGGTTTTCTTTAGTTAGTGATACATTCAATGTTTTGGGTCTCTAAATCATGAATTTCCTTACACTGTTTAAAATATTATCACTATATTTAAAGTAATTATTCAGTATTGGAGGGTTATGAATACCCAATACCTGTATGTTCATGCATGTTTTTTATTTCAAGCAAAAAGTCAGTCACATCATCATTTTACTATGAAATTCAGATTATCATATTTATGTTGAGCAATTATTAGTTATGAGTCCTGTTGATGTTAATCAGATCAAGTGTTAGTTTAGTTCGGAGTAGGACTTAGTATCAATTGAACCCAGGGATGGAGGCTCACCTGCCAGTCGAGGGTGTGACCTTTAGTAGTAGGCCCTGAGTCTTGGAACTATGTAGCTAGCATAGTTTGGAGAGGTATTCCTTCCAGTTGAGGATTGACACTCTCTTAGGGACACTTGTCAGTAGAGGGTGACACGCTAGTCCTCCGAGACATCAACCTTGTGGATCCACAACGTCATTATGTATTGGGTATTATTTCTATATTGCATCTTAATAGAGGTTTTATTAGTTTAGCTTCTGCATATGCTGTCTTATTGTTATTTTATTTAGTGCTCACAGCAGATACCACATTATGGGTTTGCTTGGGGTCACTTGTGGCCTTAAGCACCATGTTATGACTAGGAGATATTCTCTGTCTATGAAATAATTTAGTATCAGAGCCTAAGGTTTTAAAGTGTCTTATGGTATATGAAATCCACCTTGAGTAGAGTCTTGTACATTGGTGTAAATCGCTCTACACTTACCGAAAAGAGGCTATGAGACATTTTTGGAAAGATTCCCTTTTTTCAGTAATCATGTCATGCAAAATAGCATGAGCTCTATTGAACTCCCTTTTTCTAATGTTCTTCATTTATTTACAAAAAAAGCCTCCAAGAAGAAACAATGGAAAGAGTAACGGAGATCAGACCGCACCACCACCTGTTCAGTTTGACCCTCTAAACGAATATGTTTCCCATGCTGAATTTAGGACCTATTTCACTATTTTGGCCCAGATTATGGCTACTTAGAATAACCAGTAGTTTTTTGTCCCAACCAATTCAATAGTGAGCACGGCAACAGCCAGTATTCAAGACATCACTCGGATGAATCCTCAATTATTTTTTGTATCTAAGTCTTAAGAAGATTCTCAAGAGTTTCTGGATGGTGTGTAGAAAGTGACAGATATCATGGGTGTTACTGCTAGTGAGAGTGATAACTTAGCTGCCTACCAATTGCAAGAAGTGGCTCGTACTTGGTTCAAGTAGTGGAAGGAGGAAAAGGGTGTTAAGGCAGGACCTATAAAGTGGGAGGAGTTTGCTACGACCTTTTGGATAGATTCCTTCCACCCGAGTTGAGGGAGGCCAAAGTGCATGAGTTTATAAATTTGAAGTAGGGTAACATGAGTGTGAAGGAGTACTCACTCAAGTTTACTCAGTTGGTGAGGTATGCTCTGACTATGGTGGCTGATTCTAGTGCCAGGATAAGTAAGTGTGTGCTTGGTATGTCAGATGGTGTAGTCAAGGAGTGTAGAATAATTATGTTGATTAAGAAGATGGACCTTTCTAGGTTGATGGTTCATGCTCAACAGTTTGAAGAGAAAAAGCTCAAAAAAAAAAAAAAAACAAGAGGGCCAAAATCAGTAGCTTCAACTTCTCATAAAAAAGGTCTGATACTGGGAATCATTCTAAGTTTTGCCCAAAAATTTTTTGCTCCAGCTGCATATTTATCTAGTGCGTCATTGCCTAAGTTCAGGAAGGACAATCGGGATAGAGCACCAAGATCTAAGTCCCAGGGTGGTGTGAATAGTGGTTGCACCAATCTACTTTGCAAGAGATGAGGTAAAAATCATCAGGGGGAGAGTAGGGAAAAAAGTGATGTGTGTTTTGGATATGGCATGCCAGGCCATAAGATCAGGGATTGCCTAGAAGGGGAATAATTTTCATCAACAGGGTCAGTTTAACTTTTCATCAGCTTCAATAGGTCGCCCGGCTCAGCAAGGATCCGCCTTCAATGCCACCAATAGCCAGTGTCAAAATCAATTTTATGCTATCCAAAATTAACTTGATTAGGTGGGTTTCTCTAATGCGGTTACGGGTACATTAAAAGTCTTTCACCTTCATATTTTTGCATTGTTAAAACCCAGAGCTTTACTTTATTTTGTGACTCCTTATATAGTTGTAGACTGTGGTGTCAGTCCTGACATATTAGCAAGCCCTTCTCAGTGTCTACCCTAGTAGGTAATTCTATTATAGCCTGATGGGTATATAGAAATTTCCCGGTCACAGTGTCTCATAATGTTAGTTTAATTTTCTCGTGATGACTGATTTTAATGTCATTCTAGGTATGTATTGGCTCCACTCATTCTATGCCTCAGTTGACTGTAGAAATAGAATAGTCCTGTTCCAATTTCCTAATAAACCTATTATAGAATGGAGGGGTAGTACTTTAGTGCCTATAGGTTGATTTGCCTCCTATCTTAAGGCAAGAAAAATGATGTCAAAGGGTTGTATTTTCCTTCTCATTTGAGTTAAGGACTTAAATTCTAAAACTTTGAGTGTTGAGTCAGTTCCAGTAGTGAATGAGTTCCCAGAAGTGTTCCATGAAGATCTTCCTAGAGTTCCTTCCAAAAGGGAAATTGACTTCAAAATAGATCTCCTCCCAGATACCCAGCTTATCTCAATACCACCTTATAAAATGGCTTCAACTAAGCTTAATTAATTAAAGGAATAGTTGAAAGACCTCCTAGATAAGGGTTTCATAAAGCCTAGTATTTCTCCATAGGGTTCTTCAGTTCTCTTCATGCATAAGAAAGATGGTTTCCTTAGAATGTGCATCGACTATCATCAATTGAACAAAGTCACCATCAAGAATAAGTATTCTCTCCTCAGAATCAATGACTTGTTTGACCAACTTTAGGGTGCATCCTATTTCTCTAATATAGCCCTCAAATCCAGCTATTATCAGATTAGAGTTAGATAGTGTGACATCCCAAAGACAACCTTCAGAACTTGGTAAGGTCACTTTGAATTTCTAGTTATGTCTTTTGGGCTAACAAATGCAGGAATGCTCCTACAACTTTAATGGACTTGCTGAATACGGTGTTCAAGCAGTACTTGGACATGATTGTCATAGTCTTCATAGATGACATCCTTGTCTATTCCCATAGTGAGAGCGATCATGCAGACTATTTGAGGATTGTATTGTAGACCCTTAAGTATCACTAATTATTTTCTAAGTTTAGTAGATGTGAATTCTGGTAGAGATCAGTATCTTTCCTTGCCCACCTCATTTTCGGTGATGGCATTTGAGCTTATCCTTAAAAGACCAAAACAGTGAGAAACTAGACTAGAACTATCTCTCTATCAGATATCAGGAGTTTCATGGGTTTAGTTGGTTACTACATACAGTTTGTTGAAGGATTTTCTTATTGCTTCCCTCATGCCTTGGCTAACCCAAAAGAAAGTTAAATTTTAGTGGTCTGATTCATGAGAGAAGAGTTTTCAGGAGTTAAAGACTCGACTCACTTCCATTTCATTATTGACTCTACTAGAAGGTTCAGATGGGTTTGTAGTTATTATGATGCCTCTAGAGTTGATCTTGGTTATGTGTTAATGCAATGAGGTAAGGTCATAACTTATGCCTCTAGATAGCTTAAACACCATAAGAAGAATTACCTGACCCATGATCTTGAGTTGGCAGCAATTGTCTTTTCCTTAGAGATTTGAAGGCATTACCTTTATGGGTTTCATGTTAATGTGTTTACGGATCATAAGAGTTTACAGTATGTGTTCACTTATAGAGATCTAAATCTTTGTCTGAGAATGTGGATTGAATTATTAAAAGACTGATATAAGTGTGTTGTATCACCCGGGTAAGGCTAATATAGTAGCCGACGCCCTTAGTATATTGTCTATGGGAACTATTTTGAATGTTGAACAGGATAAGAAGGAGTTAGTCCGTGAGGTTCATCAGTTTGCTAGATTGGATGTTCGGTCAATTTATTCGACCAAAGGTAGTATATGGGTTTAGAATGGTTTGAAATATTCATTGGTGGCTGAAGTGAAAGAAAAGCAAGATAGGGAATGTGGAGTCAAATGTGCTTTATTGCAGGGGAAGGTTATGTGTTCTGAGTGTGCATGATTTAGACTACAACTATTTGCAGAAGGGCATGGTGCACAATATTCTATTCAACCAGGAGACATTATGATATACCACAACTTGCGAGAAGTCTATTGGTGGAATGGTATGAAGAAAGATATATCAGAATTCGTGGCTAAGTTTTGAATTGTCAGAAGGTTAAGGTTGAACACCAAAGTCCTAGTGGTATACTTCAGGAGTTCATCTTCCCCACATGGAAGTTGGAAATGGTAAGCATGGATTTTATGATAGGGTTACCTCGTACGCATCGTCAGCATGATAAGATTTGGGTCATTGTATATAGAATGACCAAGTTAGGCCATTTCTTGCCAGTCATACTTTGTATTAAACCAGGGATTATACTAGACTCGATCTCAGGGAGTTGGTAAAGTTTCATAGGGTTCTATTGACCATCATTTCAGATAAAGGTACTCGATTTACCTTTTATTGTTTGGAGGATTTTCAGAAGGTTCTTGGTACCCAAGTGCATCTTAGTACAACTTTTCATCCCCAGACAGACGGTCAGGTAGAGAGGACCATTCAGACTTTAGAGGATATTTTGAGATCTTGTGTTATCGATTTCAAAGGTAGTTGGGATGACCACTTACCTTTGATCGAGTGTTCCTACAATAACAATTATCACTCCAGTATTCAGATGGCTCTATTTAAGGCTCTAATAGAAGGAGGTGTTGATTCATATTGGTTATTTTGAAGTAGGTGGGCTACTCTGATAGGGCCAGGTTAAGTTTATGAGGCGATGGAGAAAGTGGTTGATTTGAGAAAGGCTAAAGATTGCCAAGAGCCGACAGAATTCCTATGCTGATGTAAGGATAAAAGATCTTGAGTTTGATGTTGGTGACTTGGTTTATTTGAAAATTTCACCCATGAAAGAGGTGAAGAGGTTTGGTAACAAAGTGAAGCTCAGTCCCCGCTATGTTGGACCATATAGGATTTTAAGCCATTTTGGGAAGGTAACTTATAAGTTAGAGTTGCCTGTAGAGTTAGCATCACTGCATCCGGTATTTCATGTCTCTTTTCTAAAGAAATTCATTGGTGACCCATCTTTTTTCATTCCTTTAGAGAGTGTGGGCATGAAAGATAGACTTTCCTATCAAGAAGTCCCAGTAGAGATCCTTGACCCTCAGATTCATAGGTTGAGAAATAAAGAAGTTGCCTTGGTTAAGGTTCTATGGAGAAATCAGTCTGTTGACGGAGCTACTTGGGGAAACAGAAGTCGATATGTGAGCCAAGTATCCCCATATTTTCTCTATGAATTCAAATTCAGCTTGAGGCAATGATTTTCCATAAATTGATTCTCTCATTTTTCATCTCATCAATATAACCATCCTCATGTCGCAGTATGTATTTTTCAATTCAACTCATCCCATGCGTCATGTTTCATATTTAGTTATTTAATCATGATTTAGCTCACAAGTATTCAGTACATGATCTCAGTTTTCTTACTATCTCAGCTCAGACAGTTTTATTCGGGGATGAATGATCCCAAAGAGGACATATTGTAATACCCCATAACATCTTATACAAGTTTCTAGCTATTCTTTACATATTTAGAAGTACCTAAGTCATTATTTCACACTAAATACAAGTGACATGGCCATTTTGATACCCCAAAATTTCAAACATTTTATTTTTTGACTTTTCATGTTTGAAACGTTAATTTATGAGGTAAAAATGTTTAGGGATGTTAAAAAGGTCATCCGGGAGAGTTTCAGAATTTTTAAAAGAGGTTTGGGGTATTTTTGGACCATGGAGGTAGTGAGCCTCCATAATTTTGACATGCCACATAGACCAGCCCTCCGCAATACACATCGTTTCACTGAGGTTAGTCTCTGCGATACACAGCGTGTCATGGAGGATATCCTCCATGATAGCATCTGTTCTATGGAGGTTGTGTAAATTCTACAACTTTATTAAATGAGTGAGGGGCATTTTTGTCTTTTTCCCTCTACTTTAAACACTCAGTTCATGACCACGAGTCTGAAATATATGTAATTTAGCCCTCTCTTAGTTAGTTAACATGATTCATCCCTCTCCCACTCTCAAGAACAAAAACAAGGGTTCCTTTCCAAGAATTCAACCATCCAAGGTCTCAATTCTAATTTTTCTTCAAGAATTCAAGAAACTCAAGTATGTGGGATATTCATCAATGGGTTTCTTTAACCCATTGACTCCCAAAATCCCTTGTTTTTCAAGTATAAATGTTATTTTCTCTTTTTATGAAATTTCAATGCTAGTATGAATTCACTCAATTTTATCTTAATAGTTTTGAATACAAACTATGAGAATGTGTTTTCTCATGTCAAATATGTTCTTACATGCTTTATAATCTCAATCACACATATCATGTTCTGTTGACACCATGTTAATTTACCAATCTATGAATTGAACCATGTGATCATGTTGTCCTTATAAGTTTAACATACTCCCATACCTATAATCAAGGTTTTCATTAGTAAGTGATATATTCTATGTTTTAGGTCTCTACATCATGAATTTCCTTATAGTGTTTTAAATAATGTCACTATATTTAAAGTATTATTCAGTGATGACGGGTTATGAGAACCTGATACCTATATGTTTATGCATGTTTCTGATTTTAAGAAATAAGTCAGTCAGATCATGGTTTTACCATCAAATTCAGATTATCATGTTCATGTTGAGCAATTATTAGTTGTGAGTCCTATTACTTTTAATCATAGCCAGTGTCAGTTTAATTGGGAGTAGGACTTAGCACCGAGTGAACCCAGGGATGGGGGCTCACCTGCCAATCGAGGGTATGACCTTTAGTAGTAGTTCTTGAGTTCCAGAACTACGTAGCCGGCATAAGTTTATGTAGTCTTCCTGTTAGTTAAGGATTGACACTCTCTTAGGGGCACCTGTCAATAGAGGGTGACACCCTAGTCCTTTGGGACATCAGCCTTATGGATCCATATCGTCAGCCTTGTGTTGGTACCCATGGCAAGGTACCAACACCCTTCTAATTAGAGTTACAGATTGGACCCCAATCATCTTAGATTGGGCGTGTCGGTCACATGATAGCTGACGTAGTCTCATTTCAGTACTCAGATTATATCAGCTTAGGTTTGCATGACCAAGTGTTTAGTTTATCAGTTATTTTGTTTTACAAAATATTTCAGTACATGCTTTACTTGGCCATGAATTCATTTTACATGTTCCTGAATTCATGCTCAATATCTATATACCTTTTAGTTAGTTCATATCTCACCTACCAGTATATTCAAAGTACTGATTACATACTCTCTTTTACGCTATGTTGTCTTATAACATAGATTCAAACTCTCAGTTCCCCGATCGCCCTTAGTCAGTTCAGTATGACTTAACAACAGTTGTAGTGAGTTCTTATCCATCGAAGACAAGTTATTTGTAGTTATTTTTAGAACTTCTATTATTTCAGTCAGTTGGAGTTAGTTTGGGGTTTGTCCCATCAATACCTCATGTTTTAAAGGCTTTAAAATTGTTAGAATTGTTTTTAGTTTTTATCAGCAGTACAGACGCGTTGGGTATTGTTTCACTATTACATCTTAATAGAATTTTTATCAGTTTAGCTTCCGCATATTATGTCTTACTGTTATTTTATTTGGTGCTCATAACAGATACCAAATTATGGGTTAGCTAGGGGTCAGTTGTGGCCTTTAGCACCGTACGACTAGGGGTAGTCTTGAGTCCTGATAGAAGTTTATAAGTTCATTCCTCATGATATCGACCCAGACCCTATAGTTGGGTAAAATATATTCCTAATCATTGTGTGCATTTAAACCGGTGTAATTGAGCATTATAAAAAATGGTGTCATTGTCAGGGAATAAAATATAGAGTTTTTTTGAAGTGTTTTAAATCACTTGTGTTAGCCATTGTTTAATTTTACACTATTTGTTATTTTGTTTTGGGTGAAAAAATGAATCAACATGGTAGTGATTCTATAAGTTATGAAGGGAAATTCAATGAATAATACCATTCGCCTACCATCTACGATAGGGAATATGACATTTCATGTCAAAAGTACAATGTTCTACTTGTTTCAAATGAAGGGGTTGTTCGGAGGTCAATCATATAAGGATGTGTAAAACTATCATAAGAACTTCATTGATATTTTCACACCCTTCAACATAGAAAACATATCCTAATAGTCTATTTATTTGAGGTTGTTCCTTTTCTCTTTGATTGAGGAAGTGGTTATTTGGCTTAGGGAATTGCCTGAAGATCAATTACTTGATGGGTCGAGCTTACGAAGGAATTCCTCGATAGGTTCTTTTCTCTATATTGGATGCTTCAATTTTGGGAAAAATCACTAATTTTTTTCAATTAAGTGGGGAACCTCTTCACAAGGCATGGCTTCGATTTAAGTAAAAGTTGGCCTAACGTCCTAATTATGAGCTACCGAATAATGTGTTGCTATACACTTTCTATCATCTATTGGACTCCTTGAAAAAAGTAGCAAATAATTTGGTTTGTTGTTCCCCGATGAATCAAACTTTTGGGGTTATTTGGGGATTGCTTAGTAAAAAGACAAAGACTAATTGTGATTAGCACACCAAAGATGCTAAGGTGGCAATAGGTTCTCCTTTCTTGTATTTGGTGACCCAATAGAATGAAATAAATATAAGGAATGTGATGAAAATATGGAAAAAATGATAACTCAAATAGATATTTCGACAAAGCAGTTCATGAGCTAAAGTCCCAAAATTGTGAATGTTATGGCTATTAGAGGAAGACAAGCCTATGATGATGATGGTAACTTATTAGATAAGGAGATTCATTTCTTGTCAAACCATATGAGAGGGAGCTTACCTATCAAAAGCATGGAATAAATAAAGGATGGAAGAAAGATAGGGATAGGGATTTGTATGACCATGATAGAGATTTTCAAGATCACAATAATAATCATGATTGGAGGGATATAGGTAGTGATAGAGAACATAGGGGAGATAGATATGTTCCCCCCCCCCCAGAATCGTCCAAAGTCCAAAGAGTCTAATCCAGTCCCAAGAAGCTATAGAATAGAAGATATGCTTATCCAAATTCTCAATTGGGTCAGAGATAGTGACAAAGTTCTTCACGAAATGAAAAGAGACTTCTGTTTATTAAATAAAATGCTTACATCCCATGCAATCCTTATAAAGAAACTTAAAACTTAATTAAGTCAAATCTCATCGTACCTTAATCTAAGGCAAAAAAGTGGACTTCCTAGTGACACAGTGGTGAATTTCAAGAACAACCATGCTCATTATATGGAGATTGTCACTAGGAGCGGGAAGATACTTTGTGATAAAATGGTTGACATTAATGAAATTCCTAGAGAGGAGGTGATTGGAGAGAAAACTAGTGGGAAACTAAGCACACTAAAAAGACTTTTAGCCCAATTATGAGGAGGCAAACTCCAAATGACGAGGAACCGGTTGTGGTTGAATATACAAATGGTAATGATGAGAAAGAACAAATGGTTGATGAAAAGAGTTTTAAAGTTGAAAAAGAACCTATTTGTCTCAACGCCAATAATTATAGCCCCTCCATTCCTACAAAGGCTCAATAAGAGAGAAGATATGTTAAATTTAAGAAGTTTATCTTCATGTTCAATGATTTTTCAGTCAACATTCCCTTAGTGGATGCTTTTCTTGAGATGCCTGACTATGCCAAGTTCATGAAGTAACTCATGACTAAAAATAGAACTATGGACTTTGAAATGGGTTAAATCTCACACCAGTATAGTGAGATCATGACTAATAATATGATTGTAAAGATAAAAACTCTTAGGTCACTCACCATCCCTTGTACAATCGGTGTGTACCAATTGGCAAAACTTTATATGACTTGGGAGGAAGCATCAAATTGATGCCATTGGCCATATTTAATAAGTTGGTCTTGAGGATTTCAAAGGCAACAATGATATAGTTATCTATGGTGGATCAATCCATTAGATATCAGTGGGAATCCTCTATGATGTGCTAGTCCATGTTTACAAGTTCATATTCCCACTAATTTTTTCATTCTCTACTACAATTAGATTATTAGGTCCTAATTATTCTTGGTAGACCCTTTTGGCTACTGAATGAGACTTAGTAGATGTGGTATGGTGAATTGAAGTTTAGAGGAAATGATGACAAAGTCACATTTTATTTGTGCAAATCTATGAAACTACCAAAGCATTTATAAGTGATCTCAGTCAATAATTCAATTAATGAGGTCGTTGTGAATGCATCCGAGGTTGATCTTATAAATAAATTATTGGTGGCAATACTATAGAATTATGGGAGCAATGAGGTTGAAGATTATGATAAAGTTGTTGCTACATTTTCCATGTTTGGTTTCATACACCAAGAACTGATATAAGCTAGATCTTGACTTGAAGAATTGGGAGACTCTTCTCACTAAACCATCCGTAGAAGAGCCTCTAAATCTTGAACTTAAGCCTCTTACCCTTGATCTTTGATATGTCTTCTTAGGGCATGATAGTACTTTGCCCATGATCATTATGGCAGATTTGTTAGTATAGAAAGTCGAGGCATTAGTATCTATGTTTAGAAAGTTTATAAGGGCTATCAAATGGATAGTTATTGTTATTATCTAAATTCCCCCAAGATTTTAATCCATAATATTCAATTGAGCCTAAATGTGTACCAAGTATTCAGCACCAAATGAGATTAAACCCGCTTATACAAAAATTAGTAAAGAAAGAGATCATTAAGTGGCTTAATACGGGTGTTATTTATCTAATCTCCAATAGTACATGGGTTAGTATGGTGCAATGTGTGTCGAACAAAAGACAGGTCACACTATGATGTATGTTTATGGATCATGAAAAGATAAATTCATGGACTAAATAGACCACTACCCTTTCCATTTATGGATCAAATATTGGATCAACTAGTGGGGAAAGGTTTGTATTGTTTTCTAGATGGCTACTCTAGGTATAACCAAATATCTTCATATATGAGGATCAATAAAAGATGACCTTCACTTGTCCTTATGTCACTTTTGCTTTCAAGAGGATACCCTTAGGGTTATGCAATTCCCTCATCACAATCCCAAGATATATATAATCAATCTTCTTGGATATAGTGGTGGACACGATAAAGGTATGTATGGATTATTTCTCAGTAGTGGAAGAATCATTTGGAGCATGCTTTGTTCACTTAAGCAAAGTACTCTAACGGTTAATTGAAACAATACTTATCTTAAATTAGGAGAAATGACACTTTATGAAGAAAGATAAAATTGTGTTTGGTCACAAAATCTCGGTGTAAGGTATCCAAGTATACCAATCCAAAATTAAAGTGTTAGCTAAATTGCCCCTTCTAATCTCCGTAAAGGCTGTGAGAAGCTTCTTAGGGAATGCATGCTTTTCCCAGTGGTTCATAAAAATTTTCTCAAGAGTAGCCCATCCATTGTGAAATATTCTTGAAAAAAAAAAAGCAAAGTTTGAGTTCAAAGAAAGTCGTCTAAAGGCATTTAATTTACTAAAAGAGAACCTTCTAACAACTACTATTATTGTAGTTCCTAATTGATCACTTACTGCTTATGTAATGCTAGTAAGATGGAATTGGGGGTAGTTCTTACATATAAAAAAGATAAGTTATTCTATCCATTGTATTATGTGAGCAAATCCTTAAACAAAGCACAAAAGAAATCCGCAGTCACAAATAAGAGTTGTTGGTTGTAGTGTATGCTTTTGAGAAGTTTCATGCTTATTTGTCGGGAACCAAGGTTACTGTCCATGCCAACCATGCGTCTAACCAATAATTCATATCCAAGAATGAGTCAAAACCTAGATAATCCAGTGGATCATATTTCTACAAGAATTTGTTTTTGTTTTTAAGGAATGAAAAAGGTTGAAAATCAAGTGGCAGACCATTTGTCTTGCCTCGAATCCAATGATAAAAATTTAGGGGAAACTGACATTGATGACTCTTTACTCGATGAACTTGATATGGTAATTTTGGGAGAGGCAGAGCCTTGGTATGCCTACTTTGCAAATTACATTGTGCGTGGCATCCTACCCAAAAAGCTTAACTATTATCAGAAAAAGTGCTTTATTTATAATGTCAAGTGATACTTTTGGGATGAAACCTTATTTTTATGGAGTATGATGACAATGTGATCCAGAGGTGTGTGGATGAAAATGATATTAGGCCTACTCTTGAAGTATGTCACTCTTCATAGGTGAGTGCTCACCATGGTGGAGTTTGTACAGCTAAAAAGTTTCTTGAAAGTCAGTTCTATTGGACCTCCTTATATCACGATTCACATAAGTGGGTTCACACTTTTGAACAATACCAATGACGAGGAGGACAAATTACAAGAAGACATGAAATGCCGTTGACACCGATCCTTGAAGTAGAATTATTTAATGTGTGGGGGATCAACTTCATGGGACCCTTTGAGAGCTTTTTAGGAACCACTACATCTTGGTGGTGGTTTATTCTATTATAAAATGGGTTGAATATGTGGAAACATCGATAATAAGGCTAGGAGTGATACTCAGTTCTTGAAAAAGCACATCTTTCTCAGTTTGGAGCACCTCGTGCTATTGCTAGTGATAAAGGTTCCCATTTTTTCCATTGCACCTTTAGTTCCTTTCAATCCAAGTATGGAGAAAAATGGAAGGTGGACTCACCATACCACTCTTAATAAAGTGGGAAAGCAAAAGGTTCTAATAGAGAAATTAAAGGAGTTTTGGCAAAAAATCGCAAATGCAAATCAAACAGATTGGGCCCAAAAAATTGATGATGCTTTATAGCTATGTAGGGATAGATTCAATACTCCAATTTGAATGTCACCATATCTATTTGTTTTTGTCAAGGCTTGTATTTACTTTCTGATTTTGAATAGAAAACATTGTAGGCCTTACGTCAATCAAACATGAAATGGTAGGACACATCCAAGTCGAGAGAGGAGAAATTGCAAGAAATTTATGGATTTTATATGAGGGATTGTAACAGCTCAGCTCTCTAAAAGGAGAATATTAAAGGTGGAATGATGCCAAAAATCATAAAAAGAGATTTCAAGAGCGGTGATGAAGTGCCAGTATTAAATTCATGACTTCGATTATTTCTGGAAAAACACAATTCAAGGTAGTTAGGCCCATTTAAGGTGGTGCAAATCTTCTCGAACAAATTTAAATAGGTCTTGATTCATGGTGAATGGTCAAAGGGTAAAGCTATACTTTGGAATAATGATAAGGATGGAACTCATTGAGGTGTTCTACCTGGATGTGTCTTGAAGACTACTACCCACGTCATGCCATGATTTTAAATAAGGCATTTCCTGGGGGGTAACCCAAGTTTTATTTTCTATCTATTTGAATAGTATTTGTTGTGTTATGCTGGTGTATGAATTGCTTGGAATGTGGAAAACATATTGCAAAATGAGTTAGAGGATGGATTTGATGGTATGTCACTTTGACATATTGCCAACACTTTGACATATCAGTGGAGTGCTCACCGAAAGTGACAGTGTAGAGGCTTGCATTTAGCTCCAGGGAAGGTACTTCAGAGAATTTTGTATGAAGGTTAATTTTGGAGTCGGTACTTCAAAGGATTTTGTATGAAGGTTGATTTTGGAGTCTGTTGTGGTGGTTAGACTTTGATTTTGACTGATTTTCCCAATGATTGACTAGGTAATATTGCTTTTAAGGGAAAATTCATCATTTCATTGTCTTTGGTGTTGAAATATGGAAAAGTCTGAATGCCAGTTTAAAGGATGTGAATGAATTTTCATTAAAATACTTAGTGTGAAATGGAGAAGACAATCACATTCAGCAATGGGTTGATAACCTTGGTAATGCGCCAAACTACGTGGCGGATCACCAAGTGCTCCCAATATTTCTGAATGTGACAATTTATGATGGAAGGTTAGGGTGCAAGTTTGGCGAAGCCTTATTTTTTTGGTAATGCTTAGGGAGCATTGCCAAACTATTCGACAATCTGACAAATGTCACTTTGACAGGCCAAACTCATCCTAAATTGTTTAGTTTGGTCATAGGATTCAGTGCTCGCCGAACTCTTTGGCAATGAGCTAAGGTAGTTTGGCTATGCAATTTTAATTTTGTTTTCTAATATTTTTCTAGTACATGGTTTATTTCCTATGTAGATATGGTTAAGAAAAAGCACATCGCCAAGAATCAAAACATTCATCCTCCTCCAAGGAAATATATAACAAAAGGGGTCTCTATCGGGTCGCTCCCATTTCAAGAGAAATATCCAAAAGAAATCTAAATTGGCTACTGAAAAGGCCAAAGGGAAAGCCTAATCTTGTCCCACATTTTTTATAATGAGGGTTTAGACTTTGAACATAGTTCAAACTCCTTGAGATATCATTTGACCTCCTTCGATGAGAGAGAAGAAGTAGGAAACAACACTCCGATTCATGAGCCACTACTGTAACACCCCTAAAATCCAAGCTAAGATTAGAACCATGCTTCAAGTACAAGTAGAACCAAACATCATATTTTGGTCGCATGTGAAATGAGTTAGACATGTATTAAGGCCACAAATAACTCCTAGATTATAGCCAAGTTGAAACCTTCCTTATTGATTGATTTCTTGTGAAGAATATTTTTATATTAAGCCTCAAACGAGCATAAATCCTATATTCAAAAGTGTTTTTGAGTTCAAGACCCACCAAATAAAAGGAATTTCAATCTTTTTCCCAAATCATCTATTTTTCATAAATGTGGTTTTGAAACTAAGAGTTATCACCATTTTAGTGAAGCACTGTCCAATAATGAAATAACACGGATAAACCCACGACTGTTGGTAGATAGTATAATTGTTACTTTGCCTTCATCTACATGAAACAATCCTAGAAACCTAAAATTTGACAAATATACTTCCTACAAATGAAGGGTACCAACGATCATAGGTAGAGCCCATGATACTGGGTATGATTGTAGATTTAAAAGTTTGTTTGGGCATGGACATTCATCTGATTGTTTGGTGAGTCCATAGAAACCTAAAAATCAACCATCAAACTAGGAGCACCACCATCGATCATTGGTATATCCGACAATCGTGCAATGGTTCACAGTTCATAGATTATTTAGTTATATTTTCCCACTACTTAAACCCCTAAACAACGTCACTTAAACTATCGTAAGGATAAATAATAAGCCTAAATTTCCCTAGGTCACTCATTCCCTCAGAATATAATCGACACTTAGCAAAATTTCAAAGAAAAAGGTAATTTCTCTTCTCCCAAACAAGAGCTAGGGTTCATTAATTTTCCATCTTCTATTCCAAGATCTTTGCTTCAAGGTATGTGGGTTTTCATCATTCGATTTCATCGATTTTCCAGGTAATTGAGCATTATCACGCACACATAATCAGTCGTACCAGCCTTTCGACGGGACACCTAAAACCTATTTTTTACACTTTCTGTACCTTTTTTATACTACTTTTTGTTCTATCACTTGCCTCTTTTGGTAGTTTTAACCCCTAGTAATACACCCACACTTTCTCGTTCTTTATTTTTTAAGATAAAACACCTCCGTTTCATGAATCTTCTCCTTGAAGATATGAATTTCTTCAAAAATACTATGAATACCAAAATTCATAACTCACTCAAATCAACTTCAATTTATACAAAATTTGAGACTTAATATCCTTATGATAAGATAATGTCATGACCCAAATCATGGATCATGAAAGCACCTACCAACTCTACTCTAGATGGAAGAACCTTTATCACTTAATCTTTAAAACTATGGAATACAACTCTAAATCCTTCTATATCAGTAAGTAATAACTATTTATTTGAACTAAAAATTATTTGAGTTACATTGTAGAACTTAATGACACAACGCCCTTGAACATATATAAACAGGCATAAAATCACTAAACAAAAGAGGGGCGACTCAAGACACAACCTCTATGTAAGAGCAGAATGATATAAGCTACTAGAAAATCAACATCAGTGCACCTACAAAACTTCAACTGACTTGCAAGCATGGATGTATCCCCAAAAAGATATATAGTAGGTAAATATTACTACAACCACATGTACTAGGAGGTATCATCATCCGACCATGATTAAACAACATATAACAATTAAGAAGAGATCATGAAAATATAAATACTTAATAACTAAAGGTACTTAACCTATTCAACTTCCAACCTTACCACCTTTCTTTTATTATAACATTTACAGCATTATTAAATTATCCTTAAGGTGTTACTAACTAACACAATTTTATGACTCAACCTAACCAATATCTCTTATGTACTCACCTTGTTACAATAACTCTGTACTTCTCCCATCTCTCTCCTTAATCCTCTTTCTTTACAACCCTTACTTCATATCCTACTATCATTAATCATCAAAATTGAAATCCCTAAAAAAATAATAAAACAACAACAACTTCGCAAAAGAGACACTATAATACACTTCAGTATATTACTATACTCACTTGAGAATAAGATTCATACACAATCCAGGACATACCTTATATTTATACTTACTGCTATACAAAACCACTACCATCAAATTACAAATCACCAGTTATCCATTTCGTATCATTCCATTACAAGTTATTCATATAAACATCACTCACACTAAATTAGTCCTATTAATAATAGTCAATGAACAATCATATGTGCACGACAACCAATGAATGCATGCAATAAATTAGATATATAGATATTAGGAATGGCAAAGACCATTAGTTATGAATTGTAGGGGATGATCTTATCCATGTAGTTGTACTATCACAACCCAAGACTACAAAGTCGTAATATGGCTCTTAGAGTCACATGTGACCCCAAGCTAACTCATGGCCTAGCATAACTCTATAAATATGGAAATAACTAACGTAAAAGAACTGTGTGGAAGCTAAACTGAATGATGAAATGTTAAATCAACCAATAATAATGTTTAAGTTTAAAACCACAAAAGCTTAATATATCTAATTATATAAATAAAAGCCATTAATTAGATGAGTTGCTGTGATAAGCCGGTAATTAAATCTAACTGTCCAAAAATAAAATGAAACAAAATAAAATTCTATTACTATTCCTTATATAATGAGAACTAACCAAAGTATTATTGCTGATACAGTAAGAGATTGTGTTATATGTATTTTGGATGCTGATTGTTAAAACCTATATTATGAGATAATATAACACAAAAGATAGTATGCGATAAGTACTTTGAATATACTGAGAATGTGAGATAGAAAATAACTTATATTGGTTGTACGTGATGCATATACCATGGAAAACTGATGCCAGACCAAGTAATGAACATTTACTATATAATATGATAAATAACTAAATACAAAGCCATGCAAGTATCAAAAGTTGATACATGAACTATGAACTATGCGCTGGGGAATGTGGGAGCTAATGATAACAAAAATACCCTAATCTGAGATATTTGTGGTCCAACCTGTAACCCCAGTTGGAAGGGTGTTCTGTTCTTTAAAAAGGGTACAGACAGTGACTGGCGTAGATCCACTAAACTTATGTCCAAAAGGACTAAGGTGTCAAGCCTGGTTTGATGAGGGACCCTTTGGAACATATGATGGTGACATAGTTCTGGGACTTAGGGACTTCTACTAAAGTTCTTATTCTTACTGAAGTGTGGTCCTTTATCTGTGTTCACTCGATGAGAAGTACTACTCCCAACTAAATGACACTTATAACAAAAATACTCAATAATAGTGACATTCTAAAGAATGAAAATAAATGCATTATCTGAGAGAATTCAAAAAATATAAATTGGAGTATATAATACTCATAAGAATATGCATGAAATAATAGGTCATCAAGTGTTCATAACCCAACATCTTTGAAGAATGAAACTATTATGACAATTCCATAAACTAAGTGAATTAAGGAATTTAATTACTTAAGTCCAACAATCATGGATTTCACATTATGATTAGAGTTTATAATGTTGAATATGTAGTGGTACTAAAATTCATGTTAGAACATGGGTTTATAACTCAAATGAGATCGAGGAACTGGAATATCAATAAATTCTCAACATTCATGAACCCAAGATCTTTATAGGAGCTAAACTAAGAAATTGAGTTAACTTTGAGGCTTGATGAGTAAAAGGATACCCATTAATAAGATCCCATATACTTGGAGATGACAATTCTAAGGAAATCATTGAAATTGGATGCTTGAAGAATATAAACCCTAGGTTCCATGAAAAGGAGAAATTGCCTCATTCTTTCTCTTTGATGCTAAGTGTCGAGTATTTTTTGAATAATGAGGTCTTCGGATATTATTATTATTAATACTCGACTTTGAGGTGACTTAAACGAGATATTTTTTATTTTAAGAAAGTGGGAAAATAATGCATAACCCCTCAATAATTGTAACTAAAAATCTATAGAATTGAGTCATACACAGACCACCCCACGATAGTGGGACTCACCTATGATAGTGGGTGGTGCTCATGGTTTGGATGATGAATTTGGGCTCTATTAACTCCACCATAATATCCTTGGTACGATTGTGGGACACATCTATGGTCATACATTTGTATGTAGGTTGTAGTTTCCAGCTGGATCAGTTCAGAAGTCAATATTGTACCTAAGATTGTGGTTTCTAACCATGGCCGTGGTTCCCTAGCATGTTTGGAGGTTATATATGTCAATATTCAGATTTTTGGAACTATTTCAATTAGATGGGAGCATTGTACGGTCGTACAAGCTCACTAATATCTTACCAATACTTGTAGGTTCTTATTGCTGGATAGTGCTTTACTAAATGGACATAATCTTTTACTCCAATATTAGATTAAGGTGAAAATAGATGAATTGGAAAGAGGACTCAAAGACCTTTCATTTGGTGGTATTTCAACTAAAAGTTACATTAAAATCTAGTATTTATGATCATTTGAAATTTACTATAGGGAGTTTTTTCATAAGAGTCAATCGGTAAGGGGGTTTTTGACTCAGCCATGATCTAGGAGTTACTTGTGGAAATAATACATATATAAATCACTTATCATTCAAACAAAACATGATGTTTTATTTTACATGTACCTGAAGCATGGTTTTAATATTATCTTATATATTTGGGGTGTTGCAATATCTCCCCCTTGGGGTCATTCATCCCCAAATAAAGCTAAGATAAAGTGTTAGGGAAAGAATTGCAATTCCCACATTAAACTTCTAAGAACTAAATACTGACATAATAACTGAGTCTTTAGCAAAACATAGACCAATCCAATCTCATGAATACTTGATATTACATGAGAATAGCTGGGTGACATGAGATAAAAAGAATTAATTAAGGGAAACTATTATCTCAAGCTGGAATTGAGTTCAACGAGAAAGGTAAGGGTACTTGGTCATCATATCTCCCTCTGTTTCCCAAGTATCTCCCTCAGCTGACTGATTTTGTAAAAGAACTTTTACCAAAGCAACCTCTTTTTTCCTCAAATTACAAACCTAATGGTCAAGGATCTCAATTGGAACCTATTCGTACGAGAGACTATCTTTCACAGTCACACTCTCTAAAGGAACAATCTATGCCGAATCACCAATGTATTTTTCTAACAAAGAAATATGGAAGATCGGATGCACTGATTCTAAGTATATAGGCAACTCTAACTCATAGACAATATTGCTGAAACGACCCATAATCTTATAAGGGCCAACATAGTGGGGACTATGCTTTCCCTTCTTACCAAATCTCTTCAACCCTTTCATGGGTGAAACTTTAAAGTGGACAAGATCTCTAATAGAAAACTCTAGTTCTATTCTTCTCATATTTGCATAAGATTTCTACTAAATTTGGGCTATTTTTAGCTTTTCTCAAATCATCTAAACTTTCTCCATAGCCTCATGAATTGAATTTGTGCCTATTAATGTAGCAGTTGGAGATTTACACCTCCTACCATAAAGTTCTTTAAACCAGATCATCTGAATACTGGAGTAATAACTATTATTATAAGCAAACTAGATCAAAGGAAAATAATCATCCCAACTAACATTCAAATTAATCACACACATTCTCAATATGTCCTCTCTGCCTGACCATCTGTCCATGTGTGAAAGCCATACTTAGATGAGCTTAGGTACCAACACCCTTCTAAAATGTCTTCCAAAATAGAGAGGTAAACTAAGTATGTATATCTAAGATGATAGTCAAAAGAACTCCATGTAATTTCACCAACTCCCTAAGGTAGAGTCTATCATAATCCTCAACTAAATTTGGTTTATGATAACCTAAATAGAATCTTATTGTCGATGAGTATGAGGCAACTAAGTAATGAATTCCATATTTACCACTTACAAGTAGGAATAATGATATCCAAAGCATACCACTAGGTCTCTTATGCTCAACCGTAACCTGCTGAAAATTCACAATTAACCATAAATTTGGTGATATCTTTTTTCATGCCACTCCACTAATAGTCTTTTCATAATCACGGTACATCTTAGTGGCCCTTGGGTGAAAATAATATCGAGAACTGCGAGATTTTTTGTGAATACGCTATCTCAAATCATCTACATCTGGAACACCGTGTCTACCTTGACTTTGAAGAACACCATCTCTTCGGTAGGAGAAAACCTTGACAATGAAGAACAGCATTTCCCCTTTGGGAGAAAACCTCACCCTTCCAATTCTGGACAGCTTCTTTTAACCAAATCAAATTAGGATCACTATCTTGCTTTTCTTTCATCTCTGCTATCAAAGAAGATTCTAAACCATTTTGAACTAAAATACTACCTTTGGCTAAATTAACCAACTGAACTCCTATTCTAACAAGATGGTGAACCTTGCGAACTAGCTTTTTATTCTCATCTTTTATATGAGCAACACTTTCCATAGACAACCTACTAAGAGAATCAACCATAACATTGGCTTTACCTGGATAGTAAAAGACACTCATATCATAATCCACCAACCACTAGACATATCCTATGATGAAGATTTAGATAATTCTGACTAAACACATGTTGAAGGCTCTTGTGATACATGAACACATTAACATGATCCCCACAGATGTTACACCTTTAAATCTTCAAGGAAAAAATAATTGTTGCTAACTCATGATCATAAGTTTGGTAATATTTCTCATAAGGCTTGAGCTATATAGAGGCATATGCTATAACCTTTCCAGGTCCAACTCTGGAAGCATCACAATAAACCACAGAAACATATGAACCCTTTGGCAGAGTCAAAATTAGAGCGGCGGTGAGTCGAGTTTCCAATTCCAGGAAAATTTTATCCCATGAATCATACCACTAAAATTTGACTTTTTTTTAAGTCAGTCTATACATAGGAGAAGAAATAGAGGAAATCCTTCAACAAATCATCTATAATAACCAAGTAAATCCAAGAATCTCCAGATATATGATGAAGACATGGGTTAGGCCAATTTCTAACTGCTTTGGTCTTTTAAGGATCAACTTGAATGCCTTCACTGAATATAATATGACCAAGGAATGCTACTGATTTCAACTAGAATACACACTTGCTAAGCTTAGAGAATAGTTGGTGAACTTTGAAAGTTAGTAAGACAATCCTTAAATGGTCTGCATAATCATCCTCACTCCAAGAATAAATGAGGATGTCATCTATGATGACTATAAAGAACATGTTTTGTACTACTTGAACACCATGTTCATCAAGTCCATAAAAGTCGCAGAAGCATTTGTTAATCTAAAAGACATAACAACAAATTTGAATTGACCATACCGAGTTTTGAAGGCTATCTCTGGAATGTCACATTTTTGGACTCTAACCTAATAGTAGCTGAAACTGAGGTGTATCCTAGAAAAGTACTTGGCACCCTAAATTTGGTCAAACAAGCCATCAATCCTTGGAATAGGATACTTATTGTTGACTATGACTTTGTTCAATTGACGATAGTTGATGCATATTCTGAGAGAACCATCTTTTTTGCACCCTAAAAGAACTTCACCCCACAGAGAGATGTTAGGACTGATGAAACCCTTGTCTAGGAGATGTTTTAATTTTTTCTTTAAATCTTTAAGCTTGGATAGATCCATTCTGTAGGGTGGAACTAAATTAGGTTTGGTATCTAGAATGATATCTATTTTGTTGTCAATTTCCTGCTTAGGAGAAACTTTTTCCAGATCTTTAGGAAACACTTTTGGAAATTCATAACCATAAGAATTGACTCAAGATTTGGGGTCTTGGACTTCAAATCCTTCACCCAAACAAGATTATAGATGCACCCTTGGAAATAATTTTTCTTGAATTAAGGTAAGAGACAAACCAACAAATATGCACTGGCGTACTATACTTCAACTCTATGACTCACTTATTTAGGAATTAGAACTAGACTACTCTATTTCTACAATTAATTAAGGTATAGCAAGGGTGGAGTCAATCCATGCCCATAATAACATCAAAATTTGTTATGTATAACTCAACAAGATCGACTAAGATGAATTTTTGGGAAATTATGACTTGGCAATTTTTGCATATCTATCTGGATGTGAATGAATTATGGATTAGAGTAAAGATTAAGAAGAGTCCTGAGAGTATTTTCATACTGACACCAAAGTTTAATGCTATATAGGGAGTTACAAAAGAGAGCGTGGCTTTGGAATCTAATAATTCATAGACATGAATATGAAAAATATGTAACATACCAGTGACCACATCAGGAGAACTTTTCTTATCCTGTCGAGATTGAAGGACATAAAACTTCTTCTGACACTCTCTACCAGCTATACTAGTAAGGTATCCTGCTGAGTCGGGTGACTTAATGGAGCCACTGAAAAGTTAGGCTAACTTTATTAATGAGATCCTACCTCTCTGTGAAGACACTAGACATGTTCTAAATCTATGGCCTAGATTGTCACATCAAAAACAAACATTACTACCAGCCATAAACTCACCCTTGTGGTTTTTGCCACATTTCTTGCAAACTAGGTTAGTACAAAAATTATTCACACTACCTAAGAGTTAGAGTTTGGTTCCCTATCTCAATTATTTTTCCTAAACTTAATGTCACGACCCGAACTAGGGTCTAGCCGTAACGGGTATCTCAAGTCCACCATGGATCGGAGACCACCCCCTTAACCAAACCTCAAGATCATAATAATAATAATAATAATAATAATAATAATAATAATAATAATAACAATGCAAAATCCATTCAAGCTATAATAAAAAAAATGAATGAATAACTCAATGAAACAAAGTAAAAACAATAACCAACCAGCCTACATCTGTCCATGAAAGCCTCTAAACTAGAATAACATCTAAGTCGGACATGCCCCCAAAATATGACCAAGAAGAATCCTAAAGTAATGAGTAAATGAAGAAAGAATAGTAAAATGATAAGGCCTTTCGAAGGATGGAGGCTCACCACTTCACAACAACTCCATGAACGCTCTAATCCACCTAACACTTCACAGGAGCAACAGAAGTGTCTTTGGACCCTACAACATGAAACAATGTAGTGTTCTAGGATGGTCAGTGGGATAAGCCCTGGCATGTAACTCAGGGTAGGTGAGAAAATAATGCCCTGTCCAAAATTAGTCAAAACCACATGAGAGTTTTTTATATATATATATATATATATATGATGTCGAGATGGGGTGAGGGTCATGAACATGAGAGTTTAAAATCATTAACCTGGACTGTGCCCAATCATTCCAAAAGGCACCCATGGATGATATGGGTTAAGCTCTCCCTACTGAAAGGACCCTAATGCATGTTAGCCGAACGAACCAAGGAAAATCTGAGGAAAACCTAAAGCCACCTTGGGCAATAGCCGACCCAAATATATATATATATATAGTATGTGTGAGTCAAGTACACGACCATATAGACCCCCAACGCCGCCAAACGTGGTTTTGAGTGTTCGTCTGTCCGAGACTTACACCTTCACAGTGAGCTACACAACCCTCTTTAAGCCCAAATTAAAATCACTTTGCTCATAATTCCAACTATTCACCTAGGAGTAATTCATTAAAGCATTTATCACTTGATATCGTCATGCCAATATGCTTGCAAGCTAAATTAAAATGCCAAACCAATCCAAACAACCAAATTGGACTCCCAATTTCCATTAGAATCAAAACCATGGCCAGCAAGGCCATCCAAATCTATTTTGATACCCATTAATACAATGCATTGAGTTCAAAAGCAAGTTAAACCATGCAATTTTCCATAATAAAAATCAAATTTACAATGTGGGTTGAGGTCATGCAATTCTAAGCCAAAATTCATCCAAATTGGGGAAACCTATGTCCCCCATTCCAACCATTTAAATAATGTACCAATTCAGTCCCAAAAATATCAATCTAAATCATGAATAATCAATTAAAAACATGGGAAAAGTAATTCAATCGGTAACAACCAAAATCCCGTAACCCAATTTCAAAACCCACAATTTAAATCACATGAAAACCCATTCAATTGATTCCACAATGTAAGATTAAAGTTTAGGGAAGAGAAACATGCTTGAAATAGACAATAGTTTGAAGTCAATTTGAAGTTTAGAGCCTGGAGTTGTGATTTCTTGTAAAACTCTTAAGATTTCTTGGGTGGAGAGTTAAAGTTTAAAAAAATCAGAGTTTGATCTTTAAAAACTGAAGGAAAGGGTCACCTTTGTGTTTCTAAATCATGTAAAAGGTGAAAAGACCAAAAGCCCCTCACCCCTAAGTGAATAAATAAAACTAGACAAAATTTGCACCTCAGCATGGCATGACCTTATCGAGGTGGTTATCTCTGTGCCATGATAATATCACGAAAGCTAAACTCCATGGCACGTTGATATCGTGAAGGCACACTGTCTTGGAGTTCCAAAATAGCCCGAACCCTTTCTGAGAATTCTGAAACTTTCCCAAATTACCCTTTTAACTCCCCTAGACATAATTCAAGTTAAAAATTGATATTATGAACACTAGAGAGTCAAAAATAAAATAATCAAAAAAATTTAAGGTCTTACATTATCCCTCTATAGGATCATTCATCCCGGAATGATGAGTTTTGACACTTTTAGCACGCGAATAGCAAGATGACACCAGAATCAATTGACAAACTTAAAAACTGACAAGAGAAAAGCGAAACTCATACCTTAAGCACTTTCATCCAACCCAAGAAATAAGAATGGGTATTTGTCCTTCATTTTTTCCTCATCTTCCCATGTACTTCTTCCACTTTTTGGATTCTCCAAAGGACCTTCATCTTGCCTATCCAATATCTCAATAGGAACTTTATCATAAGATAAGGAATTTGTAACACCAACATCCTCAATAAGCACTATCAAGGAAGGATCACCCATAAACTTTTTCAATATGGACACATGAAACACGAGATGAATTAAACCCAAACTCACAGGCAAATCTAACTCGTACACTATATTCCCAATCCTCCTTAAAATATGGTATGGACCAATATAACGGGGACTGAGCTTCCCATTCTTTCCAAACTTCATTACTACTTTCATAGGAGACACTTTCAAGAACACCCTAACATTTACTTCAAACTCCAATTCTCTTTGCCTCACATCCACACAAGACTTTTGATGATGGAGCCATATTAAGTCTTTCCGTAATCACTTTCACCTTCTACATGGCTTGGTGAACCAAGTCAGGACCAAACAACCTAGTCTCACCAACCTCAAACCATACAATAGGAGACCTACACTTCCTACCATAAAGAGCCTTAAAAGGAGCCATTTGAATACTTGAGTAATAACTATAATTATACGGAAACTCAATAAGAGGAAAATGATCAACCCAACTTCCCTTAAAATCAATCACATAGGACCTTAGCATATCCTCCAAAGTTTGGATAGTCCATTCTGTTTGTCCATCTTTTTGAGGGTGGAAAGCTGACACGACCCGCCCTGGTCCTTGTCGTAATGGGCATCCCAAGTCTGACTGAGATCGGAGACCACCCCCATTACCCAACCCAAGCTCTAGCTGCCTGCCCTGAGTTGGCTGAATTCTGAGCATGTAACAAAATAGTATAACAACTCACAGAAATACTCTGGGAACAGATCACAACCATGACCAACCCAACCAAGTCCAACCATCCCATACCAATAATCCAACCATTCCATACAAGGGTCATAAACCAGGCCATAACCAAAGACGTTCCAAAACATAATATAATTAATCCCAAAATATAATATGACAGTGAGAAATTATGTTCGATGATGCCAGACTCCCAGCTTATTCCAATACTAAGGCTGACACCAATAATGATTCCACCCATTCCAACCCATAGAAGTACAACAAAGCCTCTAACCAAAAGAGTAAAGAAATTCGGTTAGGACATGCCCCCAACCATAACCAAAGCCAATTTCCAAAATTTAATTAAAATGTCTAGAAATATCCATAACATGAAATGATGCCTTCCAAAAGGATGGAAGCTCACCACTTCAGTCCAAATGCTATTCCCGAATCAATCACTATGTAAGAGGAGTAGAATAGTTGATTCCTACATAGCGTGGGTATACAAGCGCCAGTAGACGAGGTTAGCGAGAGACCGCTAGCATGATCTCAGGGTAAGGATAAAATAATGCCATTTATTAAACCAAGTAAAATTATCCATATGCACACAACCATACATATATATATATATAAACATTCCAGGAAAATGGAATAGGTTTAGCATACCTTTAAAACCTTTACCTGGCCTGTGGAGCTTTGCCATCCTAAACAACCCATAAGCTATATGGGTTCAGATCCCCCTGCTGAAAGAGCCCCAGTACGTGTAGCCTCATGAACAGAGAAGTATCCCATGGGATGTCTAGTACATCCCCAAAATAAAGTGTGACATCATGCAAATGGTCACCAAGACCAAAATCATATCAACAACTATGAGTTTCCAATTTTGGTCCCCACAGGACCTCCACCTTCCATAGCTTTGCTACATATCCCGCCATTAATGCCCAATTAAAACCAATTTCCAAATAACCAAACCATTATCCATTTATTAACCAAGTCCATTGATATTGGTATCGTCATACCAACCCTTACTTGTAAGTATCATCCATAGCCAACCATTTATAGGTTTAAGGAGACTTTCAAGATCCCTTCCATTTACTATATGAAACCATTTGGGATACTTCCATGTTACCCACAAGCATAACCAATTATTCTTTAGCCTTTCCAAACTATTTAAACCATGCATAGTTCCTTTACCAAGTTTAAAACATGCAAGAGTTCTGTTAAAAGAAGTCAATGCAATGGACATATCTTTATAAGTATTTTGTCAAACACATTAGGGGAATATTATGACCAAAACCAATTCCAATTACCAATAAACCATTCCCATTCAATCCAATTATCCAAAACCACAATTAATGCATATAAAATCATAATTAAAACCATGGGAAATCATAACCAACCATTTAACATCAAAACCCCCAAATCATATTAAAAAGCCAAAATCATGTAATAGTAAAAGCATGAAAACATTCATATAAACCATGCATTTAAGTAAACTTAATAATGAGGAAACAGAACATGCCTTAAACAAACATAATAACGGAAAGAAATCACCAAGACAAGCCCCAAATTGATCCATTAGTTGAAACCCTACTCCTCTTGCCCAAAAGCTCTTGAAAGAATTATGGAGTGTTTAGGAAGAGTTTCTTAGTGTTAATGAATAGAATAATAGGGTAAATAACCATCCAAATAGGTAAGAAGTTGTGGAACCCTATTAGGGTAAGTGGAGAAATATCCAGAATACCCCCACTTAAGTTGCACCAAAATCTCATCACAGGGATACGACTGACCCACACGAGTCGTACCCTCCAATATGATCGATATCCACTACTCGTATCCTGAACCTCCACCCTTAAACCAAACACTATCTAGTCTATTACTCATTCAACCAAGTCGTAACCACAGTATACAATCCGTACCCATGACCCATATCCTGGCAGAATAAAATACCTGGAGGGTTGAACACTATCTACCATATGATTCCCTAGTATAATTCATACCCTGGCTTACGACACATGGTGATCTACTCATACTCATATCAAACCTAAGTAACTAAGTCTAAGATTAAGTTAAGGAACCAAGTGATCAGTAACCGACAATACAACTCATACCCCTAGGTCGTACCTATTCCAGTAACCAAAATCTATCCCTCCAACAAACGTTAGTCAGTATACGATCGGTTCAAACCATCTGTACGCCAACATACAGCTCATACCGATGAATTGTATTGGGTCCAAAGATCAAAATTCTACGAATATTTCTAAGGTACAGAAACTAGGGTGTTTCAAAAGCGGTGCTAAGTTTTACCTGTGTACCCAAACCTTTCTAAAATGAATGTCATAAGTAATATAAAAACTATGTACCTAGATTTGAAATGATGGACACAAGCACTCCAAGAAACTCGACTTCTCCTGGATAAAAAACTTTGCATAGTCCTCTCTAGAGTAGTTAGTCCTCATAGGCAAGAAGTGAGTGGACTTAAGTCATTCAATTCAAATGACCCAAATTGAATCATACTGATTTCAAGACACCAAAATACCCATTATGAAATCAATATCAATTATCTCTCACTTCTATATGGGTAACTCTATCTCTTGAACATTCCACCAAGCCTTAAGTGTTCAACCTTAACTGTAGATAAACCATGCATTTGGCAACAAAATTTGCCATATCTTTCTTCATATTATTCCACCAGTAAATCTTTTTCAATTCATGATACATCTTAGTAGAACTCGGATGAACTGTATACCTGGACACATGAGACTTAGTCAGAATCCTTTCCCACAGCCCATCAACATTAGGAACGCACAACCTACCTTAGTACCTCACAATACCATCTCCACCGATCTCAAAAGACATAACCTTTTGGTGACCCATATCATCCTTAATTTGTATAAGTATGGGATCCATGTCCTACTTTTCCTTCACCTCAACACCAAGAGATGATTTGACCAATTCCTAAATAATAACTCCCCCATCTTTAGAGTACAAAAGATGGACTCCCAAGTTAGCCAACCTATGAATATCCTTCACTAATCCTCTTTTATCATTATCAACATTAGATAAGATCCTCATAGATAACCTGGTAAGAGCATCAACAACCATATTAGCTTTACCTGGATGGTAGTAATGACTCATGTCGTAATCTTTAAGTAATTTGAGCCACCTCCTCTGCCTGAGATTTAATTTCTTCTGATTGAATACATATTGCAAATTCTTATGATCTGAATAGATGTCTACATGCATCCCATACAAATAATGGAACCAAATCATCAAGGCAAAGACCACAGCCGCCAATTATAGATTGTGAGTCAGACAATTCCTCTCATGGACCTAAAGCTTCCTAGAATCACAGGCCACAACCTTACCATGCCGCATCACAAAACACAACAAAACCATCAGTTCCCTCGGGTAGGTTTAAAACTAGAATAGAAGTCTACTTATTTTTCAACTTCTCAAAGCTACCCTCTTAAGCATTGGACCACAAAAACTTCATATTTTTTTGAGTTAGCAATAGACAAGAAACTCTCTGCAAACCTCCTATAATACCCAGACAAACCTAAGAAGATCCTAATGTCAATTGGAGTCATTAGTCTAGGCCTTTTCCTAATTGCCTCAACTTACAGTGGATCCACCTTGATACTTTCACTAGAAACAACATGCCTAAGAAAATTCACAACAATCAACCAAAAACTCATACTTAGAAAATTTAGCATACAACTTCTTAATCTTAAGAGTTTGCAATATAATTTGAAGGTGATTGGCATGATCCTCCTTAATCTTAGAATACACCAAGATGTTATCAATGAAAACTATAAAAAAAATAGATCTAAAAACTACCTAAAATCCCAATTCATAAGATCAATAATGCAGCCAGAGCATTAGACAACTTGAATGACATCACAAAAATCTCATAGTGACCATACTGGGTTCAAAAAACAGTCTTGGGAATATCAACCTTTCTAATTTTTAGTTGATCATAGACTTCAACTAAGATTAATCTTAGAGAAACACTTAACACATTGAAGCTAATCGAAAAGATCATCAATACTAGGAAGAGGGTACTTATTCTTCACTATCACCTTATTCAGTTGATAATAGTTTATACACATTCGAAGAGACCCATCCTTCTTTAACATGAAAAGCACAGGAGCACCCCTCAGAGAAACACTAGGATGAATAAACCCTTTATTATGAGGATCTCTCAATTGATCATTTAGCTCCTTTAATTTAGACAGAGCCATTTTATAATAAGGAATGGAAATAGGATAAGTATCCAGTAGAAGATCAATCCAAAAGTCTACTTCCTTATCAGGAAGAATTTTTGAAAGATCATCGAGAAACACTTGAAGAAATTCATTAACCACAGGGACTGATTGCAAAGAAAGACTTTCAGAGTTAGAATCCTTGACCTAAATTTGATAATACAGACACTCTTTTGAAATTAATTTCTTAGCTCCAATATAAGAAACAAAATTCCCTTTGGGTACTAAGGAACTCCCCTCTCATTCTAGTATCGACTTATTACAAAAGTAAATATTGAACTTTCAGGTCCTATAATCCAGAGAAGCATAGCAAGAATGAAGCCAATCCCTCCTCAATATAACATCAAAATCTACTATGTCAAGCTCTATTCGATCCACAAATGTCTCTCTATGAAAGATAGACATCACATAATCCCTATAGATTTTTCTAGCCACAATATAATCATCCACCGGAGTAGACATAGAAAAGGGGTTGGAAATACTTTCAGGACAAAAACCAAAATGCACAGCCAAAGAAGGGGTCACATAAGATAGGGAAAAGCCCAAATCAAGCAAACAATAAACATCACCAAAGAAGAGTTATAACATACTGGTAACAACATCTAGAGATGGTTCAAATTTTTGGTGAGTACCAAGTGCATAAAGTTGATTTCAGCAAGTATTTGTACCAGAAGTAGCACCTTTTGGTGCAGGAGCTGAAGATGTGGCAACAAAAACTTTATTAGCTCCATTGGATATCCTAGATAAAGGAAAATCACACTTCATGTGACCAAGATGACCATAATTATAACACCAATTCCTATGTTTTCCCAATAACCATGATAAAGTTGCCCGCAAAAATGACAAAGAGAATAAGGAGGGACTGACTGAGATCCTCTAGCCTAAGATTGGTCACCTTGTAACTGAGGACCACTGCTAACCTAAGAACGACGATCACCCAAAGGCTTAGGATAGGGAGAACTTGAAGACGAATATGAATTGCCCCAGTTCTTTTTCTTGGTCCACTGTCTACCATCTCTCCTATTATTTTGCTCCCTCCACCGTACTCTGAATACTTAAATTTCTTATTTTGTCCCTATCCAATCTCTGCCAGTTTCTTCTTCTCATCCTCGTCCTGCTACATATAAACCACAAGCTTAGAGATGTCCATGTAACTGTTTAACATATCTTTACATTCCAATACCAAGTCACGAGACAACCCAAATGCAAACTTCTTCATCTTAGATATCTGTCTAGACACCAACTCGGGAGAATAATCATACATTTGTTGAAATTTAAATGCATACTCTTTCACACTCATCTTACCTTGCTTCAAATTAACAAACTCCTCAGCCTTAGCTTCCCTCAAATCCTAAGGAAAGAAGTGGTCAAAAAAGGTACCCAAAAACTCATCTCATAATGTTGGCTACACATCATCACCCCTCAATTACTACCACTCCTCATACCACTGATAAGCTACATCTTTTAGTTGATATGCAGCAAACTCTACACCTTCATAATTAGTAGCATGCATCACTCTAGAAATCTTTTCCATCTCATCCATAAAGCCCTGAGGATGCTCCTCAACCTTAAGCCTATAAAGGTTAATGGATTCAACCTCATGAATTTACCAACCCATGTATCCTCAAATGAAGGAGCAACAGAACTAACACAATCTAACTAATGAGACTAAGGTGTCGCTAACTGAGTAAGCAAATGAAAAGACTAGCGGAACTCTGTATTACAGATGTTACCTTGAGGCAACTGATCATAAAAATTACCAACTTGAGAAGCCCTAAGAGGACTAGTAGGGACTGGTGAAATTCTACGTGAAGCAGCATAATTAGAAGAAGGGACCCTAGATCGGGTATGCACTCCATACACAGGGTGATTCCCCTCCACATTGTCTTTAAGTAGGACAGAGTTCCCAGGAGAGTTTTTATGAATATCAGATCTTCAATGAGGCATGATCTAAAATAGAAGGAAGCTAAGAGTTAGAAAAGTTTCATAACACTAGACTCTATATCCTGAAATAGAATACAAGAAAAGGAAACATTCCTAAATACCTTGTAGCCCTCTTTTTATAAATATGGCATGCTACATACCCATAAAAAGGACTCTACTTGACACATATTTATGGATACCCAATGAAACTAAACTATGCTCTAATACCAAGATTATCATGACTTGAACCAGGGTGTCAATCCCCGAGGATACCCCCTAGTCGCAATAATGGTGCTTATAGTTAGAAATGACCACAAGGTAACCCATGAGCTGGTACCTGCTGTGAGCACTGAATAAATACTAACATAGCACTTGTGCAGAAGATAGACTGAGAAGAAAATATAAATTTGAATATTAAAATATTGAATCAAATATAATTTTGATAAACCTAATAAAAATTAAAAGTAACTGACTAACTGTCTAACTGACTATCTGGACATCTATAAGCCTCTAAATTGACTGAAGAGTTGATGGGGCAGACCCCCAACTAACTCAGACTAATTGAATAAAATAAAACACGGAAATAACTGAATAAACATAACATGTCCTCGATGGATAAGGACTCACCACTACAACTGTTGGACTACACTGAGCAGTCTAACTGCGATCGAGAAACTATGTGCTCAAACCTATAATATAAGACATCATAGCGCAAAGAAGAGTATACAGTCAGTACTTTGAATTTATTGGTATATGAGATGAGGTTAGGCTGATATACATGGGTTACAGTGTATATAAAATAAGGACTAATGGAATAACATGCGATAACTGAACATAAATACATGAAAACTATAACATCTAAGAATACAAGACCAAGCATAATCTGTAACCTGAAATAATTCTAAAATCTGAAAGACTGTAAATTGTATAACTGAATAACTAAAATTTTGTACACTTGGTCAAGAAAACCTGAACTGAAATAATACTAAATACTATATTGAAATAGTGGGAGGTATCATCTAATTGACATGCCCCAATCTGAGATAATTCGGGTCCAACCTTTAACCCCAGTTGGAAGAGTGTTAATACTGTGCCACGAGTACTAACACTGGTTGTGTGGATCCACTAAAATGGTGTCCTAAAGAACTAACAAGTCACCCTCAACTAGAAGGTACTCTAATGAGACATGTGTCACCCTCAACTGGCAAGTAAACACTTACTCAACCCTCAACGGGCAGGTAGATATCTTTAACCTACGCATGCTACATAGTTTTATAACTCAAGGATAGCTATTAAGGGTCACACCCTCTATTGTCAGGTGAGCCCTCATCCATAAGTTTGCTCGGTTCTAAATCCTACTCCTAATTGAACTAGCACTAAAACTGGGATAGACTAAACTATACTGAATATTATTACATAACTAATAGTGCTCATCATGATTATAAACATGTAAGTATACTAATACGAGTCATGGATTAACTGTCTGAGTACTAGAAAGGCTAAATTCATGTAAAACACATAGGTATCGGGTTTTCATAACTGATACGCCCAAATTACAACTCTCGTTAGAAAGTGTAAGCGGTCGCTGTCAAATATAGAACCCAACTGGGTTGGGTGTCGAATCCCGCAGGGAATACTATGATCACTAAGTATTGTGATTATTATTAGACTGTTGGTCGAAGGTTCCAAGACAAGGGGGTTTTGGTTTAAGTGCACAATAGTACTATTAGTGTAACAAATGAGACAATATATGTAAAAGTAATTGATCACAGAGAATGACAAGTTAGGGTTATGTCCACCTTGTAGCTTCTACTTCTATATTAACTATGGGTAATACGAATTTTATACATGCATGCACTTATAGAGAGACGTATTCTAATTCTAAATCCAAGTGTTTTTCAACCATCAAGGATTTATTCACCTTAGTTCTCTCGAACCTAAAGTGTACAACAACTTATACGAACTCTCCAAGTAGTTAATCCTGCTAAGGCATTAACGTGTAAACTAGAGGTTAGAAACCCTAATTTCTTGTCACACTCTCTTTTCCAAACAGCAACTTTTCTATTGAACAAGTTATTGCTATAATGGCGTATTCCCTATGTTTGCAACCACGAGAATTCAATTATAATGAAGAGAGTAATGATATAAGTGCATTACACATCATAAATTCACAAACCCATAGCAATAGAGTGTATACTACAAGGTTTCCATAACCCTAACAAATAAGTTTAGCTACTCATGAATGCCACGGAAATCAAAATAGACATAATCATCATACCAAAACTTAGAACAATCTCGGCGATGGAGATGACTAGCGACAATAAGAGAGGAATGTATTTGTCTCTCTCCGTTGCTCAAGCTAAGCCGTTTTCTCTGTTCCCAATATTACAGAATCTGAATTCTGAATTATGGTTGAAAATTCAGCAATAAGGTTTTTAATAACAACCTTCTCTACTAAGTTGCTACTGCATCTTTAACTATTTAAAAATATTGAGTTTGCCCGGGAAAAAGTTCCCATGCATCACATTTAGTCCAAAAGATGCCTTCCCTGTTATGTGAAGTTTTCCTTTGTTGTCCACAGGTCCCCAAAGTGCTGAAATCTTCCACATTAGTACCTGAAAAGCATGCTAATCACATAGGTCAGCTCACTTAATTGAAAGTAGACTAAAAGTGCAGGAATTATGTATTTTATCCTCAAAACTTAGCTAAAACATGGGTAAGTTATGGTGCTTAGACGTATAAATACACCCAACATCAATAACCCACCAGTACTGAATGGAATCAACAATGATGCCATATAAACGTTTTAAAACCACAATAGGGGATCATTGTTCAAAATCTAACACTTAGGCATTCCATCAAACACATGAGAGTCATGAACTTAAGTATGGGAATGGGTAAAACATACGAGAATAACATGATTACAAGACTAAAATCATTACTTAGGGATTTAACGTGAAGATGACAACATTTAAAACATGTAATGGCGCATCCCACTTGAAAAACCCTTATAAACATACCATGTAATTAAATTCAATTCAGATTTGTGGAGATACTTCAACTTAAACATGAAAAAACCATAGTTAAAATCATAAAGGGATTCTTGGACTCCATGGGTGAAATGAAGCCACGGATAAACATTGCACATACCTCACTAGATGATTTCATGAAGATTCTTGGGAATTTCTTGAGGTTTGAAGCTTGAATTCCTTGATTCCTTAAGAATGGGTTAGGGGTTTCGTGAGAGATTTTATGAATAAAGCGGCAAATAATTCTCCTTGGGGACCTAAATTTGGAGTTATGGACGAGTTTGGGTAATGGGAATTTAACCTAAATGCCCTTAAATGATGAGGAACAAAATCTGGAAAAATGTGGCAGGAGGCATCGCGGGCTCTAGACCGGCAGGCTAAGCCCCGCTCTATGGGATCCAGAGCGGCGGGATAAGACCTGCGCCGCAGCTCTAGAGCAATGGTCTAAGCCCCGCGCCATGGGACTATCCTGATGCCCTCACTATCTTTCTTCTCCAAACACTGCCCTACGCTCGTCTAAAAATTCCAAAACTTATTCAAGACACACCTTGAACAACCCCAATCATGAATCAACATAAAAATCGATGTTTTGAGGTCGGGAAGGTCAAAAATAAAATCATTGAAGTTTAGAGGCCTTAGAAATGATGAAGTCCCAACACTTTGTGAAATTTGTAAGTCTTGGACCCCTTTAACAGGCAATCATGAGTTGAATTGAGCTAGGATCTTGTGGGGTATTAAAATATCTCCCCCTTGGGAACATTCATCCCCGAATAAGACTGGTTAGCTGGGATCACTAGGGAAATTGAGATCATAAACTGATCATGCATGACTGAAAACATGATTTCATAACAGAGTCAGAAATATGATACATGAACTGAATGTATGCAATGACATGAGATAGATTACATATCTGAAATTAAGAACGAAAAAGAGTCAATCTAAGGAAAATAATTACCTTATGTTGAATCTAAGTTCATGGAGAAAAGGCGAGGGAACTTGGTTCGCATATCTACTTCTGCTTCCAAAGTGTCCCCCTCAATGGACTGATTTCGCCAAAGAACTTTGACCAAGGGAACTTCTTTGTTCCTTAGTCTACGAATCTGATGATCAAGGATATCAACTGGGATTTCTTCATAAGAAAGGTTATACTGAACATCTATGCTTTCTAACGGAACAACTACAGCTGAATCACCAATACACTTTTTTAACAGGGAAATATGAAACACTGGATGCACTGATGCTAATTTAGCAGGCAACTCAAGCTCATAATCCACCTTTCTAAAATGACTCAAGATCTTATATGGGCCAACATAATGGGGACTAAGTTCCTCCTTCTTGCCAAATCTCTTCACTCCCTTCATGGGTGAGATTTTCAAATAAACCAAATCACCAACCTCAAACTCAAGATCTCTTCTCCTCACATTTGTATAAGATTTATGACGGCTTTGGGTTGTCTTCAACATCTCCCGAATCAACTAAACTTTCTCCATTGCATCAAACACAGTATTTGACCGTATCAAAGAAGCTTCACTTGCCTCAAACCAACCAATAGGATTTCTATATCTCTTTCCATAAAGAGTCTCAAATAGAGCCATCTGAATACTGGAGTGATAACTGTTGTTATAGAAAAACTCAATCAAAGGTAAATGATCATCCCAACTACCTCTAAATTCAATAAAACATGCTCTCAATATGTCCTCTAAGGTATGAATGGTCCTTTATGCCTAACCATCTATCTGAGGATGAAAAGTTGTACTGAGATGAACATGGTTACCAAGACCCTTCTGAAAAGCCTTCCAAAAGTGAGAGGTAAACTGAGTACCTCTGTCTGAAGTGATAGACAATGGAATTCGATGCAACCTAACCAACTCACTAAGGTAGATCCTAGCATAATCCTCACCTGAGTAAGAAGCATGAACTGGTAGGAAATAATCTGATTTGGTCATTCTATCTAAAATGACCCATATCAAATCATGTTGATGATGCATGCGAGGGAAACCTATCACAAAATCCATGTTCACCACCGTCAACTTCCAATTTGGGATATTGAACTCCTGTAATGTACCACTAGTCCTCTAGTGTTTAACCTTAACATGCTGATAATTAGAACACTTAGCTACAAACTCTACAATATTTTTTTCATACCACTTCACCAATAGATTTCCAGCAAATCATGGTACATCTTAGTGACTCCTGGATGGATAGAGTATCGTGCACCATGCACTTCTGCAAGTATTCGTTGTGTCAAGTCAACAACATATGAAACACATAATCTACCTTGACAACAAAGTACACCATCTCCCCCTTGGGAAAAAACCTCTACTTTCTGATCTCTAATCGCCTTCTTCAACTAAACCAAACTAGGGTCTCTGTCTTGCTTTTCTTTTACTTCGACAACTAAGGAAGATTCTGAACCATTCTGAACCCATACACTACCTTATATTGAATCAACCAACCGGAAACCTAATCTAGCAAGGTGATTAACCTCACTGACTAACTTCTTCTTATCCCCATCAACATGAGAAACACTACCTATAGACAATCTGCTAAGGGTATCTGTCACTATATTGGCCTTGCCTGGATGATACAACATACTTATATCATAATATTTTAACCACTCAAGACATCTTCTCTGATGAAAATTCAAAACTTCCTATGAGAACACATACTACAAGATTTTATGGTTAGTGAACACATCCACATGAACCCCATAAAGGTAATATCTCCATTCTTCAAAGCAAACACAATAGATGTCAACTGAAGATCATGGGTAGGATAATTCTTTTCATGGAGATTAAGCTATCTAGAGGCATAGGTTATGACCTTACCTCTCTGCATCAACACACAACCAAGACCAACCCTAGAAGCATTACAATAAACCACAAATTTACCTGAACCATCTAGCAAAGTCAAAACAGGGGCTGAAGTGAGATTAGTCTTCAACTCCTAAAAACTCTTCTAGAAAGAATCTAACCACTGGAATTTGACTCTCTTCTAAGTCAATTGAGACATAAGGTACGCAATAGAACAAAACCCTTCAACAAATCATCTGTAATACCCAGCCAAACCGAAGAAACTACTAATATCTAATGGAGAGATGGATCAGGGCCAGTTTCTCACTGCTTCGGTGTTTTGAGGGTTAACTCTAATAACATCACCAGAAATAATATGGCCAAGGAAAGCTACTTATCTTAGAAAAAAATCGCACTTGCTGAATTTTTCAAGTACTCAAATGGTTTGCATGATCATTCTCACTACGGGAATAGATAAGAATATCATCAATGAAGAATATGACGACCTTGTCTAACTACTGCTTGAACACCCTGTTCATCAAGTCCATGAAAGTTGCAAGGGCATTCGTTAGTCTAAAGGACATAGCTAAGAATTCAAAGTGACCATACCGAGTTTTGAATGTTGTCTTTTGAATATCACATTCTCCGACTCTAAGATGATGATAGCGGGATCTAAGGTCTATCTTAAAGAAATAAATGGCACCCTAAAGTTGGTCAAACAAGTCATCAATCCTGAGGAGTGGATACTTATTCTTGATTGTGACTTTGTTCAACTGATGGTAATTGATGTAGTTCTGAGAGAACCGTCTTTCTTAAGAACGAATTGGACTAGAACGCCCCATGTGGAAATAGTGGGCCTGATGAATCCCTTATCTAAGAGATATTTCAACTACTCTTTCAACTCTTTAAGCTCAGCTAGAGACATTCTGTAGGGAGGAATAGAGATAGGCTGGGTATCTGAAAGGAGATCTATTCTGAAGTCAATTTCCCTTTTGGGAGGAACTCCGGGAAGGTCTTTAGGGAAAACATCTAAAAATTCCCTTACTACTGAAACTAACTCGAGACTTGGAGTCTCAGAACTAGAGTCCTTGACTTGAACAAGATAATAAACACACCCCTTAGAAATCATTTTTCTTTCCTTAAGATAGGAAACGACTTGACCCCTATGCACAGAGGTACTACCCCTCATTCAATGACTGGTTTATTAGGAAACTAAAACTGAATGACTTTGTTTCAGCAATCAACTGAGGCATAACATGAGTGGAGCCAATCCATGTCGATAATGATATCAAAATCAGTCACCTCTAACTCCACAAGATCCATTGAGGTAACTCTCTAGGATACTATAATCGGGCAGTTCCTGTATACCCGCTTGGCTACAACGGATCTACCTACTGGAGTAGACACTGAGAAAGGTTCTACTAAAAATTCAAGACTGACACTAAAATCGACTGCTATATAAGGATTCACAAAAGAAAGTGAAGCTCCGGGGTCTAAGAAAGCATAAATATGAAGATGAAAGACCTGTAACATACCCATAACTATGTCAGGAGAACTTTCATGATCCTATCGGGACTGAAGGGCATACAACCTATTCTAACATTGACCACTAGCTGAACTGGAAGCAGTACCCTGCTGAGTCTGGTGACCAGCTGAAACTAAAGGACAATTAGACTGATCCTGATGGCCGACCTTTGGGAAATCTCTGACTCTGTGGCCTGGCTTGCCACATCCAAAACACACATCACTGTCGTCTCTACACATACCCTAATAATTTCTGCAATATTTTTCATAAAGTAGATTAGTATGAATATGTTCACACTACCCTGGGACTTGGAGCCTGGCGCTCTATCCTGACTATCTTGCCTGAACTTAGCCATTAGTGCACTAGATGAAGATGGATCTGGGGATGAAGACTTCTGGCAGAACTGAGAACGGTTACCACTCTCTAACCTCTGCTATGGAAAGTTAAACTACCCATTCTGGCCCTCTTATTCTCTCTTTCTTTCTCCTTAAGCTTCTCTTCCTCAATCTTTCCAGCATGAACCATAAGTCTAGATAAATATATCTCCTTAATCAAAATTGCGGTCCTACACTCCTTTACAAAATTATCAGATACCCCAGATATAAATTTACTTATTCTAGACCTATTATCAGCCATCATCGAAGGAGCATACCTCGCCAACTAAGTAAACTTAAGCGAGTAGTCCTTCACACTTATACTACCTTGCTTAAAGTTGATGAACTCCTGCACTTCATCTTTCCTTAACTCTAACGGGAAGAACCTATCTAGAAAAGTCGTGGCAAACTCCTCCCACTCAACAATCCCTACCTCAACACCCATATCCTTCTTTAACTTCTTATACTAGGTGTGAGATACATCCTAGCTTAAGGATATTGCTTAGTCATCAACATGATTGGTCTGGGTAGTTGTGATTGAGTAGTTCATCCTCGGTATTGAAATTTAAACCATGAGTTGTAGAGCATGGTTGCAGCCTCCATTTCCAAATTTGTATCAGTTGGGCATTCGTTATAGGCTGGCTAAGCCTACTCCTTATCAACCTATTCAGTTGTCATGACCCGAACCAGCGCCTAAATGTAATGGGTATCCCAAGTCCAATCAGGACCAGGGACCGTGCCTATTTACCCAACCCAACCACCTATACCCAACCTTAGATGGGCTGAATTTTGAGTATATAATAAAATGGCATAAATGCTCTCATGATGACTCTGGGATAGGGTCACAACCGTGATCGACCCAATCGAGTCAACCTGTACCAAATCAACCATCCAACCATACCAATCCAAACCAAAGGCCATAAACCATGCAATAACCAAAGAGAATACCAAAACATAATATGATAATCAATCCCAAAATGTAATACGATGGAACAACCAACAATATCATCAAAAGGTGTAAGACACAACACCAATACCAATGCCAAGGGAAACACCAATACCAATCCCGCCCATACCAACCCCAGAAGTACCACAAAGCCTCTATCCAAAAGTGTAAGAATATCCAATTGGGAATAGCCCCAACCATGGAAAAAACCAATATCCATATTAAAATAAAAATGTCCAAAGATGTCCATAATATGAAATAGATCCTTTCGAAATAATGGAAGCTCACCACTTCAATCCAAACGCTGATACCAAATATACATGCTAAATAGGAGGAGTAGAATGGCCGATTCTTGCATAACATGGGTATACAACCGCCAGTACATGGGTTAGCGAGTAATCGCTAGCATGAACTTAGGATAAGGATAAAATAATATAATTTATAAAACCAAGTAAAGAAATTCATGATGCCCTCAACCATACATACATATATAAGTGTCGGGAAAGGTAACCGTATTTAGCATGCATTTAAACCATTACCTGGGCTGTGTAGCTTTGCCATCCTAGAGCACCCATGGGAAATATGGGTTCATCTCCCCCAGCTGAAGGCCCTCCGTGTTTGTAGCCACACGATCAGGGAAGTATCCCATTAGGATGACTCGTATATTCCCCAATATGAGGTGTGACATCATGCACACGGTCCACCAAGACCAACTCCATACCGACAACTATGAGTTTCAAGTTTTGGTTCCCCTAGGACCTCAAACTTCCACAACTTAGCTACACTTCCCCCTTCAATGCCTAATTAAAAACTGTTTCCAAATAATCCATTTACCATTTATTAACTAAGGCCATTTAGGTGTGGTATTGTCATACCAACCATACTTGCTAGTACTATCCATAGCCAACCACATGTAGGTATAGGGGACCTTAGGTGCCCTTCCAGTCACCATATTAAATCCACTTGGGGGAATCCCTAGCTCACAAGCATAACCATTTAGCCATTTAGCCATTTACCTTTCCAAATCATTTAATCCATGAATAAATCATTTTCCTAGTTTAAAATAAACAAGAGTTCGATTTAAAAAAGTCAATGCAGTAAACATATCTTTATAAGCATTTTGTCAAACACATTGGGGGCATAATATATATCCAAAACAAATTCCAGGAAAAAATCTTAAGGCCAAAACCCAAGACATAACATTCTCCACCACTAGGAACATTCGTTCCCAAATGATGGACAAGGTAGGGTTAACCACACACAGAGTCATTTGAATTATCAAACATATTCCCAATCTTCATCAAAGTTCAAAAACAAAGCGACAAAGATATTAATCTTCCCTTTAACAAACTCAAAAAATAAAGATGTGTTCAAGAACACATACCATCCGCACGAATCTTGGGAGTAGAAAATAAGAGCAAATATTTGGACTTTATGCCCTCCTCCGCTTCCCAAGTAGCTTCTTCCACATTATGGGTCTGCCACTGAACCTTAACCAAAGCCACATCTTTGGTTCACAACCGACAATCTGCCTATCAAATATCTCAAATAGGACATCTTCATAAGATAGAGAACTCGAAATACCTAATCCCCCCAAAGAAAAAATCAAAGAAGGATCACCAATACAATTACTCAACATGGAAACATGAAAGACCAGATGAACTAAACCCAAATTAGCAGGCAACTCCAATTTATAATCAACATTGCCAACTCTCCGCAAAATCACATAAGGACTAATGAATCGGGGATTGAGCTTCCCTTTTTTGCCAAACTGCACTACTTCCTTCATGGTAGATACATTTAGGAATAACTTTTCCCCAACCTCGAACTCCAAGTCTCTACGCCTAACATTCGCTTAAGACTTTTGTGACTCTGGGCAGCCTTAAGCCTATCCCGAATCACCTTCAATTTCTCCATAGCTTGATAAAATAGATATGGACCAAACATGTCTGCCTCACCAAGTTCAAACAAACAAATAGTAAATCTACACCTTCTATAATACAATGCCTCAAAAGAGGCTATACCAATACTCGAATGATAGTTATTGTTGTACGTGAACTCCGCCAAAAGTAGATACTCAACCTAATTGCCACCATAATCAAGCACACAATCTCAAAGCATATCTTTCAATGTCTAAATAGTTCTTTTTTCTTTCCAATCCAACTATGAATGAAAAGCAGTACTTAGACTGACCTTAGTCCCCAGCCCTTTCTGGAACGACCGCTAGAAATGAGATGCAAACTGCATACCACAATCAGAAATAATCAAGACAGGGACCCCATGCTTCTTCACAATATCCTAAGATACAGCTTCGCATAGTCCTCCACCAAAAAAGGTAGTCCTCACTGACAAAAAGTGTGCAGACTTCATAATCCTATCCACGATGACCCAAATTGAATCAAATTGGTTCTGAGAATGAGGAAGACCAGTAACGAAATCCATATTGATCGTCTTCCACTTCTATTTAGGCAACTCTATTTCTTGATACAATCTACCTGGCCTCATATGCTCAACCTTTACTTGTTGACACACGATGCACTTGGCCAAGAAAGCAACCACATCCTTTTTCATACCATTCTACCAATAGATCTCCTTAAGATCATGATACATCTTTGACGAGCCAGGATGAACAACATAGCGTGACTCATGAGCCTCAACCAAAATTCTTTACTGTAAACCATCGACATCAAGAACACCTAACCTACCTTGGTACTGCAAAGTACCATCACCATCAATCTCAAATACCACCACCTTTTGACCGTCAATATCACTCTTGATTTTTATCAAGATAGGATCCAACACTTTCTTCTCCTTAATCTCTGCACCAAAAGACGATCGAACCACTTCTTGCACCATCATACCACCATTCTTAGAGTTCAAGAGACAAACTCTATGATTGGCCCAGCGGTGAATATCCTTCACCAATTCCCATTTTCCTTCCTCCATATGAGCCAAACATCCCATAGACAACCTACTAAGCGCATCAGCAACCATATTAGTCTTACTTGGGTGGTAGTGCAAACTTATATCATAGTCTTTGAGAATCTCAAGACATCTACTTTTCTAGAGATTTAGCTCCTTCTACGTGAACACGTACTGTAGACTCTTATGATCAAAAAAGATATCCACGAGAACACCATACAGATAATGTCGCCATATTTTTAAAGCAAACACAACTGTCGATAGCTCCAAATTATGAGTAAGATAATTCCTCTCATGTACCGCCAGTTGCCTGGAAGCATAGACAATTATCTTCCCATGTTGCATCAAAACACAACCAATCCCTCCCCGAGATGCATCATAATAAACCACTAACCCATCATTTCCTGGAAAAGTTAGAACTAGAGATGAAGTGAGCTTATCCTTTACTTTCTCAAAACTCTTCTCACGAGCATCCAACAAAGAAAACTTATCCTTCTTCTGAGTCAACTTAGTCAAAGGAGCCACTATCGATGAGAAGATTTCCACAAACCGCCTATAATACCCATCTAAACTCGAGAAGCTCTGGATGTCGGATGGAGTCATAGGCCTAGGCCACCCCTTCACCATTGAAACCTTTTTAGGATCAAAAATTATCCCCTTACTAGAAATAATATGACCTAAAAAAGTCACAATGATCAACCAAAACTCACACTTAGAGAATTTGTCATACAACCATTGTTCTATTAAGGTCTGCAACATCACGCGGAGGTGATTATCATGATCTACCAACTTTTTGAATAAAACAGAATGTCATCAATAAACACAATGACAAAGAAATCCAAATACTTCCTAAAAACTCACTTCTTCAGATCCACAAATACCGTCGGGGCATTGGTCAATATAAATGACATCACCAAGAACTTAAAATTCCCATACCAAGAATAAAAATTATTCTTAGGGATATCCACCTCCCTAATCTTAAGCTAATGGTTCCCCAACTAAAGATCTATCTTAGAAAAAAACTTGGTACCCTGTAACTAATCAAACAGATCATTTATCCTTAGGAAAGGATGCTAGTTCTTGATTGTTAACTTATTCAACTGCCTATAGCCAATGCACATCCAAAGAAAACCATTTTTCTTGTGCACAAACAACACTAATGCACCCCATGGAGAAACGTTTGGACGAATAAACCTCTTATCCACAAGATCCTTAAGTTGCTCCGTGAGTTCCCTCAACTCAGCCAAAGCCATTTTGTATATAGGAATATATATTGGACAAGTGACCAGAAGCAAATCAATACCAAACTCTATTTCCCTATCCAGAGAAACACCAGGAAGATCATCCAGAAATACCTTTGGAAACTCATTAACCATGAAATTGACTAAAAAGAAGGACCTTTTGAGTTGGAATCTTTAACCCAGACCAAGTGATAAAGACACCCCTTGAAGATTAACCTTTGATCTCTAAGATAGAAAATAAACCTTCCCCTAGGATCCAAAGAACCACCCTCCAGTTTTATAACCGGTTCATCATGAAACTTTAAGATAACCTTCTGGGTAGGACAGTCTAAGGATGTGTAATAAGAGTGTAACCAATCCATACCTAAGATGGCATCAAAATCCACCATCCCCAGCTCTAACAGATCCACCAAAGTCTGCTTGTTACCAACAGACACCACACACCCTCTATAGACCTTTTTAGCAATAATCAAGTCTCCTACCAGGGTAAAAATAAAAAAGGATCTAAAATTACTTAGGGATCAAAACCATAAGATAAAACCACATGAGAAGTCACATAAAAAAGAGTGGAGCCCAAATTAAGTAAAAAATATGTGTCACGAGAAAAGAGTTGTAATGTACCGTGAGAGTAGTAGTATACTAGGGGTGTTTTTTATCTTTGATTATTGGGTTTCAGCCTTGTTTATATTATGCTTATATTTTGATGATTGACAAACTTCATTACTGGAACCCGGTCCTTACCTATCCTTCATGATTAATATTTTAGTAATAGACTAACCTAGTAGAAAGACCAATTATAAATTAGTGTTCTAGTGTGCAGTTCAACACATTTGTCTTATGTGTCAGTTTTCCAATACACTGTAGCTAGTGATAGCATATTAGTGGGATAAATTATTAGAGGTCCTCTCTAACATCCACCAATGACGATGCTTCTCTCTCAATGCTCATCATATATACATCATTCTTGAGGAGAGAAGCTCATGCTTTCACAAAATCTAAAGAAGTATTTTCTCATGCAAAAAACTCACCACAGCTGATATTGTAAGAATCAACAATATGGAAAATCTTTATTGATAATGATTTATGTTTTGTTTCTATATTGATTGAGGTTTTGTTTTAATCTTATATTTGTGAACTCACATCTCATTCTAGAGATAGCAGTGAATAGTTTTTGTTCAACCTTTTGTTAAAATTGAGTTGTTTTAATAGTTGGAGGTTGCTAATGGAGTTCTCATAGTAGATTTATTCTAAGTTGCAAAGTTGTTGGACTTGGGAGATCAATTTAAGTTGTAAAGTTGTAGAAATTAGGAGGCTAATTCCTAGGTTTTAGTTAGAGGTTGCTCAGAGTTTAGTGAAGTGTTGGTGAAATTCTACTGGGTTAGGTTGTGGTTTTACTCCCTTTATCAAGGAGGTTTCCACATAAATTCCCTAGCTCTTTTATCTTATTGTATTTTGATTATTCAAATTATTATTTATTCTTGAGATTGCTAGGACCTGGTATTACATAAGGTTCTCTTTATTGTGATGAGCTATCATAATTTTTCAATTAGTAGCTGAGTAGTTCTTTCTAAAAGGCTAACATCTCGGAAGGCTCATGTCTCAATGGTTACTCTATCATATCTTATGGAATGATAATCAATCACAAAGCCACCAATGATCAACACCATTTATCATAAAAGACAATAATACAAGAATTTATAATATTGTGAGTTATGGGACATTATCTGTGATGGTCCCGTTGTCCTAATCATTAAAGCAAGAGCAAGAGGCAATATCATAATTGTACCAAAATTATGAAGGAATATAATGACATTGATAGAGAGATAGTTGAGAAAAATCTCAAAGCCAAAAGAATTCTTATGGATGGCATCTGTCACGAATAATACAATAGGGTCTCATCTTGTGAAACTGCAAACAAAATTTGAAAAAGACTAAAGCCTATCCATGAGGTAAAGAATTTTATTGAGAAGAAAGATTCATATTAGAGGAAAGTGGATAGTGAATCAAGTGAAGAGGATGTGGATATGACCTATATAGTCAAAAAATTACAAAGATTAATGAGAAAAGTGTTAGACTTTCACAAATGAGAATTCAAGCAAGAGTATCAAAAGTAATAATGTAGATCATAGTAAAGGTAAAGATGGAAACCATGATTCAGAGTACTTAGTTAAGGAACCTAATAATGATAACATTCCCAAGTACAGGACAGAATGAGAAGGTACCTCAGACCAGGTCCCTTTTGAGTACAAAGTAAAGATAACCGGCAAAGTAATAGAGTCAACAACAGTTACATGGGGGAATCCCCAAGCAACTGAGATGAAGAACAAGATGCAATGAATATATCCATCAAAGTAGACAATAAAGAAAAGCTCAAACTTATTTCTAAATCAAATAATGAAAATGACAAAGAGTTAACTCTTGTGCATATCAAAAAGGATCTTAAAAATTATTCACTAAAGAAATTCAGATGTCTAGATTATGTGCTAATAGATGCCCTAGTAATCTTATAAAAGAAAAGTATGATACTGTGTAATCTGAAAGTGATATTTTACTTAAGAATCAAAATATGTACTTGAGCTTATATCAAAGAAAATGATGAAAGCAACAATCTTTAGCCTATACTTAAAGAGGAATTAAACAAGGCCCAAATGAATCTCTTAGCTTCTCTTAAGAGGAACATAGAATTGGAAAGAAAACCTGATCCAACTGAAGGCAGACCTTGAGACATCTCTTAAATAGATAGGATCCTCATTAGCTCTGATAGCTCAAGTAATGAGAGAATCACTAGTGATGAAATTCATGGTTTCTTAGAAAAGAAAGAGAGAAAAAAAGAATTCTCCTTATGGTTTTAAAAGAAGAATAGCATTAGATTCAAAAAAATAACTATATATGCATACTGGAAAGAATGATCATTGGAAGGATAAAAGTACATCAAAAAGTCACGGTAAGAGAAAACATCAGAATTCCAAGGATTAAGAGAAAAAAACTAAGGTACTTGGTTTCATCCCTAAAAGGGTTGGGTTGCCAGCTTGGAAAAGAAAATTTTGATTCTCTCCCTGTCCCCTCTTTGGGAACCTAAGTCGAAATAGGTTCTTCAATCCAACACATAAACAGCTAAGGAGGGAAGATTGAGAGTAGGCATCCAAAATATGTTCACAGATGGTGGTTGCTCAAGAAATATGAATGTATGAAAAGAAATTCTCTTACTCAAGGAATTTAAAAAGGAAGTGTCTCTCTTAGAAATGGAAAAATTGGCAAATTATTGGCTTATGGAGTTAACAAAATATATACTATGTAAATGATTGAAATCTGGTTGGTAAATATGTCAAGGATATATGAAATGAAAATTGGTGTGAAGTAAAATCAACAACTAGCATAATAGAACTAGGTACAAGTCAAGGCCTTTTCCATAATCTTCACATGGATAAGAATTTAGTGCAGTACAAGAAAAAGAATTATCTGGATGATAGATTTCACTCTCAAAAAGGGGGAGAAATAAGAAGAAAGGGATTACTTTTATGAAAATTGTAGCAAATAAGATAAAACTTTCCAATAGTTTCATCGAGCAACTAAGCAGGGATCTATTTTAAAAGAATTGTCTTAAGTTTGATGAAGCCTAATTAATCCTCTACATTACTTGGATATCTCATATTTTGGCTAGAAAAATAATTTCAGATATTCAGGTAAGAGTATACTTGTCAAGTCTATCTCAATCTTATACCCTTATGGGTATACATAAATGGCAGAGAAAGATTCATACTTAAGTGAGAAAAGTATAGGAGAAATGTAGGGCATAAACTGAGACTTCATGGAGGGACCTATTTCCCTAAGTTTAGTCTAACCTACTTTACTTTAGGAATTTTTTAAATTAAAAAACTAGTCCTATCATGCCAGCCTTGTCTATTCCCGCCTATTAGTGGTGTTGGCACATCAGACGTAATACTAATATCCATCTCCTTTCTACATACGACACGTCACTTTTATCACCCCTTTTCAGTGACTCACAACCACTTATTTAGTTTTTAGACCATTGAATTGCTTCAACATATTTTTCTTTCTTTAGATTTTTGAATCTCCTTCTAAACTACTATTACTTATCTCTAAGTTACAAACCTTTATCAAAATGTCTAAATAAAGATCTCCTACAAGTCCTCCAAATTCCTTCTTAGACCTTTAGACTCCTACTACCACTAATTAAATCAAAACTACCCCATTAATTGAAGATATGAGAAACCTTCTTATGGTCATTCTAATTTTAGTTCCCTCTTTTGGCTCCATAAATTGTTCAATCAAAATACCCTTTATAATAATTCTTAAAATGTCCCTAGAAAAATTATCGAGGGTATAAATCTAGAAATTATAGAAGAGATAAATAGTAAGGCCTCATTTGAGAAAATTCTTGAAAATAAGCAAGATTATTTTGAGTATATGTGCTGAGAAAAAAACTCCTCCCATGTTGGAGGACTAAAATTAGGAACTTTACATTGTAATGGTCCAAGGTCATAGTTTTGAAGTAATTGTTAGTATGGAAAAAGCCTTGATATTTGTGGAAACAATTGAAATACTATGAGTAGGAGAACTACTTATGGAGAAAGGAACTTTCTCAAATATAGTGGATACAAGTGCTTAACTTGTTACTATAATAGAAGAAAATGAAGTTGTAGGTGAAGGGTATGAAGTTGTAAGTCCTCGGGGATGACTTTTAGATGAAGAGTGATCAACGGACTCTAAGTTTTAGAATAAAGGAGTTGCAAGCATTTAAGAAACCCGTTCTTAGTGGAATTCGCACCACTAGAGGTAGCCAAAGAAAATTCATTGAAGATGCCCTAGAGGTAAGCAAATCACAAGCAATTCAAAAGACAATATTGAAAAGTAAAACCATTATGGTTAATGATGTTCCACCAATAAATATGGTAAACATTGATGAGGAAGAGGAAACAGAAGAAGCGGATCTTAATATAGCTCTCAGTGCAAACAAGAGACGTGGTAAGATAGTATCCAAACCAAGCTGAGAAGTAACTACCAGTATATGCTAAGCGAAGAAGAGTTGTTAATGCACTTAGTCCTTCTAAAATAGTTCATCATTTGAAAAGGATAAATGATAATAATGACTCAAAAAGTGAGGGATCGGGTACTAAGTATTAAAGAGAAGGCCAAGGAACTGTGGATGAAGAGATCCAAGGAATTATAAGGAAATAAATCATACTTTATGGGAGAGTATTTGATCCAAATATTTTTTAGATGCCTTGAATGAGGGACCAGGTTCAATGGTGAAATTCAAAAAATAACTTCACCTGTTTGATCAACCTCTTCCTTATCTTCATGCTAAGAAAGTAGTTGATTTTTTTGTTGAAATAAAATACTATGTTGGAAAAAACATGTGATCACCCATGTTCAAGGAGTAAAAATTTACTCGGATGAGAAATTGCTTGGAGAAATATTGGAAGTTCTTAATAATAGGATCAGTCTCCTTAAGAAAAGGATTGATTTAAAGATATTTCTTGAGATCACTAGCAAGTTGGAAAAAAATAAGTCTGAGAGTTTTCTCAAAAAAATAGATTAAGTGTGACAATCAATTGGTGTTCAAATTTTTCAAAAAATTCTACTCTCAAGATATGAATGATGGTGTCTCTAAAGTAGACATGTATGTTATATAGATCATGTCATCTTTCCAGTTATTAATCTTCTGCACTAATTTTAAAGCATATGAACAAGGTTGTGAATGTAGAGAAAGGAAGACATGGTCCTAATCTATAGGTTCCTGGTTAATAAGGTGCTCAAATTCTTTCGAGTAGAATCTGGTTAGGGAATTTCCTCCTATAGAAAGAATATGTTCACTATTTATACACTAGAAGGATGTAAATTTTCAAGAAAAAGAAAGGTGTGAGCTCTCACTCATTCATACCTTACCACATCTCTGCTCAGGAGTGAACAAATTAAGTATTATATCGTATGACTGCATTACTTTCTCAAGAAGATGTAGAGATAGATCAATGAAACTAAACGCTGTAGCAAGCCTCATTAGAACTATTGAGGGACCTGGTGTGGTGGATGCTCCAAAATCTAAAAGTATTAAGCTTAATGGAAAGTGGAAAAGTTTATTGACAAATTTTTTAAAGCTTATACTGATTCATATGAATGTATTACTCTCCTCCTTAAATCTTTTACTAAACTGTCCTCCTAACTCATGTTGTCTGAGTTTCTGTGTTCTCCTTGTTCCCTTTTTGTTATTTGTTGTGGCATGTGTTTGTTTTTAAATTTAAAGTTCCTTTTGTAATGGTTGTTGGATTATCCTTAACTTGAATGATGTTTCACCTATATGCTACCTATTTCTTGATCTTATGCTACTAAGTTTTACTAATCATGGTGAAGTTTCCCTTATGGCCATGAGTTAACTTATTTTTAACTATGCTTATACATGGCTAAATAGGGGGGAAATAATGTGATAAGGAGAAAAAATACAAAATTGAAAGGGAAACTGGTGCTAGTAAATATATGTTGACATAGGTAAATATGTTTAATAGTAAGAGAAAATTGATAGAAAGGGAAAAGTTAGATTTGTTGGTGACAGCGGGAATTGATGTGTGAATTATTGCTCTGAAAGTCTAGGTTTGACATCATCAAAAAGGGGGAAATGTTGGGTTTCATCCTTGTTCTATTATGCTCATGTTTTGATAATTGACAAACTTTATCACTAGAACCTGATCTATGACTGTATTTTATGATTAATGTTTTGGTGATTGCCTAACCTAGTGGAAGGACCAATTGCATAAACTAGTGTCCTAGTGGGAGATTTTGTAACTGAACATATTTGCCTAATCTTCTAGATGTTTAGTACTCCCTAGACAGAGTCAGTACATTAATGGGATAAATTCACAGTGGTCCTCTCTAGCATCCATCAATGAGGATGCTTTTATCCCAATGCTCGTTAGATATATACATCATCCATGAGGAAAGAAGCTCAAGATTTTTCAAAATCTAAAAAAGCATTCTCTTAAGTTAAAGACTCGTCACAAGTGATATTGGAAGACTCAACAATTTAAAAACTCTTTGCTAATAATGATTTATGTTTTATTTCTAGGTTGATTGAGGTTTTATTTTGGTCCTACAATTGTAAATTCTCATCTCATTCTAGAGAATCCAGTGAGTAGCTTTTTATAAGCTTTTTGTTTAAATTGAGTTTTTTTTATTATTGGAGGGAGCTAATGGATTTCTCATAACAGAATTATTGCAAGGGCCTGTTGCAATAGAGTTATTGCAAGGTCATAGGAATTAGGAGGTTTATTCCTAGGTTGTAATTGAAGGTTTCTCGGAATCTAGTTAAGTCTTAATGAAATACTACTAGGTAGATCGTGGTTTTACTCCTTTGGGAAAGGACGTTTCCACATAAAATCTATGTCTATTTTACTAGACTAGATTTTACTTTTCGTTTAAATTATTATCTGTTCTTGATATTGCTGGGACTTGATATGCTATTAGGTCCCTGTGTTGTGATGGACTATCATAATTCTTTAGTGCAGTTTGATCATGTTTTAATCATTAATAAAAGAAAAAGAAAAAATTCCAAAACTACTCTGAACTATCCAAAAAGGAGTAAAAATACACTCTATTTATTTTTTACTCAAAAATATCCCTTTAGTTCAACTATTGGATCACAAATACCCTTCTCTGTAATGGAATGCCCCCAACCTATTCACATGGATAAAGAACTCTATTTGTCATGTCTGTATAAACTGCCATCATGGATGATCATCCCATGTCTTAAAAAATACAGACCTACCATAGAAAATCTAACCCATCTCGAATTGACTTTGGCTCAATAAGAGTATAGGGTGAAAGGATGCTATCAGGAGAATTTTAGGCATAGGTAACCTAATTTCTACACTTGTTTAGCCACTATACTTTGCAAATATTGTGACTGCATTTTCAAGGAAACTCATAGTTGCAACTTTGATGAATTGTTTACCGAATCTTTTACCCAATAATCTAATTTCAAAAGAGTGTGTAGGTGTTGTATTTGGGCTATTTTGATGCTATATTTTTCTTTGCAATTGTTTGGTTGCTGTTGTATTTTGGGAAATATACTGCTAAGCTTTGATGAATGTTTTACCCTTTAATTTCAATATGGATAGTAGTTTTTAATATATGGGTTGATTATCCATAGTGACAGCTTATGTGGGCAGGTCATATGGCATTTTAAATCAATGTGGGAAACATGGTGGAACTCCATTATAGAGAGAAACATTTGTGAGCCAATTATTATGGCCTACCACACATGAAATAGTAAGTGGTCTAGCAAGTAATATGGTGTCTCTTTGAGAGCCGAATATCAAACCCACAAGGACTATAAGTTTAGCAATTTACAAAATTAAATCTCTAATAATATTTCAAACAAGTGTTGTGATATATCAGGGTGATTTATGAAGTTCTGACAAACTAACAGTGTACAAAAATAATAGAATATGAAAATCACAGTTTATGCAAGGTTGTAAACAATATCGAGATAGAATTCTAGGATCAAGGTATTTGATGCAATCATATATGCCATTACTCTCTTTGGTTACTTTGTTTATTTGATTGTTGGTTCATAAGGTTTACAATATGATAATGGCCTCGGATGCATCGGGGAAACACGGTATTTTCGATGCTTAAAACCATGAATTCATGCATGTACTTAGGTTGTTTTAGTGGATATGATGTACTTTTGTGTTTATTTTAGGTAAAACCGGTCTACAAGAGTGTTGGGAGAAAAATGGAAGAAAAAGACCCAAAAAGACCAAGTTGCAGCAAGGCATGAGTTTTCTCATGAGTCGTCAACACATCATACGACTTGAAGGTTGACTCATATGAATAACAGAAACTAAGAAGTAGAAGAAAAACAAAGTGTTAAGAAGCTATGAATCGAGCATTCGAGTTGTAAACAAGGATACGAGTCGTATGTAGAAATCGTAAGCATAAAAAAATCTAAAGCTATCATCCAAAGTTGAAGTCTCAGAAGTATACGAGTTGGATGTATGAGTATGACTCATATAGGGAAACCGTAAGCAAACCATTGGCCGAAGCTACAACGGAAGAAGTCCAGGTAGATACGAGTCACGTGATCAAGGTACAGCTTATGAGTAGAAGTCGTATGAAGAATAGAAAATTGAAGCCTTGGGAGACCAGAAACTAGAATGGATACGAAAGGCAGGGTACGACTCGTATGATAAGTATACGAGTAGATGAGCGAGTCGTACCATGTGCTGACATAACTTTACCTTTCCCATTTTTATTAGGATTTCTGAGTATTTTTTAGATACTTTAAATACCATAGGGTTTATATTTTAGTAGGTTACATTCTTTGATATTCTTTAACATCTTTTTACGTTCCAATATACTCTATTACATATTTTTGTTTTGTTCTTGAGATTTTGGGTTTTTATTCAATAGTAGATTCCAAATTTTATTCAACTCATTATTGTACAATTAATTATATGCTTTCTTTATTAATTATCATAGATTGTTGCATGAATATAAGCAACTAATTTCCCTTACTAGGGTTGTGGGAACCCTGGCAGATTAGCCACGTAAAGGAAGTGGTAGATTCATCTATTCTAGGGTTTATGCATGTATCTTAATCTTTTTCATAATAATTGACCTCAGTCTACTGTCGAAGATTGGGGATAGCCTGTATTTGCATACGTCCTTACAAGGAAGTTTGTGATTGGAAAAGAGGAATAAGACAGCAATTTGAGATTTACTTCTATATTGCCATTCCATCATCTCATCTAATCACTTGAGACTCAAAAGGTGAAAGTAAACTGATGTCATAAATAAGGAGAAATAAGGAGACTCCCTAAGACTTACAAGTTAAAGGGTGAGATTTATCAATAAATTCACAGGATGGTTGATAATATATATCTTGTTGACTTTACATGAAGAGAAATAGAATAGGTGGATTGAACACAAGAAATTTATGGAGTTGAGAAGTCAGGGGGAACACAAGCCTAGTGTTCATCTTCTATTGCTTATAACTCAAAATCATTAAAGATTTTGTTACTAGTTACTAATAATTCCAAATCCCCTAATTAATTTTCCACACTGCTCGTGAAATGCATCAAGTTAAGAAACTATTCATGTTTTCTCTGTGGGTTTGACCCCAACCTAGTTGGGTTACTATATTTTTCATCGCCCGTAGCATACTTATTTTGGAGGTTAGTTTTGGGCGACATCAAATTTTGGCATCGTTGCCAGGGAAGACGATTTGAGTTGTTAATTGAATTGGTGAAGTTTGCGGGTTTTATTTTCTATTTTTGATTTGGAATATACCGGTGTATGTCAAACACTAGGAGAAGAGATAATCCCTTACTTCTTTTTTATCTAGAGCCAGAGAGAATTCTTCAAACACCTAGAAGAATATCAGGACAAGTTCATGATGGGGTTCAAGACCCTCCACCTGTGGATCCCAATGTTGCACTCCTGTGTGGTCCAATTAATCCACATAATGTTGCAGATTTATAGATGCAACAACTAATATTTGCTACTGAGGAAGAAAGAAGAGCAGACGAAGAGGCTCGATTAGCTGAAGAGGCTAGGTTAGCTCAGAAGGGAGGACTAGCTAAGGCTAGACAGGGAGTCGAGCACCAACAGAGAGTTTAAAAAGGCATGCTCCATTTATTCTTACATATCAGCACTTACACCCATACGATAATGAAGAAGATATGGGCTATGTTGAACCTACTGAGACAAGAGCCATAATTTTTCCTGCTTTACCCCCTAATGTGAAGTTTGATATTACAAGCACCATGATCCAATTTTTGAACTTAAAAGGTATATTTTTGGGATTAGCAACTGATAATGCAAACATACATCTTGCCAATATTACTAGGATATGCACATCGTATACTATCCCAAGGGTGTATTAGGAAGCTTTGAGATTGAGATTGTTCCTATTTTCATGGATGGGTGAAGCATCACTATGGTTAGGGAAACTTCCAACAGGATCAATCACTGCCTAGCATGAGTTGCATAAATAGTTTTTGAAAGATTTTTTCCTTCTTCCAGGATGCTACAGTTCAAAGATGATATTTATAACTTCAGATAGTTACCTGTATAATCCTTGTATGAAGCGTGGTTTAAATTCAAGAAGAAGTTGAGCATGGTACCTAATCATAGAATCAGAGGATTAAATTTTTTGGAAATATTCTATAGATCATTGAATGTCAATTCAAGATCAATGGCAGATATGATTTCGGGAGGTGCATTCATGCGTCTTCGATGGGATAATGTGCAGTTGATGCTAGATGATATTTCAGTGAAAAATAGTGGTTGGTATACTAGAGATGTGGAACATGGTGTAGGTACTTATGTTATTAGATCAATCACTAATTATGAAGCTAGTCAGGATTTTATAGCACAAGAGGTCGCACAGCTTCGTACAGATATTGGGTTGTTTACAAAATAGTTTGCAACAATGAGTGCTGAGAAAGTGAATACAGTTGTGGCATAAGGGTCTACTTCCAGAACTTTTGAGATTGAATATGAAGAGGAAGCAAAGTATCTTGATTGTAGGTTGGCGAATTTCTGAGCCCAAGGGTAAGGGAATTAAGGTCAAAACTATTATAATGATAGATATAGATAAAGAAGTAGAGAGCGATGGTGATTGGTGGTGGAACTATGACTATATGGAAATGAGTGAAAAGTATTTTCCACTAGGTAATCGTGATTCAAAATCCTGAATGGAGGCTCTGTTGTCGAAATTAGTCAAGGGGCAAGAAATTCAAGATATCTACCTTAAGGTTATCAAGGTAGACTTGTCAGGGATAAACTAAAAAGTTGTGTCACATGCTATAGCAATGAAACAGTTAGAGCAACAATCTGGTTCGATATTAGCCACAATAAATCAAAGATATCCTGGCACTCTTCCGAGTAACACAGTGGCTAATCCAAAAAATGATGGTCACTACCACACCATTACTACTCAAAATGGTAAATCTACTATAGACCTACCTGTGATGGTTGTGGATGAGTAAAATATTAATGATAATTCGATTGATGTGGATAGTAGTAGAAAGCAAGATGAAGGAGAAAAGAAGGCCAAGGAGCCTATTTGAAGCCTATCTCAAGACCTCGTCCTTCTTTTCCTCAAAGTCTAAAAATAAAACAAGAAGATGGTAAGTATCGAAAACTTTTGTCAATGCTAAAAGATGTATCAATCAACATCCCATATGTTGAAGTGTTAGAGAAAATGCCTAGTTATGTAAAATTTATGAAAGATATAATCACCAGGGAGATGTTAGTTAGTTATGAGCCAGTCGACAACATTTATCATTGTAGTGCAGTAGCTACTAGATAATTGGTAGAGAAAAAGGAGGATCCTGGTGCTTTTACTATACCTTGCACCATTGGATCCTCCAACTTCACTCTTGTATTATGTGATTTGGGTGCTAGCATCAACCTCATACCATTTGTAGTATTTAAACAGTTGGGTTTGGAGCTTCTAAACCAACCACCATAAGATTAGTGATGGCAGACAAGACTATGAAAAAGCCAGTTGGTATCTTATATGATGTATTGGTAAAGGTGTCTTCTTTTATCTTTTCTGTGGATTTTGTGATTTTGGATTATGAAGTGGCCTTCTAAGTCCTAATTATTTTGGAAATACCATTCTTGGCTACGGGAAGGACATTGATTGATTTAGATCTAGGATATCTGATGTTGAGACTCAATAATGAACAACTGATATTCAATGTGTGCAAATCCATGAAGCATCCTAATGACTTAAGGGTGGTATCCACGATTGATGTGTATTATAATAAAGTGGATTCATTCTATGATGTTTATTCGGTTACTCTTTGGGATGATAGTTCTAATGTTGTTGTTCCTATTAAAGAGAGGTTGGGAATTGAAGCTTTTGCAGCCGTGATCATGAACTTTGATTGTGATAGAATAGATGAGTATGATGAGATGGTATGTGTACTTTATAGGAGTGGTTCATACACTTATGCACCAAAGAACCTTGATATCGATATGAAGAATAGAACTACTCCACCCGCTCGCCCATCCATTGAAGAGCCACCAATATTAGAGTTGAAGGTCCTCCCTTCTCATTTGTGGTATGCATTTTTTAGGGCCAACAATACTTTGTTGGTAATTATTGCAGCCGATTTGATTTCCTCAGAAATTGAAGAATTGTTATCAGTAATACAAAGATTCAAGAGGGCCATTGGTTGGTCCATTATAAATATTGTGGGTATTTCACCTGGTTTGTGTACTCATAAAATTCAACTTGACTTGGATTGTATTCCAAGTATAGATCATCAGCATCGACTCAAACCTACTATGCAGGATATGGTGAAAAAAGAGAGAATCAAGTGGTTGGATGGTAGTGTAGTGTATCTTATTACTGATAGTAAGTGGGTCAATCTGGTACAACGTGTTCTGAAGAAAGGCGATATTACTATTGTGCCTAATGAGAAGAATGAGCTAGTTCCAATGAGGTCAATCACATGGTGGAGAGTATGCATGGATTATAGAAAGTTGAATATATGGACTCAGAAGGATCATTTTCTCATGCCCTTCATGGACCAGATGTTATACAGGTTAGTGGGCAGAGAGTGGCACTATTTTCTTGATGGGTTTTCAGGTTATAACCAAATCACTATTGCACTTAAATACCAATAGAAGACAACCTTCACTTGTCCCTATAGAACTTTTGCATTCAGACGTATGCCATTCGGGCAATGTAATGCTCTGGCCACATTTAAGAGATGTATGATGTCCATCTTCTCTGATATGATAGAAGACACCATCAAAGTATTTATGGATGCTTTTTCAATTATTGGTGATTATTTTGATGACTTCGTAGTTCACTTGGAGAATGCTCTTAGATAGTGTGAAGAATGCAACTTGGTACTTAATTGGGAAAAGTGTCATTTTATGGTCAAAGAAGGTATAGTGCTTGGACACAATTTTACAAAAGTGTATTGAGGTAGATAAAGCTAAGATTGAAGTGATTGAGAAATTACCTCTGCCAATTTCTGTGAAAAGCGTTCGTAGCGTTTTGGGTCATGCTGAGTTTTATAGGTGGTTCATCAAGGATTTCTCAAAGATTGCCAACTCTTTTGTAGGATTCTTGAAAAAGAGGTGAAATTTCAGTTTAATAAAACATGTTTGAAGGCTTTTGAGTATTGAAAAAGAAGTTGATGATTTCTCCTATCATTGTATCTCCAGACTGGTCCTTGCCATTTAAGATTATGTGTGACACAATGGATTTGCCTTAGGGGATATATCAGTCCAAAAAAAAGAAAAAATCCTTCATTCCATCTACTATGCTAGCAAGGCACTAAATCCTGCTCAAAAGAACTAGACCGTGATGAAACAAAAGTTGTTAGCAGTGGTTTTTGCCTTTGAGAAGTTTAGGTCTTATTTGATTTGGAAAAAAGTGATTGTGCATACTGATCATGCAGCATTACGGTACTTAATGGGAAAAAAGGATGCAAATCCTAGACTGATTAGGTGGGTGCTATTGTTACAAGAATTTTATTTTGAGGTCAAGGACAGAAAAGGCATTGAGAATCAAGTGGAGGATCATTTGTCTAGACTTGAGAAAGAAGCTATGCAGAATGTTGAAGATGGGCTTGAGATTGATGATAGTTTTCCTGATGAGAAGATATTGGCAGCTTCCCAAGATCTAATACCATGGTTTGCAGACTATGTAAATTATCTAGCAAGTGATCTAATCCCAGAAGACCTTTCCTTCCAACAGAGAAAGAAGTTTATGCATGAGGTATGGAAATTTTTCTGGGATAAACCTTATTTATTCAGAATTTGTGTGGATGGGATTATTCGTATATGCATACCTGAGGTAGAGGTGATGAGTTTACTTGAGGATTGTCATTCTTCGCCAGTTGGGGGTCATCATGGAGGAACCCACACAGCCCATAAAATCTTGCAATGTGGGTATTATTGGCCAACAATTACAAAGATACACATGATTGTACTTCCATTTGTGATCAATGTCAATGACAAGGTAACATCTCTAGACGCCATGAACTTCCTATGACTCTTATCTTAGAATTAAAATTATTTGATGTATAGAGTATAGACTTCATGGGTCCTTTTGTGAGTTTGTTTGGCATGAAGTATATACTTGTGGTTGTGGATTATGTTTCTAAATGGGTGGAAGCAATTGCGCTTCCAAATAATAAAGCACGTAGTGTCACTGTATTCTTGAAAAAGTACATCTTTTCTCGATTCGGCACGCCATGTGCTATCATTAGTGACGGTGGATTACATTTTATTAATCGTCTATTCAAAAGTCTACATAAAAAGTATGGAGTTAAACACAAGGTAGAAACACCTTATCATCCGCCGACTATTGGACAGGTCGAGGTGTCCAACAGGGAAATCAAGTCCATCTTAGTAAAGACAGTAAATGCCAATAGGATAGATTGGTCAAAAAAATTATATGATGCATTATGGGCTTACCGAACAGCGTTCAAGACCCCAATTCATGCTTCACCTTATCAGCTAATATATGGTAAGGCTTGTCACTTTCCAATTGAACTTGAACATAAAGTACTTTAGGCTTTGAAGAAGCTGAATTTCGAGTGGTAAGATGCAGCCAAGTTGTTGAATGAATTTTGACTCTGGGCATATGAAAGTTTTGCACTTTACAGAGAGAAGATGGAGTTGCATCATGATTGCAAAATTAAGAGAAGAATCTTCAGAAAAAGTGACCAGGTATTTCTCTAAAACTCAAGGCTTCATTTGTTTCCAGGTAAGTTGAACTCTAGATGGTATGGTCCCTTTACTATGCTAAGAGTGTTTCCATATGGTTGGAATTGAAGCGGGATGGTGAAGCCCCGTTCAAGGTGAATGGGTAAAGAGTCAAGCACTAAATGGGTAACACTAAGGAAATCAATGTGATTTTTGAAATGGAACTTGGCGAAGGCTAAGTAACTAAGGTAATTTTGTTGTGTCGCAACGTTAAATCAAGCATTGCATAGGAGGCAACCCATGAGGCTAGTTGGTGAAATCTGAGTACCCAACTTAGACACATCGTGCCGCGATGTTAAATCAAGTGTTGCCTGGGAGACAACCCATGTTTTGTAAATATTTATTTATAGGATATTGTGTTTGTTTCACGTGCAGGACAAAAGATTGCAAAAAATATCCAGAAGATTTCAAGAAAGTTAGTCATTCAGACTCTTTATGAGTCGTATCATCATGGTACGACTCGTGAGTAGGAGTCGTAAGAACCTAAGAGATAATTCAGAATCAGGTAAAATAGAGTCTATAAGATTCTCAGAATGACTCGTACCTTGAAGGTACGACTCGTCACATTGAGTCGTATCTACTCTTGAATCCAGGTAAGTTTCCAGCCCTATAGAGTTAAATAAATGACTCATAAACCTGGGTACACGAATTGAAAACTAATTTAGGAAGAAAAGGTCAATCGGGAGAAGTTAAGAACTCAACCGCACAAGTAAGTTTTCAAACTCAAACTCCATTCATTTCAAGTTGATATTGTTCTAATGTGGTATGGTAAACTTGATCTAAGTTAAAATTACGTGTGGATTGAATTTTGGTACCCTAGTTCATAGAATTTTAGTTTAAAATGAAATAGGGATGAAATTGATTTCAGGTAATGATATTATGTGTTATTTTGACTAAAAGTGGGTGATATTGCTGCATAAATTAGATGGGTAGTTTGGGAAATTTGATTTGGAGTCAACTCTAATGTTGAACCTCTATTTTGTAGTAGATACAAAACCTCTTAGGACTGATACCCACAATTAATGACTCATAACATGACTCGTACCTATTGACAACATGAAAGTTTAACAAAGGTTAAATTCTGGTATGGGTACGATTATCCTAAACGAGTCGTACTCAAACCATACAACTCATACACTTAAGTCGTAATGACTTGGGTAGATACCATATTTTAGTCTTTTGTTTCTGAGTTGCTTATGGGTGTTGGTAATGAGTCATACCTTAGCTTACAACTCATTAGGAGGACTTATAAGCAAGCCAGTGAACACCCATGTGTACACTAAGTATCATACAGCTCGATTATATGAGTCGTACCCAGTCTATACGACTGGTACCCTCCACTCGTACCCTAGACAGAACATGCACACTAATTTAATTTCTTTTATTTTTTTACTTACTAATGATTGTGTACTTTCAGGTATAATGTTTCCAAAAAATGCATTTTCTTCCAAACAATTGCCTAAAAGGGGAAATAAGAAGGCACAATCTTCCAGTTCTGAGGCTACTAAGTCTTTCACCCGTAGTAGTGAATTATACGACTACCCACAGAAGGAAAATGTCGACCCAAAGTCACAAAAGGGTTCAAAGAAAAATAAGATAGAAACTCTGGAGGATACACCTCCATGGGGTTAAAGGAGAAAGAACCCAACTATCTCCCCTTCTCACTTTACCTACACCTTCAGATACCAAAGATGAAGTGGAATCTAGTTTTTAGGAAGAAGGGTCAGAGCGGGTTGTTAAGAAAGAAGTTGATGTGCCTCCAATTTCAAGACATAATCCCCCACTATCCATCACCATTTCTCCAGTGCTCATCATTGAACTATAGGGGTACCCCAGTATGCAGGAGACATGTAATAATAGACTGAGCAGACTCCGTAGTAGGAATATCAAATGGATCTTGCATCTGTAAAGGAGGTTGATGACTACTGGGATGATGGAGTTACCTAAGTTTGAGGAGCGCTTCAAGCAATATGTCTTTGAATGGATGACAAGAGCGCCCGAAAAGAACAGTGATGCGATACTAAGAGAATTTTATGCTGCATACAAGGGCAAATTAAAGAGACAGTATCCATAGGGTCAATTATGGAAAGGTGGTGATCCTATTTCTTTATGTGCAATTCGAAGGGTGCGGAAAAACATTTCCCCATGCATTATTGTCAAGTTCTTGTCCGTACCAGATTATCATCCTCAAGAAATGGGCTTCCATTTAGAGGAAATGCAAAAAATTACTTGAAAACAGATGGGGTCCGAGGAGAAGATAGTCTATTTTTGATAGATTATAGGGCGTATAGCGTCCAATAGTGAGAATGTAGTGTGGGTTATCGGCAGCCCCAAAGTGGCCTCCCAGAATATTAAAAAGAATACCCTTATATTTAGGCTAAGGCGTGGGGATGTTGGCCCAACATAGGCTTTGTCCCACCACAGAAGATAATATTTTGAGGCTGGTTCAGGTAGCTTTGATAGCTGGCCTCATAGATGGATATGAGTTTGATATTTGGGAGTTTCTATCTCGGGAGATAAGAGATTAAGTTGTAGGGGTGAGAAGTCACTGATGGCATACCCATGTATAATTATGCAGTTTTTTTTGTTACAGAGATACAAAAGATCCCACGGATTGATGAGATAATCGATACCACCAACATTACTGACCTTGGGCTAATCCGAGATGCAGCAAACCCAATAGCCAGACAGGCAAGGAAAGTAGTGGATATATTATCTTATATGTTTTGATAGAGTGGTCAGGATGAAACTACTAAGGCTACTAAGACAGGTGGATAGACAGAGACTACACAGACTGATGCAGCGGGTACTTCTAGTGCTCCTCTTTTGGTACTGTCAGTACTACCCCACCCGAGAGGTATGCCTTCTGGACTTATCATGATTTCCCAAGCCATGTGGCCCAAGTCCGTGACCAAATTGGGTACGCTGGAAGCCAAGGTCCACAGTATGGAAAGGGGCGTGAAGCCCTAGGTGGGCGTACAGATGGCAAGCCAGGACAGATAAGTACAACAATGGCTTGATACGTTTGAGTCGATGATTACTCGACAGTTGGGTAGTGGAAAGACGCCTGATATTGTTGAGATCATAGCCAAAGTTTCTGAAATTAAGAAGATGGTTGTCGAGTTGTATGAAAGACTAGTGATCCCAAAGCCTGTGATTGAGACTGTTGTGCCTGCAGTTTATGTTTCTAACATTTGGGATATCCCAAACATGATAGAGGTACCAATTGAGAAGACCCAAGAGGAAAGATGAGATAGGGAGTGGAGAAATCATGAGGAGAAATATGTTGAGAAGAAGGCTAAGACAGCTAGCCTACAAGATGAGCAGGACCAAGAGACATGGGTTCGTGAGATGGCTGCTGGAGTTAGTGGTTCTAAAACTCCAGTTGGGGATATTCAGGGAAACAGTGTTGCATACCCGCCCAGTGCCACTGTTGCTGATTTAGTCCTCATAGAGGATGGAACGTATGTCGATGATAGTGGGACTCGGTCTAAGGGCCCACGTGACGATGTTGTTGAGTTGGTGCCTTGAGCGCCCAGGTATGACCTTTTATCCTTGCTTTATATATTTTAACACTGGGGAAAGTGCAAGAATTTTTAGATAGGGGTAGGGGTGTATATTTGATTTTTTGAATGTTGGGAAATAGTTGAAAGTTTATTATGGCTTACAGGTTTGGTGTTGAGAAATAGTTGAAATAGGGAGAAAATCTGCACCTATGGCAAAAGATGGATTTTTACTGATTTTTAAGTGATTTAAAGTTGATTTGTAATGAATTATGATTTTGAAATTTATTTATGAGTTTGGAAACATGAAATGATTATGGATTTGAAATGATTATGGATTTGAAATGATTATGCTGAAAGTATTTGTGTTAATCTACATTGTGTTGAAAAGTTGAGACCTCTCCTAAATTTTTGTTAACTGTGTGATGTGTAAGACTGTTGTAAATATGATAATGGCCATTAGGATTAGGGATAGAAAAATTAGGGTCAAACTGTTGAATAACTAGATAGGTATTACTTAGCATTATAACCTTATACGAGTGTGTGTGAGGTATTACTGAGTTCCTGGTGTAAAGAAATCTAGAACTTGCATGGTTGCTTTTACTTGGGTCGAGGATAGTCAATGTAGGAGAACATCATAGGCCATTTTTGTTGTAAGTCCACCTAAGCCTAAATGCCCAACCAAATAAGTATGAATCCCTTTGATTCGAATGTTTAAGACAAATTGACCCTTTTCTATGACTACACCAATTTCACCTTTCCGTTTCCCTTACAATGAACCTATTTTGGACGTGGTCCTCCTCCTTGGACACTGTACACCTCAACTTAGGAGGACCCTGACGAAAGCATAGTGTCAAGGAGGCGTAGTCACTAAATAAATCCCAAAAAGGATATTATACCATCCCCAAGCCTATATTAGAAACCGAACGACGTCCTATAGTGATCCTACCTCGACTGTCTGGTAACTTAGGAAGAGACCATAAGGGAAATCCTATGGTATTATGTATACACTAGTGATACTTTTTATGAGCGAGATAGTAATTTATAATATCCCTGAATAAATTGATTGATCCATATTGAGAGTGAATGGATTTCTTTGACTGTGAGCACACACGAGTTATATTGTTAGGATGCTACTTTGTTTGGTGAATGCAGGTTATGCCTAGGCCCAGTTGTCTATTACTAATGTAATGTCATTATCATATTCCCTCGTGTTTCTCTATGTGCTAAATTTTTATACATGGTTTGAATCTTGAAAAGTTAAAACTAAGAAGGGAGTAACATAGTTGAAAATTAAGTTCAAAATCACGTCCATAGGTAGCTTAGGATCTTCCTGTTTAAGTATTATTTCTATGTTGTGAGATAGAGTTTGATTTCTATTAGCCTGAGGACATGCAAAAGCTTAAGTTGAGGGCGTTGATATGCCGTGGAAACACGGCATTTTTTATGCTTAAAACCATGAATTTATGCATTTACTTAGGTTGTTTTAGTGGATATGATGCACTTTTGTGCTTATTTCAGGTAAAACGGGTCTACAAGAGTGTTGGGATGAAGATGAAAAAAAAGACCTAAAAAGACCAAGTTGCAGCAAGGTACGAGTTTTCTCACGAGTCGTCAACACATCATACGACTAGGAGGCTGACTTTTATGAACAATAGAAACCAAGAAGAAGAAGAAAAACAAAGTGTTGAGAAGATATGACTCGAGCATCCAAGTCGAAAATAAGGATACGAGTAGTATGAAGAAATCATAAGCATAACAGAATCTAAAGCTATCATTCAAAGTAGAAGTCTCATAAGAATACGAGTTGAAAGTCTGTGTATGACTCATATAAGGAAACCATAAGCAAACCAGTGTCCAAAGTTAAAAAAGAAGTAGTCCAAGGTGGATACAAGTGATGGCCATGAGTCATATGATCAAGATACGACTCATGTGCAGAAGTCGTATGAAGAATAGAAAGTTGAAGCCTTGAGAGACCAGATAGTGGAATGGATATGAGAGGCAGGGTACGAATCGTATGATGAGCATATGAGTGGATGAGCGAGTCGTACCATGTGCCAACATTACTTTACATTTTCCATTTTTATTATATTTCTGAGTATTTTTGAGATACTATAAATACCCTAGGGTTTATCTTTTATTAGGTTACATTCTTTGACATTCTTTAACATCTTTTATACTCCAATATACTCGATTACATACTTTGGTTTTGTTCTTGGGATTTTGGGTTTTTATTCAATAGTAGATTATGGATTTTATTCATCTCATTATTATGCTATTAATTACATGCTTTCTTTATTGATTATCATGGATTATTGGATGAACTTGAGAGGCTAATTTCCCTAACTAGGGTTGTGGTAACCCTAGAGGATTAGCCATTTAAAGAAAGTGGTAGATTCATCTATTCTAGGGTCATCACAATTATTGACCTCAGAGCTACTGCTGAAGCTTGGGGATAGCCTGTATTTGCATACGTCCTCACAAGGGAGTTTGTGATTGGGAAAAGAGGATTAAGACAATAATTTGAGATTCACTTCCGTCTTACCATTACATCATCTCATCTAATCACTTGAGACTCAAAAGGTGAAAGTCAACTGAAGTCCTAAATAAAGAGCAATAAGGCGATGCCCTAAGACTCATAAGGTAAAGGGTGAGATTTATTAACACGTTCACAAGACGGTTGATAATCCATATATTGATGACTTTACGTGCAGAGAAATAGAATAGGTAGATTGAACACAAGAAATTTATGGAGTTGAGAATCCATGGGGAACACAAGCCTAGTGTTTGTCTTCTATTTTACAACTCAAAAGCATTCAAGATTTGGTTACTAGTTACTGATAATTCCAAATCCCCCCATTTACTTTTCCGCACTACTCGTGAATTACATCAAGTTAAGAAATTTTTCACGTTTTCCCTGTGGGTTCAACCCTAACCTAGTTTGGTTACTATATTTGTCATCGAATGCAGCATACTTTTTTTAGGTTAGTTTTGGGAGACATCAGTCTCTCAAGCTTCTAATCGTCTACCTAAAAGGACATTGCAACTACGTCATTGAGTGGTGATGAAATACTCCATTTAAATGCATTAAGTTGTCATCCTATATTTGAATCAAAGAAGGTGTTCAAAGTATATTCTTATCATAGACGTGAATCAATCTTTACTTTTACTGAAGATGAGAACTTGTCCCTTAAATGCCATATTCTATCCTAATGATTCTCGTTCTGAGTTTACAAGAGGATTATATATGTATCTTAATGATGGCCAATTCAATGTTAAGCCAATTCAAAAGTATGACATACACTCATGTGTTCTGCCACAACCCCAAAATAAGGGTTTTTATCTACTCATAGTTGTAAACAAACTTACAATGAAAATGTTGTTCAAACTAAAGAAAAATAAGTAACAAAGTCTATGGAATATGAACCCTAATGAAAACCCTTAATCTCTCTAATCTCCTTCAAAATAATGTGTAATTCCCTCTGTCATGCTCAAGCCTAACTCAAATCAAAAGGTACTACACATAACAATAGTCTGAACCATGAATTCAATACCTCATGCATTTCAAAGCTCTCATCTCAAGAATAATTCTTCTTACCACTTCTATAACTAAATTCAACCTCTTACTAGGAATTCACTAGAGCGCAATGCACCCATACACTTATATACCAACATGACACTCAAGCATATCATTATAACCACATATGAACTTCTAGGCAAACAATCTACCTAGGAATTTTTTTTCTGTCTTTCTCAATATCTCTTGTCAATAACAACTCCCATGCACTATCCCCAATAAAACACACATAGAATTCTCAACTAACCATGACATATATCAAAAGCTCTGCCTCAGTCATCCTTCAAACTTATAGTCTTAAATAAAATAAGCATACAACAATCTTTCCCCAACAAGAAACATTTACTCTCTCCCATCTAAATAATTGTTCATCACCACTATTATCTCCCCCTTAGATTAAAGCCAACCTTCTAAGCTTATGGATCTATTCTATATCCCTAGGACTCATCCATATTTCTTCACTCTAATGTTCTACAGATAAATGCTTAACTCATGCGAATAAACTATATTTAAAACATACTAATTTTATTCTTGGACAATCCCTTCATATATACCATCCTTAACTTTCTCTATCTTCAATAATCATCTTTATAGACTTACAATCTCCCCCTCAAACATACCTGCGTTATTAAACACATAATTTGCATCATAGTTCTAAACTTATATTTTTTCCTAAACCACGAGAATCAAAATCATACCAAAAGACTTAACATCATCTATCCATAACTCCTTAACTTAGCTATTAAGAACACCATATACTATATAACTAGCCTTCTTCCCATTTAGCAGTTCAAGGGTACTACTAATCATACATAACCCTTAATAATCTTAAAAAATAATACAACCCCCATATTACCTTTGGTACACCTATAAATCATACCTACAACATCACATTTAATTGCAAATAAATGAACTTAAACTCTTACATACACTATTCTAGCCTACTAGATCACTTCCAAATAACTAGCATCACTAACCAAGCAATCATTATTTCCACCTTGATGATCATCTATTGTTCAAACTTAGTGTCTAGTGCTAGACATGATTAGCAATAAACCCTCACGTATTATTTATGCTTGAAAGCTATAAAATAAAACACCAAGAAATACTAGTTCTCTAGAACCTCATAATAACAATAATCGATCATAATCATATGGTATATCTTATTATAATTTATTAGCAGGTCCTGCTTTTACACATTACTAATATTTACCCATCTATACACCTAAATTAATTCCATATCTTAATAAGTTTCAACTAAACTTCCTTTTTTCACAACCACAAGGGAAGACTAAATTAACAATACGCAACCACCAAATACTTTCATTAATAACTTATACTTTTCTAACTCTATGTAACATAATCAAGAACCCCTTTCCTACTCCAAGCATACTCTAAGTCACCTTAAGAAATAAATCCTTCTCTACGTTCCACCATGAAATCTACACCACATTCACTACCCCTTTAGGTAACACCTAAAGATGCATCACCCCAATCCTTACTTAATAGCATGCATAGATCCCTCACTATTCTCTTAACTAGTCGTTATCTCTAACTTTCTTGTCACTACACTTCTAAATCCATACTTCTAACTCCGAGGTGTTCTACTACTTATGAATTATAACACACTAAATAAAAATATCTCTTAAGGAAATCAGTATTCAATAATCTGGGTACATAACATCTCCTCTCATGAGCGTTAAATGTAACAAGGGGCTAAAGAAAAAATCTAATTACGTAGCATATCATGTCTTAACCGCACAACTCATATGGAAGAGTACATAAGCTTTCGAATTAAAGGACTTTAAACACACTAACGGGCTCCTCCAAAGCCCTTTGTGTGACTTATGAAGTTACCAATAGTAAATCTGAGAGCATCATCTTGGAAGGAATTGGAACTTACTAATCCTGTTATCTCAAGAATAAGTCATAGATGGAGAATTATGGAGTAACACACATGAATCGAAAAAAGTTTTTGAGAGAACAACTTTATAGCACGATCTAGAGCATGAAAAAGAAAAATATTTCTCAAATAGACTGTAGCCTCTTGAAGAGACATACAGACGTCTACATATTATTCCGCAAAACTCTACTAGACACAGCTTCATACACACCTAAGGAAACTTGAACTCTGTGCTCTAATACCAAGTTTGTAATGCCTCGAGACTATCCTCTGGACATCACTTGGTGCTTAGAATCACAAATAATCCCAAGCTAACCCATTATACTGGCATAACTCATAAGCACTGAAATAAATACATAAAACTATAAGAATAAGAGGAAGAGATGTCTTTGTTGAATATGTTCAATACAAAACTATTTAAAATATTTTACACTTTGGTTATACAAAAAAGAACTGAAAATAAATACATCAACTCTGAATAACCGTCTTTGAAGCCTCTACTAATATTGATTATAGGTAGCTGGGACATAACCCCCAACTATCCCCAATCAATATGACTGAATAAAAAATGCTACTGGAACTATAGTTGACTTGAGTCCTCAAATCAAAATAACTCATAACCTGCTGGCTGGAAGCAGCGAACTGTCTGATTATGATGTGTGGGCTACTACTGGTACCTACATTAAGAGACAATATAGCACATAGACATATATGTGGGCTAGTACTTATGGAATGTACTGAGTATGTGGGGGCTGAATGCATAAGTTAAATAATAACTGAATATATAAGTAAACTTTCAAATGATGCATGTTAAGCATAAATGACTCACCTTGATCTTGAATAAAATAAAGGACTGCAAGATCATAAAAACGTGAATAATAATGCATGTAAATAAACTTAGTAAGCCATAACACTTAGTTTCTAAAGTCTTCACTTTTGTTCTTTCTTATGGGGGATTCTTCTAACCAACATAAATCATGTGAGCTACAATGGAGTCCAACATCTTACCCACGTATGAGAGAGATGTTCTATCCTTGTCGTTGGAATAGAACTTTAACTTAAGTGATCACTAAACTTCATCCATATTGGAAAAAAGATTAACCTACTATTGGTCGTTGCTTTTAAGAATTTAGGATACACTCATCTGCATTTCCTTCTTGGTGCTAAATATTACGCCCAGAATACTTATATGGTCGTACTTTAAGAAAATCCACCTTACACTAGCATAAGGGTTTATAAAATGAAAATCAGTTATGCTATAATGTATGTGAATGAAGTTTCAAAAGGCTTAAAATTTCTAGTAAACTTAATTCTTGTACTTGGGATTTGAATTCATGCTTTTTTCATAGGATTTCATAATAAAACATCATGCTCAATAATCACCTTGAAAGCTTTCAACAATATCAAGTCAAGCTAATGAAATTCAAATCATAAATATATATCTTACAAGTCAAAACATGAATATATGTAAACCTTGACGCACTTAAAGCTTTCAATCACATAGTAGTATTATATTTTACGGATATGGCTATTTGGGTATGAACCGTAATTCAAAATAAGTAAATTAAATTTCAAAACCATGCACTTTGGGAATAATGATAAAAGAATAACCTTGTTCATAAAGCACACATACCTGGACTTTTTGACTTCCCAGAAGGGAACTTAGACTTGGGAACTTGAGAGATGATTTTGAAGAAGAAACCCTAGCCTTGTTGTTCTTGAGAGAGAGGAGAAGAAATAATGTGTTAAGTGATTGAGTATGGGATAAAAATAACACTTTCTTATGTTTTTATGTCGTGGTTTGGGAGTTTAAAAGGGATAAAAGACCAAAAGACCACTTAGGAACCTTCTGAAAATCATTCAGAAGTCGTCCCGATGTCTTAGGTCATAACTCATAAGTTCTGGGTATGGGTCGTGTATCGAGTTGCCACATAGAACACAGATTTCAACCCCTACTATCATGGTGATGACTCCTCCTGACAACTCGTAGGGTCTGCCTACTAGTCATTATCAGTGAGTCGTAACCACTAGCAACTTTTACAGTGCTTCAGTAATTTGGCCATAACTTTTCACCCCGATATTGAATTTAGGCAAAATTGGTATCGTTGGAAAGATAATTCAATTATCATCTATTTATGGGTCATGAGCTCAGAAATTCTTAGTAGAACAGAATTTATGCTCATTTGAATATGTCTATAGTTATATACATCCCAAGAATTTAATCGCTAAAGAATGTTTTGAATTATTCATGAGCTAGGAGCTATTTGAAGACTTAACATATGTCCAAGAAACTTATAAATCTATCAAAATATGAGGCTTGATTCTTTATTGGTCATGATACGAGTCATATCTTACGACTCATAACAAGTCATTATAACTTGTAGCTAATGTTCGTAAGCTTGACAGAAACTTATAGACCCTACCATACTTATATTACGACTCTCCTTGGTACGACTCATAACATCAAGTAAAGAATCCTAGGGTAGAGTTGTCAAGTGACCAGAAACATTTGGCTTCCTCACTATTCTATTTACAACTAGATAATATGACTCATAAAGAGTCTTTACAACTTGAGGGTATAAGTCATAAGTTATAAGGTAGCTTGAGAGTATGGGGTATAATAGGAAAAGATCCAAAAATAAAATTTACTAATACCAAATTATAAGAGTCAATAAAGTGTGAATTACTACTTATTGAAAACCACAATAATCTAACTAGAAGAAAATTCATCAAAATATAAAAATTAGATAGCAAATTACGTACTAACCAACTTGCAAAAAAGTAAACAACCCGAGGAATGTTTTTACCCTTGCCCCACACTTAGAAGATCTAGTCTCCTCAATTTACAACAAAAATAATGAACAAAATATAGGGGAAAGGAACTTTTTGGGCCTAGTCATCACCCTTATTGACATCGGGATTAAGATATCCCACCTCAAAATCCTTCTGGTCAGAATCAATCTCCAAATCAAAATTAACTAACAAGTGTTCATCATATGTGGGAACATCATTATCTATCGTCTCTCTAAATTTTTGACCAACTTGGCACATATATTTTGCATGGTCATTCATTGGGTAGTCACTATCCAACTGTCTCAACTCATATACAGTAGGTGGGCATTCACCACACATCATCATCAGCTTATTCATGCCATAGAGGTGATAAAAAATGTTATCATCACGTCCGTTTCTCTCAACAATGCTGAAAATTGGCCCATGGATGGAATCAAGATCATTCACCATAGAAACATCACCCCCCCCCCTCATGTATTTAGGAGGCTTGTAATCCACTTAGTCTTTCTCTACCCCATTGTCTTTTAAAAACTTTGTCACAAGACCCCCAAAGTTGAACCTAACACCCTTGTGAACTCGGTCTTTCTTCATGGCTTATCTAATCAGTGTACCAACATTAATAGGGGCATTAGTCATCAAAGAAAAAACTATACATACCCAATCACACTTGACATTAGTGAACTGGGTCCCTAAAATCAAGCAAGGACCAATAATTTGCATCCAAATTCGAGCTTCTTTGTTAAAATAAGAATAGGTGTAGGTTTTATGATTTCTCTTATCTCTGTGGTGTTTTTATCTAGAATCTTATCTTGGCCCATAAAGTATGTGATGAATATATCGACATGGTGACCTGTTGTACAAGCTCCTTCAGTCTAGTATGATCAACATCAAGTGTGTGAAAAAAAGTATTAAGTACTGAGGTAGTTTGTTTGACAATCTGCCTATGAACTTTTATATTGAGCCTTGAGTATCTGGGAATCAATATGGATAGAAATCTCTAACCAAATCCAAGTTTCATTAATCCATGTCATCAAAGATAAACTCCATTTTCAGTTATCGTATCATTGCTATAATATGTGGGTAGTTAACTTTCAAGCTATTATTGTCAATATGCTCCTTTGGTTGGTAATTATTCTCCTTGTTGCCTTTGTATCATTTTACACCTTGTTTATTAACCTATTTGACTTTGAACCTCCAACGCCCACTTTGGGAGGCTTCCGAGGTAGCTTGTGCTGTAGGTACGGGTTACCACATTCGAGTTCATTTCTAGCCCTTTCGGGAAGTAAATGCAACTTCTTACCTTTTCTTGGTTTGGGCACCAAAATTTTTGTTACACAAACACCATAAAAATCATTAGGTACGCACCAAATGGCTAACCATAATTAAGCTAAGGGTTCCGTGGAACCACCCAGACTTAATTTTTTTAGCATATTCAACTACTTATTGGTTTTGGATACTCATACTTCCCCTACTAACGATTCTTGGTTAACCACTATCATAATTATGACACAAGTATTCTCGTTTAGCACAAAAATAGTTCAAACACAAGCCACCCCAAAGTTAACAAATGTGCATCACTAAAACAACTCCATTATACTACAAACACTTTTTATGCATCACTAAAACAACTCCATTATGCTACAAACACTTTTCATCATAATTCACTTCCTACCTCATCAAGTATCAAATTAAGCACCTAGCAATATTTCAAATTATACATTAAGACATTACTCTCAGATGAGATTGCTCACAAGAAAATTATGGTCCAAAACTATGACAACTTAACCAAATAAAAACAACTAACAAATGCACCCAAAACAACCCCATTTAGTCCCCAAAATCACTATTATGCTTGAATTCCGCACACCCATAAGCACTAAAAAAAATTTATGCACAATGGTTGTCACCTGAGGTTTAAAGATGGTTGTCACCTGAGATTTAAAGATGTTTGTAAGAATGCATTCCTACACATTCAAGCTTTTAACATAGAATAGCATCAAACTACAACACATATGTTAATAAAATACCCAACACAAGATTAAGAGATCATGAAAACATACCTTGGATTCGAGAAGAAAGTGAAAGAGAAGATAAAATTGGTTGGGGAGGTGCATCACACATTGGGTTTGAGAAATTAGGGAGAAGCGATACAAGGGGGATGGGAAATAAGGGTAGAATATTAGGTGGGAGTTTATAAGACGCTAACTGAGTCGGGTTGACCTAGTTAATTAAAATATAATATATATAAATTGGAAGAAGGAAGGGGCATGATGCAAAGGGTATTATAAGGCTCGATTGTAGGGGAGTCACGGCTCAAGACCTGCAGCACACGACCTAATATGCAACTAAGGCAGTGGTCCCCCGCACTAACTTACTCGGTGTAGGTCTATTTCATGGGCTTAAGGGTGCGATGCATGGGTTTGTTTCATCCAAAAATGTACCTTAACGTCATTTATCCATCCACTTGGCTTTATTCAACTATTTTTGGATCCATAGCACTTAAAAATCCCTATAAAATAAATAAAAAGTTATATTAGATGGGTAGGTGGCCTCCCATCAAGCATCATAGTTTCGGTCGTAGCTTAACAATTCTTTTTGTATTTTTTTCCTATTTATTTTGAATAAAAATCCAATACTATTATATTACATTCATGGGTTACCTTCCATGTAGCGTCTGATTTAAAGTTTTCGCATGACCCAGGTCACTATAATTTGTTTCCAAATATGATGGACGTCTTCTTTCTATCCTCATGCTCAGCCAAGTAATTCTTGACTATTTTCTCATTTACATGAAAAGTTGGGCTCTTATCCTCATGCCATAACTCAACTGCCCTATGATGGGATATTTGAACAATCTCAAATGGTCCAGACCACTTCGATCTTAAATTTCTCGAGAAAAATCTTTAACCTCAAATTAAACAACAATATTTTTTAGCTAAGCTCAAATATTTAGGGCACGATATATTTGTCATGTCACTTTTTCATCTTCTTTTTGTAGAGTTTAGCATTTTAATAGCATGCAAGAGAAACTCATCAAGTTCATGTTACTGAAGCATCCATTTTTTCTTGCTATCTCCGGATCAAGATTAAACTTTTTCACCTCCTAATACGCTTGATGCTCAAGCTCAATAGGCAAATAACAAACTTTACCATATACCAATCGATATGGCAAGGTCCTAATGGGCATTTTGTAAGAAGTTCTAGAAGACCATAGTGCATCATCCAGTTTGATTGCCTAATCCTTGTATTAAGCATTCACAGTCTTTTAGAGAATCTGCTTGATTTCACAGTTTGACACTTTGACTTGACTATTTGCCTGGGGATGGTATATTGTAGCAACTCTATGCCTCACCCCGTACTTTTCGTGCAAATTCTTGAACCAAATTATTCATAAAATTAGAAACCTTCATCGAGTTTTGAATCTAGAGAAAATATTCTTGTTTACAAAAATCACCACTACCTTTGCATCATTAGTAGGGAGACTTGTCGCTTCTACCTACTTAGACATATAATCAATCATGACCAAAATCTAGTGATTACAAAATAAAGATGAAAATGGACCCATGAAGTCAATTCCCCAAGTATTAAAAATATCCATATCAAGAATATTGTTCAATGGTATTTCGAGGCATCTGGATATAGTCCTCATTCTATGACATTGGGAACACTCTTTAACAAATACAAAGGCATCTTTGAAAAAAGTAGGCTAAGAGAATACCAATTGTAATACCATATATGTCGCGTGTTCTACTCTATAATGACCTCCATATGGTGATGAGTGATACCTCTCAAGCATATTTTTAGCTTGACACTCTGGAACACATCTTCGAACAACTCAATTGACACCTTGCTTTAGAAAATATGGCTCATCCCACACATACAAGCGTGAATTAAAGTATAACTGATTTATTTGTTTAGTCATTGCTTCAGGAGGATACACACCACTCACATAAATGTTCAATATGTTTGTATGCTATGGGAGATCTGCTATACTCAATGCCAATAGTTTTTCATCTAAGATACACCCATCTTCAACTACATGATATTGATTCTCCAACTTGATAATTGATCTACGACTTGATTCTATGCCTCCCTTTCTATCTCGAACCCCAAAATCAAATTCTTGTAATAGAAAAACTAAATGAATGAACCTTGGTTTTGTGTTTTTCTTATTAAATAGGTACCTGATTGCAACATGGTCATTATAAAATATCATCTTCATCCTTATTAGATAGGATTTGAACTTGTCAAAAGCATACACTAGAGCCACTATCTCTTTCTCAGTGATAGTGTAGTTAGTTTGGGTAGCATCTAGAGTCTTGATAAAATAGTATATAGAATTAAAAACCTTCTCTTTTTTATGACCCAACATTGCTCCCACTGTTGTATCGCTAGCATCACATATAAACTCAAAGAGGAGCTCCCAATTAGGAGTTATCAAGATAAGAGCCTTTGTCAACTTTCTCTTTAATTAATAATAAACTTTTTCTTTAATTAATAAAATTCCTTAATACAATTAGTCCTAAATTTGAAATTCACATTCTTTTCAAGAAACTTAAAGATCGATCTGGCTAGTTTAAGAAATTCTCAATGAATCTCCTATAGAATCTGCATCCTAAGAAAAGGACGTATACCTTTGATTAACACTAGGGTGAAAACTTTTCTTTAGCCTCCACTTTTGCAAAATCTACTTCTGATCTTCTCTATGACACTTTACTATCGTGGAAAATGCCTTTCTTGACTAAAAAGTAACATTTCTCCCAGTTTAATACCATATTAATCTACTCACATCTCGCTAGAAATTTTTTAAGATTCTACAAACACATGGAAAATAAGTTACCAAATACAGAGAAATCATCCATAAATACCTCAACAAAGCCTTCCATGTTGGAAAATTGGCCATTATTCATTGTTGGTATGTGGCTAGTGCATTGCACAATCCGGAAGGCAATGGGCCTGAAGGTATATATCCCATAAAGATAGGTAAATATGGTCTTCTCCTTGTCTCTGGTGCTATGGCTATCTGATTATAGTCAGAATATCCATCCAAAAAGCAATAATATTCCTTTCCAACAAGCATATCCAATATTTTATCAATGAAAGAGATTGGATAATGATCTTTGCGGGTGACATCATTAAGCTTTCTATGCAGAGTCTCTAATCGGTTATTGTGCAAGTCGGGGTCAACTTATCCCTATCATTAGTCACCATTCATCATTCCCTTTTCTTTGGAACACACTATATGGGGCTAATCCATCTGCTGTCAGAGATAGGGTACAAGATGCCTGCATCAAGCCACTGGATCACCTCCTTTCTTACAACTTATTTCATGACTAAATTTAATCTTCTTTGGTGCTACACACTTAATTTGTGTCCTTTCTCTATGAATATCTTATGAATGTAGAAGGTGGGACTTATCCCTAAATATCTGACATCTGCCACCCAATAGCTTTCTTTCTCTGTTTTATCACTGGCAATGTCTTTTGAACTTGTACATCCGATAACCCTTTAGACAGAATAATAGTAAGGTATCATCATCCCCTAAAAAAATATATTTGAGGTTTGGAGGCAATGCTTTCAACTTTAATTTTTGAGCTTCCTCAATAGACGTCTTGCGATGAGGGACAAGAGGCTTGCTTAGAATCTCGAATTCGCCCTTATGAATCAAAATAATTGCCACATCCAGAATCTAGACCATCTCATTAGCCTATACATCCCCAAATATGTCATGTACCACCAAAGCTCTTTCCAAGGGATCCTTGGAAGCAATAAGAAGGAGTTCTATCTCAAGATTTATCACTATGATAGTAGAAAATTCCTCATAAATAGTTGGAAACTTCATTGCTTTGTATATATCAAACACCTTAACTTTATCATGAGCTCGCATAGTTAGCTGCCCAATAGCTACATCTATCAAAGCATGCCTAGTAGCCAAAAATAGACGTTCCAAAATAAATGGGACTTCTGTATCCGTATCAAAGTATAATATAATGAAATCCATAGGGAAAATAAGTGAACCCACTTGTACCAACACATATTTGACTATCCCATTATGCCTGGAAAGTGAACTATCAGCCAACCATAAAATCACTATAGTGGGCCTCGGACTTCCCAACCCTATATTCTTGAAAAAAAAGGCGGGCATTAGATTTATGTTGGCTCCAAGATCACACAAGTACCAAGCACTAATAGACTACCCAATATTAATTTGAATAGTAAAGTTTCTTGGATCCTTCATCTTTGTAGGCAGTCTATTCTGAATCCATAAGGTGCATCCTTCAGTAAGTGCAATAGTATCATACTTTGTCAACATATTCTTTTTCGCCACAAAATCCTTGATGTACTTGGCATACTTAGAAACTCCCTGTAAAATATCAACCAGAGGAAGATTAATGTGCACTTATTTTAATAAGTCAATAAACTTTTGAAAACTCTCTTATTTCTTTTTTAGCCTTTGTGAAAATGGGGTAGGTGGTTTCAACTTGTTATAATACTCTTACTATTCATATTTTTCTCATCCTCTACTTGTTTCTCATCTCCGATCCCAACCTTGTGAGTTGCTTTCTTAGGCTCCAATTCCTTCAATTGTCTACCACTTTAAGTAGAATCTGCATTAACCTGCTTGGGATTTTAATTACTGTCACTTGGTAGACCTTCCTAAGGTCTGGTGTTTTGTTCACCAACAAGTTATCCCATATGAACCTCGAGAGTCTTTATGGCTAACTATTGATTATTTATGTCAACAGCCATTTGTGCTTGGTTAGCTATGATTTGCTTCAGTAATTCCTTAATATTATTAGACTGAGTATTAGACTGACCACCCTGAACCTATTGTTGAATATTCTAATTTTTTATTTGGTTCTTATACTGATTAACATTCTACCCTTAATTTTCACCCCATGAAAGATTGGGGTGATTCTTTCAACTTGGACTATAAGTGATCCCAAAGTTTTGATTACTTTGGCGTTGAGCATTACCCACAAAGTTCATTGATTCTGGATTCGTTGCACAAGCATCAACTGAGTGATCACCATTACCACATACCTCACACCAAGTCTAAGTTTGTTGCACCATATTCACAGGAGCTTATTGATGCACCAATTTAAAGTTATTAAATTATATCCATTTGATTCTAAAAAGATGTAATCTGGGGTAAAATGGTTGTCAATTAGTCCAACTCTAGCAATCCTATAGTTTTCTTTGTGGTGTTTCTTGAAACATTTGCATTCCATTTCAAATTATCCAATGAGATACGATTTTGAAGCATGTACAACTCATCATATGTCATTTCTAAGGCTTGTCCACCAACTGAGTCCAAGAGAATCTTTGTATTGGGCTTAATTCCCTCTATAAAAGTATGAACAAAAACATCATAAGTTTGATAATGGTGTGGTAAATCACGAATCATGGACTTGAACCACTCACAAGCTTGATATAGATTTTCACCATCCTTCTGTCTAAAGCTCAAGATTTCACTTCTCAATTTCGTAGTCTTTCTATATGAAAAAAAATGGATCAGAAACTTCCATGCTAAATCATCCTAGATAATGATGAAATTATGTGGTTCAGCCTTCAACCACATCTTTGCTTCCTCTAATAGAGAAAAGGGGATGAGGGTGAGTCTTATGTAGTCATATGAGACTCCTCAGAGAATGTAAGAATCACTAATCTCAAGAAAGTTCTGCAAGTGTTGTTATGGATCATCATGAAATAGGCCTATAAATTGTCGTTGGTGTGCAATAATTGCACCATATTCTGCTAGAGCTCGAATTGACCTCCTACATCCAATTTACGAATGCTAGAGGTGACATTATTGGCGAATGGAATTTCCACCTCATGAACTGGCCTAGCTGCTGCCATTTCTACAGGAATAATTTCTACTGGATCAGCCAGTTGAATATGTTGAATTGAATATTGAAGAACTACTGGCCTCCGTTGTTGATGAAATGCTCATTCACGCTCCAAATATGGTTTAATTGATTCCTTTTCTCTGGCCAGATCGAGTCACAAATTAGACTTGCAAATTCAGTCGCTAAGATTAAGTAGTCAACACTTGTGTAATATCATTATTATAAATAAAATTGAGAAAATTACTAATTGCTTAAGTCTCCAGCAACGGCACCAAAAACATGTTGAGTCATTATTACACACGCAAGTGTCATGGTCTATAAAGTAATATAGTGGCTCTTTGAGAGTCGGATATCGAATCCACTGAGACTATAAGATTAGTGATTTGCTTAATTAAATATCTAATAATATTTCAAATAGGTGTTGTGATATATAAAGAGGATTTAAGAAATTCTGACAAACTAATAGTGTGCAAAAATAGTAAATATGATAATCGCAGTTTGAGCAAGGTTGTAAATAACTTCAAGGGAGAATTCCAGGATCAAGGTGCTTGTTGCAATCATATATGTCGTTATTCATTCTTTAGTTACATTGTTTATTTGATTATTGGTTCATAGGGTTACTAATATGACTATGGTCTTTCGAGCTTCTAACCATCTACCTAAAAGGACATTGAAACTATATCATTAAGCAGAGATGCAATACTCCATTTTAGATGCATTAAGTTATTGTCCTATATTTGAACCAAACAAGGTGTTCTACATATATTCCGCTCCTAAAAGTGAATCAAATTTTTGCTTTTATTAAAGATGAGAACTCGTCCCTTAAGCTCCATGTTCTATCTTAATGATTCTCTTTTCAGGTTTATAAGAGTATTATTGTCATAAACCGAACTAGGGTCTGGCCTTGATGGGTATCTCAAGTCCCACATGGTTTGGAGATAACCCCCTACACCTAACTAACTAAACACACCATCCCCCAAGGTCGGATGAATTTTGAACATATAACAAGATAGCGTACAATAGCCTAAGAAAGTTTTAAATACAAATCCATAACCAGACACCGACGACCAGCCAAATGACCAACCGACACCGCCCAATAGCCACAGTAGTACAAACAAGGCCTTCTAAATAATAATCCAAAACTGAATATCAATAAAGTGTCAGGACATGCCTCCGATAATAGACAAAAATAATTTTAAGATATAAAAGGAATAAAACATGAAATGTAGACTTCCGATGTATGGAATCTCACTACTTTAATGGCAACTAAAGCGTTGATCTCGAATTCTAATCACTGGGCAAGAGGAGTAAAAGTATGACCAATTACTATATTGCGTGAAGATACGGCATCTAAATATGGTTAGCGGGGTGAACGCTAGCATGTAACTCAGGGTTAAGGATAACATAATTCCATTATCAACAATTTAACATCATTCAAAAACCAATGCACATAATCAAATGCATATACATATATACATATCACATGCCGAGATAGGAAACAAGGCTTAACATGTTTCTCAAAATTTTAGCCTGGATTGTGTAGCTCAACCGTCATATAACAGTACCCACGGGCTATATGAGCCCCAGCTCTCATCCCCAGTTGGGCCCCAGTACATGTACCCACACAAACTGGAGAATAATCTCATATATATGCACATAGAAGACTCAAACCTCCCAACATATACTAAGGTGACAAGCATCCGATCATATAATTGATTTACGGGAAACTCGAACCTCTATAATCATGAAATAATAATAAGAGGGACTCAAACCTCCCTGGTCATTTTGACCCCCACATCGACAAATGTGATTTCCAGTACAAGTCACTTGGACCTCCACTTTCATGGAAGATACACAACCCTGATTAGAGCTTAATTAAAATAAGTATCACACATGCCTATTCATTTAACCACATTCCACATTAAGTCATACATTGTTAGTATTTCCATACCAACTACACTTGCAAGGTAAAAACAATAAGCCCAAAACAATTCCCATTAACTTGGAGAAAACAGCTCCTTTTGTTCATTAGTACAAGGTGGGAGACACCGACTTTCTTTGTTCATTAAATCATACCATTGTATTTTAGATGCCTATTTATATCATGCAATAGTTCAAGGCTAGTTCAATTTTACAAATTCTCACATTTCTCATAAGTAAAACTAATTTCACATTATGGGCTTAGGAACATAACCATTTCAAAAGTCACAAGTTTGGGAAAATCACAATTCCCTTATTCATTTACCATACCCATGCCCCCACAAGTTCAAAACTACATTTGAAGCATGAAAATCATATATAAACCATGAGAAGCATTGTTCAATTTGTAAACATTTGAAACCTCATACCTTTATTTCAAAACCGACATAAACATTTCATGAACAATACCTTAAAACTCATGCTTTTACAAAATTAACAATGAAGGAAGAATAACATGCCTGAAATAGTAAGATGTACAGAGAGAAATCACCCTTGAAATCCCTAAGTGATCACCCTCTTGAAAACCCAAGTGTTCTTGACCTTGAGGATTTGGGAGTGTTAAGAAGTTACTTTAATGTGTTTATGAGAGCTAACAATACCCTAAAGGGGTTATAAGACATTGGTTTCAAGTTGCATAAGAGAAAAAATATTTAGAATGTCCTTAACTTAAAACCTGAAAAAAGGGTGGTCTATGATTACGAGTCAACCATCGACTCATAACCACTCTTTACGACTCGTCACCATGAGTTGTAACCAAAGAAGTACCACCAAGGAACCCTACACTATTGACCTTTCGACTTAGCCACATGAATCATAATGGGACCCTAAGACTCGTAGGGTTCAGTCGTAGTCAACACAGAACACAAATTGGGACTTACACTGGACACCCTACGATTACACCTAATGACTCATAATGTATCCTTACGGCTCTTAGTGAGCCACTCATACTCATAGTAAGTAGAATCACTTCACAAACTTACTGATTTGGTTATGACTTGTCCCAACGACTCGTCAGGACACCCTACGACTCATAGGGTCCAGTCATAACCAGGGCAATGAGCTCAAAGCTCAAGGAATTTTCAAGAGCCAAAAATCCAGGGTGTTTCAATTATAGATGTATCTTAATGATGGCCAAGCATTAAAACAGTAGAATCAAGAGTTAAAGAACAACCGTTATAATAAATTCAATGTTAAACCAATTCTAAAGTACAACATACACTCATGCTTTAGGCCTCAACCCCAGAACAAAGGTTTTTAGCCACTCATAGTTGAAAATAAACATACAATGATAAAGTTATTCATACCAAAGAAAAATGAGTAGTTGAGTTTATGGAAGATGAACCCTAATGAAAAAACTTAGCCTCTCTAATCTGCCCCAAAATAATGTGTAATCCCCTCTCAAATATGTGTCTGGATATTTATAGATGTATGGTGAAATTATCTCCAATCCCTTGAACATTTCTTAAATTGAAAGAGTCAGTTACAACGTGGCCTACCCATGTATCGCATGGACTAACGCGCGACTCTAAAGGGTGCGGCGCAAGGCCTATCACATGGCTCTAAGGAGTGTGGCACAAGGCCTGCCTGGAGGTGTGTGCTTGCTCGCGTCTTGCCCAATTAGCCTCGCCTCTTTTAATCCCTTGCCATCTTGTATATCCACATGCCTCATTCACTCCTGAATAGTACTAATTATGTAGGTTAGCGCATTTACATCAAACGTACAACTAAATACACTTACGTAAGATAATTTGTTCTCCAAACATAGATAAAGTACGGATAAAAGATAGTGTTTGAGCCAAGAAAATAAATGAAGAATATTTTTATTCCATTCCAAATAATAAGATATTTTTGACCATTTTCTATAAAACAATTAAATCATTGGAATAGCCACACACTATTAACTTTAATTTAAAATGTTTAACCTTAGAGAGAATTGAACAACCCCCTTGAATTCCAATTCCCAAGGATGTCATTCGAGCAATACCAGTTTCATTCGAGCAATGCCAGTTTCATTGTTCTCATTCTACACATGTCGATTTATGTTGCCCATGCAAGAAGGAAGCTTCTAACATGCCAATGAATCTCTCATCATTTAAGTAAAACAACATATTAAGGAACAAGTCACTAAAATTAGAATAAAGTAACCCCTCAAAAGTACCATTAGATAGAGAGAGAAAAAAATACGTTCAGATAATTTTTTACTCTCCTCTTTTCCAAGAGTGAATTATTTTGACTTGATATACAGTTGAAGAAAAAAAATGATAATCATAAATTAATTTTGGTTAGGTTTTGTAGCTTTAAATTAAAGTTATATCAAATATACTAATATGTCCTTTAATTTTATGATCTTAAACATGTAATATAAAAAGTTGAAATTCAAATGTCTCCCCCAAATAAAAGGCAGGTAGACCTCTCTACCTTTTTGAGAAAAAGGTGACAGCCTCCCCTCCTTTTTTTTAGTAATAATATATATTATTTGTAGAAAAATAATATATAAAATAAAAAATTATTAGAAGAAGTTTGATATATTTGAAGTACTATATCTCAAGAAAAATTAAATGTATTGATTATATTTCTAATTAAAAGAGAATTATTAAAAAAAATGAGTATATAATTTTTAAAATAGACATTATTAAAATAAATATTGTTTCCTTAAAATCTTAACACCTCCATTTAATTTTGACCTTGAGCCGCCCCTCATAAAAGGATATTTTTTTTAAAACGAACTTAAAAACAAGGAAAATCATTCTTTCGTGAAACGGAAAAGGGCCTAAAATGACATTCAACTATGTGAAATAGTGCAAAAATATCCTCCGTCCACCTATTGGGCCTAAAATGTCCTTTCTGACTACCTATTGGGTCTTAAATGGTCTTTTTGTCTATCTATTGAGGCTATTTTACCCTTTTATTTAAGAAAAAATTATATAATACCACAACTTATCTTTATTAAACTATATAAAATCTCTATCATTTTTTATTAGAATTAATCAAATAAATAGTGCACAATATCAAAATTTTGTCATTCTAAATTGATCTAATAAATAAAAAGAAAATAACATAAATAGCCATTTTAAAAAAATTATTACATATACATAGCCATATTAGTTGGTTGTCAGATATAGCATATAAAATGTTTATTTTTATAACAGATTCTAATATTTAGAAAAATAATTATATATTAAATTTTCATATTTCTTATTTATTGTCTATTTTTATGGAAGCCTTTGTTCATTCTTTTTTTATATACTATATCAAAATTTATATTTTTCATTTTTATTGCCTGCTTTCACGATGCCTCCATAAAAATATATGGTATATTTATATCATAAAAATCTATGGTATATTTATATATTATGCAAATTATATTTATATCATAAAAATACATGATATATTTATACCATATAAATTATATTTATACCATAAAGATACATGGTATATTTTAGATGTAAAAATTTTATACCATGTAATACTGAAAATATATATTTATATTTAATAAATAATTTTTTAACAAGAAAAGTATTTCCGGCATAATGAGATAGACCATGAATATTTATCCTATAAATTATATCAAAAATATAATAATGATCTGACTTTGACATAAATTATATTTATACATCAAAAATACATGATATATATGTACTTCCAACATAATGATTTTTATTTCATAAATATTTATCCATAAAAAATTATCGTTAACCCGTTACATTAGAATTAAAAATGCACGAAAGCGATACCCTCTACAGCTTGACCTGCGGCAGTCCCTTGACCAACTCCAGGTCCAATAGAAGCAAGCCCTAAGGCCAATCCAGCAGCAATAACGAAAGCGGCAGAAATCAGTGGATTCATGATAAGTTCCTCGTACCAAAAAAAAGAAATGGATAATGATACAATCAACAAATGAATTATGACTTAATTATTCCCACACTAGGACTCGTCCAGTCGAAGTAATTATATTTGAATTTTGAATATAATAGAGAGTTTTGAAAGTAGAGATTATCTTTTTCACTTTAATTTGAAAATTGAAAATATAACTCTTAAACTAAGTTGAATTGATAATTAATTATAGGATTAAATTAGAAATTATAATTATCTTTTATGTAAAAAAATAACATATTTTTGTAATATTGAAAAAGTACTATTATTTATGTAATTAAGTTTTAAGGATGGTCTTTTCATGTAATTTGCCTAAATAAAAGGGGAAAATAAGGCCAATAGATAGATGGGAAGGACATTTTAAAACCAACAAGTAGGTGAGAAGCGCATTTTAGACCCAATAGGTAGACGGAAAGGGCATTTTAGATCCAATAGGCAGACGGAGGGCGTTTTCACACTTTTTTACACTGTTGAAGGGCATTTTAGGCCCTTTTCCGTTCGTGAAATAAAGGGAGCACTATGAAAAAGGCTTAGTGAAAATTTATTCCTGCAATCACTATTTCCTAATAGAATGATCTTTTTTATGCAATCTATTTCCTCTCTACAATAAGTATCCTACATAATTTCATTCCCAACGGGGGATCTTTTTTTTTTGTTTTTTGTTTCGCATTTCTCATCAAAGGTGGCCCAAGGGCCACTTGACTGGTTAAAAAGGGGATTTTTTCATTACTTCAACTAGTACCGATTGATGGGAGAGAGACATATGTGGATTAGTACAATTCATTATTTATTGGCCGACCACTACATAAGTGGAGCTTGTCTGGATAGTTAGTATTGCTCATTTTATAATGTATCGGTGTAGTATTATTTACTAATTTAATATTTAAAAAATTTATCATTTATGTTTCATTTAAGATCATAATATCAGTCAACTATAAATTTTTTCCTCAAAAAATACTAAATACCTCAAAAGCCTTTTTCTCTCTTACTTGGCATGCCATGACATTAAAATCACATTTTTTTAAAATAATAAACCATTTAATTCATCAAACTCATTTAATCAAAATTATAACTTTATTTTTAAAAAAATGCATTGATTTCATGCTTAAATATTCTTTACCACACTTAATCTTTACCATATTATTTTACATTAAAATCTCTAGATAACTTATTTAATTTAGTAATAGTATTTTTTTAAAGAAAACAACTAATCTTTATAGGCAATTTATATAAAACCTGAATGATCATCTAGGAAAATAACTATAGAAAAAAATAATATAAATACCTAAGGATGAGAATTATTTTTTAATAAATTAAAATATTTTTTTAAAAAAATAAGATTATAATATTGGTTAAATGAGTTTGATGATTTAATATGTTTATTATTTTTTTAGAAAATGATGGCTTACTGATATGAGATGTTAATAAGAAGAGCAGGAGACTTTTGATGTCTTTAGTGATTTTTTGAGAAAAATATTGATAACTAAGTGATATTGTTGTCTTAACAAAAACAATGTGATTTTTATAAGCGACTCCAAAAACATGGATTACAATTCAAGAAAATAACTTTAGAAAAAATAGAAAGTTTAAATATTGGTAAAAGATTTCTAAGGAAAATTTCTTCTTAATAAATTAATATATTTTTGTTAAAGAAAATAATAAGAATATAATTTTGATTAAATAAGTTTGATGAGTTAAATAGGTCTATTAGTAAAAAAGAATCTAATGACATGGCATGCCAAATAGAAGAGAAAGGACATTGTTGTAACGCCCTGAAATATGGTTCCTGGGATGTCACATGGTGCTCCGAACTACAAGTAGTCCTGAGCTAACCCTGGCTGCCCTTTTCTAGATCTAAATCTCAAAATAAGGAAGTGTAGATAAAAAATCATAATATATGTGGAAAACGGTCTGAATCATCTGAGTATATCTGAAACATACTAAATCTCAAAAGTCTGATAAAATAAATGTTGAAAATCTGAATACAAACTCAAAGGTCTAAATTTGAATCTAACAGTCCGACAAGCCTCTACTATCTGAATTTAGAGAGTCACTGGGACAGTCCCCAGCTGACTCAACTTTCTGAAATGAGTAAAGACATATCTACTAGTAACTTAGAAATCTGAATAACTAAGTCCTCGAAACTATGAGGACTTACCAACTGCAGGGATGCAGATAAGATGCTCGAAGATCAATCACACTGCTGAGACTGAGCATATGTACCTACATTATGAGACAATGTATCACATAGACATATATGTGGATCAGTACTTTGATGATGTACTAAGTATATGGGGGTGTATGCAATAAGTAAACAATATCATCATAGTTTATAAAATCGTGCATGCTAAATGTAAATGACTCACGTAAGCTTGAGTAATCTGAAATCTGAAAATAAAATCATGAATAACAAAGCATGTAATCTAAGTCTTATGAGTCATCACACTTAGTCTGAAATCTGTATTTCTGTTCTATTTCTCAAATCACATAGGCTAAGTGAAGTCTGAAAACTTATTTTGTATATCTTAAGGCTTCAAATCAATAAAATATTTAAGAGTAGGAGACATCTTTTGGGAGGTTCTTCTAACCGACATGTACACCATGTAAGCATTCATGGTGTCCCACGACTAGCCCCTATAAAGTTAGGGTTGTTCTACCCTTTCCATCGGAATAGAACAATCTAATCTGTGTGATCACAATCTGAGTCATCCACATAAAAGTGGGAATAATCTGATAATCTGTACCTACGGAGGCACGTAGTTCTGGGGTATGAAACCATAGTAACTTACCCATATTGATGCTAAATACTACTCCCAATCTCATGCTCAAAATCTTAATAAATCCACTTTAGAACTTATACAAAGGTTTACAGAAAACCAACTATGCTTTGCTTTTTCTTTAAATCTCAAATCTTCTTAAATAAAGTGGATTCTTTATCTAAAATCTGAAAATAATCTAGTCATAGGGTGCTTATAGCACAAACAATCTTAAACAACAATCTTTAAATGAGGTCCAATGGCCCAAGCATCAATCTCATGTTAAAACATCTCAAAATTAATACTTGGTAATGTAAACATTCATAAATCATCTTAAAATCTGGAAATTACTGCACAAGGCATAGAAATATGAGTAAAGTCATGTAATTCAACTTCTAAATCATGGAAAATCTCATAATCTTGCAAATGATGATAATGGGTATAAACCCTAACTTGAAATACATGGAAAATCATATAAATTACAGTAAATTTATAATAAAAGTAAAGTTTTGGGCACAATGATGAAAGATTTATCCTTGTTCAAACCCCACATACCTTAATTGATGATCTTTGATAAGAAACTCGAATCTTGAATTCCTATTGATGTTTTGGAGATGGCTTCTTAGTGTTCTTGTATTGGGAATCCTTAAATTTAGAATATCTTGAAGAATTAAGGGAGAAATTCTAAGTTTCTTGGAGAGGAAGTGTGATGAGCTAGGGTTTTGCTTTGAGGAGAATGATGAATAGGGAATAAAGTGATTTGATATTTGAGTAATCTTCTATTTTTTGAACGAATTAGGAAGGTTGGGGGATTTACCAAAATAACCCCTTTAAATTATTAAACGAAACTGGAAACGTAATTTTTTCCCGATCTGGGTGGCCACTGTGACGCGCCACAATCGCGGTGGCTCACTGGAAAAAGAACGAGTGGGAATTGGGTTCCCTCCGTGACACGCCACCATCACGGAGCCCCTAAGTTTGCCATTTCGACCACTGGCGCGACGCGCCAATATCGCGGAGTGACACTAAAATTTGCCAAACGGGAAATTGGGCCTCTCTGCGATGCGCCAAAATCACGGAGTCTCACTGGAAATTGACAATTATGATTTTACGTTTCTCCGCGATGCGCTAAGGATCCAAATCACGGTGTTTTATGACTGGAACTTAAAATAGCCATAACTTTTTATCCGGTTATTGGATTTATGCGAATCTTATATCATTGGGAAGCTAATTCAATTTCCTACATCATGAAAAGTCCAAATCTAAAGAATTTCACACTAAATAAACATCACTCATTCTAGAAGCTACTCCTTGCTTATTTTCGGGACGAGTTTAGGATAGGAAAATCGCGGGATATTACAATTGTTGGACAATAAAATTTTGAATCGAGAAAATAAATAATCAAGATAAGAAAAATATTGCCACAACCATTTTATTGATTTTAATAAGTGAGTGTTACAATCTCTATGAGTCCTCTGATTCACCTTTTCAGATATAAATTCAAGGGCTTTGAACTTGATTTGTGAACTTGATGGATTTGATCTTGACTTATGCTTGAATCCATGGGATTTGGAGCTTGTTCTTGAACCTTGCGGCCTTGATCTTGAATCTTGATTTGCGAATTTGATGAACTTGATCTCGACTTTTTCTTGAATCAAGGGTCTTTGAGCTTTTTCTTGAATCTTGTAGTCTTGATCTAGAAGAACTACTCTTGAATGCTTGAATTTGTAGAGAAATTTGCGGTGTTTGATTCACGAGCTCTCTCTTGCTTCTTTCTAGAATTTTTGATCCCTTTTCTGAATTATGAGATCCCTATTTATAGTTGTAGGAATTAAAGGGTCATAATGAATATGAATTTCTTTTGACCAATCAGATACAAGTGACATGGCACCTTTTATAGGCTTTTGATTTCACTAAGTCTGTTGTATCATTTTGACATGTGGCATGGTACTATTGGACCTTTCACTTGACTTTACATGTCATGTCATTTGATACGTGGCGCTCATTTGGGCTTCTAAAATATGACAACATCTTGTGCTTAGCAAAGTGGGCTTATCATTTAAAGCCTAAATCAATGGGCTAGACTAATAAAAAGTGGACTTTAATTAAATTCATACATGTTTGGACTTTAATAATCAGTCCAATTATATTAATCCGCAATATTTATTTGGGATGAATATATTTTAAATTTAATATACTCCGAATTTTGTACGGATTTTAATTTAATAAAATTCCATTGCCTACAAAATGCCCCCTACTTCAAGGCTGGTCGAGTGTATACATTAGAGACTAGACTTGAAGTGTGATTATTTAAACAAGTTTCATTCGTACTTCAAAGATTTTCATACATATGAACACCTCATTTCTTTAGTTGAGAAAATTTAAAGTTGAACCATGCAAATTGCATATTGATATTGCCTCTCAAACACTCTTTTTTAAGCCCCAATTTATTTTATGAATTTCTACACGTAAGACTCATCGATGAGACATGGTATCCAACTCTAATAATGAATTTTTTAATGATGTTCGCTTCTACTAGGATATTTTGACTTTGTCCAATTCCAAATAGATTTTGAAAAACTCTTCACCGCCTTACTTAAACATGAATAAAACTCTTCCAATTTGAATTTATATCGGAGATAAAAACCCTTCCAAACTGAATTTATATTGCATAAGGAAATAAACCCCAATTTGAATTTAGATTGAAGAAGGAAACAACCTCTAATTTGAATCTATATTGGAGATGGAAATCCTTTCAAATTGAATTTATATTGGAGAAGAAAACAGTCACCCCTATAACTCTATAAAAGGAAGTAGGTTCCCCACTTTTTCAATATCAATTTTGGGATTTCCAAGCCATGAATAATGTTGAGGTAATTTCTTTCTCTTCTACTTTTCTTTTATTTTCGTCACCTTTTTTCAGCCTAGCATGTTAGTGGTGAAAATTCATATCTCATTGTAGGACTATCAAAATCATGAACCGTTCGATACTATAGAAAATAGACTTTTACATCTATAACGTATCCAAAATTCAGATTTAAAATCCTTCAATATAATTTTCGATAATTTTTTGAAGTTAGCCCTAAATTTTATCATACTGAAAATTTCAGATTTGTGCGTATTCGTCAAAACTTTCATATATTGAAGTAGGAAGGACCAAATCACAAGCCGCTTAAATTTTGTGAAGATAGACACAAAGATATACAATATATACAAAATTTATAATTTAATACCTTTGAAACCTTTTCAGGTGTTATCCCGAAGTCAACATTGGATTTTGGTGCACCAACAGTTTCATATTTGCGCAACAACACCAAAAAATTATATCTCAATGTGGGAGTATCAAAATCATAATCCGCTTGATTCTATAGATATCGGAAACATGCATACATGACATACCTAAGATTTGGAATTTAACACCTCTTGGATCATTCTATATAAATTTTTGAAGTTGACCCTAGATTCTGTCCGGCAGAGAATTTCAGATTTGTGCCGCCTCACCAAATAATTATATCTTGATGTGGAAACATCATCATCAAAAGATGTTCTGATTACTGGAAATCATACTTTGATGGCTTCATCCTCACCAAAACATCTTGTCTCAAGCTCATCCAAGTTGGTGATATATGGCTTTTAAGCTCGAAATGTCCTGACAGGTAAAAAACTCTTTTTTATTTGTGTTGTCTTTCCCTTTTTCTTTTTGTAAGTGAATGACAAGTTATTGCTCAAGATAATGCCTTTTATGCAAAGGTGATAATCTTATGATGCAAAGGGATGACTACTCGTCCCTTCCATAAGAAAGGTAATTCTATGAGTAATCTTATGACGCACAGGGATGGATACTCGTCCACGCCCTAAGAAAGGTAATTCTACGAGTAATCTTATGGCGCAAAGGGATGGATACTCGTCTCCGTCCTAAGAAAGGTAATTTTAAGGGAAATGTTACGGTGCATAGGGATGGATACTCGTCCCCGCCCTGAGAAAGGTAATTCTACCGGTAATCTTATGGCGCATAGGGATGACTACTCATTTTTGTCCTAAGAAAGGTAATTTTAAGGGTAATCTTATGGTGCATAGGGATGGATACTCGTCCCCGCCCTAAGAAAGGCAATTCTATGAGTAATCTTGCGGCGCATAGGGATGGATACTCATCCTCTCCCTAAGAAGGTAAACTCAAGAAGGATTGAAGGATTTAAAGACTTCAACTTATAGACACAGAGAATCTGAAGACTCTAACTTTTAGACTTTGAAGGCTTCAATATGGCAGATTTGAGGGCTTCAATTTGAAGACTTAGTGAATTTGAAGATTTCAACTTATATACATAGAGCATATGAAGACTTCAAATTGTAGACTTTGTGAACTTGCAAGCTTCAATATGGTGAATTTGAAAGCTTCAACATGAAGACTTAGTGAATTTGAAGACATTAACTTATAGACATATATCACTTGAAGACATCAACTATCAGACTTTGTAAACTTAGAGGCTTTAATATAGTGAATTTGAAAGCTTCAACATGAATATAGTGAATTTAAAGACTTCAACTTATGTCAAAGGAGATCATATTTCATAAGGATCTGTCCATCGAGCCACCAACACTTGGTACATGTCTGAAGATTGATGAAACAAAAAATCTCTTGAAGATTGACCTTTTATATGAACGAAAACTTGTATGTCTTTTTGACACTTGTGCAACTATACTCAGAATGAAATTTTGAGCATCTACGTACCTCAGTGAAGAGGATCAAGTCACAATGTAGTTTTGGGTGAGTGTTTTATTTCGGAGTCCTAACTTTTACCTAGGTCGCCTCTTTCAAGATTTTCAACCTAGGTGACTTTTCTTTTTCTTTAGTGATACACAGTTTATACTTTTGCGGGCTAGGAGTAAACATCCAATTTCTACTCGTGCTCCTTGTCGTAATGGATATCCCAAGTCTAACCAGGACCGGGGTGTCCCCGTTACCCAACCCAACCTCTAAACACGTACCCTGAGTCGGATGAATTCTGAACATATAACAAGATGGCATTTTATAAAATTTCAGACTCTAGGATAGGTCCATAACTGTGACCAGCACAAGCAAGTCTAACCATCCAATACCAAACCAATAACCATACCAAAACCAAAATAATAACCAAGTTATGTCCATAACATAATAGGATGCAACAATCATAAATACAGTCAAACAGTAATAGACCCAATACCAATGCCAATACTAAGGCAGACACCACTGCCGACACCGCCCATACCAACCCATAGTAATTTTACAAAGCCTCTAACCGAAAGTAAAACAATATCCGATTGGGATATGCCCCCAACCATAGCCAAATCCAATGTCTATGAAATAACCTAAGTATGTGAAAACATCCATGACATGAAATGGAGCCTTCCAGAATATGGAAATTCACAACTTTAATCCAACTAAGATGATCCCGAATCCAATCACTAAGTAGGAGGAGTAGAATAGCCCATTCCTGCATCACGTGCGGATACAGCCGCCTGAACAAGATTTAGTGGGTGAACTCTAGCATGCACTCAGGATAAGGATAAAATAATACCAACGTTTAAAACCAAGTAAATCAACCATATACATTCATAACTATACATATATATATATAACCATGCTGGGAAAGCAGGGGCGGACCTACCTTGTATTTTGGGGTGCTCCGGCACCCACTAAACTCGACGCGTAATAGGTATAATTACATAGAAAATATATGAAAATAGGTATAAAACATATAAAAGCACCCACTAAAACAAAAGTTGGTTGGGTGCATTGGCATTTAAGTTGATTTTAAGGTGCTTCATTAGAAGGAGGTCTTGGGTTCGAACCTCATTGAGGTTATTTTTTACTTTTTCTAGTTTTTAAATTTTTTAAGCACCCACTATCATTAAATCCTGGGTCCACCACTGTGGGAAAAGGAATCGGGTTTAACATGCCTTTAAAACTATTAACATGGGTATGTGTAGGTTAACCATCCTAGAACCACCCACGGGCTATAAGGGTCCAATGTAACCCCCTGAATGGGCCCTGATGTATGTAGCCACACGAAACAAAGATACCCTAGGAGTAGGGGATTCCCGAGTACCCTTCGCTCTCCATGATACATATATACAAGTGTACATAGGGGATTCTCCTGTACCCCGTAAGTATCATATATGGTCACCATAACCAATCCTCATGTCGGCAAATATGAGTTTCCAGTGTCCGTCCTTTGGACTCACACCTTCACGGTTAGCAATCACACCCCACCATTATTGCCCAATTAAATCCATTACCGTACAACCATACCACCATTCATTTATTATTAACCACGGCTATAAGTAGTAGTATCGTCATACCGACTATAGCTTGCAAGCAATATCGTTAGCCATCCTTTTTAAGAAGAAGGGATTCCCATGTACCCATAGATTATGTTATAAAGTTGACTTGGGGGAATCCCATGTACCCCACAAGTGATCATTATTATGCTTTCTTGGGGATTCCCTTGTACCCCACAATGCTTTCAATTAGACCAACCATAACCACCAAGACATTACCATTTAACCATTCTAAATCATTTATACTATTTAGGGTTCCATTACCAAGTTATACAATGCATAGATCAATGAAAGTCCAACAATTTAACCAAAAACATTCTCATAGGCATTTTATCAAAACATGTTGGGGGCATAATATTTCCAAATCCAAAACCAAGTACCAGTTAACCATTCCCATGCAACCAAATGTTCAAACCACCATAATAATAGGAAAACCATAAGTAAAAGACATGGGAAAACCATAACCAACCATTGTAACCAAAACCCCGAACATATATTTGAAAATCCAAAACCATACAATATTTATGCCATGAAAACAATTCATCAAACATTCCTTTAGTTGGAACTAACAATGAGGGAGGAGTAACATGCCTTAGATTACGAAGATAACTGAGAGAAAACAACCTTGTAAACCCCAAATTACTCCTATTGATGAAATCCTAGCCTTCCTTGACCCAAGAGCCTTGACAAAATTTGAGAGAGTTTTAAGAGAGTTTGAGTGATTGCAAATAGGTTAAATGATATCACAAAAAAGCTATAGTCGTGGGGCCTTAAGAGGTTAAGAGGAGATATATCAAGATTACCCCCAACTTAAACTGCCTAAAATCCCCACAGGGTGGTATGACTACCCCATACCAATCATACCCTACCATACGAGTGGCACCCAACCTCGTACCCTAGGCCTCTCCTTGGACTCCAACACTGTCCAACATACAACCACCCAAGCTAACCCATACCCAACCATACGATTAGTACCATGAAATAGTACCCTAGGCAGAATCATGAGGGGTTGAACACTGTCTAACATACGAGTTGGACTATACGACTCGTACCCTATCCTCATGACTCATTGTGAGCCACTCGTACTCAGATCCAAGTTAAGTTACTAAGTTTCAGATTAGCTAAAGGAAACCCAAACTAACGACCCATCACCAACTATATGACTCGTACCCACCTAGTTGTATCTATTCTAGAAATTCAACCCCCAACATTGGACAACATACGACTAGGTCACATGACCCATACCAAGTTATACAGCTAGCACCCCCAAGTCGTATAATGTCCAGAAATCAAAAATCGAGAAATTTTTCTAAGGGTAAAAATGATATGACCCGAACCAGGGCCTTGTCATAATAGGCATCCCAAGTCCAACCAGGATCAGAGACCACCCCCATTACGTAACCCAACCAGCCTACGTATATCCTGAGTCGGCTGAATTCTAAAAATATAACAAGATAGCTTTATTGTATAATCCAAGACTCTGGGATACATCTATATCCGTGGCCACCCAAACGAGTCCAATCGTCAGATACCTAACCGATAAACAATATCAACCAAACCATAATGAAAACCATAACCATATGAGTTCCATAATAATTATATAATCCCAAAATAAAAGAGGATGGAACAATGAGAAATTTAGTCCTATAGTATCAGCTCCAATACCAAGGCTGACACCAATAATGATCCCGCCTATACCAACGCATAGTAGTTCCACAAAAACCTCTAACCAAAAGAATACCAAAATCTGGTTGGGTCATGCTCGCAACCATAGCCAAAACAAATATCCATAAATAAACCAAAATATGAAATAACATCCATGAAATAGGGACTTCCGAAAAGATGGAAGCTCACCACTTCAATCAAATAGCTGATCCCAAAGTCTGATCGCTAAGCAGGAGGAGTCGAACGACCGGTTCCTGCATCGCATGGGGATATAGCCACCTGAAGATGGGTTAGCGGGTGAACGCTAGCATGAAATCAGGATAATGATAAAATAATGTCATTTAACAAAACTAATAAAACCATCCGTATGCATAGAAACCATAAATATATATATATATAACCGTGCTGGGAAAGGGAACTGGGTTTAGCATGCATTTAAAACCATTAACTTGGGTATGTGTGGCTTAACCGTCCTTAACCACCCTCGGGCTATATGGGTCTAGTGTAACCCCTGAATAGGCCCCGATGCGTGTAGCCATATGAACCAGAGATACCATAAGAGTAAGGGATTCACAAGCACCCTTCACCCTTCATGATACATATGTACAGTGTACTTAGAGGATTACCGTGTACTTCATAGTATCATATAAGGTCACCATGACCTAACCCTCATGTTGGCAAACATGAGTTTCCAGTGTTCATCCGTTGGACTCCCACCTTTACGGTTAGCTATCACACCCCGCCTTTATTGCCCAATTAAAACCTTTTTCAACCAACCAAACCATTGTTATTAACTGAGGCTATACATAGTGGTATCTTCATACCGATTATAACTTGCAAGTATTGTCCCTAGCCAAACTTTTTGAGATCAAGGGATTCCCATGTACCCATAGACACATTATCTAATTAATTTGGGGGAGTCCCATGTACCCCACAAGTGTTCCATTATTATGATTACTTGGGGGATTCCATTGTACCTCACAAGAATGATTGTTAAACCCAAAACCAGTCCATTTTGACCATTCCAAACCATTTAACCATTTAGGGTTCCATTACCAAGTTTAAACCATGCATAAGTTCCATTAAAAAAATCCAACAATCTAGTGGAAACATTCTCAAAGGCATTTTATCAAACACATTGGGGGTATAGTATTTCTAAAACCAAAGCCAATTACCAAATTCCCATGCAATCAATCATCCAAAACAGCTATAAAAGCATAATTAAAACATGGGAAAACCATAACCAAACATTTATAACCAAAACCCCTAAATTATATTTGAAAACCCAAAACCATATAATAATCAAACCATGAAAACATTGTATAAAACCATGTCGTTAGTTAGAACTAACAATGAGGGAAGATAACATGCCTTAAATTGAGTATATGATAGAAAGAAATCACCAACACAAACCCCAAATTATTCCTTAAGATGAAACCCTAGCTTTCTTTGCCCAAGAACTTTAGAGAGTGTTTTTTAAGTGTTAAAGAATAGAAGAATAGGGAAAATAACCTCCCAAGTGTGTTAAAAGTTGTGGGGCCTTATTAGGTTAAGTGGGGAAATGTCCAGATTTCCATCACTTAAACTGCACCAAAATTCGGTCAGAGGGATACGACTATCCATACCAGTCATACACTCTTATACGAGCGGTACCCACCACTCGTACCTTAGGCCATCTCCCTTGGACCCAACACTGTCCAAGGTACGACTCACCCTAAACCATGTCGTATCCATGCATACGATTGGTACCTATGATTCGTACCCCTAGCAGAATAGAATCTAAAGAGAATTGAACACTGCCCACCATACGAGTCCATGGTATGACTCGTACCCTGGCTTATGGCTCATGGTGATTGACTCGTACTTAGGTCCAAGTTAGTCTACCAAGTCTAAGATTAAGTGAAGGAAATAACCAAACCAAATGACCCGTGTCCATCCATACGATTCGTACAAAACAAATAGTACCCAATCCAGAAACCAAATCCAACTCACCAACCAACACTAGTCAATATACGACTAACCCATACCACTCGTATCCTAGTGTACGAGTCATTTCCCCTAGTCGTATCCTGTACAAAAACTAGAAATCCAGGAAATTTACTAAGGGCCAGAAACCCAGGGAGTTTCAGTCTCCCCTACAAGGATGATTCATCCCCGAATGACAGATAAGGAAGTACAAGCACGAATTACACCCCAACATAACCATTCGAACCTTTAAATAAGTTAGAAAACAAAGACATCATCAGAATACATACCTTCCGTATGATTATCCAGAGCAGAAAATAAATGTGGAAACTTGAACTTCATGTCCTCTTCCGCATTGATGATAGGGGAATTTACACGCCTATATCAATATATTTTGCCCATATTTTAGCCTAGTTTTGAGAACAAAGTATATATTTCATGCACTTTTAGTCCTTTTTCCTGTAAATGAGCTAACGAACATGATTAGTAAAGTTTCAGGTATAAATGATGCAGAATTCAGCATTTTATGGCTTACTTGACGCAAAAGAAAGCTCACGAAGGAAGGGAAGGGAGTTTACACGCCTAAGGACCAAAACTGCTGCATGGAAAATCTGTCCCGAGCTAAAACAGCATTTCTGAAGACTTTGGGGATTTGCTGTAACTTAGTTGGATTTGGACAATGATACATTAACCTAGTACAATTGGGTTATGTATTTCATTAGTTTATTTGGATTATGATAATGTTACATTAACCTAGTATAATTGGGTTAAGTATTACATTAGCCTAGTAGAATTTGGTTAGATATTTTATTTATCTAGTAGGATTAGGATATGGGTATTATAAATACCCTATCATGCTAGAGATTTGTAAGGAATTTGGGAGGAGGGAGACCACAATACTTTCTTCCATCCCTCTCATATTCCACTACAAACAATTCTACAACTCTTCTAATCTTTCCATTAAGTCTATTTTTCTTCTTCTACTCTTCTATTCTTAAATTCCACAACAAGAGAATCGTTACTTTGCCTAGGAATTCACGCCTCACGCCTACCACCTAAGCTACACGAAATTACTCAATCTTGTGGTATAACAACAATGTCAATCGTGATCTCCTTCGCATTCATGGGTAACTAAACTTCTCTGTTGGGGTTATGGAAGTCGTATGAGATACTATCTATTGCTGTGAGTTTGTGAGTTCGCGACACGTATACTGCTTATATCATTATTCTCTTCATCTTAGTCTACATTCTTTGTGGTTGCAAACGCAAGAATACGCCAGTATAACATTTAACTTGTTCGAAAGAAAGGTTATTTGTCTGGAAAAGAGATAATGTCAAGGTAGTAGGGTCACCCCCTAAAATTCCCTACTAAAAAGCTAGTGTCGTAACTGGACTAACCTCTTGGAGAATTCGTACCGTTAGACACGCTTTAAGCTCGAAAGAGTTAAAGTGAAATAATCCTCGAATAGGTCGAAAGACGCCTGGATTTACCATCGAATACAATTCTCTATAAGCAGTTGCATGTCAGAATTCTACACACTCATAGCCAATAGAGACGTATACCTCAGAAGGTGGACATAACCCCAACGCCTCAATTCTCATTGTTTCACAACCTACTAAACATTCTTACTCTTTTTACTTTGCTATTGCCATTTTTAGCTACTATTTGGTTACATTACTTGCACAACAAGAATCCCCCCTTTTTACGAGACTTGCACCAAAAGTTTAGTAATTTTGCTTACTTGTTGGCCAAGCTATTCCCTGTGGGATCGACACCCAACCCTGTTGGGTTCTATATTTTCTAACGACCGCTTTACACTCCTACGAGAGCTGTAGATTGAGTGTTATCAAAAATTTGCGCCGCTTCCGGGGAATACAAGTGTCAATTAAGTTCGTAATAATTACTAGACCCTTTGGTCAAAGACTCTCGTACTTTTAGTTTTCATTTTTGTTTACTGCAGGTTTTTTGTTCAGTACATCAATGGATGCACAACGTGAAATACCATTCGATGATGATGATCTTGATGGAGCTGGTTCCACTGGAGCCATTATTCTTCCGCCATTAGCCCCCGGAGCCAAGTTCAACATCACGAGCACCATGATTTAGTTATTGCAACTCAAGGGATTATTTGGTGGACTAGCAGGCGATGATCCGAATATGCATCTCATCAACTTTATTTCTACATGCAAGTCGTTTGACAATCCTGGAGTTGGTCAGAATGCAATTCGGTTACGCTTATTTCCATTGTCTCTGTCTGGGGAGGTAACTCTATGGTTGAATGGGCTGACTCCTGATTCTATTACAAATTGGAGGCAATTGAGAGACGCTTTCCTCGAAAGATTCTTTCCGCCATCCAAAAGAGCACAATTGAGAGATGAAATCAGCAACTTTCGTCAGCTTCCAACTGAAGCCCTTCATGAAACATGGGAGAGGTTCAAGACGAAGCTAATGAGGTGCCCAAACCATCACATGACTAATGTTCACCTAATGGAGATACTTTACAGAGCCTTGAATTCAATAACTAAACCAGTGGTGGATAATGCGGCTGGAGGATCTTTTATGGACCTCACCTTTGGTCAAGCAAGCAATATGCTAGATCGCATGACGAAACAAAGTAGAGCTTGGCATACCAGGGATTCCGAGGTAGCAAGCCCCACTTTATCTATTAGCATGACTGCAGACCAAAGAAGAAGACAAGAAGAACGTGATCAAGATTTAGCGCACATGAAAACGCAAGTGGATCTTCTGACAAAGCATTTATTATCAGGGAAGACCGAAAAAGTGAAAGTTGTGGCGCTAAAAGGAAGAGACGAATCTGATTCGGAAGAGGAGGCCAACTACTTGAACAATCAGGGGGGTTTCCGTGGGAATACCCAAGGAAACCAAGGTCGGAACTATTATGATAAATCTGGAATCAAAGACCAAGGTAGTTGGAAGAAAAATAATAAAAAGAGTGGTTTGTACGTTCCCCCTGGTAGACGTGATACCACCACATCTAATTTTGGAAGTATGGAAGACATGATGGCTAAATTATTGAAAGGAGTGGAAGCAATGAGTGCGGGAGTTACTGAGGTAATTAATGATTTGTCCTCCATGAAACAACTAGTTGATTCTTATTCCACTTCAATCAAGCAAATAGAGCAGTAATTGAGCCAACTTTCAGCAGCACTCAATTAAAGAAAGGCTGGCACTTTACCTAGCGATACTGTGCAAAACCCAAGCAATGATGGGTCATGCATGGCCATCACTACCAGAAGTGGTAAGGTGCTGGAACCTTCAGCAAAAGGCAAGCAAGTGGTTGATGAAGTTGGGGACATGGATGATAACGCAAAAGGAGGAGATGCCGCAACAACCAGTCCTGACGTCAAGGACGTCACGCCCAGTGACGTGCAGCCAGAAAAAATGGAAAAACGGAAGCAAGAGGAGAAGAAAACCGTGGAGAGAACACTTCCATACTCACCACCACCTTTTCCCCAAAGACTGGAGAAGGTGGCGGATGACACTAAGTTCAACAAATTCATGACTATGATAAAGCAGCTGACCATTAATGTTCCATTGGTGGAAGCACTTGAACAAATGCCTGGGTATGAAAAATTTATGAAGGATCTTTTGACAAAGAAGCGGGCAGCAAGTTATGAGTTGAAAGATGATGTCCATCACTGCAGCGCAATCGCTACCCGATCAATAGTTCAGAAGAAGGCTGACCCCGGAGCTTTCACTATTCCTTGCACCGTTGGATCTTTGAACTTTGCGTAAGCATTATGTGATTTAGGAGCCAGCATCAACTTGATTCCATTATCTATCTATAAAAAGTTGGGGTTGGGTGATCCTACTCCAACCAATATGAGGCTCATCATGGCGGATAGGTCGGTAAAACGACCTGTTGGTATCCTATGTGATATCTTGGTAAAGGTTTCTTCATTCATCTTTCCAGCAGACTTTGTTATTTTGGATTGTGAAGCGGACTCAGAGGTTCCCATAATCTTGGGACACCCTTTCCTTTCTACAGGAAGCGTGCTTATTGATTTTAGAGCTAATGAGCTCTCATTCTGAATAAATGACGAAATAGTTCGCTTTGATGTGTGCAAATCAATGAAGCAACCTAAAGAGCTGAACGTATTCTCGATGGCTGATGATGATGAGAAAGAACTACTTGAAGAAGAGCAAATTATTGATGACCTAGTGGCGGTTGTGCTCATGAATGAAGAGAGTAAGGATGCTGAAAATTACGAAGAAGCTATTTGTGCTCTATCAGGATTAGGGATATATCGCCATACTCCCAAGAAGCTGGACCTCGATCTCAAAAATCGACCCACACCACCAGCCAAGCCATCTATTGAAGAGCCACCAATGCTAGAATCGAAAGAGCTCCCCGATTATCTAAGGTATGTGTTCTTGGAAAGTATAAATATACTTTCGGTGAGTGCGAATGATTTAAGTAAACAGCACGTAGAGGCTCTCATCTCTGCTCTGAAGAGATACATGAGAGCTATGGGTTGTACTATTGATGATATAATTGGTATCCCTCCTGGGATAGGCATGCACAAGGGTCATCTCGAAGAAGATTGCATGCCTACAAGTAAGCCTCATTGTCGTCTGAATCCATTCAGAAAATGATCCACCATCTATCTCGACGAAGTCTAAGTACTCGAGGTAACTATGTCGTGCCGCGACAATAAATCAAGCGCTAGATGGGAGGCAACCCATCATTTATCGTTTTTCATTTTTCATTTCGTTCTAGTATGTGTTTTGCTTTTGATAAACAAAAATCCAAAAATAAGAGTCGTGCCACGACCAAAACTAAGGCGCTTGGTGGGAGGCAACCCATCGTACTAATCGTTTTCATTTGGTTTTAAGCAAAAATAGGTGCAAGAGGTATTCAACGAGGAGATTGATTTCAATTGACGATTTGGACACATTGTATGGTAAAGTTGGTAAGTTAGGAATAGTGATGCATAAGGCTATGGATTGAGCATTGCTCATACCAAACTAGGCATCGAGGAAGGCTAGGCCTAGGTAAAACTAGGCCACGAACGATGCACAACCTATCATATAGCCTAAGGTCTCAGAATCTAGTGTGCTATACACTATGCGCCGCCCAGTCCTAAGTGTGCTATACACTATGCGCCACCTATGCTATAGCATTAGGTATCAGGATCTCATATGCCATAGACTATGCGGCGCATATGTCTCTAAATGCCATAGACTATGCGCCGCATATACCATGACTATGCCAAGCATTATGTGCCGCATATGTAGCATTTTTGTCTCCAAAACCGATTGTAAATGGGTCAAAACCCGACCCATTCTCTTCCTATATAAAGGGGACTTAGTCTTGAAACATAACCACACTAGAAATTAACCTAAAGGCGCCGCATTCCCTCTCCAAACCATCCCAAAATTTTTCTTTTTGCTCTTCCAATTCACAAAACCATCTCCAAAAGCTTCAACCAAGTAAGTACTCTCTTATTCTTCATTTATTTCTCGTAAGTACTACGTTGCTAGGTCTATTATAAGATGCTACATCATATAAGATTGATTGGTGATGTTCATGTGTTTTGATCGTTGATACAAAATCATGTGAGTAAACATATACGTAGGAAAATCTTGACTTGTTTCCGACTTGAACTTGGTTTTAATAGCATTGTTATACGATTTGCGGAATTGCTATGGTGATGAACATTGACTATCATGTTATGATCTTGTTACTTGGATACTTACATGCTAGACTATCCCGTTCATCGGGATAAGCCTTATAGTTGCCTACCGACTTAGGAGGTTGCGATTATTGAAAACATCCATACCATGTTACAACCCCTATGTAGTAGTGTTGTTATATCAAACATGAAAGTAGTGCAATGACTGCAAGTAGTAATACATTACTGATTTTCTTGTCGGAATATAATCCTTAAACGTATGCCGACGAAATCTGAGTAATCGACCACTTTCACTTCACTGATTTGTGTCAACAAAACTAAGTGTGGGGTGGTACCCCTACTGCTTGTTTATAGATTGTATCAACTAAGATTGTGCTGCCATTAACACTATTTCTAGTCTCAGGTACAATGGCACCTAAAGCGAGGCAAGGCAAGGAGAAGGCTACCACTTCCCAAAAGGGCAAGAAGAGAGGTAGAAAGGACCAAGGAGAATCATCCTCAACACAACTACCCCGCAGAATGTTTGGAATAAAATGGGTTCTTGAGGAGGAAGCCAAAGAATGGTACAGGAACAACAAAGAAAGAAGATATGTTCACGTCGACCTGATCAACAAGGACACCTTAGCGAAGAAGAAGCCGCGTATGTTGGCGAAAATCATGGCATTGAAGCTGGATTTCATCTTCCGCGATATGGGAGAATGTAATCTTGATTTGACAAGAGAGTTTTATGCCAACTGGTCGCCGAAAACAACAGGCAACGAAGTCAAAATTCGGGGCCAAGTGTTACAGCTCAACGCGGACTGGATCAACTCTTTTCTTGGCTTACCTTCGGTCGACCCAGCACCATTCAAAGAGCTGTACAGCAGGCCTCCTTATAGAGCAATTAGACACACACTTTGTGGAAGTAGATCGATGGCAAGGTGGGGCAGACATAAAGACACAGGGCGACACAACACCTTCCCCTATGCTTCACTGAATAGGGAAGCAAGAAACTGGATGCGTATTATCAACTCATGCCTTATTCCTGGGACTCAATACACCAAGATATCAAGAGATAGAGTGTGTTTGGTCTATGCTTTGATGACGAATGTCCCTATCAACTTTGGGGCAATCATTCGCTCTACCATGAGGAAGGCCAGACTCCACAAAAGGTCCCACTTCACGTTTGGAAATCTGTTGACAGCAATCTTGCGGAAGGAGGATATCGAAGAGGAACCAGCTGATCATAAACTCCCACACAATCCGAAGAAGGTTGACCTCACAAAGGTCAAAGATACTGAATCAACACATGGCATCAACCTTACTACGGCAGAGAGACATGCTCGGGATGAGAGTTTCTCCCGCCATATGTACGGCATGATGAGGTTTACAATGATGAGCGGAGGTCGTGTTCCCACTGCTGCAGAGCTCCAACAGCTGGACCATCACTAACCAATGAATATTCATGCATGGGAGATGTGTGGAGTAGGTACATACTTTGAGGAACCTCTAGATGATGATGTGCCGACTGATGACGATCGACGCTTGCCAGACTCTGACGAGGAGGAGAACTCTGACGACGAATCTTATGATCATTCCGACGAAGGGGGTATGACCCCCGACATTGAGGAAGAGTCCGACTAACCAGGTTCCTCATATTTATTTTCCACTGAGGGCAGTGTCCCGTTTAAGTGTGGGGTGGCGGTATCGTATGCTATACTTCTCTATCGCATCTATGTCTGTTTATTTTGTTGTTGTTTTTTCGTGTTTCAATTTTTTTTTGTTTTTGTTGTTTTTTCTAGCTTCGCATGAAATTATTTTGATAGGCAGCATGAGATTATAACAAGAGTATGTGCTACAATTGTGACTATTGAGACGTTTAGGCTCTAGTTGTGACTCATTATGTGATATTGAATGGTTCAAATTCCTTCACTTGTTGGGTCGAGAGTCTATATTACTTCCAAGCAAGTCGACCATGTGCCTTGTGTGTGTGAAATAATCGTATATTCTATGTGTGTGGCTGATGCTAGAACTTGCCTAGTATGTATGCAAAGCGAAAATAAGGAGTGTAAGTTTAGGATATGATTTAGGCATTTCTTTGGCAACCTATGATTATTTACCTTCTTTTTACCTACCCATGGACATTATCCTAGTTAACCCTTTTGAGCCTTTAGCCTATTTTCTTTGACAACCTCATATGTAAGCCTAATCCATTTTTTTTCAAGACCATAATTTGATCCAAATTTCTAAGTGCTTTAAAGTGTAAAGTCATGTGACAAAATAAGAGGAAATTGGGTGAGTATGATGCTTTAGAATGTATTGGTGCTTGAAATTGCTATGAAAAAAAAGTGCTATCATAAGAGGTATGTTATGAAAAGAAAAAGGAAGAAAAAACTGAAAAGTTAGTCATGTTTAAAATCGAAAAACAAAAGAGGAGAAAAAGGGTGGTAGAATAAATGAAAGAAAGGTTGTTAGAAAGAAAAGTGTTAATGATACAAAGTGATGTATTAAAGCGCTTAGGAACTTAGTCACTATTCCTGGCCAAAATAGTCCTACCCGTCCCTTAGCCTACATTACAACCATCAAAAGACCTACTTGATCCTAAGCTTAGCATTCTGACATTTAGTAGAGTATTACATTAAGGGCAAGCCTATGGTCATCAGTTGCTACATATGAATTCTTTGTGAGAGTGAGAGAAAGGATATTTTGATACCCATGTTTGAAAAATACGCTATACTTGTGAGTGATTATGGGTAATATATTGTGAGACACACATGGTTGATGAGTTTTGGGTAGTTGTGTATGATTTTTTGTGCCTTAACTTTTGAATATGAGTTGACCACCATCACGAGTCTATGCTAGAAGTTAAATTGTTTCTACTAATGATTGAAAAACTACTCTTTGTTGATAATTGTTGTGCTTGTCTTGACGAATATTTTGTGTTGTTGCTGTGAAACCCTAAGTTGATGTTTAGAGGGACATGATATTTTGTTTGAGGACGAACAAAGCTTTAAGTGTGGGTGTTGATGATAGGCGAATTTACACGTCTATATCAATATATTTTGCCCATATTTTAGCCTAGTTTTGAGAACAAAGTATATATTTCATGCACTTTTAGTCCTTTTTCCTGTAAATGAGCTAACGAACATGATTAGTAAAGTTTCAGGTATAAATGATGCAGAATTCAGCATTTTATGGCTTACTTGACGCAAAAGAAAGCTCACGAAGGAAGGGAAGGGAGTTTACACGCCTAAGGACCAAAACTGCTGCATGGAAAATCTGTCCCGGGCTAAAACAGCATTTCTGAAGACTTTGGAGATTTGCAGTAACTTAGTTGGATTTGGACAATGATACATTAACCTAGTACAATTGGGTTATGTATTTCATTAGTTTATTTGGATTATGATAATGTTACATTAACCTAGTATAATTGGGTTAAGTATTACATTAGCCTAGTAGAATTTGGTTAGATATTTTATTTATCTAGTAGGATTAGGATATGGGTATTATAAATACCCTATCATGCTAGAGATTTGTAAGGAATTTGGGAGGAGGGAGACCACAATACTTTCTTCCATCCCTCTCATCTTTCACTACAAACAATTCTACAACTCTTCTAATCTTTCCATTAAGTCTATTTTTCTTCTTCTACTCTTCTATTCTTAAATTCCACAACAAGAGAATCGTTACTTTTCCTAGGAATTCACGCCTCACACCTACCACCTAAGCTACACGAAATTACTCAATCTTGTGGTATAACAACAATGTCAATCGTGATCTCCTTCGCATTCATGGGTAACTAAACTTCTCTGTTGGGGTTATGGAAGCCGTATGAGATACTATCTATTGCTGTGAGTTTGTGAGTTCGCGACACGTATACTGCTTATATCATTATTCTCCTCATCTTAGTCTACATTCTTTGTGGTTGCAAACGCAAGAATACGCCAGTATAACATTTAACTTGTTCGAAAGAAAGGTTATTTGTCTGGAAAAGAGATAATGTCAAGGTAGTAGGGTCACCCCCTAAAATTCCCTACTAAAAAGCTAGTGACGTAACTGGACTAACCTCTTGGAGAATTCGTACCGTTAGACACGCTTTAAGCTCGAAAGAGTTAAAGTGAAATAATCCTCGAATAGATCAAAAGACGCCTGGATTTACCATCGAATACAATTCTCTATAAGCAGTTGCATGTCAGAATTCTACACACTCATAGCCAATAGAGACGTATACCTCAGAAGGTGGACATAACCCCAACGCCTCAATTCTCATTGTTTCACAACCTACTAAACATTCTTTCTCTTTTTACTTTGCTATTGCCGTTTTTAGCTACTATTTGGTTACATTACTTGCACAACAAGAATCCCCCCTTTTTACGAGACTTGCACCAAAAGTTTAGTAATTTTGCTTACTTGTTGTCCAAGCTATTCCCTGTGGGATCGACACCCAACCCTGTTGGGTTCTATATTTGCTAACGACCGTTTTACACTCCTATGAGAGCTGTAGATTGAGCGTTATCACGCATCCCAAGTAGCTTCTTCCACCTTGTTATTCTGCCATAAAATCTTAACTGAAGCTACATACTTGGTCCACCACCGACGAACCTACCGATCCAAGATCCTAACCAAAATCTCTTCATAAGACAGAAAATCCAAGATATCCAATCCTTCCAAAGGAACAACCGATGAAGGATCATCTATACACATTCTCAACATAGAGACTTAGAATACCAAATGAATGGATCTCAAACTAGAAGGCAACTCCAATTCATATGTAACATTACCAACCCTTCTCAAAACCATATAATGACTAACATACCAGGGACTGAGCTTTCACTTTTTTCCGAACCGCATTACTCTCTTTATGGGAGACACATTTAGGAACACCGTATCCCCAACCTCAAACTCCAAATCCCTACGCCTTACATCCGCATAGGACTTTTGGCAACTTTGGGCAGACTTAAGCCTATCCCGAATAACCTTTACCTTCTCCATAGCCTGATAAACCAAATTCGGGCCAAACATATCCGCCTCGCTAGGATCAAACCACCCAATAAGAGATCTATGCCTCATACCATACAATGCCTCAAAAAAGGCCATTTCAATGCTAGAATGATAGCTATTGTTGTAATAAAACTCTATAAGAGGTAAATGCTCAACCCAATTACCACTTTAATCAATCACACATGTATGAAGCATATCTTCTAATGTCTGAATAGTTCTCTCTGCTTGCCCATCCATCTGCGGGTGAAAGGCAACACTCAGACTAACTTTCATCCCTAACCCTCTCTGAAATGACTGCCAAAAGTGAGATGAAAATTGCGTACCACGATCAGAGCTAATCAAAATAGGTACTCCATGCAGCTTCACAATCTCATGAATATACAACCTTGCATAATCCTCAGCCAAAAATTTAGTCCTCACTGGCAAGAAGTGAGATGAATTTTTCTTCGTATCCACGATGACCCAAACCAAATCAAATTAGTTTTGAGACCAAGGAAGATCTGTAATGAAATCCATATTGATCACTTCCCATTTCTATTCCGATAATTTAATCTCCTGATACAAACCCCAAGGCCTCATGTGCTCAACTTCCACTTGTTGACACACCAAGCACTTGGCCACAAAATCAGCCATATCCCTCTTTATACTATTCCACCAATATATCTCCTTGAGATCATGATACATTTTCGTAAAATCAGGATGAAAAACATAGCGCAATTCATGCGCCTCAGCCAATACCCTTTCTCACAAACCATCAATGTCAGGAACACATAATATCCCTTGATACAGTAAGATACCATCACCACTGATCTCAAATACCATTACTTTTTGCCCACCTACATCACCCTTGATTTTCATCAAGACGGGATCTAGAATTTGCTTATCCTTGATCTCTACACTAAGATACGACCGAACCACTTCCTGTACCAATACACCACTATTCTCGAAGTCCAAAAGGTGAACTCCAAGATTAGCCAAGCGGTGAATATCCTTCACCAACTCCTGCCCCCCTATCCACATGAGCTAAACTCCCCATAAATAACTTTCTAAGAGAATCAGCAACAACATTAGCCTTGCATGGATGGTAGTGAAGACTCATTTCATAATCCTTGAGAAGATCAAGTCATCTCCTCTACCTGAGATTAAGCTCTTTCTGAGTAAACACATACTATAAACTCTTATGATCAGGAAAGATGTCCACGTGCACTTCATATAAATAGTGCTGACAGATTTTCAATATAAACACCACCGCTAAAAGCTCCAAATCATGAGTGGGATAGTTACTCTCATGTACCTTTAACTGCCTAGAAGCATAGGCAATCACCTTACCATGTTGCATCAAAAAATAGCCAAATCCCATCTGGGATGCATCACAGTAAACCACAAACCCCTTATTGCCTTCCAACAAAGTGAAAACTGGAATCGAAGTTAGCTTATCCTTCGGCTTCTCGAAACTACCCTTACAAGCATCCGACAAAGAGAACTTTACCTTCTTCTGTGACAACTTAGTCAATGGGGCAGCTATCATCAAAAAACTCTCCATAAACCTTTTATAATACCCAGCCAAACCTAAGAAGCTCCAAATGTCAGTTGGAGTCATAGGCTAGGCCACTTCTTAATCACCGCCACCTTTCGTGGATCCACCATGATCCACCTTAAAAGAGGATACTTGTTCTTAACCATCACCTTATTCAAATATCGATAGTCAGTACATATTCTAAGGGAACCATTCTTCTTACACATGAATAACACTGGTGCACCCCATGGGGAAACACTAGGAAGGATGAAAACCTTATCTAAAATATCCTTAAGTTGATTCTTGAGTTCCCTCAACTCAGTCGGAGCCATTTTATAAGGAGAAATAGATATTGGACGAGTGTCCAAAAGTAAATCAATCCCAAACTCAATCTCCTTATCCGGAGAAATACCAGGAAGATCATCCGAAAAGACCTCAGGAAACTCATTCACCACCGGAATCGAATGCAAAGAAGGACCTTCTGAGTTAGAGTCTTTAACCCAAACCAAATGATAGATACACCCTTTAGAGATTAACTTCTGATCTCTAAGATATGATATAAACTTTCCCTTAGGAGCTAGGGAACCACCCTCCCATTTAATAATTGATTCATCAGGTAACTTAAAAATAACCTTACATCTCTGGCAATCTAAGGACGCGTAGCACGAGTGTAACCAATCCATCCACAGAATGACATCAAAATCCACCATATCTAATTTGAAGAAATCCACTAAAGTCTCTTTACTACCAACAGATATCACACACCCCCTACATACTTTTTTAGAAATCACAGTCACCTATTAGATAGAAACAAAAAAAGGATTCGAAATAACCTCGGGATCAAAACCAAAATACATATCCACAAATAGGGTCACATAAGAAAGAGTGGACCCCAAATAAATAAACAATACACATCATGAGAAAAGAGTTGTACTGTACCAGCCATGACATCAGGTGATGCCTCAGACTCCTGTTAGGACGTAAGAGCATATAACCTATTTTGGCCTGTGTCAGCACCAGAAGCAAAAATAGATGCAGATGCATTACCCCTGGGTGTAGGAGTAGATGAAGAGGAAATAGGAACCTTGTTCACACCCTAAGAAAACTTACCAACCAGATAATTTCTAAGAATATGGCCTGGTTGGCGATATTTGAAGTACTTTTCCCTCCCTCATCACAGAAGCCCTGATGTAACCGACCACAGAACCTACAAGGAGTATATGATGAGGCCTACTGAGCCCCACTAGTCTGAGATTGGGCACTATATGCCCTGATATTATCGCCACCCTGCTGACGCCTATCACCCGACTGCTTTGGGTAAGGAGCACTAGCTGTAAAGAAAGGACTAGAACTCTCCCACTTCTAATTTGTCCACTTATCACCATCCCTACCACTTTATTGTTGTCCACCCTGTTCAGAGAACCTGAACTTCTGACCTTGCATTTCCCTATCTCATCTTGCTTTCTCTTTTCCTCTTCCACCTGTTGCATATAAACTATCAACCTAGAAATATCCATATCCTGGATTAGCAATGCAGTCTTGCATTCAAGGATCAACTCACGAGACAGTCTTGAAGTGAACTTTCTCATCCTGGCTATCATATCAGACACTAATTTCGAAGCATACCTAGACAACTGGTGAAACTACAAGGCATACTCCTTGATCGACATCTTCCCCCTGTTTCATATTAACAAATTTCTCTGCCTTTTCTTTTCTCAACTTCTGCGGAAAGAAACGGTCTAGAAATATATTAGAGAAAGTTTCCTATAGAGATGACTCATCAACCTCACTCCTTGATTGATCCCATCCCTCGTACCATTGGTACGCCATATCTTTTAGCTGATAGGCAGCAAAATTCACCCCTTCCACATTCATGGTCTGCATGACCCTGAAGATCTTTTCCATTTCATCTAGAAAACCCTAAGGATCCTCCTCACCTTATACCGATAAAAGTTTGAGAATTCAACCTCATGAACTGTCCAACCCTTGTGACCTCAGAAGATGCAATACCAGATGCACAACGCTCATCCTGAGAAGCCACCAACTGAGCAATCATATAAATCGACTGACAAAACTCCACATTAGTCACGTCTACCTAGAAGGGCTAGAAAGAACCAGTAGAACTCTAGAGAAATTAGGGACTGGACCCCTAGACCGAGTATGGATCCTATGAGAAGAGTGTGTCCCATCAATATCGTCCCCAGTTGGTATAGAGGAGTTTCCATGAACTTTATATCATCGAGGCATGATCTAAAAAGAAAACAAATGGAATTAGAGGATATTCTAGGGCTTAGACTCCAGCTTGAAAATAGAGCACAAAGAAAATAAAACATTTCTAAATGTCGTGCAACCTCTCTCTTATGAGTGTGGCACGCTACACACCCTTAAAATAGACTTTACTCAACACGGATTTATGGACTTCTAATTGACCATGAACCTAAAGCTCTGATACCAACTTGACACAATCCAAAATAGGGCCTTGTTGTTAAGGACATCCCAAGTCCAACACGGACCGAGGACCACCCCGTTACCCTACCCAACCTCCAAACACGTATCGTAAGTCGGATGAATTCCAAACATATAACAAGATAGTGTTTTGTATAATTCCAGACTCTGGGATAGGTCCATCACCATGACCAATCCAAGCAAGTCCAACAATCCAATACCCAACTAATAACCATACCAAAATCAAAACAACAACCAAGTACGTGTCTATAACATAATATGATGGAACAATCATAAATATAGTCAAACGATAACAGCTCCAATACCAATGTCAATACTAAGGCTGACTCTATTGTCGACACCTCTCATACCAACCCATAGTAGTTCACAAAGCCTTTAATCAAAATTAAAACAATATCTGATTAGGATATGCCCCCAACTATAGCCAAAACTAATGTCTATGAAATAACCAAAGTATGTAAAAATATCCATGACATGAAATAGATCACTCCATAATATAGAAGATCACCACTTCAATCCAACTGAGCTGATCCCAAATCCGATCACTAATTAGGAGGAGTAGAAAGGTTGATTCCTGCATTGTGTGGGAATACAGTTGCCCAAAGACGAGTTAGTAAGTAAACACTGGCATGCACTTAGGATAAGGATAAGATAATGCCAACCTTTAAAACCCAGTAAACCAACCATATGCATTCACAACCATACATACATATATATAACCATGATGGTAAAGGGAACCGAGTTTAGCATGCCTTTAAAACCATTAACCTGGGTATGTGTAGCTTAGTCATCCTAGAACCACCCACGGGCTATATGGGTCCAATGTAACCCCCTAAATAGGCCTTGATGCATGTAGCCACACAACCCAGAGATACCAAAGGAATAGAGGATTCTCGGGTACCCTTCGCTCTCCATGATACATATGTACAAGTGTACTTAGGGCATTTTCGTGTACTCTGTAAGCATCATATATGGTCGCCATGACCAATCCTTATGTCGGCAAACATGAATTTTTAGTGTCCGTCCATTGGACTCATACCTTCACGGTTATCTATCACAACCCATCATTATTTCCTAATTAAAACCATTACCACACAACCATACCGCCATTCCCTTTATTATTAACCAAGGCTATAAGTAGTGGTATTGTCATACTGACTATAGCTTGTAAGCAATGTCCTTAGCCATCCTTTTTAAGAAGAAGGGATTCCCATGTACCCATAGATTAAATTATTAAGTTGACTTGGGGGAATCCCATGTACCCCACAAGTGATCATTATTATGCTTGCTTGGGGGATTTCCTTGAACCCCACAAGGCTTTCAATTAGACCAACCATAACCTCCAAGACCTTACCATTTAACCATTCCACACCATTTAAACCATTTATACCATTTAGGGTTCCATGTATAGATCAATGAAAATCCAACAATTTAACCAAAAACATTCTCATAGGCATTTTATCAAACATATTGGGGGCATAGTATTTCCAAAGCTAAAACCAAGTACCAACTAACCATTCCCATGCAAAAAAATATTCAAACCACCATAATAATATGAAAACCATAAGTAAAATACATGGGAAAACCATAACCAACCATTGTAACTAAAAAAACCCAACATATATTTGAAAATCCAAAACCATACAACATTTATGCCATGAAAACAATTCATGAAACATGCCTTTAGTTTGAACTAACAATGAGGAAGGAGTAACATTCCTTAGATTACGAAGATGGTGGAGAGAAATCACCCTTGTATGCCCCAAATTGATACTATTGATGAAACCCTAGCCTTCCTTAACCCAAGAGCATTGAGAGAATTTGAGAGTGTTTTAAGAGAGTTTGTGTGATTGCAAATAGGTTAAATGATTTCCCAAGAGTGTTATAATTCGTGGGGCCTTAAGAGGCTAAGAGGTAAAATATCCAGATTACCCCTAACTTAAACTGCTTAAAATCCCCGCAGGATTGTACGACCACCCCATTACCAATTGACCCTACCATTCGAGTGGTACCCACCACTCATACCCTAGGCCTACCTTTGGACCCCAAAATTGTTCAGCATACGACCACCCAATCCAAATTGTACCCAACCATACAATTAGTACTATGAAATCGTACCCTAGGCAGAATCATGAGGGGTTGAACATTGTTCAATATACGAGTTGGACTATACAACTCGTACCATATCCTCACGATTCATGGTAAGCCACTCGTACTCAGATCCAAGTTAAGTTACTAAGTTTCAGATTAAGTGAAGGAAAAAAACCAAACTAACGACCCATCACCAACTATATGACTCATACCCACCTAGTCGTACCCATTCCAGAAACTTAACCACCCAATACCACCCAACACTGGACAATATATGATTGGGTCACCTGACTTTTATCCTATTATATGACTAGTACCCCCAAGTCGTATGATATCCAGAAACCAAAAATCAGGACATTTTTCTAAGGGTCAAAACCTAGGGTGTTTCATAAGGAGTGTCATCTTTCTTTAAGGATAGTACTTCTTCAAGAACTTGGAGTTGAGAGGGATAATTTTCATGCCATATGCATCGACAAGATTGTAAGCCCCATTTGAATATGCCTCTTGTACAACATATGGTCCATCCCACTTTGGGGTAAATTTTCCCCCAGACTTGCGAGAAGTAATAATGGGCCTTCTTACTACAAGAACTTGATCTCCAACTTGAAAGCACCTTAAGAAAAATCTTTTGTTGAAAGAACGAGATATACGGGCTTGATAACATTCAAGATTTGCCTGAGCCTCTAGCCTCTTCTCATTAAGAGCTTCTAACTCTGTAAGACGCAACTTAGAATTTTCTTTATCAGTGAGTCTTTCTTGAATAGCCAATCTCAAATAAGGTATTTGACGCTCAAGTGGCAGGACTGCTTCAACTCTTAAAATAAGTGAATATAGGATTGCTCTTGTTGGTGTGCGATAAGTTTCTTTATACGCCTACAAAGCTTCTTTCATTCGTTCATGCCAATCTTGTTTGGATTTGTAGACAACTTTCTTTAATAGGTTCCGTAATATTTTATTGAATGTTTCGCTAGACCATTAGCGACAACATGGTACATAGAAGATTTACGTTCCTTGAAACCAAAGAAATCACAAATCTTGTTCATCAGCTTATTATCAAATGACTTGTAGTTATTGGTTATTATGTACTGAGGGATTTCGAAGCGCTACATGATATTCACTTGGATAAAGTTTGCAATATTTTCTTTATTTACTTCATTGAGAGCAACAGTTTTTGCCCACTTTGAGAAGTAATCTATCGCAGCAAATAGGTATAAGTTTCCACCAAAAGATTTTGGCATTGGCCAACAACATCCATTCCCCAAGCGTTGAATGGCCAGGATGGTATAGCTGGGTACAATTCTTCAGGAGGTTGATGTATGAAATTTCCATGGCATTGGCAAGCTTTGCATCTTCTAGCATAGTCCAAGAAGTCTTTCACCATTGTTAGCCAATAATACCCCATCCTTTTAATATGATAATGAAGCCTCTATCTTGACTGATGAGATCCACAAACTCCCGAGTGTGCTTCCTACATAGCTTGAACTATTTCTTCCTCTCCTAAACACCACAAGAGTACTCCTTCAAATGATCTTCTGTACAATGTATCTTTGTAGTAAAGAAAGTGAGGTGCACGACGACGGATGTCAGTCCTTTTTCTTAGATCCTCTGAAAGTATCACATAACACAAGTAGTTAATGATTGATTGTTTCCAATCCTCCTTTACAGCTTTAGACATGGTGATGAGGTGTTAAATCTTATTTTCTATGTCTTTATCCTTATTCAGTGGCGGTACTACCCATTCTTGGTGGATAGTAACATATGCCTGATTCGAAAGAGTTAGGGTTGAGGCCAAAGCAACTAGGGCATCAGCTTACTTATTTTTTTTCCTTGGCACATACCAGAGGGTTACTTCTCCAAGCTATCCCATTAACTTTTGCGCATAATCATGATATGGTCGTAGCTCAGGCTTTCTAACTTCATAGCTTCCCAAAAGCTGCTTGATCACTAATTGGGAGTCACCAAAGACTTGTAATTATAGTTGATTCATGTCGACAACTATCTCAACTTCAAGTAATAGCGCTTGATATTCAGCAACATTATTAGAGCAAAGATTTGTCAAGGTGAAAGAGTATGGGATGACCTCTCCTTATGGAGTGACAAATACTATGCTAGCACCAGTTCCATCTCAATATATGGCACCGTGAAAGTACATATTCCATGGAGATCTAACTTCAACAACCATTGCATCTTCAATAAAAAGTTCATCGATCAATTCCCAATCATCAAAAATTGAGTAGTCTGCCAAGAAATCCACTATTATCTATCCTTTATAGCTTTTGGAGAAATGTACACAATCTCAAACTGTTGAAATTGAAGGTACTACTTGCAAGTCGGTCAATACAGATTGGTTTCTACATTACAAACTTGATGGGATTTGCCCTAGACACAAGACGAACGACATGAGCTTGAAAGTAGTGTTTCATCTTTTTAATTGAGAAAGCCAAAGCTAAACATAACTTCTCGATTGGAGAGTACTTCAGCTCACTTGGTATCATCGTTCTGCTCAGATAGTAAAGAGAGTTTCTTTGCCTTCACTATTTTCTTGAGCCAGTAGTACTCAAACTGACCTCTCTTGTGTTGCGATATAGAGTATCAATGGTTTCTTAGGTATGGGTGCCACAAGAACAGGAGGTTTCATCACGTATGATTTGATACTCTCAAAAGACCTTGCTACAAGCTTGGTCCTATTCGAAAAGAGTATCATTCTTCATGAGATGACTAAATGGTTGACATTTTTCGGCCAGGTTTGAGATAATCCTTCTTAAATATGCTAGCCGCCCTTAAAGGATTTTTAACTCGTGAATGTTTCGAGGCTCAAGCATCTTCAAAATCACATTGACCTTGGCCTGATCAATTTCAATTCCTCAATATTGTACAATGAAGCCAAGGAACTTTCCAGAAGTAACTCCAAAGGCATATTTTAATGGATTCATCCTAAGTTGATATCTTCGAAGTAACTTAAATACCATTCTTAGGTATTTTAAGTGGTTGTCCCTCTTTATTGACTTTACCACTAAGTCATACACATATCACTCGATATTTTTATAGAGTAGGCCATCAACGATGTTTTGCATAGCCCTTTGATAAGTGGTACCAGCATTTTTCAAACCAAAAGACATCATTTTGTAGCAATAAATACCTTTGGGCGTATGAAATGCAGTGATATCTTCATCCTTTGGTGACATATATATTTAGTTGTATCCAGATGATATCGCCTCATTGATAGGACATAGGCCACAAATTAGAGCAAGGAAGGAAGTTGATAACTTTGATAAAGGACATTTCCTTCATTGATGGGACATAACCCACAAATTAGAGCAAAGAAGAAAGTTGGATAAGTTGGTGGATAGGATGGATGGCTTAATAGATGATGATTTTAGACATGCACCTGGAAAGGCTCCAGAAGTTCACGAGACAGTTGATCCTATGAAACAAACACCACTGGCTAAGGAGGTATAAGTTTCTTCTGAGAGAATGATCCCGTTTAATCAATTGAAGGAGTTCATTGAAGGAACCCTCAAAAACAAGTATGATGTTCTAACCATCTCTTCCCCTATGTACGCTAGGCCCTACACTGCAAGGATTGATGGCCTCAAAATGCCTGTCAGCTATCAACTCCCCAAATTTCAATAATTTGAGGGCAAAGGCAATCCAAAGAAATATGTCGCACACTTTATTGAGACATATAATAATGCTGGAACCTACGGTGACTATCTTGTGAAATAATTTATCCGTTCCCTAAAGGGAAATGCCTCCGATTGGTACACAGACCTTGAGCTAAACTCTATTGATAGTTGGGAGCAATTAGAGCATGAGTTCATGAATCACTTCTATAGTACAAGGCATATAGTGATCATGGTAGAGCTTACAAATACTCATCAAAAAAGGACGATCCAGTCATTGACTTCATCAACCGATGAGGAAATACTAGCCTAAACTTCAAAGATAGGCTCAGCAAAACTTCTGCAATAGAGATGTGCATCCAGGGAATGCATTAGGAGCTTATCTATATCTTGCAAGGTATTAAGCCAAAATTCTTTGAAGAGTTAGCTACTCGTACCCATGACATGGTGTTGAGCATGTCTTCTACCTGAAAGGGAGTAGCACCTATTCATGACCCTCGAAAGCGAAAGGATAAACAAGAACCTAAAAGATGGAGCAAGTTTGTCCCCAAAGGAAACAATAAAAAATCCATGAATGTCTACGTATCTCCTATAAAGTTCACCATAAAGGTGAGCAAAAAGCAAAGTGTTAAGACTACTTCTCAAGCACATCCAAATCAGAAAAGTTTAAAAAAGATGCAAGAAAAAAAACTCTTTCCTTGATTGTGATGTTGCCGAGATTTTCAATGAACTCCTTGAGCATAATCTCATTGAACTACCAGATATGAAGCAGCCCAACGAAGCTGGAAGGACCAATGACCCGAATTATTGCAAGTATCATAGTCTTATAGGTCACCCTCTGGAAAAGTATTTTGTCTTTAAGGACAAAGTCATGCAATTGGAAAATGAGAAGATCTTCTTCAATGATGAGATGACCAGTTATTATCAAATCTCTATCACTTTTGGCTCGCTCGATCCGATCTAAATATATGTCGGAGATCATAATGAGAAACTAGTTATTAGAGCATGACAAGTCTTCAGTTGAGGAAAGTGATGATGAAGGTTGGACTCTGGTAACTAGACACAGACGCAAGAAGATGAGTCTACGAAAGGAGTCGTCCGAGAAGCCAACTAGAAGAAGGATGGTAAAGAAATCAAGAAAATAGAGGTTGGTTGAGCTTCCAAAGAAGACGGGGGTAAGGGAGTTTCACCATCAAAAAACACGGTGTCCAGTGACTTTGGAAGAATTCTTACCAAGTTGGTTTCATGTGATGACTGCTCAAGTCAACCTTGAGGTATCTTATTTTAATACTGCCAAAGAGGGGGCAAAGGGTGAAAATCTACCCATGAAAGTTCCTTTATCTTCTTAAAATCTTACTTAAACTCTTGGCCAAGAGGCACATGTATGTGATACAAAAATCACATTTACAAATAATGATCTTCTGGTTGGTGAAACCCCATGGTAGGTCAAGTTCTAGGAAAGAAGATAAACATAATTCTAATAGATGAGGGATCCAGAGTCAACATCCTGCCTATTCATACAATGAAGGAACTTGGCATCGCTACTGACGAACTTGTCAAAAATCATTTGATGATCCAAGGCTTCAACCAAGGGGGCCAGAGGTCCATGTGATCTATCAAATTGGGGATTCATATGGATGATTTTCGATCAAATATGTTGATGCATGTGATCGATGCCAAGACTTCATATAATATATTGCTTGGTAGACCTTGGGTACACGATAACAAAATTATCTCATCCTCTTACTATCAATGCTTCAAATATCTCAAAGGCGGAGTGGAAATAAAGATAGTTACCGATGATAAGTCATTCACTGAGGCTGAGTCACACTTTGTCGAAGCAAAATTATACTTGAAGAATTATATTGTGAATAATAAAAGAGTTGATGATGTCACAACAACCAAGTGTAAAGATCTTACAGCTAAGAAGGTTGCGGCAACTGTCCAAAAAGTCACCACCAAAAAGCCTCTCTTCATTTTGAATAAAGAAAGCATTGCATCCACAAAAAAAAGGCAACTCCTGTTCTCTGCTACGTACCAAAGATACAGAAATAGAAAGATAATTCATCTGATGCACAAGACAATATACTAGGAGGTCTAACTCTACCTATCAAGAAAATTGACACAATAAATCCATCCTCAAGGCTACTTGGAGAGGGCGTGGCTCAAAATCCTCCATAAGAGATAACACTTCTTACGAAGCATACAAAAGAGGGCTTTGATCCAAATATATGCAAGCTATTTATGAAAGCAAGGTATAATCCTAATGAGCCATCAAGGTTGGGCAAACTTCCATCAGAAGGTACAAATAGTTAGGCTCGTCAAGGCCTAGGATACACGCAGCCACCTTCAATTCGCATCTCTATAAGAAGGGCAGTTATTAACTACATCACTGTAGAAAAGAAGTCTACTGTGTCCAATAAAAGACCTTCTGTCTTTGATCGATTGGGAGAACTAACTACAAGAACTTCTGTTTTTGAGAGGTTGGGTCCACTAAATACCAAGAAAAGCAGCAAGCACTGGAGAAGTTGTCTAAACACAGCAAAACACTCTTCACTTAAGATCCAAAAAGATTTTCAAAATTTGATTCCTTCTAGAATGAGGCGATAGACGAAACTTATGGTTTCATGCAGAGAGGTGTTAAAAGTAAAGGCACATATTGTGGTTTATACCAAGAAGTTTGAGGAAGATGAAGAAAGTGTTGGCTCTTCATATCATGTTACAACCCAGAATAAGAACGACGTCTCGTCTCAAATGAATGTTGATAAAGAGATGGAAGATACTTTCTGGTATTACCACATATCCATCAACGATGATGATTCTCAAGAGGAGGAAGATGTTGGAGATTGCCTCATAACTAGTGGTGGCATCAACCATCAATTTTGGTAAGGGGATTGGAAAATCATCCTTAGGGCAGGTGTTGTTGAAATCCCAAAAGTCGACACAAACTCGAATTTGTCCATTCTTTTTCTGTACTGGAACAATACTTGAAATCCACGTGGAATATTTGACTTCACGAATAAAGCTAGCTTCAATGAGTTTGTTAACCTCATTTTCGATCAATGGAATCAACTCTGGCCTAAAGCGCCTTTGGGCTTGCTTAATAGAATAAGCACCATTCTTGAATGCCTACTGATGGACTGCTACTTTTGGATCTAAGGCAGACATTTTCTTATAACTCCAAGCGAAGACATTCCTATATTCTTTAAGTATGCCCATATAAGCGATTTTCTCCTTTATTTCTAGAAACGCACTCAGTAAGTTGGTATTGGGTCTTCATCGGTTCCAAGATTAAAATAGGAAGTCATTTTGTTGTTCTTAAACTTTGATGTTAGAAAAGCCGAAATGAGAGGTAGAGATCATCCTACTGGACGTACCAGAATTTATTGAATAATAAAATTTTGAGACCGAATAATAAATAATCGAGACAAGAAAATTATTGCAATAATCATTTTATTGATTTCAATAAGTGAATGTTACAATCTCTATAAATCCTCTTATTCGCCTTTTCAGATATAAATTCAGAAGCTTTGAGCTTGATCTTGAATTTGAACTTGATTTGTGAACTTGACGGATTTGATCTTTACTTGTGCTTGAATCCAATGGCTTTGGAGCTTGTTTTTGAATCTTGCGATCTTGATCTTGAATCTTGATGAACTGATCTTGAATGTTTGAATTTGTTAGAAAATCTGCGGTGTTTGATCCACGACTCTTTGTTGCTTCTTGCTAGAATTGTTGGTCCCTTTTCTGAATTATGAGACCTCTATTTATAGTTGTAGGAAATAAAGAGTCATGGTGAACATAAACTTTTTTTGACTAATCAGATACAAGTGACATGACGCATTTTATGGGCTTTTGATTTCACTAGGCCTGCTGCATCATTATGACATGTGGCATGGCCCTATTGGCTCTTTCACTTGACTTGGCATGCCACGTCATTCGATATGTGGCACTCATTTGGGCTTCTAAAATATGACAATATCTTGGGCTTAGCAAAGTGGACTTATCATTTGTAGCCCAAATCAATGGGCTAGCCCGATAAAAATTGGACTTTAATTAAAGAAAAAAAATTCAAATAACCTTCCTTAGATGGTTAATTGCAACTTATAGCATAATTTTCATTTTTGCAAGTTGTAGCAAAAAAGGTATAAAAGAAGAAAACAAAAAATTATTTTTCTAATAATTAAAAAAAAAATTATATATGGAAAAAAGAATTTCATACCCATAAAAAGGAAAGACAGTTATTGTCAAGATATCAATCATCTCCTTAATTCTCTCTGAAATGGTTTTACTCCTATTTCATTAACATCTAAATTGTTTCACATTTTCAAAATCATTATTCAACCAGCGATTTCTTCTCCTTCATCAAAAATTCTCTTTCTTCTAATTTTTCGTTTGTTCTTAAGGAGTATTGTCAATTTCTTTGTTAAATATCCATTGTATGTAACAACAAAAGATATGTCAATAGATATTAGAGAAAATACTGAACAATCCGTTATTTGTGTTGGTAACAACAGAAATAAGGATTTGAATGTAGATCGAAATCTTTCATAAGAATGATATAGTGAAAATTATCTTGTATATACTTATTAGACTGTTTCGTGTATGAAATCTATATAAAATCGATATGAAATATCAATATTCCATTCAAGGTTTATCAAATAATTTCTTACATGTTATATTAATATGAATTGAGTATAATGATCGCAGATGTTGGTATAAAAATTTACTTTCATGAAATATTATATGTTATTATTTATGTATGAAATAAATATACAAACTTGTATTTTTAAAAAAAAATTATTTCGTGTATGAAACCTGTATAATATCAATATTACATTCAAGGTTTATAAAATAGTTTCTTACATATTATATTTATATGGAATGAGTATAATGTGATTGTGATATTCAATTAGAAGATATACTTAAAATTATAAATTGAATGGAATTAGTTTATAAAAGTGATTTCTTACATGTCACATTTGTATGAAATGTGAATGAAATAGATATATAAATTAATATTTATGGATTGTGATATTCAATTTAGGTGATACCAATTTATATATTCATTCCATACACTGCGTGTTTATCTCTTTGAATTAAGATTCTATCTCTACTTTTGCATTAAATTAAGATTTAATGGACACTGTCATCTTTCATACTGAAAAAAAAAAATCAAGATTTATAAAAAAAAAATGTAGTATATCTAGTTCTTCAATAATGGAAGAATTAAAAAAATATTGTGATAAAAAAATAAAATCTGTGATCATCTATGAAGGATTTTGATTGATTTTGAGAAAATATATATGAAAAACGTATAGAGTAAAATGGAGTGAAAAGAGCGAGAAAGAATCATGTAATTTATGAGAGAATAATAAATTTAAAGTTTTTTGGAAAAGGTAATAAGGATAATAAATAAAAATATAATATTGAATAGATTTTACTCCTTCTGTAATTATCCATATAATTATCCATATAGTTATTAAGGAGAAATTGTATAGTTATTAAGGAGGAATTGTATATTAAACCCTAAAAAAAAGGAGTTACTTTACTTAAAAAATATTTAACGGATTTGTTTTTAAAAAAGAAAAAAAAAAAAAAAGGTTGCTAACTTGCAATTAAAATAGCTAATAAAAAATTATTTAAAAGTATTGCTATAACTTGCAATTTTTAATCTAATAAATGTATTGGAGATAATTTTCACTTAATTAAATCCATACATATCTAGACCTAAATAATTAATCCAATTATATTAATCCGCAATATTTATTTGGGACTAATATATTTTAAATTTAATATAATTCAAATTTTGTACGAATTTTAATTTAATAAAATTTCATAGCCCACAGACTTATGAGATATGTAGTCTTTTTTTTGAATAAAAGTAATCATATTATTATCTCTAAAAAAAGAAAAAAGTAATTTTTATAGACAATTCAAAAAATATGAGTGACCAGAAGAATAACTCTTGAAAAAATATATGTTAAGTTTTAGCACTCATAAAGTTTTTCTACGCATAAAAATATCTTTTTAATAAACTAATACATTTTTAAAAAAAAAATATAATTATACTTATAACTTTATTAAATGCCTCAATAAATACTAAATTTATTAATAATTACTCATAAAAAATAAGAAAAATAAAAGTGATCATGACAATAATTGTTACAAACAATAAGGAAAACAAATCATATAACACAATAAAAAGACAGAAAAAGAACCATGAAATAAGAAACTAATGCATACGATATGAAATTGAAGAATGCTACGGTGCAAAATTAGAAAGAAAAAGTAGGACAGAGGGTACAGCTAATAAAAAATAGAATAAAGAACTAATTAGGATTATTAAATAATAAATAAAAAATATAATAGGAAGAAAAATTAAATAAAGATGAACACACCAAACTAGGAGTTACTTTACTATTTTCTTTGTTACCTAACGTTGAGTTTAACAATATAATAATGTCCTACGGTTGAGAGAAGAAGAGTAACAATCTCATTTCTAATTCACCTTTATTTTTGGATTGAAAATGTTGAAGGTAACTAATGTAACAAGACCTAAAATTTGAGAATGGCAGCCCCACTTGAGGGCTTCGATGCAAAAATGTACAAGCCAAGGTCATTCTTACTGATGGTTCCTTTGTCAATCCTAGACTGATAAAATTGCTCCTGAAACCAACCATAATAAACCACCATTTTGGTTAGAGCATAAGGATTAAAATATTCATGCCTTGTTATAAATCGAGATGACAATGAAAATTAACCTTCAAATTGAGTATAAATTGTGGAACAAGACTCTCTTTCACCAAAGCCACTGCGCATCCACCCCATCCAGCTCCAGTAAGCCTAGCTCCAAGAGCACCATTATCTCGACAAATCTTCACAAGTTCTTCTAATTCTGGGCAACTGCACTCATAAAGGATACTGCAGCTATGGTGACTCTCGTTCATAAGGTCACCTAACTTCTTGAGCATGTCTGCATCACTGCAATGACCAACTTGTTATGTTTTTAAGTACTTCAAAAAGAAAAGCAGGGAAAAACTGATAAAAAGCGCATCTTCCACGACAGACCTCAAATCTGATGATACGGTGTCTTTAAAAGCGTGGACACGTTTGGCTTCAGAATATACATGGGCAGCTCTCTGAAAAGTAAAAGAAGAGCACTATTTTGTAAAAGTTCAAATGGAGCAAAAGATACTGATATTATGTAATAAGAAATGACTCTTTGATCATATATCAATATAAGCAAGATGACTAAAGGCAAACAAACACCTACAATATTCTTTTAAAGAAATAAGTACAAGCAAGAATATGTGTGAAAATAATTGAAGGCCTATGGAAGAGAACTTATTAATTGCCAACATCTTTCTAAGGAATAAAATGGACAAAGGATTTGAAGCAAATCAATTTGAAACAGGTGAAGGCCCAGTATGTAGATGAAACACCCACACAAAAAAGGAACAAGTATGAAAGCCCATACTGACCTGATGCAACTTGTAACACTTAGCAGCACGAAGCACATCCAAAGAAGTTGGTGAAGACGCAAATATTGTTTCCAACTTTTCCTTGGTGATATTCTCAATGTCTTCGGTAGTATATGGTTCCTCATGCAATAGCTCCTGTAGCGGTGGTGGGAATTGTTACAGCGGAATGTAATATAGGCAAACAACAAGAGTAAAAGCACAAACCCCTCTTTGAATAGGATCATAACATGGACCCCAACGAAAAGCTAATACTGATAGGAAGAAAAAGAAAAACTAACTGAAAATCCAAAAAGAAAAAGAAAAAATAACTGAAAATCCAACCACAACATCCACCTACGCATAATTATTCAACTTCAAGAAAATGGCAATCACAAATTTTCACCCAATGGGTGGGGAGGCAAACTAGATCGATCCTAAACTAATGAAACTGCGTAAGAAAAGAGAGGTGTCAGGCAGGAAAGGAGTGAACTGAGAGTAAGAGTGTACACCTTGACAGCAAAGACAGGATCAGAAGAACCGTGTGAACCAGCGAATGATACACACAACCCCTCAACATCAGAAAGAGTTTTTACACTAGATATTGCTTCCTGAGGTTCCATCCTCAACTTAATGCCCAGTACAATCTGCAAAATTTCAAATCAGCATCAAGGGGGGAAGCTAGCACATCCAAGTAGGTTATTCTACAACCCTCGTTCAGAAGGAATATCTATCTATATAAATATAAATGTAAACAAGAACATGTAAGTCACTGACATATCAAGTCAAAATATTTACTCAAAAACAATTAACAGACCATGAAACAAAGATTCACTAGGGCTGAATTGATAAAGCAACATAAACACATGCAGGATGTCGCAGATAGTAGGAAAAAAAAACAAATAACACAGCCATGAGATAGCCAACAGCATGGTTTTCCTGCAAGTCCTAGCAAGTAAAACATGCCATGTTCTCCCCATGGTTCTAGAAAAAGTTAGTTCTACTACCACAAGCACAATCCAAGTTTGTCTTTCCATCTAAATCATTTAAAATTCAGAATTATTGCCACAGCTACTACGTACTCTACATTATTCCAAGGACTACACTCCTAAGGACATTGAGCTTGTAAAAGATATTAATGAATCACTATGCAAACTGTATATTAAGGAATAAGTCACAAGGCTAGGTAGTTTTATTTTTATTTTATAGTGGTGATGTCTCAACCAGCTTGTGCACATCTCGACTAAGTATTTAGCCTCAAGTTTCAAGATACTGAAATAAGATGTCATAAGAAATTTAAAAGAAAAAAAAAGAAACCAATTGAGAAACAGATAACTAGAACTATTATGATCAGACAGATAAGAAAATCATCCTCTTCCCTCTTAACACTAGAAATTTATCAAACAAAAGGTGCTAAATCTTACAGCAGCTAGTTGACATTCAACAACCCGATTATTGTAGTTAACTGCTGCAGTAACTGCTTTTTGTGATTCAGCTAATGAATGGGCTATCACAAAAGTTCCAGCAGCAGGGAGTTGTACATCAGTTGCACGTATAGGATTGAAATCAATCAGCTCCGCGAACCCAGATTGTGCCATAACAGAGATGGCCTGCACAGAACAATCGATTGATGCCCTTTAAGAATCAAATATTAAGCCAAGACTGTCTACTTTGCAATATTGAACTAGCAAAGAGACACATTACATTATTTTTAGGAGAAGAAGAAGGAAACCATCAATATTTAGGACAACTAATTTGTGTACTGCACTTTGCATTGGTTCAGCTGTAACTAAGTGATCAAGATTTAGTGTTCGATTGCATTACCTGATCCATTCCACCAGACTGAGTTCCGATGTGCCTTTCACATTCACATGTAAGTTGAGCAATTTCTTTCTGCGGAGAAAGATTAATCACTTCTAGGTGAAAAACAGAGGTAAGCTAACCCTACCAACAGATCCAAAATTTGAGAACTCTTTGTTTTTAAATTTTTTTTTTTTTTTTTTTTTTTTTTTAGATAAAGGTAACCCTACCAACAGATCCAAAATTTGAAAACTCTTTGTTTTTTAATTTTTTATTTTTTATTTTTTTTGAGATAAAGGTAACCAAGATTTGAAACTCAAGCAAATGAAAATAGAAGAAAAGGAAAAATAAGGAAAGAAATTAGTCATGACAAATTCATTAATCTTAAATGAGGCTACTCTTTAAAAAGAAACCTCTAAAGAGGATAAGAAATCAGATCCAAAACAAATGTTCAGGGTGGACACCCATCAAACAGCCATATATGCTTAGCGTCAGACCTAGGATTTTCGTCAAGCAGATTCAATGTAGAAACTTTATGATCATGGCAGTACGGGTATGGAAGGTCAGTTATGACAAGGTTCTGCTTGCTGTCTCCCTTTATTGATGTTTTGAGGCTGTTCGTTTATTTAAAACAGTTGGAATTAAACTTTAACAAAAAACCTTCTTACTTCAAAAGGTTTCTTTAACTTCAGCTTAACCATAATCTATTTAATCCGTAACAATTACTAAATTCTAAAAACGTAATACTTATAAGAAAAGAGAACCCAAAATGAGCTACAAACTGAATTCAACAAACAATATTAATAAAGAATTTCAATCCCATAAGTTCTAAAGCTTTTTCTCAAAATAAAACTTAAAAGTTTTGGCTCTAAGTTCTAACATGATTTTTTAGGTTTTGTCCCTAGCTTTAATTTTTAAAGCTTCATCTCAAATGTATGGATAGCTTTATCACTTAAAAGAAGTATTTCAGAAATTTAGCCTATGAAAACACAAAGAAAGACTGAATTTTATATATTAAAGAAAATTTCACATTTCAACTAATAATAGGCTAAACAAAATTTAATTACCAAACATTAGGTTAATTATACACAAGCAAAAAATAACCAAACTAACATCAAGCTAGAAAGGAAAAAAGTCCATTTGCATAATATGGTAAGCATACTACCTTGGGCAAGTTAATGCCAATTGAAGCCATTATAGCAATAAAGGAAGAGCAAACAAATGCTGCAGAGCTCGAAAGTCCAGACCCTACAGCCGAAAAAAACATGGAAACCGTGAAATAAGCCATAAAAACTGACTAATTAATTACTACTAGACAGTATTCAAGAGCGGAAGACATATACCTGTAGGAACTGTACCATCAACAACAACATCAAGTCCAACAGGTTCACCAACATCTATCCCTTTCAACTTGGCATATTCATAGAAACCCTTGTACCTGCACACACATATTAGCAATTTTCTATGACATGCATATTTCAACTTGTATACTCGATACTATCTGATTCTCTGGATCTTGGATGAAGAAATCAAGAAAGTAAGGTCTTACCCACAAATGAAATAATGGCCCCATCTGTGATTCTTCAGATCAACCTCCTGAAAAGTTAGATGTAAGCTTATTGACAAAAGAAACTAGAATTGCAGTATTCGAGAATAATGATTCAGTTATCTCTTTCTTTTTTCCCTTTTTCTTTCATCTGCAACTTATAAACATGGTTTAGACTTGAGAAAATAAACTTCAATGAATTATACCCATATAAAGAACCATCAGGACATAATGAATAATTTCCCAGATTAAAGCTCCGAGTATGCCACAATATTGTATCTTCTAATCTTAAACGCAATCCGTACTTCATCATCCACCAATCCTCAACAAAAGAAAGATGAAAAAAATGAGTGAGAGTATCTCAACAGCAAAGTTTATGATACCTGCAGAGGATCAGCAGGGTAAGTGCACAAGGAGTACTTGTCACTATTCACATTAGTAATTCGAAGAAGCTTGTCAGGCTCATTAGAGTCGTGTTTCCGGATAGCCACAATTGTGTCTTGGCGAATTGCCATAGGCAACACAGAGTACCCCTCATAGTCTATGTGTTCCCCAATCAAGTTCACTCTCCCTGCATAACCTACTACCAAAGTTCAGATTTTGAACCTAACCAACAAATAAAGTTGAGATTTTGAACGAAGCCAAATAAGAAAATTGTGATTATGAAAGTGGAAATTGACCTGGGGATCGAGCGTAGACATGAGGGGATTGGCCAAACAAGTCAATGAACTTGGACTTCAAATTCTTGAATCGAAATTGAGCCTCTTCAAGCTGTGATCCGCTACCATAAACTGGCTCAAGATCAGAGAAAATTGGAATTGGTAATTCCTCGTGCCTAGCCATTGGATTTAGTTGGTAATAATGAAATCTGATGAAGAACTATTAAAAAGGAATATACGGGAAGCAAAAAGAGAAGATGTATGTAAAGACGCTCCTTTCGATGTTATTATTATACTGAGAAGAGAGTTCCTTTTTTGGATGGGATTGCGATATAATTTTGAAAAAGATTTTGGATAACTTGTGGAACTCTAAATTCTGTGATTCCACTTATATTTTGATGACTTCCTTTTAGAGCATCTTTTTACCGTTGTTGTTGAAGTAAGTAATGAAAGCGGCGGCGGACGAACCAAAGAAAGGGGTCTAAAGTGTTTAGTAGATCAACTAGATAAGAAGGCGCATGCTATGCGCGGCCCAATATTTTGAATTCAAATATAATTTTATTTGTGTTTAATTTTAGTTGTATCTATTATTTGAATATTAAATTGACATACATATCTTATAATAATCATAATTTACAAATAAAAAATAAAATTTTATTCTTTACAAAATAGCATGCATAAAAAAGGTCATATTGAAATAAGAATAACACTACATAAGCTAAAGAAAACAAAGTTAATTTAATGTCCAGAACCAACCAATTCAAAAGCGAGAAAGAAAATCATTCTTTGGCCAATGCTAGATCAAATTTAAAACTTAAATTGAGAGCTTGTATCTCGATTATCAACTATTAGGACAACTGATTTTGTAGATTATTTCTCGAAAATCTTTTCTTCATCTTTTTCTATCCAATGTGATTGTTGTTTTGACAAAAAATTCACTTTTATTGCACTTTAGTATATATATTTTTTTCTCATCTCTAAATAAAGAACCTACAACGAAAAAGTTGATGATGTAACATAATATTAGCTTTTAAGATATAGCTACTCAGGAATATTAATAAACATTTGTATTTATATAATAAAAGTATAAAATCTGTAACAAAATACTATTCAATAAAATAAAGGTTGAGAGAATTCATAATGCAGTCCACCATAACATATTAATCAATAAAATAAAGATTGAGAGATTTTACAGTACAAAATTCGCAATAAAATATTCATCAATAAAATAAAGATTTGACAAAATTTATTTTCAAATCACACGTCATAGAAAAAGTGTATATGTAACGCCCCGAATCTGGTACCCGGAACACTACACGGTGCTCATGACCCCGAAGGACCACAAGCTAACCCATGACTGATATCTGTACCTGAACACTGCATAATATACTGTATAAATACGAAAATAAAGGTTGTAAGGCCATAAGGTTCAAAACTGATAACATAATCTCCGAATGATGTGGTATCACAATACCAAAATAAAACCTGAAATAAACTGTCTGAACATGATAGTCTAAAAAGCCTCTAACTGATTGAACTGTCTGAATAAGGAGTTGATGGGACATGTCCCCAACTAACTCCAACTATTGAAATAAATTAATTAATGAGATAATAAAGTAATGGTCATGTCCTCAAAGGATGAGGACTCACCGCTAACTCTGACTGCTGAGACTGGAATGCTACTGATGCTCTGGAACTCGTGCTTCTGAACCTATGGTATAAAACATCATAGCGCAAATGCGTCAGTACGTTTGAATGTACTGAAATGCATGTGAAGTAGGTTGAATGCAAAAGGTTCACATGCATGAACTATACTAACTGACTGGATAACATGAATGCGAGAATACATGCATGAATACATATTAACTGTAACTGAGTTCGTGATAACATGATTACTGAGTCTAAGTACTGATAACATGAGATACTGATATCTGTATAACTGAAATAACTGATACTGAGCGATTGTATCTGACAGTCTAGGTTCTGATGGAACTAGCTGAGTTTCGTACTATTCTGAGTTGACTGTATCTGACAGTCCTGAATCCTGTAGAACTATCTGAGTTCTATTACTAAGACTGAATGATTGTATCTGATAGTCCTGATTCTGTACTGAAACTGTGGAAAGTAATCATCTAACCGACATGCCCCAATTAATGCATTATAGCTGAGTTGGGGTCCAATCTATAACCCCAATTGGAAGGGTGTCAATACCGCGCCACTGGTAAGTAAAATCTGTGGGTGACCCTCATCTGACAGTGTCCCCCAAAGAGAATGGTGGGACCCTCATCTGACAGTGTTTATCCACCTCATCAACCCTCATCTGATAGTGTTGATGTCTCAACCTATGCTGGCTACATAGTTCTGGAACGCAAGGATGACTTCTAAGAATCACACCCTCATCTGACAGTGTGTGTTTCCATTCTTGGGTTCACTCGGTGCTAATTCTTACTCCCATCTGAATAGACACTGAACATGGATTATTGAACTAAACTGGACTGAATTAACTGAGTTTCGTTGACTGATGGAATACTACTGAGATTACTGAATTTCTGAGATTACTGAGATTACTGAGTTTATTGAGTTTTCCTGAATCACATAGCTGACTGAATTTCTATGAACATGGCTCGACTGAGAGTATCTTGAAAACATGACACTAGCTCTAGGCACACAGCTAATTGTCGAGTGCAAGTACCCCCAGGACTCGATAGCATGAAACTGACAAAGCATGATTTTCTTGAATACATGACCAACATCACAATCCATAATACAATAAGTTAGAGATTTCATAAAGTAGAAGTTCTAAAGCACCACAAGGGTTACACATTTATCCATAATTCACTGACTAAGACATTTCATCAAACATTTGGCATGCATAAACGTGTACATGATTGGGGATTTCATATTATCATACTAGTATGACACTTTTCCTTCACATAGGCATTTAATTAAACACATGGGGAGCATGCTTTGGTTATACAATCATCAACACATCTAATAATCATGGATACATCAACCAACGTGTAAACTTAAGGGTTTATCATGATTATTATGCAAATCACCACATCCTAGGGTCAATCATTGGAATATGTAATTTCAAGCGTGAATCAAAACCCCACAACATCATGAATTTCAATTCAATTTAAATCATAAACATTCATAAATACACAAATCTTGAATTTTGAAAAGAGATTCTTGAGCTTCATGGGTGAAAGGGACCCATGAATCAACACATGACATACCTAGGTTGTGAGTTTCTTGAAGTTCCTAGACTTGAAGAACTTGAAATCTCTTAGTTTCTTGAAGAATGATTTGGATCTTGTTCTTAGGGATTATCTTTGAGAGAAAACCCTAATTTGATGTTGTAGATGGATAAAGAACTTATGAGCCTTGGTCTGATATAATTAGGGATTAAAACGGGTGGAAAAAGACTCAAATACCCTTTTAAAAATGACTTTAAAATAACTTAACGAACTATGCGACGGTGGGTGCGATGGTCTGTCGCTGGGTCGACGGTCTGTCGGTCCTGACCTTCGCACCTGGGCAGAATAGGGGTTCACTGTCTCTGCTGCTACGACTTGTGCGCCGGTCCGTCACTAGCTCGACGGTCCGTCGGCCTGAGCCGTCGCTCTTAGGCAGAAAGTAGTCTCACTTCCTCCGTTGTGATGGCTTAGGCGATGGTCCATCGTTAGCTCGGCGGTCCGTCGTCTCTCACCGTCACACCTGGGCAGTTTTGACTGCTTTCTGTAAAATGGCCACAACTTTTTACCCCGATACCGGATTTGGACGAAATTGATATCATTGGAAAGCTAATTCAATTTCCCACATGACAAAAAGTAAAAATCTTAAAAAATTCACATATATAAAAGTGGATTCATCTTTCAAAGTAAGTTTCTAATATACTTGCGATGATTTCAAGCTAAGTAGAAGTACGGGGTATTACAGTATATCGTGTCCATACACGTGTCATGAATATTCAATCTATATAGGATTAGATAATATTATTGTAGAATAAAGTGACCTGATGAATTGCATAAATACAGACTATCCTTATTAATATCAACTTTAAGACATATAACTCAAACACTCACTTGACCAGACAGATATGAATAAATAGATACAAAACAATCACAACTTCTTAGGATGAAAGACTTTCTAGTCAATGTTGCAGAAGTACTCATGGCAACAACGTTCAACCTTGGTTGCTCTCTTATATGTGATTTTTCATTATTGATGAATAAATATAACTCATAGCTCTTCAACCACAACAACACAAAATTTAAAATTTCAGATTCAAATAGATTTTCAACATTGTTTGATCGGTGTTTATCATAATACAATCTTCAATTTGTGTTTTTTTTTATCAATGAAAAAATTTCTTTAGTCATATGATTAAATGCCTCTCATTTCTTGAAAATATAATTTAATTGATGAAATTTAGTAAGAGTTCAAAATTCTTTGATCGACTCAGATTGACAGTTTATTATAGCAAAAACCTCAAGAAAGGCTTCTTATTTATCATTTGTCTGATTTATAACTTATCTACTCAAAAACTTCAAAAAAGCAGAATCTCTATACCAAATTTATATAAGATAACAAGATCACCGCTTATATACTAACCTTATCCAAAGATAGGTGAATCGTCGATATTATCACTTTTCAGTTGATATACAAAATTGATCATGCTTCTGCACTGAAGATTCAAAAAGTGAAAATCATGTATTTGTCTCTAACCATCATAAATTTGCCAACTCTTAATTTAATTGAATGAAAACCCCGAGCAGAGAGAAGAAAAATTAAATTTAATACACATAAAGATAAAAAAAAAAATTAAATAGCACAACATTATTTTTATATATATTTCACTGTAATCACTTCTCTATACCTAGTTCTATATAATGAATAAGAGGTTCAAAGGTCTTTTACTAAAAGAAATTTCATCCTTATCAGATATCTGTGTATCTAAACTGCACTAATTAAGAAGTGTTTACTCTTATATCTCAACTCCATCAAGCTACTTTTGTGCCCCCAAAATAGGTTATCCATTTCACACATATGTGTGTGTGTATGTGTGTATATATATATATAAGGATATCATGTTTTACCGTATTAGTATCAAGGCATTTGATCAAGTGTAGTCAATTGTTTTAGCTGTATTACCCACAAGCTAACTGTAATTAAAAAATTGCATCAAAATCCAACATGTTAGATTTGTGCGCAACAGGGGTCATTGTTTATAAACATATCTTTGATGTTGCCTATGTCAAACGTTTTTCACGAGTTGGAGACTAAAAGACTTGTTATTTTTAAACTATTTTTTACAACTGGTACAATCTTATCAGTCTATACAAAACGAAAATCATTCACCCCGTCACATTTATTTGAATATTTTAAAAAAAATATTTTTAATTTCAGTTAAGTTAATAATATAACAACTAAGTTATTTTTATTAAAACTTCAACAAAATAAATAGACGCAAGAATTAGACCCTAAAACATTAAAAAGAAAAAAAAACAATTCGCCCATCACTCTATTTATGTAATTGAGAGAAAACGCTTAAACGACTATTGATAGAGTGTTTTAAAATTCAATGTATTGATAGAGACATCAATAGAGGAACCAATCGGATAAGAAAACGCAAAAAATGTGAGTGAATCTCCTAAATAGTCACCCAAGTTTTGTATATTTTCTTCAAATATCACGTATATTTTATTTAGGACCACAATATTACTCAACTATCATTTTTTTTCTCAAAAAACAGTAAACACCTCAAAAACCTTTTTTCTCTCTTAGTTAACATGTGGTGTCATCACTTTTCTTTCTATAAAAAAAATACTAAACTTATAACTCATCAAACTCATTTAATAAAAAATACAATTATATATTTAAAAAGAAAATACTTTAGTTTATTATAAAGAAAATTTTATACTTAGAAAAACTTTACTGATACTAAAACTTGTCATATATCTTTTCAAGAGTTATTTTTCTGAATGACCACTCATATTTTTGAATTGCTAACAAAAATTACTTTAGATTTTTTTTTTTTTTGAGATAATAATATGACACAACTATCACTATTAATCTAAAAGAAATTAACTAAATATCATACATCTCTTTCTCTTCTAATTGGCAGGCCATATAAACTATTTTTTAATAATATACTTATTTAACTCATTAAACTTATTTAGTCAAAATTGTATTATTATTATTTTCTTTAAAAAAATATATTAATTTATTAAGAAGGAATTTTCATGCTTAGAAATCTTTTACCATTACTTAAATTTTTTATTTTTCTAAAGTTATTTTCTTGAATTGTTATTCATGTTTTTGGAATCACTTATAAAAGTTATTTTTATTTTTGCTAAGACAATAATATCACTCAGTTATCAATATTTACCCAAAAAATCACTAAATACCTCAAAAGTATCTTCCTCTTCTAATTAGCATGAGTAAGCCATCATTTTTTAATAAATAATAAACATATTAACATAGCAAACTCATTTAATCAAAATTATAAGCTTATTTTTCTTAAAAAGGTGCATTAATTTATTAAGAAGAAATTCTCATTCCAATGTATTTATATTTTTTTAGAGTTATTTTTCTAGATAGTCATTCGAATTTTTATATATAATTGCCTAAAAAATTAATTATTTTCTAAAAAAATAATATCACTAAATTAAATAAGTTATCTAGAGATTTTAATTTGCATGTAAAATAATATAGTAAAGATGTATGACAAAGAATTTCCAAGCATGAAAATTAAATTAATGCATTTAAAAATAAATAAATTATAATTTTGGTTAAATGAGTTTGATGAATTAAATAATTTATTATTTTAAAAAATGTGATTTTAATGACATTGCATGTCAATTAAGAGAGAAGAATACTTTTGAGGTGTTTAGTATTTTTTTAGAAAATTTGAAGAAAATCCCCAAACTATAGGATAGCTAATTGGTAAATGCCATTAATATTGATTAAAAATACAATATTGCCCTTGGCATAATTAAGCAAGATATTTTTTTTTGAAATGACAAACATACCCTTGGTCGTCCCACTCTTCACTCCTCTATATAATATAATTAGTGTGATTTTGAGAGAATTTATAGTATTTCCTCCTTTTAAACCCCTTCAACTTTACACAATGTAAGTTACAAATCCACAATGATTTAAAAAAAACTTTAATAGGTGCTTGGATATGAGTCATGACCTGATTGATATGCTAATAAATGGAAAAGAGTCTAAAATATTTTTAAATTATGTTAAGTGTTATGAAATATAAAGCAAAGAAGAAGAGTAGAGAGAAAATAGAGAGTAATTTTTATTTCTCTTGAGGGATGATTTACAATGAAGGAAAATCCCTTTATTTATAGGGAAAAACTAACCTTAAGATTTGTAACTTTTCCATAAATAGACATACACAATATATGGTAAAGTAGACATTCACTATATATGGTGCATTTATAACAACCCCTCTTGAATGTCTAATTGATAGATAATGTGTCTCGTTAAAACCTTACTAGAAAAACTCAGTGGAAATAAAATCTAGTGAAGAAAAAAGAATACACATCTCTAACAATACGCATATAAGTTGCCTCATTACAAACTTTACAAGGAAAACCCAGTAGGATAAAACCTCATAAGGGAAAAAGAGTACAGCGCGTACTAACTCTCCCTAATGAGAACATCCTTGAACCTTTGCATCCTGATATTGTGCACCATCTTCTTGAAAGTTGCAATTGGAGAAGACTTGGTGAATAAATCAGTCACATTGTCACTTGAACGAATCTGCTGCACGTTAATATCACCATTATTTTGTAGCTCATCTATGTAGAAAAGCTTTAATGGAGTGTGCTCCATTCTATCTCCTTTTATGAATCCCCCTTAAGTTGTGCTATGCATGATGCATTATCTCTATATAAAATTGTGGGTATAATGTCACATTTCACACCATATTTTTCTCGAATGAGATATATCATGGATCTCAATCATACTCATTCTCGGCTTGCTTCATGAATAGTTATTATCTCAGCATGGTTCAATGAAGTGGCTAGATAGACTGCTTTGTATATCTCCAAGATATAGCAGTATCCCCACATGTGAACATATAACTTATTTGAGATCGAGTTTTATACGGGTCAGATAAGTACCCAACATCAGCATAACCAACAAGATCGGGACTACAATCTTTAGAGTAAAATAAGCCCATATGCTTGATCTCATTCCGATGTCTCCTAGTAGGAGTAGAACTATACCTTGCTAACAAATTGACTGAAAAAGGCTATGTCATGCCTTGTAGTATTTGCAAGATACATTAGTGCACTAATTGCACTAAGATATGGTACTTCATAACAAAGGAGTTCCTCATTTTTTTCTTGAGGTCGGAATGAATTCTTATTCAATTATGCATGTTTCTCATTTAAGCAAATATTCTATTGCTTTTGAAAACTCTCCAAGAGTTTCAACAATTTTCAAGCTATAAGCTTATACAATATAAGGATTCTAAATAAGTTTTCCAAAACCTTTTATATGCTTCAAACATTTTGAATTCTTAGAAAGTTTTTATTTAAATTTTGTCAAGTGACAATATTCAATATTGCATATGTGACATCTTTAAGCGTCTGGACTGCAAATCAAATAAGTTTTACACTTATCAAGATGTATCCTTTCATGTCACTTGATAAATATTTCTACGTCAACATGCTTAAATAAACGTAGAATTTAGATCCTCATAATCTTTTGCAATATTGCATCAATATTGTATTAAAGATATCATCGATGGTTTCTCATTTTGTATCGGTTCGCAATATGACATAACATTTTGAGATCTCGTCACTTCATTATTTTCAGGTACATGAACCTTTCATAAGGTTTCATGAAGTGTTATGTCATAGGCTCTTCAAGAGCACATTGCCTTCTTATTATGATTATTTGCCCCTTATCCTTTTCAAGGATTATTTTATTGGGAATCGATTAGTCTACCACACTTCATGCATGCGTAGACTTTGTCCTTTAAGAAAGCAAAATAGGAGCACTTGTAGCTTAAAGATAATACTAAATTTGAGTCAACAGATGCTTTCAGCATTTGACTTGAATTATCTTTTGAATGAGAATCTGATGATAATTCCTAGCATATTTCATAGCTACTTATATCTCCCCCTTATGCTAGGAAAACTAACATTTATCCTTCATTTTCATTGAGGAATCCATCTTTGTGCATCATGGTATACTATTAATTGTATATCCCTCACATCAAAACTATTAGATGGAATAGTTGGTTCCTGAACTTGAATTAATTGAGAGGGAAGAAATAATTATAATTTATTGGTTTAATGCATACAAGTGTTATTGTATGCAACATATCATATTTCAGACCAACACATGAAGTGTTGTTCTCATTAGCAATGGTTTAGCTATTTATCGAAGGCATTCAATGTCAAACCATAGTCATCAAGATTGTCTTGGTTACACAATCTGAAAGTTATGCTCTTAACTCAATTTTATTGAGCAAGCAACTTTATGAATGTCAAACTGCAGGTTGACAATGAATGTACATGTGATCATCTTATATCGATGCATCTTAATAAATCACATGACTGGTGAACGGGTTCATATTCACCTTTTATACTTTTCAGATTTTGAGGAATCAAATCCCAACATTAGTTGGTCCAACCAACTTATCATGAGAGCAAGAAACTTAAATAATTCTTGAAGAATCTTTTATTTCTTCAACATATGTCTAATACTCAATATGCACATCTTCATGATGGCAAATCGTTTATGTCAATAGATTAAATGATTTGTATTTGTAACTCCAAGTTACCATAACATGTGCAAAAATTCTTTAGTAAACATCAGGTTTACTATTGTATGAATTTCGTATCAATAAACAATAAACTCTTAGTTTATTATGGCATGTGATTTCATCATGCTTGGGTAAATTTTCACATTCATGTTTCTTATCACAGTAACTTAAAGATATTCAATCTTCGAATTATTCTACCTCTTTTAGAGGTGGATTGTGATATCTTCACAACAAAGAATACGTTCGAGTGTATATACAGTCACATTCACCCCAGGGTATAGATCTGTATTTATAATAATCGAAATTCTCATTCCCAGAAATGAAATATAATCATGCCTTGAACATTCTCATTCCCAGGAAGAATGAAATATAATCATGCCTTAAGCGTATCAAATTATGATAGCTACGACAAAAGTAAATTGAGGCATACATATGATTTATTGCTACCACATTCAATTCAAGGAATTGAGCATATTTAATGGCATGTTTCATCACTTTTCACCAAATACTCATTATTTTGCCTTAGCCATCATAATATCATCAATATGGTGCATTGAGATTTAAACTCAACGTCTTTCCATATAAAGGCGTCTTAGGCATAAATCGATGGGACTTGAACCCGACATATTATCAACTCTTTTGATAATATTGTTCTTGAGGAATAAATGTAAAACATAATGGTTCCAAACCAATTATTTTTTCTCAAATTCAACAATAATTATATTATTAGTAGCAAAATATAGATAACATAAGGAATTACTAACCTTGAAATTACCTTTAGATTTATAATATCATCTCAGTTGGTTAGAGCATCGTGTTGATAACGTGTTATGAAATATAAAGTAAAGAAGAAGAGTAGAGAGAAAAAAAAGAGTAATTTTTATTTTTCTCGAGGGATGATTTACAATGAAGAAAAAACCCTTTTATTTATAGGGGAAAACTAACCTTGAAATTTGTAACTTTTTCATAAATAGATATATACACAATATATGATAAAGTAGGTATTCACTATATGTGGTAAAGTAGACATTCACTATATATGGTACATTTATAACATGAAGTTAAAAAAAAATTACATATTAATAGTTTGGTTCAAAAATGACTTTATTAGTATATTTGGATCAAAAATATATTTTTCCTAATAAACATATTATTTTTTTAATTTTTAAACTCATTCTTTTTCTAATAAAAATATGGTGTAAAGAAATCATTTCACCTATGAACTTGTCCTCACAATTTACTTTAGACCTTTAACTTAACACACATTTATTTATCTCATTTAATAAGTTTAAAGTGAATTAATATCACCCTTAATGCTGACGTGAAATTAGAACAAAAAAATATGTATTTTATTCCACCTCACTTCTTCAATACCCCCACCCCCTCATCTCTCATCCCTCACCCTTTTCTTCTATTTATTTTTTCTTATACACCATCCCACCCCCACCTCGCACCCCACATACCTTTTTTCTATTTTTTTTTACACCCACCCCTATCTCAATCCCCTTTCCTCTTCTTCTGACCCTCCATATCCATTTATATTACACTTTATTTTAAAAAAAAAAATGTGTATGAAAAAATTATGAATTTTAACATACTTTTTTTTTCAAAATTTGCTGAGAAGAAGAAAAAAAAATTATAACGAATTTATTTTTTCACACGAAAAAATTATTGATGCAGTGGTGATAGCGAAGGGGGATAGAAAGAAGATATAATTGAGGATTCAATAATTCATAAATCAGTGAAGTGCATTAATGAAAATAATTAAATGTGTTTGCAGGGATGAGGGGTGAGGGCTAGAAAAGGAGAAAGAAAGAAAGGGGTGGGGGGAGAAGGATATCTGGATAAGAAACTCAGTAATGGTTTGCAATCTCAATCATATAGTTGATCCAATGAAAGTCATTTTTCAACTATACAAACCATCATTGGTCCGTCTTGTTAACCATTAATTAGAACTTGAGAGTTGACATTCTGGGATTAAAATAAGGTTGATTTTATGGACCATAATTCAGTTTCATGTTTCATGAAATCAATCGTGTTTTCTAATCAGTAAGAAATTTTTAGAGGTTGAAACAGGAGAAAGAAAGAGAGGGGGAGAGGGGGGAATAGAGTGATCTAAAAAAATGAGTGGTAGGGCTTGAAGAAAAAAAGGATGGGGCAAGGACAGAGGCAGAGGCGGGAGTGCTTTGAAAGGGGGTGGTGGGGCTTGAAGAAGAAAGGGATTGGGCGGGAGTGGGGTGGGGGAGACACAAGATAATAAATAGCATTGAAAATCTAGAATTAGATATACATTATAGTACAATTAGGATAAATTATTATACAGAAATTTGTAAATCTACAATTACTACAGGATAAAATGATAGACTATGAATATTTAAAATATTAGAGAGAAAATATGGAAGAAATAATATTATTAGAAAAACTTATGAAAGACAATCTAATTGGATATTTTGAAACAAAAAATATAGAATATTTAGAATACCTTCAAAATAATATAGAAGAATTACAAAAACTAAGAGAAAGAAAATAAAGAATACTATAGTAAAGCATTTAACCAATTACCATATAATCACCCCCAAGATATGAATATTGATAAAACTAACATAAATAAACTCAAAATAAAAATAAAAATAAAAATATTTAGAGAAGTTAAGAAATATCCACGCACAAATAAAAATAGATCAGGAACGTTTAATGAAACAGAAATAAAATGAAAAATAAATAGAAAAGAATTATGTTCCTTATATAAATGTTTATTAGCATTTGAGCCCTAGATGCAAGATATAAACCAATAATGGAGATACAGAGTGTCCAATTATCTTGCAATATCTTGTCAATAATCCGTCTTGATACCAAGTACAAACTTTTCTAAACCTTAACCCCAGAGCTACAGATATCAAAGAACCCAACACAAACTATATAACCCAGTTTTCTTTCTTATTTTATTAGTAACTCTTTTTGCTCTCACAGGTACGTTGGTGGCTAACAAAGAAAATACAAAATTCAGTTACAACAAAAGAGATTCAGAGACTAGTATTGAATATATTAAATTTTACATTTACAATTGAAGTAATTAGTACTAACCCTAACTACGCTTTCAATGAAAGTGGATAGTATTAGAAAAGATATTCAAATATAAACTATCACATGTATTTTTTTCTAAATTTTCTAGGGTTTCTTCTATCCATATTAATTTTTCTTTTAGATTCTCCATTATTTTTCTAATTCGGTTTTTATAATTAATTTCTTCATTTAGATTATCTTGATTTTCTCTAGTTTTTCTAATATATTCTAACTTCTCTCAATCTGAATAATATCCATCTGGGTAATTATCCAGATATAACTATTCTATCCAATTTATAGTTTCAATTTCATAGTCTAATACTTTTTCTAATATTATTCTCTTAATATCTATAATTTCTATATCTCTAAGTATATATAAGATTAATATTTTAAGATTATCTATCATTTAAAATTGGTTAAATATTTTATTATAATATTTTTTAGTTGTTTGTTTAAATTTTTTCTATTTCCTTTTTTCTATCTATTTCTTCATTTTTTTTTTCTATTCTTACCATAGCTGTCAATTTATCTTCTAATTTTAATTCTTCTTTTTCTAACATTAAATATAAATGTTCACCTATTTTTTTATAACTTCTTCCTAGATTAGAAAATACTATTTTTATTTTTAATCCTTCATGGTTTTCATATATTTTTTCATCTATTATAAATTCTTCTTTGTTTATTTTTATTTAATTGTTAATAGATCGTGTTGGTATGTATATTCTAGACTATCTATTGTTGATTCTAAATTTGATTTCTTCTTTTTGTGCATTTATTGAGTTTTTACTAACTCCGGCAATTATGTTATATTGTAGTCTTTCTATCCTTATTTTTAATTATTTACGTTTTTTTAGATATTATTTGCTTTAATTCTTTATATTTTGGTAATTTTTGTACTTTATTCATCTAAATAATATTTTGGGGAATATCTAAATCTAGTTTTATCAAATAAGTCATAATATATACTACTTCCGTAACTTTAAACAGCATAGGCTTTGATACCAAATTGTAGGATGATACGGTTAGGACAGCCACACGGCCTTTCACACGAAGCCAAGCTCGGGAATTACAAAAACTCCAAGCTTTGTTCATGCAAATGGCCGTGTGTGAGTTGGTGATTGAACCAACCAAGGACTTAAACGTTTTTATGTGTGAAGAGGGGTCCTAATGTGTAATAAACTACTCTCCAAGGTTGGCACAAGAAGCAAGGGCGGATGAGTCATTTTACCCCTTTTCCTTTTGTAGTATAAATAGAAGATGTGAGAGAGTTATTAGATAGTTTTTGAAATCTGATTTTTGTAACCTAAAATATCACAACATTTCCTCTCTCTTCCACTCTTGGAGCCGCCTCCAACATCTCACAAGTAGAGGAATACTTGTGTTGTATCTTTGGCTAGAAACAAGGGTTTTGAGGTCTTTGAGTGCCTCTTGGTCCTTGTAAGAACTTGGTGTTTACATTCTCTAGACTTAGGGTCCTCTCTTGATGTTAGGGTTCTTAGTATCTTGAATGTTATATGTCAAGTTATCTATCTTTTCTTTATCTTGTTGTTGTTGTTGTTGTTAATTTTGTTATCTTTAAAGACTAGTGAAGCCGTGTGGGGCTACTTTCGATTCACTAGCATTCTTGTTCATCTATTTGCTCTCTTGTTGTGTGCTGAAAACTGAAAATTGAACTTGTTATTCTTGTGTTGTTGGACTGAAATCCGAACCTACTTGTTGCTCTTGGTGTTGTTGGTTTGATCTTGTATCATTTGGTATCAAAGCAAGACCGGTTGTGTTCCAACATAACCCATCTTGGGCTAGTTCACGGTCTAAACAAGCAATACCAAAGGGAAGTTCTGAAAAATCTGTCCATTAAAAGTTGAAAACCGAGAATGATGTTGCATGTCTAGACCTAGGCGTTATTTTGCTTGTTTAGTGAGTTTCTAGTGTTGGTTTCTTTCTCACCAACACTAAGGTGTCTAGATCCGAAAGTTGAGCTTGAAAACTTGAACATTGAGTAGTGACTTGAAGTGGCCGAAGGTTGTATGTTGTTGATGAGCAAAAGAAAAAAAATCGGTGGTTATGTGTTATGTGCTAAAGAAGTTGATGGAGTTTGTTGAGGTGTTCATCTTTTGAACTTGTTCATCTTGTTCATCTTGTTGTGTGCTCAAGTTGTAAGACAAGTTATAAAGTTGTTGTGAAAGACTTGCACCCCTCACCCTCTAGTCTTGTCAATCACTTTTCCCTAATTCAAGGAGCCTTGTTTTGTGGAATTGGTCAACCAAACACCACTTTCTTGAGTTTGAAAAGGTTGAAAGACTACAAGATTTTATTTTTCCCACCAAAACATTTTGCAAACTATAACAAGTTGTGTGAATATTAACACAAAACAAAAAAAAAAAAAAAAGATAAGAGGAACGGGTGGAACCATTGCATGCTGCCACGTCACTATAAGCTCAACTTAGGATATTCTTTGGTTGCAAATTGTTGATCCTTGGTTTCCCTTAATTGGTCCTAGAACTAATTAACAAACTAGTACATTCCTACTAGGTTGTCAACTAGTTCCTTGAACCGTTTGTTCGTGTCAACGTTTATTTGAGTGCTTTTATTCGTTTGAATGAGTTGCTGATTTTGATTCTAGTCCGGCAAGAATTCTTTGAGTCTTCAAACAAGAATCCATTCCGGATAAGAGCTCACTCATACCTTGAAAATTTCACGGTTACTAGCCAATTATACAACACTTGTGGAACACGAACTTGTGGTGAACTAAAGCGGATAATATCTTGACAATGGAAGGAGCTACGTCTCATAATGCGGATACTAATGCCCTTGATTCTATGAGGGTCACTCTTGAGGCCGTTACCCGGACACTTGAAAGGTTGAATTCTGAATTTGGGGCCGTGAGAGGGGACTTGGCAGCCATAAAGGGGGAAGTGTCGACTATTAGTGGGAGATTAGAACAAGTGGAGAGTCAAAGGAACTCTCGTCCTTCTACTCCTCTACACGTATCTACCAATGGTCATGATAGGACCTCCTCCGCAACCATCACCCCCGAAACCGTCCACCAAATGCTAAATGCACCCCAAGCTCCACTAAATACCGCAAGTCAAACTACCTATTTTCCTCCAAACCGAGACTCCACTAGACCACTACATTTCCAAGCCCCTCCAATTCCACAAGAGGGATTTGGACGACAAGTACCTCCACTAAATCCGAACCTTCCTTTCCAAGCTCCATTAACCCAAAGACCGCAAATTCCAAATCCTCCGACTCAAAATGGCCAAGGCCGACCAGCCCACTTTGAAGGATACGGTAGAGGGGAGTATGAAGGAGATGGAGCCTTTGATGATGCTTATATGAGGGAGGAGGAGTTAAGAGGGGGTCGAGGAGAACCTAGGAGATACCGGGGGTATGGAGATAGGGGAAACCGACACCAAGAGAGAGACGTAGGCATCAACACCATCAAGTTGAGCCTACCCATCTTTAAGGGTGAAAGTGATCCCGAGGCCTACTTAACTTGGGAATCGGCTTGTGACAAAGTTTTCCAAGTTAATGACATCTCGGACGAAAAGAAGAGTTGCTACGCTATAGCTCACCTCGAGGGCTATGCTAACACTTGGTGGGAGTATGTTAAACGATTTGGTAATGAATTAGTCGATGGGCAGCCACCACCTTGGTTTCGGTTGAGGTATTTGATGAGACAACGATACCTTCCCGAGAGATATCGTCATGAGTTGCTTGCTAGGTTATATGGCTTGCGGCAAGGGGGCAAGAGTGTGATGGCCTATTTTGACGAGTTCCAACAACTCATGTTGAAACTTGATCATCGTGGGGAGCAAATCAGTCATGACATCATCCGGTTCAAGTGTGGGTTGAACAAAGAGATCTCCACTCATTTGACCCTTCATCGGTTTGAAACCATCGACGGTATATTCCAAGCGGCCCTAGAGATTGAAAGGGAACTTAAGGAGAGATCATCCTTCAAGGCAAGGGTACAAGCTCCCTCGGGTTGGCCCAAAAACAAGGACCAACCCGCCCCTACGAAGCTGCCCGAGTCCAAAACAGTCCACTACGAGTCCAAAACAGTCCCTAAATTCCCTCCGAAACCGGAGGCTCACAAATATCCCAACCCAAAGGGATTCCAATGCTTCAAGTGCCAAGGTTGGGGGCATAAGGCCAATGAATGTCCAAACCGGCGCAATGTGATCCTACGAGAAGGGAAAGTGTACTACCTTGGTGAGGAGGTGGTTTCCGAAAGGGGGGAGGATGAGGCCGAGCCTCAAGATGGAGAGGAAGCTGAAAATGGGCCGAATGATGATGAATTAGATGGTAGTGAAGATGCCTATCCACAAGAAGGGGAGTGTGTGGTTCCTAACTTTGTGGTTAGACGTGTCATGATTAGTAAGGCGATAGATGACCCGAGTCAAAGGGAAAATCTATTCCATACTAAGTGTCTTGTAAAGGGGAGTGTGTGCACCTTGGTGATTGATAGTGGTAGTTGTACGAATGTTGCGAGCCAAGCTATGGTAAATTTCTTGAAGCTGCCAACTACACCACACACTAGTCCTTACAAGCTACAATGGTTGAACGATTGTGGTGAATTAAGGGTCGCAAGGCAATGTGTGATTCGGTTTAAGGTAGGAAACTACCACGATGAAGTGCTTTGTGACGTGATCCCAATGCAAGCATGTCACTTGTTGTTAGGTAGACCATGGCAATATGATAGGTCTACTAAACACGATGGGAGGTCCAACCGGTATACGCTTGAGAAGGATGGCCGAAAGGTCACACTTCACCCTCTTTCACCCTCCCAAGTACATGAGTGGCATCAAAAGATGAGAGAGTTAAAAGGAAAGGGGAAGGAAACCGGGAAAGGAGAAAAGGGGGGGGATGCCGTAGGTGAGGAAGTAGGTCCATCCGAATCTGTCCCAACCACGAAGGAGATGGAAAACGTAGTGATGTTGGCTAGGAGGAAAGAACTCTTCGTGGACCATGATGAAAACAAGCCGATGTTACTGTTGGCCCATTGTTTTAATACTAACCCCACTAATTCTTCCATTTCCCCTTTGATTTCTTGTGCGTTGCAGGAGTATGAAGATGTATTTCCTCAAGAACTTCCGCAAGGATTGCCCCCACTTCGGGGAATTGAGCACCAAATTGATTTGGTGCCGGGTTCACAACTTCCAAACAAACCGGCCTATAGGAGCAATCCCATGGACACTAAGGAGCTTGAGAGGCAAGTTGAGGAGCTTCTCAACAAGGGATACATCAAGGAAAGCATGAGTCCGTGTGCTGTTCCGGTGCTTTTGGTACCAAAGAAGGACGGAACTTGGCGCATGTGCGTCGATTGTAGAGCCATCAACAAAATCACTATAAGGTATCGTCATCCAATTCCTAGACTAGATGATATGTTAGATGAGCTCCACGGATCTTGTTTGTTTTCTAAAGTGGACCTTAGGAGCGGCTATCACCAAATTCGCATGCAACCCGGTGATGAGTGGAAGACCGCATTCAAGACCAAATTCGGTCTATATGAGTGGCTGGTCATGCCCTTCGGCCTTACCAATGCTCCTAGCACATTTATGAGGCTAATGAATCATGTAATGAAGCCTTATATTGGAAAGTTTGTGGTGGTTTACTTTGATGATGTGTTGGTGTATAGTAAATCTATTAATGATCATGTAATGCATTTGAGATGTGTGTTTGATGTACTCCGAAAGGAGAAGCTGTATGCCAACATGGAGAAGTGTTCTTTTGGTGTTGATAAAGTTATATTCTTGGGTTTTGTCGTGAGCTCACGGGGTGTGGAAGTGGACGATTCCAAGATAGACTCTATCCGAAGTTGGCCGACCCCTAAAACTATTGGAGAAATCCAAAGTTTCCACGGGTTGGCAAGCTTTTATAGGAGGTTTGTCAAAGGATTTAGTTCCATAGCAGCCCCCTTGACCGAGGTAATTAGAAAGGACGGACCCTTTAAATGGGGTGATGAGCAAGCTAGGGCTTTTGAGGCCTTGAAAGCTACGCTCATCTCGGCGCCTTTATTGCAATTGCCCGATTTTGATAAGATGTTTGAAATAGAGTGTGATGCTAGTAAAGTTGGTATCGGGGCTGTTTTGATGCAAGAAGGTAAGCCCGTTGCTTATTTCAGTGAAAAGCTCAAAGGGGCAACTCTTAATTACTCAACTTATGATTTGGAGTTGTACGCCCTTGTTAGAGCTTTGGGAAATTGGCAACATTATTTGTGGCCTAAGGAGTTTGTGATACGAACGGATCATGAGTCGTTGAAACACCTTAAGAGCCAAGACAAGCTGAATAGGCGTCATGCTAAGTGGATTGAGTTCATCGAGACTTTCCCTTATGTAATTCATTACAAAAGGGGAAAGGAAAATGTTGTTGCCGATGCCTTGTCTAGGAAGCATGTGCTTGTTGCTACCTTGTCTTCGAAATTGATGGGTTTTGAGAGCTTGCGGTTGTTGTATCCCGAGGATCCTACCTTTGCTCCTATTTTTAGGGAATGCGAAGAGTGGGGAAGGGACCGTTGGCTCAAGGAGAATAACCATTCCTCCTACTCTCGGTTCGATGGGTATTTGTTCAAAGGAAGGAGGTTGTGTGTTCCTTCTAGTTCTTGGAGGGAATTATTTGTAAGGGAGGCCCATGACGGAGGCCTCATGGGTCACTTTGGGGTAGACAAGACCCTCGGAATCTTAGAGGAGAACTTCTATTGGCCCAAAATGCGCAAAGACGTCACTAAAATTTGTAGTCAATGCGTGGCCTGCCGGAGTGCGAAATCTCGTCTCTTACCCCAAGGATTATACACCCCACTCCCTACTCCCCTTAGGCCTTGGTTGGACATCTCGATGGATTTTGTTTTGGGGCTGCCAAGGACTAGAAAGGGCCGAGATAGCATTTTTGTTATTGTTGATAGATTCTCTAAAATGGCTCATTTTATTCCATGTACTAAAACCGAGGATGCTAGTAGTGTAGCTTCATTATTTATTGAACATGTTGTCAAGCTTCACGGGGGTACCGAGGACTATTGTGAGCGATAGGGACTCCAAGTTCCTAAGTCTCTTTTGGAAGTCCATGTGGGGTAGGCTTGGAACGAAGTTACTTTTCTCCACGTCTTGCCACCCACAAACCGATGGCCAAACGGAGGTAGTAAATAGAACCTTAGGGTCTATGCTACGTTCTATGGTTAAAGGTAAACTGACTTCATGGGAAGATCACCTACCCTTAGTGGAATTTGCCTACAACCGGGTAATACATTCGAGCACGGGAATGACTCCCTTTGAATGTGTTTACGGCCTGAATCCCCTTACCCCTTTAGATCTCACTCCTTTGTCTAGTGATCTCATGACCAGCTTAGATGGAAACAAAAGAGCCGAGGCAATGAAGAAAATGCATGAGACGATGCGGATCAAGCTTGAAAAGAAGAATCAAGAGATTGCCAAAAGGGCAAACAAAGGGAGAAGAAGGCTTGTGCTTGAACCCGGAGATTGGGTGTGGGTGCATCTTCGAAAAGACCGGTTTCCAGCTCATAGGAAGTCCAAATTGCTGCCAAGGGGTGATGGTCCTTTCCAAGTACTTGAGAGGATCAATGACAACGCCTACAAGATTGACCTTCCACCGGAATATCAAGTGCACAACACTTTCAACGTTGGTGATCTCTCCCTCGTGGATGCGGTTGAAGATGACCAAATGCTGAATTTGAGGCCAAATTCCTCTCAAGATGGAGAGGATGATACGGTTAGGACAGCCACACGGCCTTTCACACGAAGCCAAGCTCGGGAATTACAAAAACTCCAAGCTTTGTTCATGCAAATGGCCGTGTGTGAGTTGGTGATTGAACCAACCAAGGACTTAAACGTTTTTATGTGTGAAGAGGGGTCCTAATGTGTAATAAACTACTCTCCAAGGTTGGCACAAGAAGCAAGGGCGGATGAGTCATTTTACCCCTTTTCCTTTTGTAGTATAAATAGAAGATGTGAGAGAGTTATTAGATAGTTTTTGAAATCTGATTTTTGTAACCTAAAATATCACAACATTTCCTCTCTCTTCCACTCTTGGAGCCGCCTCCAACATCTCACAAGTAGAGGAATACTTGTGTTGTATCTTTGGCTAGAAACAAGGGTTTTGAGGTCTTTGAGTGCCTCTTGGTCCTTGTAAGAACTTGGTGTTTACATTCTCTAGACTTAGGGTCCTCTCTTGATGTTAGGGTTCTTAGTATCTTGAATGTTATATGTCAAGTTATCTATCTTTTCTTTATCTTGTTGTTGTTGTTGTTGTTAATTTTGTTATCTTTAAAGACTAGTGAAGCCGTGTGGGGCTACTTTCGATTCACTAGCATTCTTGTTCATCTATTTGCTCTCTTGTTGTGTGCTGAAAACTGAAAATTGAACTTGTTATTCTTGTGTTGTTGGACTGAAATCCGAACCTACTTGTTGCTCTTGGTGTTGTTGGTTTGATCTTGTATCATAGGGGGGTGTGGATAACTGCGGATAACTTGTGTGATAAAATAGATCTATTATAAATACAATGGATTTATTTTTATTTGTGCGTGGATATTTCTTAACTTCTCTAAATATTTTTATTTTTATTTTTATTTTGAATTTATTTATGTTAGTTTTATCAATATTCATATCTTGGGGGTGATTATATGATAATTGGTTAAATGCTTTACTATAGTATTCTTTATTTTTTTCTCTTATATTTTGTAATTCTTCTATATTATTTTGAAGGTATTCTAAATATTCTATATTTTTTGTTTCAAAATATCCAATTAGATTGTCTTTCATAAGTTTTTCTAATAATATTATTTCTTCCATATTTTCTCTCTAATATTTTAAATATTCATAGTCTATCATTTTATCCTGTAGTAATTGTAGATTTATAAATTTTTGTATAATAATTTATCCTAATTGTACTGTAATGTATTTCTAATTCTAGATTTTCAATGCTATTTATTATCTTGAATAGATCTATTTTACCACACAAGTTATCCGCATCCCCTACAATTTGGTATCAGAGTCTATGCTGTTTAAAGTTACGGAAGTAGTATATATTATGACTTATTTGATAAAACTAGATTTAGATATTCCCCAAAATATTATTTAGATGAATAAAATACAAAAATTACCAAAATATAAAGAATTAAAGAAAATAATATCTAAAAAACGTAAAGAATTAAAAATAAGGATAGAAAGACTACAATATAACATAATTGTCAGAGTTAGTAAAAACTCAATAAATGCACAAAAAGAAGAAATATCAAATTTAGAATCAACAATAGATAGTCTAGAATATACATACCAACATGATCTATTAACAATTAAATAAAAATAAACAAAGAAGAATTTATAATAGATGAAAAAATATATGAAAACCATGAAGGATTAAAAATAAAAATAGTATTTTCTAATCTAGGAAGAAGGTATAAGAAAATAGGTGACCATTTATATTTAATGTTAGAAAAAGAAGAATTAAAATTAGAAGATAAATTGACAGCTATGGTAAGAATAGAAAAAGAGAATGAAGAAATAGATAGAAAAAAGGAAATAGAAAAAATAAAACAACAAACTACAGAAGAAATACAAAAAATAGAAGAAACTAAAAATAGTAGGATTGCTGAATTAGAAAAAGAACTACAAATGCTAAAAGATTTGTACGAAAAAAAACAGAAAGAAAAAGAAGAAAAAGATATAGAACAAAAATTATTAAACGAGTTAAATCAATTTAAATAAAAATTAGAAATAAATACAATAGATATTGAAGAAACAGATAATTATGATTCAGAAGATAGTGAAACATATACAGAAATCTTAACAAACACAAAAAATTTAGAAATCAATGAAAAACAAGAAGTAATTAATGAAGAAAACTTAGAAAATAGAAACACAGAAATAAATACTCTTGATAAAAAAAAAGATGAAAATATAATACCTAGAACATCAGAAATAAGAAAACTTACATATTGTAAGAATAAGTTTAAAAAATATAATTTAAAGGATGAATATGACAAATGGACACCAAAACAAATAGTTAATAAAAATTATAACTTTTAAGATTTAGATTGTGTAATAGATACAGAAAAAATAATATAATTATAGATAGGATATATGACAAAATAATTATTAGATAATAATATAAATGTAACAGATGCACCAGAATATATAGAAAGAATACTAATAGGAACAGTGAAATTATGGTTTTCAAATCTAACTGAAAATAGTAAAAAGGTATTAAGAACTGACAGACCTACAAAAGAAACATCATCAACAACTACAACTAAATTAACACCTATAGAATTATGAAAAAAATATGAAATAGCTATAAAAGATGAATTTAGCAGCATGACAACAACAGAAGAAGAACAAAATGAAGAGAAAGATACAAATAGGAATTTAATGTTAAAATTAGCAACATGTAATATGTGTTACATAGATAAATATACTTGCGCATTTAAAGAATATTATTATAAAGGAACATATAATACAGAAGAAAGTAAAGAAATAAGAAAATTATATTTTAGTAAATTACCTGAATCATTTAGTTCAAAAATAATAAAAAGTTGGGATGAAGCAAAAATAGTAGATACTTTAGGAGCAAGAATAAAATTTTTACAACAATGGTATAGAAACCTATGTGAAAAATATAGAGAAGAAATAAAAATGGAAAAAATATTAATAAGAAATTTAGCATGTTGCAAAGATAAAATAACACCTCAATTTGGATGCGAAGAAAGATATTATAAGAAAAGAAAAAGACATAAGAAATATAAGAAATACAAAAAATCAAAATATAAATATAAGAAACCAAGAAAAAGATATTATGTAAAAAATTATAAACATAAAAGACCATATAGGAAAAAGAAACCTATAAAAGAATGTACTTGTTATAATTGCGGAAAATTAGGACATTTAGCTAGTGATTGTAAATTACCTAAAAACCCAAAAAATAAACAAATATCAGAAATAAAAATAGAAAATACAGAATATATGCAGATAGATTATATAGATTACGAATTAGAAAGTGAAGATAGTATATATGAAATTTCAGAGAATGAAACAAATAATGAAATAGATAGTGAATTAGATGAATTAAATGACTGAAGAAGATATAAGAGTAAACCAAAGAACTGAAGAAGATATAAAAATAAAAACAAAGGAAGAATATTTAAATGAAGAAGGAACAAATCAAAAAATAATATTTGATAGTCATATATTTGATGAAATAAAAGGAAAAAAATTAGATTTAAGTGTAGAAAAAATATTTAAAATACCAACAATAAAAAACATATTTAGTAGAAGAAAAGAAGAATACTACGTAGTAAGCCAAAAAGAACATGTAATAGACTATAGATATGCAAAAGGTAAAACTAGTATACCACTAGTAACAAAAAGGATAATTAATAAAGAAATAAACGATATAAAAAGTAGAGACCCAATAAAATATGTACACCTTGGAGGTACAGAGATATTAATAAAAGCATGTTTTAGAGAAGGAATAGATACACCAATAGAATTATACCTAGCAGATGATAGAATTATAAAACCTATAGAAAAAAGTATAATAACTGCCACAAAAGGAAATTTAATATACCAAAAATTTAAATTTATAATAAGTGTGAATTATTCAGTAGCAATAACAGATAAAAATATAGATAAACATTAGTATTATATTGAAAAATATCAGGAATAGAACTAACCCCAGGAAGTAAACTATTTACAGCAAGATGTAAAAATCTATATGTATTAACAACAAAACATAAAATAACGGGAAAAAATAAAATTAACAAAATACAAATAGAAAGTCCTTTCGAACAATTTGTAAAAATAATTGATAATAATGATTATAGTTATAGAGACATAGATATAGAAGAAAATTTAGAAATAATAAATGATAGAATAAGTGCAACAAAAAGAATAGCTTATGAAAAAACAGAATCATCAAGTTCATAAAAAAGAACAAGTTATGAAACAAGTTCAACAACTAATTTAAACCAATATTACATAACATGAACAATAAATAAAAAAGAATATTTAATACTCTTAAATACAGGACAAGAAGAAAATTATATAGCAAGATATCTAATAAAAAAATGAGAAAATAAAATCTGACAATAGTATATGCCCAGATCTACTAAGAAGCTTAATAAACACTAAAAATATAACAGAAAAAGAAATAACAATAGGAGTTAGAAAATAAAAATAGAATTTGAAATAAAGGAAGAAATGCAAAAAGCAGACATAATATTAGGAATAAAATGGCTAGAACAAGTAAAATCATATAAGATAGAGCATACACAATTATCTATAACATATAACAGAGAGAAATTATTCTTAAGAAGAACTTTAACATGATATGAAAATATATGTATTAATGAAGATAGTAGTAGAAGGTATTACAGTAGATATTATACGTCTATGATAGATACAGGAGCAGAAGCTAATTTATGTAGATATAATTGTTTACCAAAAAGTAAATGGGATAAATTAAAAACACCAATAATAGTTAAAGAATTTAATAACGAAGGAAGCTTAATTACTTATAAAGCTAAGAATGTAAAAACACAAGTATGGGATCAAATATTAACAATAGAAGAAATCTATAATTATGAGCTAACATCAAAAGATATACTTTTAGGAATGCCGTTTTTAGATAAATTATACCCACATATAATAACTAGAACGGATTGGTGGTTTACAACACCATGTAAACAGAAAGTAAGAGCAAAAGGACTTACTAATAAAATAAGAAAGAAAACTGATTGGATAGAAGAAAGTGAAAAAATTACACAAAAATTAGAAAATATAAAAAATACTGAAGATACAATAGAACTGGTCGTATTTTCAATAAATAAAAAGGAAATAACTATATTTTCAATAAGTAAGATAGAAATAATTAAGAAAATATTAGAACAATTATATAGTGAAGATCCATTAAAAGGATGAGAAAAACATAAAACCACTATAAAAATAGCATAATAACTCAAAAACCATTAACCTATAATTTTGACGATTTAAAAGAATTTAAAATGCACATAGAAGAATTATTAGAAAAATAATATATACAAAAAAGTAATAGTAAACATAATCGCCCAGCATTTATAGTAAATAAACACAGTGAACAAAAAAGAGGAAAAAGTAGAATGATTATTGATTATAGAAATTTAAATGCAAAAACTATGACATATAATTACCCAATACCAAATAAGATATTAAAAATAAGACAAATACAAGGATATAATTACTTTAGTAAATTTGATTGTAAATCAGGATTTTACCATTTAAAGTTAGAAGAAGAATCTAAGGAATTAACCGCATTTACGGTACCACAAGGATTTTATGAATGGAATGTACGACCATTTGGATATAAAAATGCACCAGGTAGATAACAACATTTTATGGATAATTATTTTAAACAATTGCCTAATTGTATAGTATATAGAGATGATATACTATTATATACAAAAACCAAAGAAGAACATTTGAAATTATTAGAACAATTTACGGATATAATAGAAAAATTGGGAATAAATTTAAGTGAAAAGAAAACTAAAATTATGAAAAATCAGATAGAATTTTTAGGAATACAAATAGATAAAAGTGGAGTAAAAATGCAACAACATATAATACAAAAAATAATAAATTCAAAAGAAGAATTAGATATAAAAAAAAAATTACAATCATTTTTGGGATTAGTAAACCAAGTAAGGGAATATATACCAAAATTAGCAAAAAATCTAAAGTCTTTACAGAAAAAATTAAAAAAGGATGTAGAATATAATTATAATGAAGAAGATAAAAAATAAGTCCAGAAAATAAAAACACTTTGTAAAGAATTACCAAAATTACAATTCCCAGACGAAAATAGAAAATTTATATATATAGTAGAAGCAGATGCTAGTGAATGTAGTTATGGAGGGGTACTTAAATATATGTATGAAAATGAAAAAATAGAACATCATTGTAGATATTATTCAGGAACGTTTAATGACAAGAATAAAATGGAAAATAAATAGAAAAGAATTATGCTCATTATATAAATGTTTATTAGCATTTGAGCCATATATTGTATATAACAAGTTTATTGTACGAACAAATAATACACAGGTACGTTGGTGGCTAACAAAGAAAATACAAAATTCAGTTACAACAAAAGAGATTCGGAGACTAGTACTGAATATATTAAATTTTACATTTACAATTGAAGTAATTAGTACTAACAAAAACGTTATTGCAGATTACATATCAAGACAAAGCTACACAGACTGATATAATAGAAGATGATGCTTTAGAAAAGATATTCAAAACCCTAACTACACTTTCAATGAAAGTGGATAGTATGGGTAATGAAATAGAAAAGCTAAAGATTAATGAAGATAAACTGAAGTCTGTAGCTACAAATCAGCTAACTCAGCAGTGTGCAGAGTTATGTCGATTGGAAGACATTAAAATTCCAGAGCTAGAAGGAGACGTTGGGACACTCCGTAAAACCCATAACGTTTATCAATCTACAATTGCAGGTACAAACAAAGGAGTTATTGGACAAAGATAACAGGATATGAATTTAAATAAGACATTTGAAAAACCATTTACACCAAAAATACAAAAAGACCTCTTGAACATACCCTCACAAATTACCACATATCGAGATAGTCTGAACCAAGATAAAAAAGTTTATAACTATACAACCCAAAAATACATAGAAAATTCTACCGAGTACAAATTTTTCTAAACTTTAACCCCAGAGCTACAGATATCAAAGAACCCAACACAAACTATATAACCCAAAGATTACCAGGTCACAACAAGCTAATTGCACTACCCAAAACTAACCCAAGCCTAATAAAAACTTATTTCGACTATGGATTATTAAATACCATATATACCCAAGATGGAGAAGAACTATCAGCTATGGAAGAATTACAAAAAGTATTCAACACCTATAAAAGAGTAACCAAAGGGAATCTATTTTATATAAAGTGTTATACTGCACCAACAGAGATATTATACGACGAGATAAAACCAGTTATACAAGTTGTAAAAATAGGATTAACCAGAGATATGATTATACCAGAAGATATTGTGCAGCAGCTAGAGATACCCAGAATCGAGATACCTAATTTTTATGCAAACAAACGACTTATTGGACTAGCTACAATTATTCAAGAACTAGCAAACAATTATACCAATGGAAACCGAATATGGAGTTATTATTCAAGAGACCATCAGATGATTTATTCAAATTCAAAAGAACTACGACAAACAGATATGGAAGATGTTAGACAATGGATAATGACATTACTTAACCCAGAAAAATAATCTACTGCAAGGGCAATTAAGAGAGGATTTATTTCAGATGGATTATTGACAAACTATTGCAAGATAATTGGACACAAATATCCAGATTATCAATGTTCGAGATGTAATGGAGAAGATAATATTATCCCAGAAGTTCAACTGGAATAGAAGAAAATAAAAACGACAGCTGGAAGATGCAAGATATGAAGCAATAATGGAGATACAGAGCAATAAAAAGAAGATAACTACGGATAAAGAAAGAAGATAAAGAAAGTAATTCAATTTATTAAAGGTGAAAAAGACATATGGAAGATTTAAAATAGCTAGATAGCTTTACGTAAATTATTATGTAAGTAGCCTTAGGCTTTTTGACTTTTCTTATCATTTACTAGTCCTTTTTGGCAAGTAGTGTCATTATTAGATTAGACATGTGTAAAAATTAGCTTTAGGACTTTGCAGAGACATTTTTCTTTACTTTTGTAAAGTAGCTGACAGATGTAAAGAAAAACAGTGTACGCATTTTCATTTCTAAGAATATAAATAAACGAGCACTTGCTCAGATGAAGGTAAGCCTTCATGCGTTAAAGCAAAAAACTCTCTCTTGTCTACAACAAATAATTTGATTATTTAAAAAACAGGTATATTTTAATGGAAAAATCTATGGAGGAACAAAGCTTAGAATTATCAAAACTACCAGAACAGGTATATTCATTTACTATTATGAATAGCTAAATTCATAAATTCCTAACAATCATGATATGATAAAATAAGTTCATGTTAGTTGCCATATAGTAGAATTATTCGAAAAATAGCATGTTAAGAAGTTTATTAGCAAAGTGAAAAAGGAGAAAAATTCCTAAGAACTATGTCATCCTAAAGGTGAAATCGGTGAGGCAAGAAAGCCGTGATAGGGGAGTAACCAGAGTAGAGACGCTGTTTAAGGGAAAAGTATCCAGATTAGCATGCTAATAGTGACCGAAGAATATGTTATTTAAGAATAATCTAGTATATAGCAATCTAAAGTGATCATATTTTGTTATGTGCATGATTGAGGGAAATATTCTGAAAATAGCAATTTTATAAAAAATGGATAATTATTTATCTGACGAAATGGTAGATAAATTTAAAATACTCGTTTTATATGTACTTAAGGATATAGAAATAGTAGATATAAGAAAAATCATATTGGAAAAAATATTTGATAGATATTTTATGACTAGAATTAATTATATACCACACCTACCGAACTGCTCTTATAAATACTTACATACCAAACCCACACACTAACTATGATAAATTATTTATATTTAGAATTTTGGAAAATAGATATAAAATATATACAATTTCTTAGTGAAAATATAGAAGAATTAATGAGATTAAAACAAACAACTAAAAAATATTATAATAAGTATTTAACCAATTTTAAATCATAGATAATCTTAAAATATTAATCTTATATATACTTAGAGATATAGAAATAATAGATATTAAGAGAATAATATTAGAAAAAGTATTAGACTATGAAATTGAAACTATAAATTGGATAGAACAGTTATACCTGGATAATTACCCAGATGGATATTATTCAGATTAAGAGATGTTAGAATATATTAGAAAAAATAGAGAAAATCAAGATAATCTAAATGAAGAAATTAATTATAGAAACCGAATTAGAAAAATAATGGAGAGTCTAAAAGAAAAATTAATATGGATAGAAGAAACCCTAAAATTTTTAGAAAAAAGTACATGTGATAGTTTATATAATTTAAAAAACTCTCTACGAGAAGAACAACACAAGATAATAAATAGCATTGAAAATCTAGAATTAGATATACATTACAGTACAATTAGGATAAATTATTATACAGAAATTTGTAAATCTACAATTACTACAGGATAAAATGATAGACTATGAATATTTAAAATATTGGAGAGAAAATATAAAAGAAATAATATTATTAGAAAAACTTATGAAAGACAATCTAATTGGATATTTTGAAACAAAAAATATAGAATATTTAGAATACCTTCAAAATAATATAGAAGAATTACAAAAACTAAGAGAAAAAAAATAAAGAATACTATAGTAAAGCATTTAACCAATTACCATATAATCACCCCCCAAGATATGAATATCGATAAAACTAACATAAATAAACTCAAAATAAAAATAAAAATATTTAGAGAAGTTAAGAAATATCCACGCACAAATAAAAATAGATCCATTATATTTATAATAGATCTATTTTACCACACAAGTTATCCGCAGTTATCCACACCCCTTACAATTATAAAAATAAATAAATAATAATAATAATAATAGTAATAATAATAATAATAAATTCTTTAAACTAGAAAATAGTTTCATTTCTTAGTTTTTTCGAATTGAATTAAGATTAATATTTGTTAATATAATCATTGGTTTTAAAGTCAAGCTACAACAATCATAATGCCATAAGTACAAAAATTATATTCATTGCTCTCAACCACAAAATATCAAGTATCATCAATCAAATTATTATTGACCTCGTTTTTATTTTAACTTTAAAATCAAAAAATATTTTAGCAAATTCTTATCCTACTTCAATTCGGAAAAATATTAAGAAACAAAAGTATTTCCTATTTTTTTAAGAAAAGGAATTTTGTTGTTATCTAAATAAAATATGATGAGGTTATTATGATCTTATCTATCTGACTTTTATTATCACTTTAAGAAAAATATTTGGATTGTTCTATTTTAATTAATAAAAGAGATTAACAAGAAAAAAAATAGCATTTCCTACTCTTTTATTAGTTAAAATTTATTTGAAAGAAGTGAGAGAAGTCTACCTAAAAATAATATTTTATTAGAAAAAAGAATGTGATTAAAATGAAAAGAAACAATATGTTCATTAGGGAAACGACATTTTTTAATCAAAAAGTAATAATATAAGTATATTTAGAGCAAATTATTAACGACTAGTCAACACGTCCGCACGGTCATAAAAATATGTTTAAATTATCAAATTCTCTTTTCTTATGAAAATCAAAATGTTTATAAACATGTAGAATTGGATTCACTAGAAAATGTGAATTTCAATAAAGATCTAAGAAATATTAAATTATACTGTATTGGATTTTTAGGTAACTATCTGCAAATTACCAAATGTTTAGTAGCACGAAGCATCCAATTTTTTTTAATTATATTTTTAAAAACTTAATTTTTTTTTGGACGAACGTTCAATGTGTTATTTATGGATCAATTTAAAATATATGTTTTCAAATATTAGCTCATAAAGGTATTCTTTTTCAGTACGAGTGTTAATAGAAGCATCGCCGCATTGTACTATGAAGGATCTGATCACATAAAGAAATTTAAAAGAAGATTTTCGATACTCTCCAACTTGCTTTAATGTGCAACTATGTAACTCGACTTCTTTTCTCGAAGTTGAATGAAATTTGACAATTTTCAAGTTTACCTCTCAAATTTCACAAACTCAGAGAAACTTTATAAATACTACTGAATCTTGTAGGCAACAAAAAAAAGCCAAATAAACTACTAATTAAAATTTATCTAATATTTTTCTGTAGCCATGTTCATTAAATATGTTCTTACTAATTTTGTCTGGCTAGTTTCATGCTATGAAAACTTAGTGTAGAGGAAAGATTAACTTCCTGGTCTTTAGCTAACCAACTTAACAAAATATGTAGATAAAATTTATTCCACATAATGCTTTATGGAAAAAGCCAAATGATACATAATATAATGCGGCTTTTGATAAAAAATTAAAATAAAAAATAATTCACAATGCAGTTTAATTCAAAGAACTAATCAAGTTTATGTTGTGAACAAAATATTAAAATTTTATCATGATGACAATTTAATCAAGCTTCAATTCACAACCAATGAATACAAATGGATATGAGTGCAGTGGAGAAGAGAACCTGAGAATGAAATTGATTGTAACAAAAGAAACTTTGGTGGTAAAATTAGACTATGAACAACATATACCACGATGATTTGCTAGAACTCGAATGAAAAAAGCAACAATTAGATCGAGACCGTGATTAAAATCAAACCTCTTTTCTTTCACTTCAAAGAACTTTTAAATTCTTTTTGAATTTCCTCTACCGTATTTATCTTTGTACTTTTTTTTTTGGTCCGATATCAAAGAAACTAGGATAAAATAATGCTAATATTGACATGTTGAGAATTACAAACTATTGCATAAACACAAATGCACAATAACCAAATATATTGAGACAAAAGCAAACCTCCCTGGAGTTTAATCAGATAACAATAAGATATGACAAAGACGAGATAGAAAAATAAATATTACAGTAGCAAATAAGTTTTTGTGGTGCTTATGATGAGCAACATCCACCACTCTATATCATCGGCTGTCCACGAATATCCATTGTTGGAGGCTTGGTAAAATTTAAGGTTATTGGCTTGCCATCCTATTTTTGATAGCACCAGTCATATTCATGAAAGCCTGTTCTACATTTGTAGCATCTTTAGCACTGATCTCCAAGAATGAAATATCAATTTCATCAGCAAATGCCTTAGCCGTTTCACATGAGACAACTCTATTTGCAGTAAGATCAACTTTATTCCCAATAAGAATTTATTACCATCGTGGGGCAACATTCCAAAAAAATGGTGCAAACTTGCCTTTTTATTTTTCAGCATTTTCTTATTTTATTTAAAGTAAATAATAAAGGATTAGATGAGGAAAAATTACAAAAAATAAAGAAAAAGAATAAATATCATTCCTTGATTTTTAGACATGCCACATCAGCAAGATTATATTCCTTCTTTATATATAGAGAGAGATTGAGACATTTTTGGACTAAATTACTAATGACAGAAATCTTTTTAGACAAAACTATTAATGAATTGGCATTTTATTCAATTTCACATAGTAATGGGTGTTTTGTCAAATTTTTATGTAATAATTTTTTTATTCTGTTCATTTTTACTAGTTCACAATAGACTTTGCACTTTTTTTAAATTACTAGTTTAGCACACTTGTCTCACACGTGTAATGTTTGGTTATTTAAAATAAAATAATTTTATCTATATACGTATAATGTTTAATTATTTAAAGTTAAATAATTTTATCTATTGTAGAATTTTTTAATGAAGTATAAAAATTTAAATCATTTTTCAAAGATTCTTCACACTTTAATATAATAATGAAATATAAATATATTTTTTAATGTAAGCACTTATATATTTTACATCATCACTTTTGTGTACTTTTGCATTTGTAATGTAATACCTCTTTCCCTTGTTGTCAGAGGCTAAGAGAAGTGCATCAGTTTGAACCATATTTGTGGTACGATTATTTTTTTTATTTTTTTTTATTTTTTATATTTAAAATCTTTCCTTATTTTTAAAGTCAAATCTTTACAAGATCATTAGTTACATTCTTGTTACGTATAAATTGATCTATAAAATTTCACACAACTAAAAGGACAAATAATCCATAGATAAAAGAAATTTTTGATTTCTGGTACATATTACGTAATACAATTCTATAGATTAGACAGTAAATTAATAGCGCATAGTGAATTTGATAAGAGCTACACAATTTTATCTTTTGTTCACCCCTCCTTCTTTTTAGTATACTCTAGCTCTTTTTTTAGTCTAAAAGAAAGCATAATGATATTCGCCCGAACTGCATCATCTAGTAATTAAGTTCAAATTCTTGATATATCCTTATAATATGACTTTTCTAACTTAGAACTCCATTTAGCTATCATTAGAAACAAAAATTAGTCACTAGAAATAGGAAGAAACTTAAAGCCCTTTATACACTACAAAGACACATAAAGAGTTATAATCGAATAACCGTTCGAAGAGAAAAAACGCAATAACTATGATAATAGTGTTGTCTAATGTTGCCTCTAAATTTGCGTAAAAACTATCAAATACCTTTGAAAGGAGTAAAACATGCAGCAATCAAAAGAGAATCACCGCTCATATAATATAAACCTTGATTTTTTTCGGCGAGATAAATCTTTAATTTTTTTAGTTACTTCATTCGGCGACAACACACTTGTTTCGTTCAATTTTTCTATCAAAAGTTTGCAACTGAAAGAGAAACACAAGAAATTATTAAAAGAGGATAATACATGCCAATTGTTAATTATACATAATACATATGTAATCTTTAAATTAATTAACTAAAAAGAATAAAGAAAGACAGAAGGATGTTGATAATGAATGTAAGAAGACAACTTGAAAAATTAAAATCAATAAAACTCAAAATAAAAAAGAAAAGTAGAAGTAGAAAAAATATTGTATTTTTGTGATAAAGTATGATCAAAATATTACTTAAGTAGAATTGTAGAATTTTTTTTTTTTACATAAGGTAAATTTCTAATTGATTTAGGAGTGTTAAATATTATGATTTGTTACTTAGATAAAATAAGAATTTTAACTAATTTGTTATATGTATGTATAATTAGAATTTTACTTGAAGAATGTAGGAAAAGATCATTGAATTTGAAACTAAAAAAAGTAAAGAAAGTAAATTTTTTTAAAAAAGTATGTTTTTGCCTTTTTGGGTGTGTACGTTTTTTTTTACCTTTTGGGGTATTATAATATGTATTAGTGTTTATATATAATAGAATTTTATTTGAGTTATATAGGAAAAAACAAGATTAAATCTTCTTCAAATCAAATTTAGTTGATTTAAAATTCTTAAACTAATGGAAAAAGTATTAGTTGTCATTAATTCTGATTACTTCTAATAAGAATTTATAAATATATATAATTAATTTTTAACTCTTAAATATTAGAAAAAATAATGAAAAACGATTTTGTTTAAAGCAAAAACTTTTAATAAAAGGCAAAAATTCAGACCACATTTCTAAGGCCCTTCACACTTTTAATATCAAGAATTTGGGAATGAGTAATTAATATTAAAGAATGAAAAAAAAATTCTTTTATATTGATATGCTAAAGTGGACAATTAAAAGTAAAAATTTACTTTTAATAAATATAGTGGGCATAAAAAAGTGATTGGATGGAGTAAAATTTGAAATTAAGTTTAAAAAAGATATTTAAAAATTGAAGTTGTGTTTGGACACAAAAAGAGTAAAACCTTTTGAAAACTCCTAAAACTTATTCAAACTTTAATTTACATATTTCAAATTCCAAGTTGAAATAATGGATCGATTTAATAAAAAAAAATACTTATTTTCAAATAATTTTTAAAATCTAAAAAGTATATATGTATGAATTTAATTTAAAAACTTAATTTTATTAGGTGGATAAACCCAAACGATCTTAGAGACTAAATTTTTATAATATGTCAAATGATGTGGTCGGCAAAGTTAAATAAAAGAATCAATAATATTATAGCACATGTTAAGTAACGTGTCATGATCAATTAAATATCTTATTGTCATTAATTCAATCTGATTAGTTGTTGATTTAAGTCAATCAATTAAATCAAGTAAAACTATGTTATTCTCGCAATTCTTTTCACTCACAATAATATCGGGTATTTACATTTTACTAAAAATAATAATGAAATTATTAATTAGAAGAAAGATTAACCCGGCACCTGACTTTTGCTTTTCATCAATAAATACACTTCAATAGTTATTCATACAGTGGAAAAGAGCCAATAATACCCTTGAACTATCCAAAATACAATAAAAATACCCCTTCATTAGTTTTTAGCTCAAAAATATCCCTTCATTGAATTTTTGAGTAAAAAATGCCCCTCTCTCTAACGAAATGACACCAAATACATCATGTAGATTAAAAATACCGCATGGCCAATCCACATGAAAAATCACTTCATCTAATACCATTTAACCATAAGTCCATAACAGCCCCATATAATATACGCAGCAAGGGAAATCTGATTTTGGAAGTGAGATTTGGGATCAATTGATTGGTTTCAATGAAATTCAATATTGGTTGACCATGATGAATTCGGTGGTGACTTTTCTGATTCTACTGTCGGGAATGTTCATAGCATTTAAGTTTCAATTATTAAAAAGTATAATTCAGTGTACTAAGCTTCAATTATATATATACGGGAAAGTCAATTTTTTTTTTTAAGTTTCAAATATTCTAATTTATTAAGAAAAAATTATAAATCAAAAGAAAAAAAACAGACAAAGCTTCAATGCTTATTGTTAATTCTTCAAGATGTGATTGTTTCAAGTATGTATACATAATTAACTGTGAATTCATTTTGTGTGTGTTCAGTTATCCGATGTGATTGTTTCAATTTTTTTTTTCTTTTTAGCTTTTACATTTTCGACCAATTACAACTTTGATTGCTTGAAGAGTCGTAAGTTAAATTCATTTTTTTAAAATTTTTTACACGCGGACGCTGATCTGGACTAGTCATGTGCATTTTCTGTCCATGTGGCATGTTTGGTGTCATTTCGTTAGAGAAAATGATATTTTTTAGCCAAAAATTTAATGAAGAAGTATTTTTAAATCAAAAAACTGACGGAGAATATTTTTAAGCTAAAAAACTAACGAAAAATAATTTTACTCTATTTTAAATAATTCAAGGATATTTTTGACCCTTTTACATTCATACAATTCAAATGACTTGCGTTCTGGAGCAAATGAAGAGCCGTTGATTATTTATGCAATTTAATAAGGAGAAAATAGGAAGAGCAAAAGACATATACTATTTTTTTCAAAAAATTAATTTGACATGGTGCTCAAGAATTCATATACAGTATTATTACTACTCTACATGAAAGTGAGTGAGCATATTATTACTACTCTACATGAGAGTGAGTGAGCAGGCAGCTTATAGTCGAGAATATTTTTATAATTTTTATTTTTTATTTTAATTTGATTATTTTATTTTCATTTTTAATCGGTTCTATATTTAAAAATTACATAAAAATATTATATAATTACAATAATTAACAATTTCAATTATTTGGAAATACATAAAAAAATTGTTGACTCAAAATTTTATCAGTGCAACATAAATGAGACATATAAATTTAAATTTTTTATAAAAAGTAATATAAATTACAATAATAATTAAATTAAAATATATTTGAAAGACGTATAAAAAATTTAGTTGAATTTTCCAAATTCTATGTCATACAAAAGGAAATAGATAGAGTAACATATATTATTTGAAAATTACGCAGAAAGTCGTATAAATCATTATAATTAACATCTAAAATTATATAACAAATTTGATTGACACACATTTCATTAGTTCCACATAAATTGAGATGAAAAGAGTAACATATAATATCTGAAAATTATGTTAAGTTACTATAAATCAATAAATAATAACTTTAAAATATTTAAAAATCGTACAAAAGTTGGACTTTCTAAATTTCACTCATGGCACATAAAATTAAGATTAAAAAATAACATATATTGAGCCCGTGCTGTTACGAATTCCATTATCTAGTATAACAACAGTTCGTGGATACTACTCCTGTAGGGTCCTAAAGTAGGAATATTGCTTACTTTCATTATTTTATTTTTATTCATTGGAAAGTTCAAATTATACTTAGTTAGTTAGTTATGAGTATAGCCTTCGCAATCTCTTCTTTTGTTAAGTCGTTTTTTCTCTCCATCATGTTGAGTTACAGCTACTTATAAAGCGTGAAAATAATAGCTTATTTTCTCCTATCTATCATTTTTGGTTCATATACTGATACTTTTTATATACATAAAAAGACATCATTTCATCTTCAAACTTGTACGCACAACTTACTTTATATTCTTAACTCCACGGGTAATTATATATACCCCTTAATAACTTTAAGGTGAATTAAATTCAATCCTAATGCTGATATGGCTTAAAAATAAAAAAAATATAAAGACGTATTTTTTCTTTTAAATAAACTGATCCTATAAATATATAATAATTTTTTTTTAAAAAAAGAAAGAAAATTACTCCTACCCCACCTATTTCTTCTTTGAACCCCACTACCCCCACCCCACTCCTTTCTTCTTCTGTAAATCTGTCATTCCCTTTCTCCTCTCCCACTATCTCTACCACACTGTATTAATTTCTTCATAAGAAAAAAAAATATATGAATAAAGGGGTTGCGAATTTTAACACCATTTTTATAAAATTCACTATTGAGAAGAAAAGAAATAACTATTTCTTCTTCTTTTAAACTCAATTTATTTTTTCATAATAGGTCAGTTCTTTTAATTTTTACGATCTCCAAGACTTAATTTTCTTCAAAACAAGATGTAACCTGTTTTTCTCTACTTATTGCTACATCCAACATGTGGATTAATTTGTTTTAAATTTTTAGATTTTAAATTGATTGGATTCTTAAGATACATGAGGAGTAGGAGGAGGAGGAGGAGGAGGAGGAGGAGATGAAGAAGAAGAATGATGATGGACGCTGGGTGGGGAGGGATCGAAGTAGGGTGGGGGTGGGGGTTATTTTTTTTATTAAATAATATACATATAGTGGGGTTATATCTTTTTTTTAAAAAAGAATTTACGACGTGGTTATGACATGGCGCTGATGTGGGTGTGAGTGTAACACACTTACTATTGTGAGACTAGTAGTATAATTTTAGGCAATATTCAATACATTTTAAAGTTGTTAAAGAGGTATCTAATTGCACGTGGAGTTAAGGGTCTAAAGTAAATTGTGCGAATAAGTTTAGAGGTGGAATGTTGTCTTTTCTCATTTTTTTTATGCTTCACAATCATTAGTATGTAATCACCCCCCTTTCATTTCACTTATTTACTAAATTTTTTACTATTTATGTATTTGAATCGAAGAAAAATATATATGACTATAACGATGTCAGATTATTTATGATGGAACTGAAAGTGTGCTTTAGTTTGATTTTTCTTTTTCACGTATAATTGTTAATTTTTATGAGGTAAATATTTTCATATATGCACATCGTTAAATATATTTAGGCATGTAATCCTCCTAAAGTACCATATACAATAATATCATCAGGCAAACAAGATCTTCTAAATTTAGATTACAGTTTCTTTTGTATGTTTTGAGTTTTTATTTTGTAATGTAGCTCAGAGAAAGTTAGAAAATATGTGAATCATTTAAAATTTATCATTTACAAAATAAATTATATAGCTGGGTACATATAAGTTCAAATCGAAAAAGTTGATCAAACTGATTTTTTTTTAATTTTTGGTTTCAGTTATTTAGGTTTTTTTGATCGATTTCAATTTTCTTTTTCAAAATTTTGATAATTCGATTTGATTTTTTCAAAAAATAAATTGGTTAATCGAAATCGAATTTATTTACATAGTATATGTAGTACACATGTTATCTCTCTCTCTCTCTCTCTCTATATATATATATATATATATATATATATATCAGCTCAACAACCCACCAAAATAGACTCATACCCAACCCTAATTTCAACAAAATTTCCAAAATGCTCATACATAATTCAAGTCTCAACCTCGCTCTCACTATCATCTCTTTCCGATGACCATTGTCAACAACCAATGCCACAGTCCGTGCCGCCTCACAATCCATCAATCAATTTTACGTTATTGATTTTTCTAATAATCTACGATTTTCTCCTTGAAACTTACCATATTCGAGTGTCAACCGCAGAGCTAAGTCTATCGATGACAACTTCATTACTTATGGTCTCCTTGATTCTGTCAAAATTTATTAACATCTCTTTTTTATCTGTATAATTCATTGCAAATTAGATTATCCTAGAACTAGAATTCAAAGTTTATTGGTGACTCTTTAGTAGTGCTTGTAACTTCTTCTTTTTTTACTTTTCACACATCAAAATATTTTGATCTTCAAATTCAAAAATTGAATCGAAATAAACCGAATCGAATTTACAAAAATCAACCAAAACTGAATTTAATTCAATTAGATTTTGTTTGTCATTTTTTGCCAAACTAAAAATTAAAATATAGAACTGAAATTCACGAACCGAACTGAATTGATCGAACGTCCACCCATAATAAATTCTATAATATGTATTTTGAGAGTTCCACATTTGCAAAGATTAGTATTTTAGTATATATATAATATTTTATAATCTTGATTATTATTAACTATGGAATTTATCATTTACATATTTTAGTACGTCCGATGGATATCTCCATCCTCCTCTATTCTTGAAAAAGTTAATATTCAAAATTATTGAAATAACTTTAAAGCAGATCAACTTTCTTTAAGGTTGTTGATTCCAAATTCTTTGTTGATGTGAGAAACATCTTTGATGTTATTAGGGGAAACATGAGACTAACTACAAGTAGCAAGTAATTTTGTAGAGACAACAAACACTAAAAGTATCATCCACATACACTTTTTTTAGTTCTTTATCTTAAAAAGTATGAGAAAATGACAAAAAGGGCCCCTTATGTTTGAGAGTAGGTTCAAAATAGTCTCTTAAGTATGCGTGTATCAGTTTTGATCCTTTAAGTTTACCACAAGTTAACAAGAATGATTCCTTAATATATACTTGACAGTTTTGGTTCTTCAAATTTGTCAAAATTTAACACTTTTAGTCTCTGATAAAATATTCATCGAACTCTATCTATTTGATGGAAACTATGAAAAATATTACTGAAAAGTCACATTTAGAGATACACTCTACTAAAAAAGGATGAATACCAAGAGATAAAACTGACAGACGTCTGTCAGTTATAAGGCAAAATCGAGAAAGGTTTGATAGATTTCATAATATCAAAAATAATGCCTCGAAAAACAAAAATCAAGCCTCGAAACATAAAATTGAGGGCGTCCATCGACTAGGTAAAATGCACTAATCTCAATTTTTATTAAAAATTAATATAATCTTTTTATTCTATTTATACTCTTCAACTATAGTTTAACTCTTTAAAAAGCAACATCCATCCATCGAGTTTCATAGAATAAACTGATGGACTCCTGTATTATTTTCAAAAATAAAAATAATCATAACTATTGTGCTAAATCAATTGAGGAACATCCAAAGTTTTTTTATTAAAACAATTATAGTTTACATGCATTTTATCCTCGGGAGCAATAATTTAGCGAAAGATCCTCCTCGAGAAAAATCCTACCCAAAATCCTACACTAATAACTGCCGCCGACCATCATGGCTGGTACCTCCGCTGGTGGGGCTATCCCACCAGAGGAATTTTCACTTTTAACAACAAAAGCAGACATTAACCAAACTGCAACAATTCCATTTCCTATCATTCAATATTCAGAATTTCTTAAACCTAAGGTTCAACATACACCTACTGTTCCTCCTAAGACCGTTATTATGATACAAGGAGAACCCACTAGCACACGAAGAAAAACTGAGATAAGTACACTGATCATACAAAAAAACCTTCAATATAAAATATTAGGGAAGTTTTCGTATGGAAATCGAACATTGATGAGCTAAGGCGAGTTATACCTAGTCAATGTGACATCAAGAGTGTAAGTACAATAGGAGTATTGGATCCAAGATATATTTTGCTGAGATTATCCACATTAGCAGATTATGTTCATATGTTATCAGGAACAACTTTTTATGTTAAAACTAAAGAGATGTACTGATAGATGAGAACCCTTAAGTGGGATTCATGGTTCAAACCTGACGTTGAAACAACCATTGGGGTTTCTTAGATATCATTACCAGATCTCCCACCAATTTTTTTTTACAAAGGATACATTATTTTCTATTGCATCAGCTGTAGGCAAGCCACCTACAGTGGACATGGCAACAAAAAATCAAACTAGACCTAGCTGTGCTAAGGTGAAGATTGAAGTGGATTTGATGACAAAGCTTCCAGAAAGGTAAAAATCAATAAAGAAGATGATGCCAAAGGGGAAATAAAGATAAAGTGGATACAAATTCAATATGATTATATGCCAAAGTATTGTAGAGAATGTTGTTTACAAGGGCAGCTAGAATGTACATACAGAATTACTTGATAAGGAAAGAGAGGGAGATCAAAAAGAAACTGCAACAGAAAATGTTAGAGAAGATAAATAAAAGAAGCAAACAACAGTAATGCAAGGATGAAAAATGAATGGTACTAATAGGCATAAAAAAGAATGGATGACTAGAAAAGGAATAAATACAAAAGGATCAGTATGGTCATATTTAAGGAGAAATTGAATACATAGATAATAATCCATTTGAGGCTTTACAGAAAAAAAGAGGAAGATAACTATGCAGAGAAAGGCAAGAAAGTGGAGAACAGTTCAAAAAAGAAAGACAAATATATAGAGAAAGGAAAAAGGGGGATAATAATACAAAAGAGAGCACTAAAGAATGGGTGAACCAATATTTTGGCAAAACAGTACAATTTCAACATAATGCAGTCAAGGGAAATCCAGAAAAAGGAAAGTGCTAAAAAAACAGTGTTGAAAAGAGAAGTGTTAAATTACATGAGGTTCATAAGGACTTGGTGGAGAATATTGAAGATGCAGGCAATAAGAATAGTTCCCAGGTTTTAGAGAATATGAATCGAGAGGATAACACATAGAAGAATGCAATACAACATGCACATCAGAAGAATATGAAAGAGGAACTAAATGCACTTGTGGTGTCTGAGGTGGATAATATTGAGGTATTACTATTAGCAATACATCCAATAACTGATAATAAGGTCTCTCTAGAAAAAAAAGAGTCATGACTTGACTGATATGGACAGTAACATCAGCAAAGTGGCTAGGGAAGGGGACTAGTCTCCTAAACATATTGATAAACTCAAAGAGAGACACTCAAAAAAGAAGAAGAAAAGAGTAGCTGATATTTGGTTGAATAGACACATTCAAAACAAACAAGGAGTACTACTAATAAAGTAATAAGTCAACATGAATGCCCTGATTTGGAATTAGATCTGTTAATACACAAAAAAAATTCACAAGACTTATTAATTTGAAAAAAAGATACGAATTTTATTTTATTGGGTTGATAGAACCATTTCAAAATAGCCAGGAGTTGGAGGTGCACAGAGGAATATTGGGTCTCAAACATGTTTTTGTAAATATGAATGTAAAATCTGGGCCTTTGTGGATGAATGTATGGATGTAGAAGTTCTAAGAGATGAAGAATAACATCTTACTTTGAGAGTTTATGATCAAAACAATGAAGTGGATGTTTTGATAACACTTGTGTATGCTAAATACACCCAAGGAGAAAGAATGCAGATATGGGAACAATTGTATAAAGTGTTCATGGATCATCAAAAGCCTTGGATAGTAGGAGGTGACTTTAATGTGATTACTAATAAAGAAAAAAATTTAGGGGGTCTTCCAGTAACAACAGATGAAGTAAAGGACTGATAAAGATTGTATTTTCAAGAGACTGGATAGACCTGTATTAGTGTATGTAATTTATTAGATCTGGGATTTAAAGGCAGTAAGTTTACATGATGGAATGAAAGAACTGATAAAGATTGTGTTTTCAATAAACTGGATAGAGTTTTGGCCAACCCATAGATGTAATCATAATTCCCAGTAGTTGAAGTGGAATACCCTTTAAGAAGTGGTTCTGATCATGCACCAATGCTCATTACTTTTAGAAATAAAACAAAAAAAGTGGTTAAATATTTTAGATTCTTGGATTTCTAGCTGAAAAAAATTCTTTTATGGAAGTGGTCTAGCAAAACTGGCATGCTGAATGAAGGAAACCCTTTTACAATCTATCAATATAAGATAGAAAGGGTCAAGAAGGCTATTTCACAGTGGAGTAAGAACAAACTTTGGTAACATATTTCAGGAGATTGCAACTTTGGAGGAGGTGATTAAGGTATAGGGGGTACAGTTTGAAAATGACTCATAAACTACAAACAAACAAAATCTCCATGCAGCTCAGGCAAAATTAACTAAGTACCTGCTTAGAGAAGAGAAATTTTGGAAGCAAAAAGCTGTCATAGAATGGTTTAATGATGGGGAAAGGAATACTAAATTTTTTCATATAGTTTCTAATGGGTGGACAAAAAGGCTGAAGATTTCTCGAATTTAAAGTACAGAAGGGGAATAGTTGGAACAACAAAATGAGATAGCAGATGCAACAGTCCAATTTTAGAAACAATCTGGTCAGAGTAATTTTGATTTGTTGGAGGAACTACCTACTATTATAGGGGATGAGGAGAATGAAAAAATATAGAGAATGCTTAGTAAAGAGGAGGTATATGCACCAATTATAGGACTGAATAAAATCTGTGCTTATGGACCAGATGGCATGATTAGGGCCTTCTATCAAGATGCTTGGGATATTGTAGAAGATGATATATACAAAATTGTCCAGTATTTTCTTAGTAGAGCAGAATTTCCTAGATTTGTAACTCATACAAATTTGGCTCTGCTTCCTAAGAAGACTATGGTCCAGAATTTTCTAATCTAAGGCGTATATCCTTGAGCAATTTTGTTAGCAGAATATTCTCAAGGATCTTACATGAAAGAATGAAAGGATTTCTTCCAAGTATTATATCTAAGGATCAAGTAGGGTTTGTGAAAGGAAGAAACATTGTAGAGAATATTCTGCTGGTTTAGGAAATAATAAAAATTAGAAAAAGGGGCAAACCTCCTAATCTGGTTATTAAGTTATATATGATGAAGGCATATGATAGAGTGGAATGACATTTCCTTATACAGGTTCTAGTGAAAACTAGATTTAGTGAAAGAATTATTGATATGATATAAAGATTGTTAAGTAACAACTGGTATTCTATCTTATTGAATGGACAACCTAAAGGTTTCTTCAACTCATCTAGAGGTTTGAATTAGAGAGATCTATTATCCCCTACACTATTCATATTAGCTGCTGAAGTACTATACAAAGCACTAAATGCACTATTGAGGAGGAAAAAATTTAAGAAATTTGGCGTGCCAAGGAGTAGTCCAACAATTAATCATCTAAATTTTGCAGATGATATGATTATTATTTGTAAGAAAAAAATAGAAACTATGAAATTGGTAGTTGATACATTGGAGAAGTATGAAGCAACATCTGGCTAGAAAATTAATCAGAAGAAGAGTGTCATATATATGCATCATAGTGCACTAGGGGGAGATGTAGTATTGGTAGAAGTGGCTACTAGAATTTAAAGGAAGAATTTTCTTTTTACATATTTAGGCTATTCTATTTTACACAGGAAAAAGCAAAAAAGTTTTTATAATCAGACGGGTTACAAGATTAATGAAAGTTGCAAGCATGGAAAAGAAAGTTGTTGTCATATGGAGGAGAAGCAATACTGATTAAGAATATAATTCAAAGTATCCCAATTCATAATTTATTTATTATAAACCCTTCTCAAAATGTTCTAAATCAAATTCATCAACTGATGGCATATTCTTCTAGAGTAGTTGCATTGGAGGAAAAGACAGAACTGGACAAAATGGAAAAAAATTATTTTTACTAGAGAGAGAAGGAGGGTTGGGTTTCATATTGCTGTAAGATGTATCTGTGGCATTATTTTGTAAAGTATGGTGGAATTTTAGAACCAAAGATTCAATTTGGAGTGTTTACATGAATAATAAGTAGCCGTTTGGCCATGAAATTTTTTCACTTTTTTCTGGAAAATTATTTCACTTTAGTGAAAAAAGTAAAACGGGGTATGTGTTTTTCCATGAGAATTCCAAAATACAATTCCGGAATTGTATTTGGAAAGTGAAAACATGTTTTACTTGTTTTCACCCTTTTCACTTATACTTCTCTCACAAAATTTTAAAAACAACTTTAATTTATATTCATGGCTAAACACAACTCCAACTCCAACTCCAACTCCAACTCCAACTTTGAAAAATTATGATTTTTATAGCCAAACGGGGTGTAAGTATTAATAAAAAAATATTGCAATCCGATGATGTTGAAGAAATGGGGAGGAGGGTCTCAAGTTTGAAAAAGAATGTTGCAAGCTAGAGATTTGGTAGAACATCAAATATGGTGGAATACTAAAAAAGGAAATTCGAAGGCTTGGCATGATAACTTGGCTGGTTTGGAAGACCTGTACACTTATACAAGAGATGAGTAAGAATAGGGTGATGCTTATGATACTATAAATGATTTGACTACAAATAGCGAGTAGAATACGAAAATTTTGGGTCGATTGTTCAATACTAAGGTGGTAACATATATTTTGAAAAATATGAAACCTCCCAACCCAGATGTGAAGAATGATAAACCTTATTGAATGCTAAGCACAAATAGAAATTTCACTGTGAAAAGTGCCTGGCAGTACATAAGGTACAACGACAGTCCTAATAAGTCTATAAATGGATGTGGGTTAAAGGATTACCATTCAAAATGGTATTCTTTATGTGGAGATTGTGGAAATTCAAAGTACCAGTAGTTGACAAAATTAGAAGGTGGGGTGTTGAAGGACCTTTTAGATGCTGGTGTTGTGCAAACCATGAACCATGATCAAGAGACACAATCTCATATGTTGTTAAGCTCAACCATTGCTCACAAGACTTGGTCCTACTTTTGCTCTTTTGTAGGTCTACAAATTGAAGGACTCTCTTTAAGGGAGGTGATTATGTTATGTTGGGGAGCTGGTGTAAAGAAAGATATCAACCCATACTATAAGGGTATTCTTAGCATTATAGCATAGAAGTTGTGAAAGATCAGAATCTTAGTAAGCATGAAGGGAAAAGACTGACAACACTAAGGGTTATTCATAATATTGTTAGAAATCTGCACATGCTTCTTAGAATAAAAAGACCTGCTAAGGAATTCTTATGAAATTATCCAAAAATACTTATGAAGTTAGAAGAATTTTAAAATACCCTGTGTTTTGGTCCTTTCAAATTTCTCAAGTTTTGAGCTTCTGATCATCATATGACTCACCATACTAGTGTATGGTGAGGGTACGGGTCAGATGACCCAATTCTTATGTTGTCTAGTGATTGGTGGGTGAGTTTTTGATGTGGGTACGAGTTGATGGAATGAGTCATACATTGAGGTACGAGTGGTCAAGTCCCATTCGTATGTTGTCCAGTGTCTAACCCCTTTAATTCTATCTTGGATACGACTTAAAGGTACTAGTCATATGGTATGGGTATGAGTGGGGCAAGGAAGTCATATGGTGGATAGTTTGTCATGTCCAACTTACTGATCAGGGTATGCATGGAGGGTACCACTTGTATAATGTGGGTACGAGTGAGGGGTCCAAATCGTACCCTCAGGAGATGATTTTTACAGTTTAAGTTGGGGTCATTCTGGACATTTTCCCTCTTAACCTCTTTTGACCCCATAACTTAAAACACTTTTGGGAATTTATTTATCCTAATATTCTCAATCAAATACACTTTTAAACACTCCCAATCTCTCTCAAGGCTCTTGGTTCCAGAAAGTCTCGGGTTTCTTTAATGCAATCAATTCAGGTCTTACAAGGGTGATTACTCTCCATATTCCTTGGTATCTAAGGTATGTTACTCCTCCATTATTGTTAGTTCAATTAAATTCATGTTTTAATGAATGTTTTCATGATGTTATGGTAGGTTTATGTTGGTTTTGAAATATATGTTAGGGGTTTTGGTTACTAACGGTTGGGTAATTTTTTCCTATGTTTTATTTATAATTTCATGTTATAATGTTGGTTTGAACATGTGGTTGCATGAGAATGGTCAATTGGTTCATGGTTTTGGTTTTGGAAACTATATGCCCTTAACATATTTGATAAAATGCCCATGAGAATGGTTTTGTCACATAGTTTGACTTTTATTGAAAACTTTGCATTGCATAATATGGTAATGGAACTTAAATTGGTTTGCTTGAATTAAATGGTTTGAAAAGGCCTTGATGGACAGGGTTTTGATTGATTGAAAATCCTATGGGGTACATGGGAATCTCCTAAGCATTGGCAAATGACATTGCTTTTAAGCTATAGTCGGTATGACGATACCACTTCACAATGCCTTGGTAATTAACTCTTGGAATTGGTGGTTTGGTTATGAGCTAAAAGGTTTTAATTAGGCAATAATGGCGGGGTGTGATAACTAATCGTGAAGGTGTGAGTCTAATGGACGGACACTGGAAACTTATATTTGCTGGCATGAGGGTTGGTCATGGTGACCATATACTTGTGGGGTACATAAGAATCCCCTAAGTTATACTTGTATATATGTATTATGGAGGGTGAAGGTACACGGGAATCCCCGACCCCTATAATATCTCTGGTTCATCCGACTACACGCATTAGGGGACCATTGAAGGGGTAACACTGGACCCATATAGCCCGTGGTTGGTTTTAGGATGGTCAAGTTACACAGCCCGAGTTAAGATTTTAAATACATTCTAAACTCGGTTCCTTTTCTTGGCATGAAATATATACATATGTATGAATGTGATTACACTTGGTTACTTAGTTTTAAATGGGCATTATTTTATCCTTATACCTGAGTACATGCTAGCGTTCACCCGCTAGCCTATCTTCGAGCGTTGTATCCCTACGCGATGGAGGAACTGAACATACTCCTCCTCCTGCTCAGTGACTTGGATTCGGGGATAACTTTATGTTAGATTGAAGTGGTTAGTTTTCATAAATCGAAAGACTCCATTTCATGTTATGAACTTCTCTATATACTTTTGTTATTTCTTAGCATTTGGTTTTTGACTATGGTCGGAGGCATATCTTGATTAAGTATTATTTTAATTTCAGATAGAGGCTTTGTAAGACTACTTTGAGTTGGCATGAGAGGTATTGGTATTGGTGTCAGCCTTGGCATTAGTATTGGTATTAGGTCTGACACCATTTGAATGTATTTGATTTATGATTGTTCCATCTTGTTATATGTTCGAAGTTCATCTGACATAGGGTGTAGGGTGATTACAGTGGGGTATTGGAGGTGGTCTTTAGTCCTGGTTGGGCTTGAGGCACCCACACGACTATGCCCTAGCTCGGGTTGTATCAGATTAGTATCAGAGCCCTAGGTTCATGGTTAATTGGGAGTCCATAAATTTGCATTGAGTAGAGTTTTTTTAAGGGTGTGTATCACGCCACACTCTTATAGGAGAGACTACAAGGCATTTAGGAATATTTGTCTTTCTTGTGTTCAGTTTTCAAGCTGTGGAGTCTAAGTTCTAAAATCTTCTCTAATTTTCGTTTGTTCACTTTTCAGATCATTCCTCGATGATCCAAAGCTCACGAAAATTCCTCTACCCCAATTGGGGACAATGTTGTTGGGACGCGCTCTACTCATGGGATCCATACCCAGTTTAGAGGTCCAGTTCCTGACTGTCCTAGAGCTCCAGTGGTTTCCTCTAGTCCTTCTCAAACTCCTCCGGCTGAAGTGATGAACGTTGAGTATCATCAGTCCATTCATATGTTGGCAAAATTGGTAGCTACTCAGTCTGAGCATGGTGTTCCTATTACTCCATTTTTTGAGGCCACAAGGATTGGCCCATTTCTGAGGTTAAACCATCTGACCATTATGGGTGTTAAGGTGGCAACAATCTTTAAGGTTTTCTAGGTGAAATGGAAATAATTTTCTAAATTATGCATGCCATGAATATGGAGGGCATGGAGTTTGCTGCCTACCAGCTGAAGGATATGGCATACCAATGGTACGAGGAATGGGAACCGTCAAGGGGTGATGGTACTGAGTCATCCCTGTAGGAGTGTTTTCCAAACGTTTTTGTGGACCGCTTCTTTTCTCAAGAGTTGAGAAAAATTAAAGCAGAAGAGTTTGTTTAACTGAAGCAGGGTAAGATGTCAGTCAAGGAGTATGCATTAAAGTTTCATAAGTTATCGCGGTATGCTTTGGAGTTGGTTTCTGGTTTGAAGGCAAGGATGAGAAAGTTCGCATTGGTATTGTCTCGTGAGTTGATCCTTGAAAGTAAAGCAGCCTTATTGATCAAGAACATGGATATCTTTTGGTTTGTGGTATACATGCAGTAGGTAGAGGAAGGAAAGAAGAATTAGGGTGAGATAGTAGAGAGGCAGGGAAAGAATTTTAGATTTTTTAAGTAGAGTGGTAGCCAATAGCAGTATGGCAGGGATGGTGGTAGTTGGCCTAAGAAGAAGTGGGGCAATTTGGGGTCTTATTCAACAACTAGTACTCCCTACCTAAAGCCATCGAGTGATAGGCATTTCTATGGTGGCAATAACTTTAGGGCATAGGGTGTCCAATCTCAGGCTAGTGGGGCTCAATCAACTCCAGCATATCCCCCTTACCAATTTTGTGGTGGCTTGTATCAGGGTTTCTGTGATGAGGGAAGGGACAGGTGCTTCAGCCGTGTACAACCAGGGCACATATTTAGAAACCTCCTGTTGGTAAGATTTCTTTGGGGGCAAACAAGGTTCTTGTTGTCTCTTCATTAGCTCCCGCACCAAAGGGTGCACCATCTGGCTCCAACATTGGTCGAAATTGTCTTTATGCTCTCACTACTCGCCTGGAGTCTGAGGTATCGCCTGATGTCATGATTGGTATATTGAAACTCTTTTCTCATAATATGTACTGTTTACTTGATTCGGGGTCCGCTCTCTCTTATGTGACCCCATTTGTGCCTGTGTATTTTGGTTTTGGTTCGGAGTGTGCTTCGAACCCTTTTTCTATTTTAACACCGATGGGTGACTCTGTGATTACTAAAAGAGTCTATTGGGGGTGTGTGGTATTTGTTGGTAGTAAAGAAACTATGGTGGATTTATTTGAATTAGATATAATGGATTTTGATGTCATATTGGAGATGGATTAGTTGCACCCGTGCTATGCATCTCTAGACTATCAGACCCGTAAATTTTTCTTTAATTTCCTTAATGAGATAGTTATTGAGTGGGAGGGTGGTTCCCTAGCTCCTAAGGAGAAGTTCATATCATATCTTAGAGCTCAGATATTAATCTCCAAGGGGTGTCTCTATCATCTAGTCCGAGTTAAAAATTCTAACTCAGTGGGTCCTTCTTTGCATTCCATCCCGGTGGTAAATGAATTTCCCGAGGTCTTTCCTAATGACCTTGCTGGTGTTTTTCCATATAGAAAGGCTCCAATTGAGTTGAAGGATCTTAAAGAGCAATTACTGGATCTCTTAAATAAGTGTTTCATCTGTTTTATGTGTCCCCGTGTAGTGCACTAATGTTGTTTATGGGTAAGAAGGATGATTCCCTTTGGATGTGTATTGATTATCGATAGTTGAATAAGGTGACGATAAGGAATATGTATCCCCTTCCCAGGATAGATGATTTGTTTGATCAGTTATAAGGTGCTAAGTATTTCTTCAAGATTGATCTTTGATCCAGGTATCATCAGTTAAAGATTAGGAAGGAGGATATCCCTAAGATTACCTTCCATACTTGGTATGGGCATTTTGAGTTTCTGGTTATGTCTTTTGGGTTGACCAGTGCCCTAGCGGTATTTATGGATTTGATGAATAAGGTCTTCCGTCAGTTTCTGGATTTATTTATCATTATGTTCATTGATGATATTTTGGTGTACTCTAAGAGTGAGGTGGATCATGCCCATCATCTCCGTGTGGTGTTGCAGACCTTGAAAGAACAATAGTTGTATGCCAAATTTTCTAAATGTGAATTCTAGTTAAACACTGTCACTTTTTTGGGTCATATTATTTCTAGTGAAGGAATCATGGTGGATCCACAGAAGGTTGCAGTGGTTAAGAAGTGGCCTAGACCCATGAATCCAATCGATATTCAGAGCTTCTTAGGTTTAGATGGTTACTACAGGAGGTTCGTAAAGAGTTTTTCTTCTATAACTACCCCATTGACTAAGTTGACTCAAAAAAAGGTAAAGTTCTTATGGTCTAAAGTATGTGAGGGTAGTTTTGAGAAGCTGAAGGATAAGCTAAATTTGTCTTTGATTTTGACTTTGCCTGAAGGCACAAATGGGTTTGTGGTCTATCATGATGCTTCTCGTAATAGGCTTAGTTGTGTTTTGATGCAGCATGGTAAGGTGATAGCTTATGCCTCTATGCAATTGAAAGTGCATGAGAGGAATTATCCAACTCATGATTTGGAATTGCTAGCTATGGTGTTTACATTGAAAATCTGGTGTTACTATTTGTACTGAGTGGATGTGCATATCTTTTCTGATCATAAAATCCTACAATATGTGTTTACTTAAAAAGAGCTTAACCTCAGGCAAAAAAGATGGCTTGAGCTATTCAAGGGTTATGACATGATCTTTTACTACCATCTAGGTAAAGCTAATATGATCACTGATGCTCTTAGTAGGTTATGCATGAGGAGTCTAGCTCATGTGGATAAGGAGAAATGGGAGTTAGTAAAGGATATTCACTGTCTGTCTAACCTTGGAGTTCATTTGTTGGACTCTGAAACTGGTGATGTGTTCGTTCAGAAAGTGGTGCAGTTGTCTCTAGGTGTTGAAATCAAGGAGAAACAAGTGCTAGATCCTGTGTTGATGAGGATCAAAGGTGATGTTGGTGTGTATAAGGTGATGGCCTTCAAGATTAGTGGTGACGGTACCTTGCAGTATCAAGAGAGATTATGTGTTCCCGATGTAGATAGTTTGCAAGAAAGGATCTTGGCTGAGGTGCATGAGTCGCGCTATGTTGTTCGTCCTGGTTCGATGAAAATGTAGCATGACCTCTAGGAGATGTATTAGTGGAACAATATGAAAAAGAATGTAGCCAACTTTGTGGCTAAATGCATGGTGTGTCAACAAGTAAAAGTTTGGCATATGAGGCCTAGAGGATTGTATCAAGAAATTGAGTTACCCGAATAGAAGTGGGAAGTGATTAATATGGATTTTGTTACCAGTCTTCCTCGATCTCGAAATTAATTTTATTCGGTTTGGGTCATTGTGGGTAGGATGACAAAGTTGGCTCACTTTTTTCCAGTGAGGACTAATTTCTCGGTTGAGGATTATGCAAGGTTGTATCTCCATGAGATTATGAAGTTGCATGGGGTACCTATTTCTATAATCATGGATGGAGTTATGTAGTTTTCATCTCACCGTTGGCGGTTGTTTTAGAGTGGTTTGGGGACCGAGGTGAGTCTTAGTACTGCTTTTCACCCACAGTCGGGTGGGCAGGCAAAAAAGACTATTCAAATATTGGAGGACATACTTTGTGCTTACGGGATTGATTATGATGGTAGTTGGGTTGAGCACTTACCTCTTGTGGAGTTTTCTTACAACAATAACTATCATTCTAGCATTGAAATGGCTCCATTTGAAGCCTTGTGTGGTAGGAGGTGCAGATCTCCTATTGGATGGTTCAAGGATGGTGAGGCGGAGATGCTTGGACCAGATTTGGTTCACCAATCCATGGAGAAGGTGAAGGTGATTCGAGATAGATTTTAGGCTGCCCAAAGTCGCCAAAAGTCCTATGCAGGTGTAAGACGAAGAAAGTTAGAGTTTGAGGTCGAGGACAGGGTGTTCTTGAAGGTGTCTTCTATGAAGGAAGTGATAAGGTTTAGAAAGAAGAAAAAGCTTAGTCCCTGGTATATTGGTTCGTACTTGGTTTTGAGAAGGGTTGGCAATGTTGTGTATGAGTTGGAGTTGCCTTCTAGTTTGAGCTCCATTCACCCAATGTTCCATGTTTCTATGTTGAGAAAGTGTATGGCTGATCCATCTCAAATCGTTCCTATCAAAGATATTGGTATTTCAGATTCTTTGTCTTATGAGGAGGTCCCGGTGGATATCTTGGATCGGCAGGTTTGTCAGTTGCAGACCAAGTATTTACCTTCGGTCAAGTTTTTATGGAAGCACCACAAGATCAAAGAGGTTACTTGGGAAGCGGAAGAGGACATGAAGTCTAAGTATCCATTCTTGTTTTCTGCTTCGGAAATTCGTGCAAAAGGTATGTGTTCTTCATCATACTTTTATTTTCTAACTTAGTTAAAGGAAAGATTGATTTCATTGCATCTTTGTTTTCTAACTTATTTAAAGGTCAGAGTAGGGGTGTAAATCGTGCTTGTACTGCCTTGTTCCATCATTTGTGGACGATTTATTCAAGTTGGGGAGAATTGATACACCCTGGGTTCTGGCCCTTGCAAATTTCCTGAGTTTTGAGCTTCTGATCATCATACGACTCACCATATTAGTCGTATAGTGAGGGTACAGGTTAGGTGACCTAATTCATATGTTGTCCAATATGTGGTGGGTGAGTTTCTATTGTGGGTACAGGTTGGTGGTAACGAGTTGTATGTTAAGGTATGAGTGGTAAAGCCCCATTCATATGTTGTCCAGTGTCTAACCCCTTTGCATCTGTCTTGGATACGACTTAAAGGTACTAGTCATATGGTATGAGTACGAGTGGTCTAAGTGGAGTCATATGATGGACAATATGTGATGTCCAACTTACTGATTAGGGTACGAGTGGAGGATACCACTCGTATAATGTGGGTACGAGTGAGGGGTCTACAACGTACCCTCCAACTGTAATTTTACAGTTTAAGTTGGGTGCATTCTGTACATTTATCCTCTTAACCTCTTTTGACCCCATGACTTAAAACACTTTAGGGACTTCATTTACCCTACTATTCTCAATCAAATACACTTTAAACACTCTCAAATCTCTATCAAGGCTCTTGGTTCAATAAAGGCTAGGGTTTCTTCAATACAATTAATTTGGGGCTTACAAGAGTGGTTTCTCTCCATCTTATTAGGTATCTAAGGCATGTTACTCCCCCTTCACTGTTTGTTAAACTAAATTCATGTTTTAATAAATGGTCTTCATGATATTATGGTGGGCTTATGTTGGTTTTGAAATATATGTTAAGGGTTTTGGTTACTAATGGTTGGGTAATGTTTTCCTATGTTATATTTATGGTTTTTCATGTTTAAATATTGGTTTGAACACGTGGTTGCATGGAAATGGTCAATTGCTTCATGGTTTTGGTTTCGTAAGGTATATTCCCTTAACATGTTTGATAAAATGCCTATGAGAATGGTTTTGTCACATAGTTTGACTTTCATTGAAAACTTTGCATTGCATAATATGGTAATAGAACTTAAATTGGTTTGATTGAATTAAATGATTTGAAAAGGCCTTGGTGGCTATGGTTTTTATTGATTGTAAATCCTATAGGGTATATGGGAATCCCCTAAGCATTGGCTAATGACATTGGTTTTAAGCTATAATCGATATGACGATACCACTTCATAATGCCTTGGTAATGAACTCTTGGAATTGGTGGTTTGGTTATGAGCTAAAAGGTTTTAATTAGTCAATAATGGCAGGGTATGATAACTAACCATGAAGGTGTGAGTCCGATGGACGGACACTAGAAACTCATGTTTTTCGACATGAGAGTTGGTCATGGTGACCATATACTTGTGGGGTACACAAGAATCCCCTAAGTTATACTTGTATATATGTATTATGGAGGGAGAAGGTACACAGGAATCCCCGGCCCCTATAATATCACCAGTTCATGCGACTACACACATTGGGGAACCATTCTGGGCATAACACTGGACCCATATAGCCCGTGGGTGGTTTTAGGACAATCAAGCTACACAACCCAGGTTAAGATTTTAAATGCATGCTAAACCTGGTTCCCTTTCCCGGCATGGAATATATATATATATATGTATGCATGAATATGATTGCACTTGGTTACTTACTTAGTTTTAAATATTGGCATTATTTTATCCTTATTCCCGAGTACATGCTAGCATTCACCTGCTATCCCGTATTTAGGCGCTGTATCCCCACGCATTGCAAGAATCGGCCATATTACTCCTCTTTCTCAGTGACTTGGATTCGGGGACAACTTTATGTCGGATTGAAGTGGTGAGCTAACATACTCCGAAAGACTCCCTTTCATGTTATGGACTTCTCTACATACTTTTTGTTATTTCTTAGCCTTTGTATTTTGGCTATAGTTGGGGGCATGTCCCGATCGGATATTGTTTTGATTTTTGTAGAGGCTTTATGTGATTACTTTGGGTTGGCATGAGCGGTGTCGTTATTGGTGTCAGCCTTGGCATTTGTATTGGGTCTGACACTGTTTGAATGTAATTGATTTATGATGGTTCCATCTTTGTATATGTTCGAAGTTCATCTGATAAAGGGTGTAGGGCGGTTATGGTGGGGTATTAGGGGTGGTCTCCAATCTCGATTAGGCTTTAGGCACCCGACACAACTAGATTTTGGTTCGGGTCGTGTCACATTTAAACCACAAGTGAAGATTCTCAAAGTTAATTGGGAATTTCCACCTAGAGGATGGGTCAAATACAATACTGATGGGGCATTTAGAGGCAACCCTGGGGTAAGTTCCTCTCCTTTTTGTCTAAGAGATGAAAAATGTAATCTATGTATGCCAAGGTACTAAGCTGGAAGACACTACAAATATAGTAGCAGAGGCATCATCTATTCTTACAGTTAGTAACCATTGCAAATTCATATAGTACAGCAAAGTGATCATACAAACAAATTCCATGTTAATTAAGATAATTTTAGAAGGGGAGTGGGCATATCTATGGATCATCATAAATATCATAACAGAGATTAAAAGCAATCTTGCAGGGAAACATATAAAGTTCTAGCACATCATGAGGGAAGGCAATAAACTAGTAGACTACATTACAAATCTAGCGATAGATACATGAGAACGCATTTTTGTTCTCATCAACAACATGAATTCAACAAGGAGAATCATACATAACAGTAACAAATTAAAAATCCCATACTTGAGAGTATCACCTATAAGGAGATATGGGGCAGGAGAGGCTAAGGCTACAACATAATATTTTTACTTATACAATATTTACAACATCACAAAGGACCTAAATAAGTGAAATGCTAGCCTATATTAGTCAACCATAAAAAATGACTAGGCAAAATGGGAAAGTTCAGGGTCAATTCGGGAACTTGGAACCTGAATGATGTTTATCTAGTATGGGGTGGTAGTATTGAGCTTCCCATGCACTAAATCATGAATCCACCTATAATATTAGATTAATCAGATTTTGTGAAGGAGGAGCTAATTACTATCTAGTTGGGCTATTTTCTTACCCAATAAAGCAAATCATCATCCATGATAGGACCTTCAGCAAAAAGGAGAAGCATATCCACCCACTGAAGAGCACCACTGAAATCAAGAACTGTTCAGTGTATAAAAAAAAGGTAGCAAAAAGGGAAGAGAGAAACTCACTCTTGAAAGCTGATACACGAGATTCTAGGATTCCAATGCGAATCCATTAATAAAGCAAGAATCCTTGATTGAAGAGAGGCGGCAACATCACTACTCAAGTGTTAAGGGTGGAAATGAGAATGAGTTAGGAAACCCTTATCCGTAGGGTACAGTAATAGCGATATATTTGGGCCGATCGGGTTGCTGGGTCGGGATTTAGTTTAAGTGTTATTCTTTGTTTTGTTTTTATTTGGGCTACTTGTCCATGATGTGTAATTTGACTTATTTAATTTAATAAAACCCCAAAATTTATTTTAAAAGAAAGTATACATGCATTTTGCAAAAACATCGGTAGATCCATCCGTCGATTTTTGTAAAATAAAATTTAGAAAAATCACCGGCTTTCTATTAGTGTCCCTTGGTTTTCGTCTGTTTATTTTTCTCTTGTTTAGTAATGAATTTGTAAATAGTTTTCGCAATTTCTAGGTTATTTCTAAAGTCTAGTACAATTTTTGAGGTGTAATTTTTTCTTGTTTTTTGAATTATTTTATCTGTATCTGTAGCTTTTTGTGTTGTATATTTTAGGATTTGACGTGACTTATTTGTTCTTGTAATTAAGTCTTTTTTCATAGTTCTCGTCAAATTTAGTAAATAGAGTTCAACAAATATTTGCCAGAGACTAAAAGTGTTAGTTTTGGCAAATATGAAGAATTAAAACTGTTAAGTGCATATTGAAGGGACCACTCTTGTTAACTTGTTGTAAACTTAAAGGACCAAAACTGCTAAGTGCACACTTAAAGGACTATTTTGAACCTACCCTCAAACATAAGAGACCATTTTGTCATTTTATTAAATGAGTAATAAGAACAAATTACGGGTTACGAAGCAACATTATTAAAATCATTAATGTGACGATCCAAAATCTAACTATTCATGATGACACCTACACTAACCTCTATTAGGTAAGTCGAATCTTGTAAACATCAAAATATTGTAGGACTCTTACAAAAGACTCCATTTTCAGTTAGGATTCTTGGAGTCTACTCTATCTAAACCCTCGTTCATGCCTATATAAGGGTAATATATTCCCAAGAGGAATCTAGAATATCCCATAAACTCTTAGTATTTATAAAGAGATCAAGATCTTGGTAACCCATAAACTCCTTAGATATTGATAAAGAGATCAAAACATCAATTATTGTCTTTGTCAAAGCCACTGCCCGATGTTTATGGTAAAAATATTCCAAGGAGGTCACATATTCCTACATTTGAGAAATACACTACTAATAATCCTCAAATAATGGAAATAATCAAAAGAAAAGAATCAAAGGAACAACAATATTTTACTCATATTGTTCATCAATAAAAATTCTCGTTTCTTCATAATTTATTTATGATTTCAATCTATTTTTCATCACACTAAAATTTATTGAAATAAATTGGCACATTTAGTGAGACCAAATCTACCTTTTATCCCTTCTATCAAAAATCAAATCTGCAAATCTTGATCCAAAAAATAAAAAATAAGAAAGTACTTCAAGTTTCGTCTTTGAGTTTCATCAAGTCTACACTCGTTTAAATCTTGAAGTAGTGAACTTCTATAGAAATCAAAATTTTGTGGGACTTTGAAATATGAGTTCAATCTTGTTACGATTCTTGGAGGCTACTCTATTCTAAAACCAAGCTTGGAGGCTACTCTACCTAAACCCTAAATCACGTCTATTTAAAGGGTGAAATATTCCCTTGAAGAGGCTTCTCAATTTTTCTTTAAACTCATAGGATATGTACAAGGAGATCAAGGTTTCAAATCATCCTACATTCGAGAAATCATTATTAATGACTCTCAAATTATGGATAATATATATAAAGAGAGAAGAATCCAGGGAGGAATAGAATTTTACCCACATCATTCATCAATAAATTTTATTTCTTCGTATTTTATTTATGAATGCAATTGATTTCAATGACATTAAAATTTGTTGTAAACAAATTGGCATGCCTGGTGTGATCAAATCCTTCCTTTACCTCTTCTCTAACAAATCAGATCTGCAAATCTTAAGTTGCACTGCAAATTAAAATGGAAGCTCCAATTTTATGGGTACTTAAAGTCTCTTTTTTGAGTTTCATCGAGTCTAGACTCTGACAAGCCTTGAATTAGGGGACATTTGTAGACATCAAAATTTTATGGGACTATACAAGAGGACTCTAATTTCAATTTGGTTTCTTGGAGGCTACTCTATCTAAACTATAACTCATGCATATATAAGAGTCATATATTCTGAAGAGACATCTTAAATCCTATAAAATCTTTGGCATCAATAAAGAGATCAAAATATCAATATACCATAAACTCATGGGATATTCATAAAGTGACCAAGAAAAAAATACTACTGCCTTTGGCAAAGACACTGCCTTATGTTCCTTGCAGTCAAAATATCACAGAGGTGTAAATATTGTAATGACCCTCCAGGATATTTTATGTATTCCCACACTTTACTCCATTTAGAGATTTTCTATAGCTACCCCAAGTAATTAGTGACTTACTGGAGCCGACAGTTTGGTTACTGAGCAGTTCATTTGATTTTTAGAGCCAACTTCTAATTTTGGAGTCTTCGTTGGTAAAGATTGTCTATTAGGCATTAAGTTCATGTTAACAACCTCGTATACTATTTCTGATAGTTCCATCATCTCTGGAACATTGATTTTAGGATACGGGGAACTTTGGTTCGGGTCTTAAGGCTTCTAGACTCATTTTGAGATATTGGTCGAGTTTTGGTAAAATAGTCCCTTGGGCGTGGGGTCTGTATTTCATTGAAACAACTCCGAATGAACATTTCACTGGATCAGTTGAGTCCAAAATATAGAATTTGATTAGGTAGCATAGTTTGTTTGCATTCATGGGATTCCAAAGGAATTCCAAAGGGTCGATGGAAACTTGGCAAATACCAAGTTTCAGCTGGTGCAACCTCTTGGACTTTTGGTGGCTTAAGCGGTGGTTGCTTAAGCGACCAAAGTATTTATTTAGTGGCCAAGTTGGTCCTCCGCCATGTTGCTTTAGCGGTGTCCTGACCGCCAAAGTAGTCATTGCTTATGGATTCATTTTTTGCTTTGGTGAAGGTTGGCTAGGCACAAGAGTCGCTTAAGAAAACCTCTATCTCTTTAGCGGCAACCGCTTAAGTGGTAACCATAAAGGAATTTATTTTTATCCTTACCCACTTTTCTCCTATTTCTCTCAATTCCCAAGATCCATAAAACCATTGACAGTTTAGAAAATTGGGAGATTGATCCTTGGGTCATCGTAGGGTGTTAGTGAGCTCGAGAAAGTCATTTTCTTGTCGTAATCCCGGTAAGCTTCCATCTAATTCTTGATTTAATTATCCAATTAAGTCATAAATCCTTAGCTCCTTGATTGATTGAATCGAGTGTCATTTGAGATTTAAATTTACTTATTCTTGAGGGTAAATTATCCTTGAGCATAATGGGATATATTGATAGTTTTGATATTGTGATTCCACAAGCAGGACCAATATTGGATTTTGACTTAATTTTGGACCTGAAGTATTAAAATACAATATGGGTACCATTGTTCTTGTATTAATGCATAGATATGTAGAGACTTATCAAAAGGGAAAATCTCTAATTTAGAAGGTTTTATTGGGCATTCTTTGGTGTTCAGGTAGGCTAGGAATACTCTTTTCTTAGATTGAGCTTAATTATAGTATTGATATGATTTTATGCTAGTCTTGAGTTGGGAACTTATGACTTGGATGTATATCTAGTGGAGTTTAGATTATTTAGCCAGTTAGTGAGTAGTATTTAGGTGGATTGACCTAACTATCTGATCCTTATGTTAAATAGCCATCTTATAAATTATTAAGACTTTCTTAGCGCCTTGTAGCATACTTTTAGTGCCTTAGTCTAGTTTGGGGTAGAAATTACCTTAGAATGGACTTTCAAGGTTAGAAGGGGGCCCTTCCGGCCCTCCTTAGGTCTAAATGATAATTAGCTCTTTGTAGACTTAGAAGGCCTTCTTTTGTTATCCTATTTATATTTTTGAGCCCGAGAAGGATTTGGATATTTTTGCAACTTTAACTAGGCTAGGACCAAGCATTTATATTAAGACTGATACGAGTCCGACAATTATGATATTAAAACTGGTTTGAGTCTGACATCTATAATGAAATTATTTTTGATTCAAATTTGGTATTCATGATATTATTTTTGGTTCAAGTCCGATATGTGAGGTACTATTTTCGATTTGATTCTGGCATTGTGAGGTTACTTATCATGGTTATGAAATCGATTTGAGTTTGATGTTTATGGTATGAGAGGATCCACGGTTATGGTTTCGAGGTTCAAATATGTCATGAGTGTTAATTTATTATTTCCTTCTTGATTGCATTCATTGGGCTTATGGGGGCCTAGTTAGGCTATAGATAGTAATATTCTCTTTGGTATTATTCACTCGGTTATTTACTTTTGGTATTTGGAGCCCTGTTTTAGGTTTGTCCTTTTCCCTTACTTTAGTTATTATATCTCAACTTATTCTACTTATATTATGATTTTGTTCAGTCTGTCGATAATAACTACTGAGTACCCATTGTTTTGATACTCATACTATACTTCCATATTTTTTTCTGATGCAGATTCGAGTACTAGATACTATCATTGATGTCTTTGCTAGTACTGGTTGGTGTTCAGAGATAGGGTGAACTTTTGGAGCCAAAGATGACTTTTTCTCCCTCTTCTATTTTTGGATGGTCTTTCTATTTGCGACTATCAAAAATTTGATACTTATAGTACTCATATTCTTTTATTAGAGGCTCGTATACCAACCTTATTAGGTTATGATATATTTCTAGTCTTTTTTTATTTATCTTTGGATGTGTTATCATTCTTATATTTTATTGCTTGTAATCTAATTACTTTCGTAGATTTTGGTATTTGTCTTAATTTCCACCAATTAGCCTATTACTAGGCGTTCTGGGCTATGGTTGGCTTACCTACTGGCGGGTTAAAGTAGGTGCCATTATGGATCATGAAATTGGATTATGAAAAATTAGTATCAGAGCCTAGGTTCACTGGTGGTGTTGGTACAATAGCAGGTGCTTAGTAGAGTCCCGCAGATCAGAATAATGCCATCCATTTCTTATCTTTAGGAGGCTATAGAACATTCTTAGGAGATTTTTAGTTTCTCCATTCATTTTGTGCTATGATTCCGAGTCAATTTCTATAATTTATCTTGTTTCACTCTTTCGTAGATGGCTAGAACGTGAGCTACTGCTGCTAGAGATGAGAACCCGGAGTCCTCAACTAGGGATCTTGTCAAAGGTCGTGGTTGACCTGGAGGTTGGGGGCATGCGAGAGATGCAACCTCAAATATGGAGCCTTCACCAGACCCTATTTATGCTCTCCCACAAGAGATTCCTCCACCCCAGATAATAGTAGGCCAGGAGGTATTCCAGGCTCCACCGAGGTTTATTAGTCACTACTATGAGATGCTTTGGTTTAGTTGTTGGGGTTGGTTGGTTTAGTTTCTTCATTAATCCAGCGTCAGTAGTTGCTCAGTCGGTAGTTGCCTAACTTGCTATGTCTGTTGAGGAGTAAAAGATGTTGGGTAGATTTTTGAGATTGATTTTGCCGAGGTTTCTTAGGGCACCGGGCGAGGATGTATTTGAGTTCTTGACTGTTTGTGAGGATTCTCCAAAATTTGGGCCTAATTAAGACACATGGGGCCAACTATACTACCATTTTGTTGGAACTAGCAGCCAGGCACTGGTGGATAGGTTATCTTTATTCCAGGATAGCTAGATCTCCTTCGTTGGCATAGAATCAATTTATTGAGGTTTTGTTGGAGAAGTAGATGCCTCATAGTCTTATAAAACTCTTAAGAGATCCGCTCACGAGATTAGAGTAGGGTTCTATGACCATCCTAAAGTTAAGGCTCAATTCCATGAGTTGGTCATACATGCTACAGCTGTTTTACTGACCGAGATAAGTAGATTCAGTATTTTATTTTTGGGGCTGAGACTGCTACACAGTGTTTGGTTGCCACTGGTAGGTCTTTTGTTAAGGTTATTAATTATGCTTAGACACCATGATGGAGATGCATTGCAAGGCCCAAAGGGGCAGCGATAAGAGGCTGCATTACTAAGGTATTTTTAGTAGGAGTTAGGGCGACTCACGATTCAAATATAGAGGTTTTAGGGTAAGTACCTTCTGTTCTAGTCTTATTAGCACCAGTTTTAGTCTAGTAGGCCCATTCATGTTGTATTTTAAATTACTGATGAGGTTATCCTAGCTACAGTGATCACCCTTACCAGAGTAGCAGTCAATCTTTGAGAGATACATATTCTGGATTTTCTAACTGCGGTGGCTATTCTAGGAAGCCAAATATTTAGGACACAATGCAACACTTGAGGCATGTTATGAGTGTGGGGCCTTTGGCCATTATTCTAGAGAGTTTCCCTAGCACGGGATAATTGTACCTATAACACAAAGTGTTTCATTGATTAGGGTAGTGTATCTCATAAATAGAAATAGTATGTAGGGTCATCGAGATGGTCCTTAGAGTTCTCAAGGAGGTCCTCAGGTAGGTAGGACAGATGGTCAGTCAGACGCCCAGCTAGCTGGTGGGTGAGGTCATTATATGTTGTACCTAGTAGACCTAAGGAAAATTCTTTGGATACTGTTATTACAGGTATGATCTCAGTGTACTATTTGTCGGCTTTTGCTTTATTTGATTTGAGATCCACTTATTCATATATGTCTAATTATTATGCATCGTGTTTAGAGTTGTCTTGGGATTTTTTATTAATGCCATTATGGGTATCTACACCTATGGGTGATTTTTTAGTAGTTGATTAGATTAATAAGTCGTGTTATGATCATTTGAGAGTTTGATACTCTGGATGATCTTATTGTGCTAGATATGGTGGACTTTAATGGGATTCTGGGCATGGACTGGTTATTCCCCTTTCATGTGGTCCTGAATTATTTTACCAAGATTGTTACCTTAGCTATGCCCAGCATATCCTCTATCGTGTGGAAGGGATCTTTTATCCATGCACTGATGGGGATTATTTCTTATGTTTGGGCTTGGAGATTTATATCGAGGGGTTACGAGTCTTATCTTGCTTATATTTATGATGTTAGTGTAGAGAGGCCTTCGCTTGATTTTATACCTATAGTTGGTGATTTTCCTGATGTCTTTTCTACTGATCTACCTAGACTTTATTTTAAGTGTGATATTAAGTTTATTATTGATTTTGAGCCGGGTACCTAACCTATTTCTATGACACCTTACCATATGGATCCTGCCGAGCTTAAAGACATGAATTATCAGCTTCAAGATCCTTTAGGTAAGGGTTTTATTAGGCTGAGTGTGTTGCCTTGGGGTGCTCCTATCTTTTTTGTGAATAAAAAGAATGGTCTTTGCGTATGTGTATTGATTATAGGTAGCTGAATAAGGTGATAGTGATGAATAAATATTCTATGCCTCGTATTGATAACTTATTTGACCAGCTTTAGGGAGTGGTGGTGTTCTCTAAGATTTACTTAAGATCTGGTTATCATTAGTTGATGATTCAGGCTGATGAGATCCTAAAGACAACCTTCAAGACTCGTTATGGATATTATGAGTTTCTGGTGATGTCTTTTAGGTTGACCAATGCCTAGCTACATTTATGGATTTGATGAAACACGTGTTTATACCTTATTTGGACTACTTTATGATTATGTTCATCAATGAAATTCTTGGGTATTCACAGAGTAGGGAGGATCATATGCCATATTTGAGTATTATGATAAAGACTTTGAGAGATCATAGGCCTTTTTACAAAATCTCAATGTGCGAATTCTGGCTCAAGTCTGTTACATTCCTTGGACATGTGGTGTCTAAGGATAGGATTATGGTAGATCTAACAAAGATTAGGCTATTCGTGATTAGGACAGGCTTATATCTCTATTTGAGGTTCGTAGCTTTATTATTTTGGAAGGTTACTACGACGATTCATTAAAGGTTTTGCTACTATTGTAGAACCTTTGAATAGATTGAACCAGAAGGTGGTTCCTTTCTAGTGGTATGAGGAGTGTAAGTTGAGCTTTTGAAAGCTCAAGGATTTCTCACTTCAATTCCTATATTGACTCTTTATATTGAGTGCGAGCAGTTTATCATATATTGTGATGTTTTTGATGCTGGTTTTGGTTGTGTTTTGATGTAGTGGGGTCGAGTTATTGCTTATGCATCTTGGCAGCTGAAGGTACATTAGCTCAACTGCCCTACTTATGATTTAGAGTTGGTGGAGGTAGGTTTTGTTTTTAAAATTTGGAGGCATTACTTGTATGGAGATAATGATCACTGTAGTCTTCAGTACCTTATGACTCAGAAGGAGGTTAATTCAAGAAAACACATGTGGATGGAGTTGCTGAATGATTATAACATCTCTATTATATACCATCTAGGAAAATAAAATGTGGTAGCAGACATATTGAGACAGAAAGCGGTAAGTATGGGTAGCTTGGCTTTCATTTAATTTTCTGAGCATCCATTGGTGTGGGACATCCATTCCTTAGATAACTTGATGGTTCGATTTGATATTTCAGACTCCAGGAGGATCCTTGCTAGTATTCAGTCTAGGTCTACTTTATTTGAGTAGATTTGGAGTCATTAGTTTGAGGATATGAGACTTTATGACATTCGTGATCAGGTGCTGAGGGTTGAGTCTACGAGGGATACCATGGATTATGAGCATATTCTGAGATATAATGGTCATATTTGTGGTCTAAGTGTTAGAGAATTGATTCAGTTGATATTTTGTAAGGCTCACAGTTCCAGATACTCTATTCACCTTGGGACAACTAAGATGTATAGGGCTTTGAGGCAACATTACTGGTGGAGTGGCATGAAAGAATATATGGTGGACTTTGTAGCTCGTTGCTTATATTGTTAGCAGGTGAAGGCCCAGCATCAGAGGCCTGGTGGCTAATGATGCTCACATTACACCCTTAAATTGTAAGTAATCATCGTTAATATAATAAACTAATAGAGATTCGGATCGAATCCTCAGGTAATAAAGAAAAGGATTTCAATGCTTGAGCGTTAGAAGTCAACCCAGAGTCTACTCATAGTGCATAGTAAAACAAATATGAAAGTAAAATGGGGGGTAGGGTTTTGTTTGAGCATTTTCAGATTTAACAATTTTTTGGTCTTGAGAATACTATTCCAAAGCTAGAAATAATTAGAGTTTAATTAAATATGGATGGAACTTGGGGTTATGCCTTAATAGGTGTAGATTCATGCATGGGTATTTGGATATTTGTTCAAATCTAGCTAAAAGTCATGGGTAGTCTAGATTATGAAGTTTTAGTGCCAATTTGTCAATCAAACACCAAATACATAAATGAGTTCTTTCAAACACCTCATAAGTGTTGCAACTTTAATAATCTATGACCTTAATTAGTATCCTCACATCTAAGAGATACTATTAAATGAACTAACTCAAGTTATTGTTCACACCCATTCCTCACCCATATCCCTTTTGTCAAGGATGATAAGGGTTCAAGGGTGATTAAGGTTTGCAACCCCAATTCTTAATTAAAAAACAGAATAGATGCAAAACCAATAGCAATTAGCTAATTAGGAAGATAAATAAATAAAACCCATGCACTAATCACAACCTATTGCAGCATAACCCCAAGATAAGAAATTAGCTACTCATAGAGAGAGAAAGCGGAGATATACCCAAATTCTTTTCAAATTGATCCATTGAAACACAAGATAATACAATAATAAAGCTTTGAATTCAATAAATCTTGAGTTACAACCACTAATTTCTTACCTGAAAGTCACTCTATTATTTTTAAGCTTAGAATAATGGAAATGAGCTGAAAACCCCTTTTTGATCCCAAATTCATGTTTGCTTAAAATTAAGGAAACGCCACTACCCTGGTGACCTATTGGCGTAGGTGGCTAACCTGCACTTATATGTCCTTATGCAGGTGGCACTGGTTCCTTATTTTGGCCACCTGCGTGTGCAGGGGCCTCAGCTACGTGTGCAGGTGGCTTCTAGACAAGTCTACGTGAATGTTTATGCTCCTTTTCTTTCATCTTTGACTTCCCATTGACTAGAAGGACTTGGTCATCATGCACAAATGAGAGTTATACATGAGATTAACATCAAATCAATGGAAAAGCATGATAATTTAAGCTTAAAAAGTGCTAACAAGTCGACAAATTGATGACTTATCAACCCCTCAAACCTAAACTATTGCTTGTCCTCAAGCAATAAAGAATAATCTAATGAGACTGGGTATTTCTGACTCAAAACCACCCATAAGCAAGTTATATTAAAGATTTAGGCTAATAAAACCATAAAAAGATCTCTTAAACATGTCATTTCAACCAATAAACCAAAAGTTTTCAATAATTACATTTCTACGAAGCAAGGATGCAAGATATTATCAAATAAACCTTTAAAATAAATAATTCTTCTCAAGAGGTGACACAAGATCTTCAAAGATCATCTCAATCTTTAGAATGTACTTACCTTGCTCATTTACCCAAATTGGTCGTAAGATATAACCCTCTATCCCAAAGTATCGATCCCACTCACATATAAGAGTTAGCTCCATACATACAAGATATTTCAATTCTTGAAGGAGCTCAAATATTGAAAGAATTCACCCTCACCCTCATAAGGAAACTCAAGTACAACGAGTATAACCATAGGATTTCCCTTTGTGTTATTTTCCACTAATATGGACTTACGTAGTTTGGAATCACCAAGGTCTTTTGGGCCTAGATGAAGGCTTAAGGTGCTGGAAGGAATGTATGGATCAAGTGACTGAAAGGCCTCCTTCAATGCAATCGCTTATCACCTTCTACCTCTATTTTTTTGAAAAATTATCCACCTTATTCACCTTCAAATCATTTCCCTTGTTTCCCTTAACCCTTATCTTAGCATTTATCAAAAAAGTTGAACACACCATGTTTTTTCTTCACCTATTTAGTTCTTTCAAGAGATGTTCTAACTTTAAGCCCTTCATAGCCCCTCATTTTTCTAATTTCATTACAATTTCTATGGGGTTTGCCATCCAAATTTGTCATCAAGCATATCTCTTGTATCTTAAGCACATGATTTGACAACCCAACACACACCTTTCTTAACTCATCTTAGAACATCACAATCTTCCTCCAAACTAGAAGTTTGAACCACCCTTAAATCAATCTTACAATTACACAACCCCTAAACTTAGGCTTTTGTGTACATTTTCATAGTAAGATCATGCGATGCATCAAAAGAGGTTAAGTTCCAAAAGAAAGATTTTCAAAAAGGGTTTAGGTGTTATATCATGTTATTATTAAAAGAAGAAAGAAAAATAGCAAAGGCTCGAAAAGGTTAACTACGGAACAATGTTAAGGTGGCAATTTGGCCATGTTATAGATAAAAAATAGCCTTGGTTCATCTTCCAGACCAAACTTGCCTAGGATTTTTCTTTGATTACACTCGAGGAATGTCCTATACTACGCGTATGTATTACTATTATTCAAAAACCTCACCACACAAGGCATCATACTCATAGAGTAAAAATCTAGTCTCCCAACCAATTTGAGCGATTTGAATTTAATAAGTTACTCTAAGTCAAAGACTTATCCTTGTAAAAGGTGAGATGAAAAATGAATTTAATGGTCTCAACTCAAGAAAAATCTCATAAACATACTTTCTCTTTTTTAAAAAAAAAACTATATATTTGGGTTTTCTCTCAAAATAATTTCAATTACTAGCTAGTGACATTTGAAAGAATTTTTATTTTTTTTCCTACTCCTAATTGGCTTAAAATACTAGGTATTTCACCTAAGAATGTCACCTTATCATCTAACATTGGTGAAATACCACTCGGTGTGACAAAGAAAATAAGACAAAAAGCATAAAACAAGAAAACCAAATTTTACTCCTTGGGATCAAACAAAGTTTTGAAGAAAACCCTTGGATTTTATTGGACACGTATATATAAAAGGCAGCAAGAATAATGCACAGTAAATTTTTAAGCATAACTCAAAATGTACAGTCAATACCAATACAATCACAATTGGGTATCACACTAATATTAAGCACATGAAACAAGCTGACAAAGGTCAATATTCAATGACATCAACAATATACCCAACAAGGGCCAAATCCATATCAGTGTCAACAATGAATCAACAAGCCCCATGAGGGAGAAATCCAAATCAACATCAAAATATACAAGCCCCACAAGGGCAAAATCTAAATCAATATTAAAATGAAAAATAAAATATCTCCATACAATCTATCCATTAAATGAAATCAAAACATACAAACCATCGGTTGTAGAATAAGGATGCCCCACCCTCCACTAAAATACAGTGCATTGTCCCTAATGAAAAAGTATATAGAGAGTAAAAGAAGTTAAAGACTTCCTATGGAGTACTAGGTGCTCGGGTCCACGTTCATCGATGACTGTACTATCTCGCTAGGGGCCTCACCAGATTGCGCTTCTCTAATAGGGTCTCTAATAGAAGGTACCTCATCAATACATCAAGAAGTAAAAATAGACCTAACCATACTCGCGTGTTCCTCATCTATGGATAGTTGCTTGGCTACCTCAACCTATTGGGATTTAGTAAGCCTCTAGGTAAAATTAATTTCAACCTTATCTCCAATGTGATCCTATCTAAACAAGTTTGCAGAGGGAAGTACAAGGCCTGTAGTATCTGTAGGAAAAGCTATCTCCACATCATTAAGAGCAAAACAGGATACCTAGAGTGAAACTCTGAACGTAAGATATCAAGATCGTCCATCAAAGAAGCCACACTTTTACTATCCCCTCTCGCCTTTACCGTGGCCAATCACTCTCATAATTTACCACGGGGGCACATAGAGATGCTAAGAACTGCTTATAATATGCTATCTAAAGATGGAGGGGTTCTAAGAGCCACTTAATACTAGTTTGAATATATTGGGGAATGTCGGCCACAAATCAAGTAAGAGTACCGTTGTTTGCCAATGTCATGGAAGTAACTTTGGCAAACATTATAGTAGAAGACTGAGCCCGTTAGGTAGGCCAAGGATGTGGTGCCGTGCTCAAAGAAGGAGGAATATCGAAAGAAACCAGAGTAGTGTCTGAAGTAAGTGTAGGAACTGAAGGGACCTCAACACCATCCAAACTAGGAAAATCACCCACAACTGTATCTACCAAAATCAAAGCTTTCCTATAAATCCTCGTAGAACTATCCTTATCTTGGAAATGTGTGATATTAATCATGCCAAAGCATATAATTCTCTGGTTAATCATGGATTAGAAAGGAACCTTGAGAAGAAAAAAACCTAGTATCTAAGGAAAAACCTTGTAATAAGAGAGGGAAAAAGTAATAAAGTACTTGGTTTCTCTTACCTTAGCTTTATCATCTTTGTAATCAAATCTCCTAGATTTACAACAATATTATCCATAATGCTTCTGATAATGATGGCCCTCTGTATCATAATATCTTGGTCATTCCTCAAAGAAAGAAGGCAGTTACGAATAAATCCAAGACAATGTTTGGCTTGGATTGAAAGTTCCCACCTTTTGATTTGATAAACACCATTTGCCCATGGAGGAAGCCCTTTGCAATCACATGGGAAAGCCAAGGGAAATATTCATGCCCACTAAGAACTTTCTTCTTGTATTTGACCCTGGAATCTAGATCGCAAGCAAAATTTATCTCGTTTACCTCTGAGGCGGTGCAAAGAACCTCAATACTCCAAACTAGTACACTAGGGAGACAAGGTTGTTCCATAAATAGAGCTTGTACTATTTCTCATTGTGGAAAACAACATAGGTGGCATAAAATTTCTGGACTAGTTTTAGAAAGTAACATGGAGGATGAAGAGTGTGTTCAAATTCGTGAAGACATCCTAAACCTATTTTTTTACTTGAGCAATTATTTTGGGAAAGTGTGCTTCAAATACCTTTATACCAAATACCTTTTTGGTATTAAAACTTTAAGTATTTAACCAATTATCATAAAGATATCTCTCACCTTGTACGCCAAATTAGATTTGATCAACCTCTTTGCCTACTCCCTTTGTACGTTCTACAATGCTTTATACTTTTGAGACTTGTTGGAATACTTTAGAGGTCGGTTCTTTCCCCTTTTTGGTTGTATCTTTGGCTTTGTTCTTATATAGAGTGATGCCCTTCTTTTCACCCCGCGATAAAGTCTTTCTCAGAGACATTCTTAAAAAAAGGAAAAGAATAAAAAAACAAAAGAAAAAGGGTAGACATGTTTTTGGGGGTTTCATATATTATGAAAGAAAATAAAGCTAAAGAAAAATTAGGGTGAATACATGTAACATGATAAATAAAACTCATGGGAATATGTTATGACAATATTCAACTATTTAGAGCTCCCCGTAAGCACACAATCTTCACATTACACCAATTTAGATCATAGAACACCCATGGCACCAATGGAAATAAAAATGAACGTATACCCTTAAGAATTGAATCACACAATCTATCATAGAGAAAGGGAAGAATTCATGTCTCCCGAGTTACTTATACTTCACCCATAGATTCTATGTCAAGCCCTTTTACCAACTAAAGTCAGGGTGTATCACATTGATCAACAACTCAAAACTATTATTTTTCTATTATTGGTGACTTGAACTCATATTCATGCTTTAATAATGGTAAAATTATGCTCCAAGAATGAATTCATTAATCATTAATAATTTTCAAGCCATCACTCTCTCATTGACATTTTAGCAAATACATGGTGTGCATGAAAAATAAGAACTTGGAAAAATAAGATAAGAGCACATGTAAGTAAGTCAAATTCACCAAATCACCACTAAACACACACTTGATACTAATACTAACATAATTGGATCACCTACCATACAAATTATCAAAGAAACTTCAATTGGGCATTTCATCGAACACATGGTGTACACTAGTTTAAGTAATCAAGAATTTCCAATTAAACATGCAAAAACAAGGCATCCATTCCACAATTTGTAACAATTATAATCCACCAAAATAAGCTCAAATGAATCAAATTAAAATCAAAACATACCATGGAATGTGAAACAACATTAACACTTAAAAGAGAATTCAAAGAACATTTTACAAAAGAATAAACTACAGATTCACTAACAGTTGATCACATATACTAGAAGACAAAAGTAAATAGTCATACAGACATAGTCATAGCTTGATGCCAACATTATTTATCATCCATATTCACAACAAGGTGCTAACATAAATGGCACTTTTATTTAATGGACCAACATTAGAAACAAAACATGACTTGGAAAGGAAAGATACGAACCTAAAGTTAATCCTAGAAAAGAAAAAATGCGAACTTAAAGTTAATCCTAGAAAAGAAAAAAAATGCAAACTTAAACATAATCCTAGACATGCCGATTCTCCTAGATAACATATGGGAGGAAAATAATATTGGCAACACAACACCCCATGGTACAAGTACACCACCCTCCATAAAAAAATATATGCATTATCCTCAAGGCATCAAATAAAAGTACAAAAGAGTAGGTATACTTGTGTTTCTTCTTATTCATCTGAGGCATCTGTGAAGTGTGGTAAGGAACTTGCATCCTCACCTGCTACAACATTGAACCCTATGGTGGTAGGGGTGATCATAAACTCGCCCTCCAGAATTGGAGGTACCACTTCCCGGACTAGGTCTGACGTTGGCCCCTTGACTGGGGCAAAACTGGTAGACACTCGAGCCTCTTCATATTCTACTCTTTTTTTTTCCTATTCATATTTTCTTGAAATTTTCTTGGATTTCTTCATATCATGATGCTCTCGCTCTTCCGGCGTTATAGCCTCTCTCCTTCTTCTCTTTTCAGCTTTCATTTGGCACGTTCATCTACTTGGTGCTTTCCCTTGTATTTCACTGGTCTTTCCATTAGGTTAACAATTCCCTCATATTCATCACTCATTACCAGGGCTAGATCAAAAGTGGGCTGTTGTGGCTGCCTGCTTTTTAACTCTTCGATGTTAGCTTGTGCTTTATTAAACTCTGCTATGTACCTTGCCAATTCTGGAATAGATAGTGAATCTAGTTTTTTGTTGATTCTCTCCTCCATGTGATCCATCTTCATCTAAATGTCTTGGAATGGATGGATTGCCTCAACTATAATTTTGTCAATAAAAGGCTTGAATTCTGTAGCCCAAGTGTCAAGCTGCTTCTTGAATTTCTTTTGAATTTCACAGACTCGGTGAAGTTTTCCTGCGTCAACCTATATTCTGCAAATTCTGCCCCACCTATTGGTGGTGCAGATTCTGACCCTGCAGACACACTTGATGGTACATAATCAGGTGGTACGTAAGTGGTAATTGGCAACGACATACCTGTTGGAATCTCTGAAGTATCTAGGTCTGGTGCTGACTGAGTTTGATAGGCTGGATATTTGGTGAACCTCATTTTGAACTTCAAGTCATCTTTGGCCTTCTCAATATCTTGCTTATGTATCGCATGGTCCTCATTTTCTACCCCACGAATCAGAGGCACACCTGTCTGCCTGTATAATTTTGTGATTAAGTAAGGAAATGGTAGAATGCTGGCCACCTTATGTGCTCTCACAAATAGCTCATCGAAAATGATCTGACCAAAATCAATATTCAGTCCTGAAAGCAAACTAGAAATAAGTACAACCCAGTAAATATCCCAATTAGCATCACCTCCAGTTGGCATAAGTCTTAATCGAACCACAACCTACCAAAATTTAGCTTTGAAGCCGAGGGAAGACTTTGCTATGTGCTCATGTGGGTTTGTTGCCTAGAAAGGATTACCCTCATCAGTCAACACTCCACCCAACCAGGATCTTTGGGTAGATGCTTTACGCATTCGGTAATTGAGTTTTGGAATAGTAGGTGGGAAGTCATAGTGTAGCCCAAATAGTATCCCGTTGATGGTTTGGGTTGATATGTCATTGGTAACTCCTCGGATTGGCACGGACTCCCTATTCGGAAAATTGGAAATCTTCAAGCCCTTTGGAACATCTTTTTCTGCCAATACGAAATAGTTAGCAAGGAATTCCCATACCAAATTCGGCTGATATGATTCAGGGGTCTTGCTCATCTATGCCAATTTGTACTCATTAAAATGACACTCTAACTTAGGATATTCCTGAAACTCCATCGTTAAAATCTGATACTCCTCAGAAAATGGCCTTTTCATTGGCCTACTCGTTGTTGGTACCAACCCATCTTAAATTTTTTCCCTTTCTCCATCTAGTTTCCATCTGACGACCTCTTTGATTTGAGGATCCTTACATCTGATTAAGTCAGTATCCTCATTCTCAGTCTCCACATCGGCTGCTTCAATTTGTGTCTCTACATTGGTATCCTCAATTTTAGCCTTAACTGGGTTAGGGCGAGATGTGACTACCCTTTCCTCGCCGAGGCTTGAGTTGGCACTGCTGGTGCTGCAGTCACTCTCCTCTTCAGTCTGGGAGAGTGTAGGAAGTGTTTGGTCCCTTTGATGAGTGTTGAAGGCTGGAGCTCCTCGCTCTTAGAAGGTTCACCTCGACCTCTTGCCCAACCACCGCCTCTAGTCAATGGGAGTTTTCGTGCCATGATGCCTGAAAAAAGAGTAAGGAGTCAGTTACAAAGCAAAAATTTGCAAAAATAGTAACAAAAATTGGTTTGATGGTAAAATTGACGGGCCGTCGATAATGCGACGGTCGCTGGTTGGGCCGTCAGGCTTATCCAGTGAGATCTGACTTTCATGGCCTTGCAACGGTCGAACTGGTAGTTTATCGAATTAATGACGGTCCGCCAGGTTATCCATCATGGATTATCTAGTGAACAACTTTCTTTGGACATTTGCGACGGTCAACTTGATGGTCCATCAAAGATTCAACGGTCTGCCAAGGTGACCGTCAGTCCTTATTTTCAATTTCAGACTTTCTTTTGGCATTTTGTCAAACAATTGGTATACCTTATTCAATTTTTAGCATAGTGACGACAATAATTTCATATTTATGCACTCATTTTTCTACTCTAAACACATGGGTTACTCAGACTTCACCCAAACAACGTATACCAAGGTTCAGAACTCAGAATATCAACAATTTAAACCACAGAAGGAAACAAGATGAAATTTTATATACCACAACTATTTTAATTATGTTTTGCACTTTGATAAAGCAAGAAAATGGGTTAAAATCATACCATGATGATGCAGAAGTTTCACTCTAGTTGCTTGCACTTCAAATAGAAAAACTACGTAACACTTTATCCTGTGATTTCTTTTTTTGTTGTGATGAGGAGAAAATGGGGAAGGGTCTTGTTTAAATAGGGGAGAAGAAAGAATATGGAGAGTCCTGGAGAGAGTAACTATCTTCAGATACTTTGAATTCAGAGGGAGTTATACAGTTGTAGAATTTGAAGAGGGTACAATGTATGTAACCACCCCATTTTATCTCTTTAAAAGCATGTGGGTCGAATACGGGCATTTTAAATAAGCTTCCGACTTAAACCGACCTGACCCAAAATTAGGGTTAATGAGATGGCTGACTTGACGGTCCATCAGACTCTCGACGGTCTGGAAGGTTGGCCGTCAAAGCTTACCAAAAGCTGGGCCACTCTAATTTATTGCAACGGTTACTCCGACGGTCCATCAATGATGCGACGGTCCATCAATACATTCCAGAAACTCAGAATCTCAGCTTCAAGTTGATGGTTATTTCAACGGTCTGTCAGTTTATTGATGGTCCGCCAACTTAGCCATCAAGCCTTATACAGATGTTTAACTTTTCACCTTGGCTTTGACGGTAACAGTGGCGGCCCGTTTGTAACTTGACGGTTTATCAGTTATCCCATTAACCACCCATCAACTGTAAAAACTCTTATTTTTTAGCAATTTTAGTCCTACACACTCCACAAACACATCAGATTGTACAAAAACAACAAATAAACTTTGATTACAATTACAACATCACTTGGTGGGTGCCCTTCCACTAGCGCCAGATTTAATATTGCGGCACGATGCAGTTATCTCAATTACTCAGACTTCATCGAGACAGATAGTAGCTATGTATTTTATCGAGTCCATTGGACTGATATACAACTTCAGTCGCTGCCTATTCACTTTGAAGACACTTTCGTCTTCGTTTGCAAGTTTAACTACTCCAGACGAGTAGACTTGATTAACTTGGAATGGACCCAACCATTTTGATTTTACTTACTTGGGAACAACTTCAGTCTGGAGTTGAAGAGAAGCACCCAATCACCTTTTTGAAAATCATTTTTTGCAATTTTCCAATCATGGTACTTCTTCATCTTCTCCTTGTAAAGATCAGCTCTTTCATACGCCCCGAGATGGAACTCATCCATCTCATTCAACTGCCCCAATCACCACGCTTTCTCATTCCAGTTTAAATTCAGCCTCCTAAGTGCCAAATACATCTTATTCTCCAATTCAACTAGTAAATGACATGCCTTGTCGTAAACCAACTGGTAGGGTGACATGCCAATTTGTGTCTTTAAAGCTGTTTTGTATGCCCATAAAGTGTCATCAAGCTTCCTAGACCAGTCCTGTCTGCTAGCATTCACTATTTTAGAAAGTATGGCTTTGATTTCTCTATTTGAAATCTCCACTTGCCCACTAGTTTATGGGTGGTATGGAATCACTACCTTGTGTTGTTTAACCCCATACTTTGCTAAGGCAGCCTAAAACACATGATTGCAAAAGTGAGATCCACCGTTGCTTATAATGGTACGTGACACCCTAAATCGAGAGAAAATATTCCTTTTAAGGAACGTAACTACTCTCTTCCCTTCGTTGTCAGCCAAAGTAATGGCTTCAACCTATTTCAAGATATAGTCAACAACAACTAGAATGTATTTCATCTCATATGAGCTCACAAAAGACACCATAAAGTCGATGCCCCAGACATTAAATAATTCTACCTCAATCATTTTTGTCAAAGACATTTTATGGCGCTTGGAGATTGACCCCTGCCTCTGACATTGGTCACATCTTCTCATGAACTCATAAGTATCTTTGATCAAAGTCGGCCCATAGTAACTACTTTGTAGCACCTTTCTAGCAGTACGGTCACTAGCATGGTGACCTCCAACCGAGGAAGCATAACATGCTTCTAAGATACTCAACATATCTACCTCTGGAACACATCTCCTTATGATATTGTCAGCACAATGTCAAAACAAATATGACTCATCCTAAAAGTCATGTGTCACATCATGGAGAAACTTCTTTCTTTGATGAAAAGAAAGATTCTTTAGAAATAGTTTGCAAAATCAGCGTACCAAGGTATTTTCTCCATAACAGCTGCCAAGATTTCCTTGTCCGAAAATACATCATTGATTTCAAATTCATCTCTAACTTCTTGCTTCCCTCCAACCAAGACAGTTGGTCTGCAACTTGGTTTTCATAACCCTTTCTATCTTTGACTTCAAAGTCAAATTCTTGAAGCAACAGGACCCATATAATCAACCTTGCTTTTGTATTCTTTTTCGCCATCAAATATTTTAAGGCTGCGTGGTCAGTGTGAACCACTACCTTGGTTCCTAGAAAATAAGCCCGAAACTTCCCAAAAGCATAAACTACTGCAAGAAGTTCCTATTCAGTGACAATGTAGTTCTTTTGAACCCCATTCAGTGATTTATTTGCATAGTAAATGGGATGAAACAACTTCTCCCTCTTCTTCCCAAGTACATCTCCAAGTGCAACACCGCTTGCATCATACATAATCTTAAACGGATTTGACCAATCCGGTACAACAATAATCGGTGCATCAACTAGCTTCCCTTTTAGGCATTCAAATGCCTTCAAGCAATTATCATCAAAGTTGATCTTAACTTCCTTCTCCAAAAGTTTGCAAAGTTGATTTGCAATTTTTGAGAAGTCTTTTATAAACCTCCGATAAAGGCCCGCGTGACCAAGAAAACTATGCACCCCCTTTACTGAAATGAGAGATGGAAGCTTCTCATAACCTTGACTTTAGCTTGATCGACCTCAATTCCTCTTGAAAAAATTTTGTGTCGTAGAACAATGACCCCCTTCACCATGAAGTGGCATTTCTCCCAATTAAGTACCAGATTGAACTCCTTACACCGCTGAAAGGCCCTACTCAAATTCACTAAACAAAGCTCAAATAAATCTCCTACCACCAAAAAATCATCCATAAATACCTCCAAGGTGTCTTCAACCATATCTGAGAAAATAGACATCATGCACTGTGGAAAGGTAGTGGGTGCATTACACAGTCCAAACGACATCCGTTTGAACGCAAAAGTACCATACGAACAGGTGAATGCCATTTTTTCCTGATCCTCTAGGGCTATAGAAATCTGATTATAACCAGAATAACCATCCAAGAAATAATACCAACCTCTTCCCACCAACCGATCAAGCATCTGATCCATGAAAGGCATTGGGAAGTGGTCATTCAATGTCCATGAGTTGAGTTTTTGATAATCCATGCAAACTCTCCACCCAGTGACAGGTCTGAATAGTATCAACTCATTCTTCTTGTTCGCTACAACTGTCATGCCCCCTTTCTTGGGCACATATTGCACGGGACTCACCCAATTGCTATCTAAAAAAGGGTATACAACTCCTACATCAAGCCATTTGATGATTTCCTTCTTAACCACCTCTTGCATAGGCGGGTTAAGATGACGCTGATGCTCAATTGTTGGTGTGTAGTCCTCTTTCAATTGAATTTTATGAGTGCAATTACCTGGAGGGATGCCAATAATATCCATGATAGTCCATCCTATCACTATTTTGTACCTCTAAGGCATAGAAATAAGTGCCTCTATCTGCTGCTCACCTAAATCAGCCACAATAATGATAGGTAAAGTGTTTCCACTGCCTAGAAACACATACCGAAGATGACCTGGCAATTTTTGTAACTCCAATACCGGTGGCTCCTCAATAGATGGCTTAGCTGGTGGTGTTGGGTAATTTTTTAGATCCAGATCAAGCTTCTTGGGAGCATAAGAATATGATCCCATTCCCGTCAAAGCACAAATAGTCTTTTCATACTCTTTAATGCCCTCACTATTAAAATTCATTAGAACTGCAGCTAAGGGCTCACCAGCAAATTTCTCCTCTGTTGGTACTTCCTACTCATCCTCATAATAAACATCCATAATAGAGACCACACTTATCTTCTTATAGTGCTTTATAGATTGGCACACATCATATAACACCACTTCATCATTCAGCCTGAGTAAAATCTTATTCGCTCACAAATCAATAAGCATGCTTTCAATTACAAGGAAAGGTCGACCCAAGATTATGGGCACCTCAAAGTCCACCTCGCAATCTAGAATAATAAAATCCACCAGAAATATAAAACTAGCCACCTTCACTAGCACATCATACAAAATACCAACAGATCACTTTACCGACCTATCCGCCATCAAAAGTCTTATGTTTGTGGGCGTGGGATCTCCCAAACCCAACTTCTTATAAATAGATATTGGCATCAGAATGATGCTTGATCCCAGATCACATAAGGCCTTAGCAAAATTCAGAGACCCAATTTTACAAGGGATGGTAAATGCTTCTAGGTCTGCCTTCTTCTTTACCAAGTATCTTGTATAAATAGCTCTACAATGATGGAGATTATCCCCCGGTTTGTATCTTAATGCTATTTTTTCCATCACAAGATCCTTTATAAATTTAGCATATCTTGGCATCTGCTCAAGTACTTCTACCAAAGGCATATTCACTTCAGCTGCTTTAGTATTGCCATAAATTTACTAAACTTTGTATCGCCAGCTTTCTTCTTCAATCTATGAGGAAAGAGCAGTGGTGGTTTTAGGAAAGTAGTCACCACTACTTCCTCTTTCCTTTTTTTTCTTTTTTCTAACTCATCAACCTGCTGATGAGTAGAAGGAATATAAATGCCATCCAGTTTCTAAGACTCTATTGGATTACTTTCTTCATGCTCAACATCCTCTTTGATCATCTCTTCATTCACAGCTTTGCCCATAGAAGGTCCTGGTAATACTTTACCACTCCGTGTGGTAATTGCCATGCAAGAGCCATCATTTTGAGGATTCTAAAATGTATTGCTTGGAAAAGTTCCGCTCTTTCTCTAATTCAATATTGCTGAGAGTTGGCTCATTTTCTACTCCAACTATTTGATAGAAGTGGAGTGTGAGTTTACCAACTGACTCATGGAAGACAAATCACTCTTCATAGTAGTCACCCTAGAGTTGGTAGCCTCAACCCCCTTTAATAATTTATCCATCATGTCCTTCATGGATATTTTTCCAGAGCTATTTGCAGCATTATCTCTGCTTTTGGGAGGAACATATAGTCCACTCCTATCATTCTTGCTCTTCCAGTTTATTTATCCCTATCCTTATAACCAGCCTTGTCATAATAGTTTTGACCTTGATTTTCTTAGCTATTGCCTCGGAAAACCCCCTGATTATTTAGATAGTTTGCCTCTTCTTCAAATCAGATTCAGCTCTACCTTAAGATGCAAAAACTTTCACCTTCTCTATTTTTCCAGATAATAGATGCTTAGTTAGCAAATCCATCTATATCTTCAAGTGTTCTATGTCCTGGTCACACTCTTCCTCCTTCTTGCGTTGCTCTACAGTCATACCACCAAACACAGTAGGGCTTGCTACCACAGAATCCCTGGTGTGCCAAGCTCTACTTTGTTTGGACATTCGATCAAGCATCTTCGAAGCCTCTGGAAAAGTGAGATCAACAAATGACCCTCCTGTAGTATTATCTACAACTGGATTCTTAATAGAGTTTAGATCCCTATAAAGAGTCTTTATCAAATGAATATCCATCATATTATGATTAGGACACTACATCAGTTCTTTTTAAACCTCCTCCAGGTATCATAAAGAGCTTCAGTAGAAAACTGCCGGAAGTTACTGGGGTGGAAAGAACCTTTCTAGGAAAGCCTCTTTCAACTGCCTCCAGTTGGTTATAGAGTCGGGAGTCAGTCCATTGAGCTATAGTGTCGCCTCTCAGATAGAGACAACGGAAATAAACATAGTCGGATAGCATTCTATCCCATTCCCGGGTTATCAAAAGATTTGAAAATGGTAACAAAATTCACCAAATGCATGTTAGGATCATCTCCCAGAAGACCACCGAACAACCCCTTAAGATGAAGGAGTTGAATCATCATACTGGTAATATTGAATTTAGATCCAAGCTCCAGAAGTGGAGGAATAATAGCTCCAGTTGCCCTGCTCCATTTATTCCATCTTCACCATCATTCAAATCAAACTATACTGGTTGTCAATCCTGCCTCACCCTAAAGGGATAATTCCTATTTACAGTCCGATTCACTGGTGCAGCTACATTCTCTACACGTCTTAGGTTAACAAGATCTAATAAATCATCATCCCCTAAATCATCATCATCAGGATTAGGATGACACACTGGATGGCCATCATTCTGCTGATTAAGTTGAGGTCTAGCCAGAGAGGCTAGTCTTTCAGAATCCTGGGTGTCTGCTATTTTGCCAATTAACTGTGGTTCTAGATGTATTGGTAATAAGATGCCCCTGATCTCCGTGTACTTGGCATACATAATAACTTCCCTGCACAGAATAAAAACAACAAACAAGAGTAAAAGTTAGGAAACTTTACCAAAGGTTAATTAACAAACACAAACTTAATTGATAGCCATATTCCTCGACAATGGCGCAAAAATTTGATACACCCAAATTACACCTCTCTTATAAGAGAGTAAGCGATCGCTTTCAAATATAGAACCCAACTAGGTTGGGTGTCGAATCCCACAAGGAATACTATCTTCACTAAGTATTGTGATTATTATCAGACTATTGATCAAAGGTTCCTGAATAAAAGAAGTTTTAGTTTATAAATTATATTCTAAATAATTATAACAGATTCAATGGTATTAAACAAACTAGAGTCATGGTTACCAAGATGCTTAAACAGTTAGGGTTGTAAATCACTCTTGAGTTCCAATCAATAACTTTAATTGTAAGAGTAGCTGAATTCTATTGTTTACCCATTAGTTTCTCAACCTTAATGGATCGTTTATCCTTTAATTCTTTCAAACTTAAAGAATATATTGATTATTCAACCATTTTCTCATGTAGGGCAATCCTGCTAAGGCATTTTCCTTTAATCCAAAGGTTTAGGCCTCTAGATTCCATGTAAACTCTTTTTTTCCTAACAAGCACTTTTCTATTCAAACAAGTGATGTTCTTAGGCTCACCTTTCAAGTTTGCAACCATGAAAAGTCAAGAAAGGGAAGAAGGGTTTATGAAATATCAATTACCTATAGAAACTCAATTGAAATCACAACCTATATCAGTTGTTCATATCAAGGCTCCCATAGCCCTTGTTATGGGAGCTTAGACACTTATCTCCATAGAAGAAAGAGAAAGAATCCTTGTATTATTCATAAATAAATCCAAAATTCACATACAAAAGTTACAAGAATTAGTACCTGAATCTTCAATAGCAATGTAATGATTAGGTCCACAAGTTCAGCTTGATTCATAAATTTCTATGTTACAGAGAGTTTCAAAGATGGAAAACTAAGTTAACAATATCCAGGATTCAGAATATCCCTCAATAAAACCCTAACTGGTTATTTATATGCTCCCAGGTTTAGAAGATTTAAAATTTAAACTTAGAAAACGTTGCATCCAAGTTGACGGTCCAACTGATGGCCCATCGAAAGTTTGACGGTCCGTCACATGGACCGTCGCTGAGTGCCCCAGGATGTCAGGTTTTGTTTAATCCTAACGTCTACCTTGGTAGACCATCAATAGTCAGACGGTCTGTCGCACAATTCATCGCTAAGACTTCCAAAATCCTACATTCTGTTTAAGCTTGACGACCAGGTTGGCGGTCCTCCCTAAGGTTGACAGTCTGCCACTTGGACCGTCGCATAGATATTTCACTTGGAACCTTCTTTTTAGATTTGACAGTGTCTTCGATGGTCCATCGCATGACTGACGGTCCACCATTTTGACCGTCAGTGACTCTTTTCTGCTATTTTCCTGAGTTTTCTCCTTCAGCTAGCTCCTTAACCTGAAATCACTCAAATCCACTATTAAATACAACATTAGTTGCTTGAAAACACATAATTTTCCCGAGAAAAAGATACCAAATATTTCATAAAAAGACAGAACATTATATATGCAGCAGGTTGAAAAAAAAAGAAACAAGCTAAAATAAGAAAAAGATAAAGTAAGAAATTCAGGTATTTTGAGCAGGGTGAAGGCCAGTAGAATAGTCATAGAGATGGCAGGTAGTGGTCTAAGAAAAATTTGGGAAATTATGGTTCTTATTGTATGACTAGTTCTCCATACCCTAAGCCATATGGTAATTGTCGCTTCCAGGCAGACAATGGGTTTAAGGCACAAGGTGTCTAGTCGCACGCTAGTGGAGCCCTATCAGCCCCGTCATATTTTTCTTGTTATTTTATGGGTAGTACATCGTGGAGTTTATGATGAGGGGAGGAATAAATGTTTTAAGTGTGGTCAGCTTCATCACATGCAGCGGGAGTGTCCTTTAAGGATTGTTTCTTAAGCTAACAAGGTCCTGTTTCTACATCTTCAGCTCTAACATAAAAGGGTTCTACTTTTGGTATCGACACTGGTCAAAATTGTCTGTATGTTCTTGCCATCGTCAGGAATCTGAGGCTTCTGCTAATGTTGTCACTGATATGTTATAACTCTTCTCTTACGACGTGTATTACTTGCTTGATCTGGGGTCTACTCTTTCTTATGTGACCCCTTATGTGGCTATTCATTTTGGTTTTGGTCCTATGTATATTCTGATCCCTTTTCTATGTCTACCTCAATGGGTGGCTCTATTATGGATAGAAAAGTCTAGAGGGGTTGTGTGGTATCTATCTATGATAGGGAGAAATTGGTGGATCTGATAGAGCTGGATATGTTAAGACTTTGATGTTATTTTAGGGATGGATTGTCTTCATTCATGCTATGCATCTCTTGATTGTAAAACTTGAAGGGCAGTTTCTAATTCTTGAATGAACCGATGATTGAGTGGGAAGGTAGTTCTTTATCACCTAGGGAGAGGTTCATTTATTATCTAAGAGCCATGAAATATATTTCCAAGGGTTTCTATATCATTTAGTTTGGGTTAAGGATTCTGATTTTGAGGGACCTTTTTTGTAATCTGTCCCTGTAGTCAATGAGTTTCCTAAAGTATTTCCTGATGATCTTCCTGGTGTTACTTTCGATAGGGAAATAGACTTTGAGATTGACCTTCTTCTGGATTCCAGTCCTATCTCTATCCCTCCCTATAGAATGGCTCCGACTGAGTTGAAAGAGCTTAAAGAGTAGTTAAAAGGTCTTCTTGACAAAGATTTTATTCGCCCTTGTGTTTCTCTGTGGGGTGATCCAGTTCTATTCGTGCGTAAAAAGGTGGGTCCTTTTGAATATGTATAGATTTTGTAACACCCAACATTTTTGAGCAAGAAATCAAACCATCATTCCTACATGTATAAAATTAAATCCCATGATTTATATTTGAATATATGTGTCATGATCATTAGCCTAGTGTGAAGAGTGCTTATAAAGTGGAAAAATGTTCATAGGAATTACTTAGAGCAAAGTTGAGCTGAGAGCCTTTGATTCGGCCAAACTTTGATATTCAATTCTACCAGGGTCAACTTTGAACATGTATAACATTTTAACTATGTGGAATTTTGAATCTTAAGACCCACTAAATTATAGATAATTAAACTATCTTTCCAACGATACCAATTTCGCCTAAATCCGATATCCGAGTGAAAAGTTATGACCATTTTCATGAGAAACATTATTGTAACATCCCGTGCTTTTAACGTTCAAATAATGCATTCAAAATGACCTTTGGAACCCCTATTTATATGATACACCATGTTTAGATGTTATTGGTTGTGTTGGGGTATTTTTGGACGTTAGATATAGGTGTGCGTTGCCAAATAGACCCTCTGCTAAGGCCGTGCGTCGCATGAAAAATGCCAATAGCCACTGTATAGGCTTGGCTTTTGGTGCGCACCAACCACCTTGGGGTATTCTTTTGGTGTGAGCCTACTACCCTCTGGTGTTCTTTGGCTCTGCGCCGCCCAGCAAAAGCCAAGTGCCAAAATTACTCCATTTTCACTTAGTTTAAGGGCATTGAGGTCTTTTCACACCCCTAAACTATTTATAAGCTTTCTTAAATGAATTAAGAGGTCTTAAAACACGTTATTGCCCACTATTCATGATATTAACTCATGTAAACCCTTCCCCTCTTCCCAAGCACAAAGTCAAGTTTTTTTCCTCAAGAATTCCAGAATTCAAGTTCCACTTTCAAGATTTCTTCAAAAAGTCATCTAATTGAGGTATGCATGGTATTTATCAATGGGTTTATTTCACCTATTGGTCCCCAAAACCCTTCTTTTGGTTTAAAGTATGAATTTATCCTATTTTATGAAATTATCCATGCAACTTATGAACTTCATCCATGTATTTCTTAGTAATTTGAATTCAAGCCATGTCAATATGTATTCCCAAGTAAACTAGTTTATTTCATGCCTCAAATTTCAATAACTATTGTTCTCTTCAAGTGATTCCATGTCAAATTTTCAAGTTATGAATTAAATTATGTGAATAGGTTGTTTTCTCAAGTTTAACTTATTCCCATGTTCAAGTTCTGGTATTTCACTCAATTGTTGAAATGTCTTATGTCTTGGGTATTTCAACTATGATTTTATACCACTGCTTTAAGCGTTGTTTACATATTTTATGATCATTCAGTGCAGGAGGGTTATGAATACCTGATACTTATCTGCTTATATGTAATACCCTATAAGATCCTAAGCTCGGTTCAGTTGTATCTGCATGCTTAAGGGGTCCAAGACATAAAATTTTCACTAAGTGCCAAGGACTTAGTCATCTTCAAGACCCCTAGACTTTACATATTTTTATTTTTGGTCTTCCCAACCTCGAGATGTTAGTTTTTGAGTTGATTCATGTTTAGGGTTGTTAAAGTTATGTCTCGAGGGAGTTTTAAGATTTTTAGATGGACATAGTGGCGTGTTTGGGAAATGAATATAGTACACCCACCGAGATAGGCCCATGCCACGAGGGCTAGTCCACCGAGATAGGGCCCACACTGTGAGGGTTTGTCCCTCGAGATAGAGACCTCATCATGAGGTCCATTCAATCGGGATAGGGCCCGCATTGTGGGGGTATATATTCTCAGCTTCATTATTTATGGGGCCAATGGGTAGTTTGGTCTTTTTCCCTCACCCAGCTCGTCCTTAACATGATTTGGGACTTTCAAAATGGCATTATTTGCCCCTTTCACTCCAAATTGCTCTCAATAAAACCTCCCCTTTCCCTAAGAACAAACTCAAGTTTTTCCTGAAGACATCTAGAGTTCAAGCTTCAAATCTAAGAAATCTTCAAAAATTCAGTTATTAAGGTATGTGGGTATTCATCCATGGGTCCCTTTCATCTATGGAGCCCAAAAACCTTTTTTTTACTTGAATTATAGAGTTTTTCTTTTACTATAGAATCTCATATGTTCAATATGGGTTAAATTTTTGTGTTCCCTAGTAATTTGAACTCAATTCATGTCAATGTATGATCCTATGAAAAGTTAGGTTGCTTCATGCTTTAAATTTTAGTTTCCCATTTCATATTCAAGTGAGTTTCATAATAAATACCCAATTTATTAATTTATCCATGTAATGATGTTGTTTTCCTCATACTTAACACATTTCCATGTTCAAGTTCATGATTATCACATGTTTGATAAAATATCTATGTTATGGGTCTTTGAAACATGATCCCATACTATAGTTTAAAGCTTTATACCGAATTTTTATTGTCATTTAGTGCTGCCGGGTTATAAACACTCGATACCTAGGAGTTTTACATGATTTCAGATTTTCAAGTAATGATTCAGTTAAACCATGGATATTATTATTATTTTACTCAGTAAATCTAATCATGATGAGCACCATCAGAAGTAATGTTCAGTTGAAGACAGCCCAAAACCGTCAAAAATTTTATGCAGACGTGAGAAGAATGGATCTTGAGTTTGAGGCTGGTGATTTAGTTTATTTGAAAATTTCGCTTATGAAGGGAGTGAAGAGATTTGGAAAGAAGGGTAAACTCAGTCCCCACAATGTTGGCCCATATAGGATCTTAAACCGTTTTGGGAAGGTAGCGTATGAGCTTGAGTTGCCTGCATATTTGACATCAGTGCATCCAGTGTTTTATGTTTCTTTGTTAAAGAAATGTATCAGTGATTCAGTTGTTGTTGTTCCTTTAGAAAGTATGGAGATTCAGGATGGCCTTTCCTATGAGGAAGTTCTAGTTGAGATCCTTGATTGTCAGATTATTAGGTTAAGGAATACATAAGTCCCCTTAGTTAAAGTTATATGGAGAAATCAGTCTATTGAGGGTGCTACTTGGGAAGCAAAAGTAGATATACGAGCCAAGTACCCTCATTTTTTTTCCGCAAACTCAGATTCAGCTTGAGGTAACGATCTTTCTTAGATTGACTCCTTTTCGTTATCTGTTTCAGATATGTAACCATTCTTATGTCATTGTATGTATTCACAAAATTAGTTCAATTCCCGTACCATTCTTTAGATTCAGTTATGTAATCATGTTCTAAGTCATGCATATTCAGTATATGATCTCAGTTGCCTTAGTGTTCTTAGTCTAACCAATCTCATTCGAGGAGGAATGTTCCCAAGGGGGAGATATTGTAATACCTGTTAGATCCTAAGCTCATTTTAGTTGTAGTTGCATGCTTAAGGTGTCCAAGACTTGAAATTTTCATCAAGTTTTAAGGACTTAGTCATTTTCAAGACCCTTAGACTCTACAAATTTTTATTTTTTAGCTTCGCGACCTTGTGATGTTGGTTTTTTAGTTGATTCATGTTTGGTGTTGTTAAAGGTATGTCTCAGGGGAGTTTTAAGATTTTCAGATGGATGTAGGGGCATGTTTGGGAAATAAAAATAATGCACCCACTGAGATAGGCTCGCGCCGCGAGTGCTAGTCTGTCGGGATAAGGCTTGCATCGCGAGGTTTTGTCCACTGGGATAGGGCCTGCATTGCGAGGTCCATTCTGTTGGGACAAGGCCCACATTGTAGGGATGTATATTTCCAGCTTCATTATTTAACGGGCTAAGGGGTAGTTTGGTCTTTTTCCCTTAATCCAACTCGTCCTTAACATAATTTGGGATTTCCAAAAGGGCAATATTTGCCCCTTTCACTCCAAATTGCTCTCAAGAAACCCTCCTCTTTCCCCAAGTACAAACTTAAGTTTTTCCCTAAGAAATCAAGAGTTCAAGCTTCTTATCCAAGAAATCTTCAAAAATTCAGTTATTAAGGTATGTGGGTATTTATCCATAGGTCCCTTTCACCCATGGAGCCCAAAAACCTTCTTTTACTTAAATTATTGAGTTTTTCCTTTACTATAGAATTTCATATGTTCAAGATGGGTTAAAGTCATGTGTTCCCTAGTAATTTGAACTCAATTCATGTCTATGTATGATCCCATGAAAAGTTAGGTTGCTTCATGCTTTAAATTTTAGTTTCCCATATCATATTTAAGTGAATTTCATGTTAAATCCCTAATTTATGAATTTAGCCATGTAATCGTGTTGTTTTCCTCATACTTAGCACATTCCTATGTTCAAGTTCATAATTTTCACATGTTTGATGAAATGTCTAGTTTATCATTCTGTGAACTATGATCCCATACTATAGTTTAAAGCTTTGTACCGTATTTTTAGGGCCATTCAGTGCTGGCAGGTTATGAACACCTGATACCTATGTGTTTTATATGATTTCAGATTTTTAAGTAATGATTTAGTTAAACCATGGATATTATTATTATTATTTTACTCAATTTATCTAATCATGATAAGCACCATCAGAAGTAATGTTTAGTTAAATTTTGTTCAGTTTAGTACCAGTGTTAGTTTAGTTAGGAGAAGGATTTAGCACCGAGCGAACCTAGGGATGATGGCACACCCACCAGTTAGGACTGGGTCCTTAGTAGCAGTCCCTAAGTTTCAGAACTACGTCGACAATGTAGTATTATGAGATGTTACCCGCTAATTTATGACTAACACTCTCTTAGGGGGTCACCCACCAGTTTAGGACTAACTCCCTAGTCATTCAGGATATTAGATTAGTGGATCCACACAGTCAGTGTTAGTACCCATGGCAATGTATTGTCACCCTTCCAACTGGGTTATAGGTTGGACCCCGATTATCTCAAATTGGGCATGTCTGTTATATGATACGTCCCACAATTTTAGTCTATATGTCAGTGTATCTCAGCTCAGGTTTGCTTGACCAAGTGTACAGATTTATCAGTTATTCAGTTACACAGATTTCAGTTTTGCAGATTTCATAGTATTTCAGTAACATGCTTATGCTAGGTTTTGCATTCTCAAATAATACATGTTTATGCATTCATGCTCAGTTATCTCATGCATTTCAGTCAGTCCTTATCTCACATACCAGTACATTCAAAGTACTAACCACATATTTTTCCTTGCGCTATGTTGTCTTATAACATAGGTTTGGATGCTCAGTTTCCTAATTGTTCTTAGACAGCCCAGCGTTACCCAACAACAGTAGTGGTAAGTCCTCATCCATTGAGGACATGCTATGTTTTCTCAGCTATTTCAGTATTTCCTTATGTTCAGTTAGTTGGAGTTAGTTGGGGATTTATCCCATCAACTCGTCATGATGTTTAGAGGCTTTCAGAAAGTCAGACAGTCAGTCAGTAAATAGTTGTTCAATTTTTCAGTATTATCAGTGGTTACAGACATTTTAGTCATTTTTCTTACATATATCCAGTATTTACTTTTAGTATTTTATCAACTTATTTTCTACATATGCTATTTCAGTGTCATTTATTCAGTGCTCACAGTAGGTACCAACTTATGGGTTATCTTGTGGTTACTTATGACTGTAAGTACCATTGTCGTGACTAGGAGGTAGCCTCGGGTCGTGACATTACACATGTCTTGGTTTTCAAGTTACAAGTCAGATAGGTCATCAATTTTTATTATATATTCAGACTAACATATTTATGTAGAGCACTTACCAGTACAGTACCATGTCATTTTTCCATAAAAATATTAGTGTCATTCAGTTGGGAGTCAGATTTAGCAACAAGCAACCTAGGGATGAAGGATCACCCTCCAGTTAGGACTGGGTCCTTAGTAGCAGCCCTAAGTTCCAGAACTACGTAGACAACATAGGATTATGAGATTTCACCCGCCAGTTTAGGACTGACACTCTCTTAGGGGTCACCCTCTAGTTTAGGACTGACTCCATAGTCCTTTGAGACTTCAGATTAGTGGATACACATAGCCATGTGTTTGTACTCGTGGCAAGGTATAAACACCCTTCTAACTGGGTTACAAGTTAGACCCTAATTAGCTCAGATTAGGCATATTGGTTATATGATAGCTTCCACAGTTTCAGTCAATATTCAGTTTATCTCAGTTGAGGTTTGTATAAGACCCCGCAAATATCCTAAGAGTAACTCAGTCCCTTAGATATTGATAAAGGGTCCCAGATTTAGAAGATTTCAGCTAAGTGTTGGAACTTAGTCTTTTCTAAAGCCCTCAAACTTTGAGAAATTTATTTACGACTTTCCCGACCTCCGAAAGTAAGTTTTTAAGTTGATTCATGATCGGAGGAGTCAATAGTACATCTCGGGTGAGTTTTAAAATTTTTGGACAAGCATAAAGGCGTGTTTGAAACTCCAAAATAACAGCTCAGGGCGATTAGCCTGCGGTGTATTGCCCAGTCCGGTGATAGGGGAAGCCCGCGATGGAGACCATGGCGCCTCGGCCAGAGCGGCACTCTAGAGGCCGCAGCACCCTGGCTAATCCAGTCTGGGTAATTTCTACAGTCAGGTTTTGCTTTTCTAAGGGCAGATGGGTTATTTTTCCTTTACCCAATAGATCCATAACATGGGATTAAAGCCCCAAATATAAAAATCACACATTATTTTCTCAAAATCCTCTCAAGAACAAGCCCTAGCTTCATCAAGTTCAAGAAACAAACCTCAAGAATTCACCCCAATCTCCACGAAAGTACAAATTAAGGTATGTGAAGTGTTCATCCAAGGGTTTCCTTCCACCTTTGGAGTTCAAGAAATCTTTTTAAAACTTGAATTATGATTTCCATGATGTGGATTAGACTGTGCTGATGTTGTTATTGTTGTATGGTTTCCAAGTTGAGATCTTTAAGGAATTTCATGAAATTATGTCAGCACGCATGTTGAATTATGATCCTCTCATTTTGAAATACTTGAATTGTGAATTTATTATGGTAGTCATGATGCATTAGCATGTTGTTCATGCCCAAGTATAAGGTTATGCCTCCCATATGTTTGACAAAATTCCTAAGAGAATAAATTGTGCATTGTGATCCATTGGTGGCCTTATGATGAATTCATGCTAGAACTACATGTTCCAGATTTGCTCCCATGTTAAAGCTACACTTTGCAAGTGTTTGATGAAATATCCATGAGAATTGAATAGTGAAATTATGATATGCTAGCATGCGTTTCCATTCATGTACAAGTCTAAATATATGGAAAAATATCTTAGTAATTGTATCATGAATAGTTGTCTGCTATCATGTTTTCAAGAATTGCCATGTCTTAGTATTATCTATGCTATCGAGTCCTGGGGGTATTTAATACCCGACAATTTAGCTGTTTACCTAGAGCCAGCGTCAGTTACAGAATAGTATTAGTCATGTCATGATCAGTAGAATTCTCAGTTAGTTACGAAACTCAGTAGAACTCAGTCAGTTCAGAACTCAGGAAAACTCAGTATCAATCCAGTTCAGTTTAGTACATCAGTTCAGTGTCTTTCAGTTGGGAGTAGGATTCAACACCGAGTGAACCCAAGGATGGGGACTCATCTTCCAGTAGAGGGTGTGATCCTTAGAAGTAGTCCTTGCATTCCAGAACTATGTAGCTAGCGTAGGTTGAGACATCAACCTGCCAGTTAAGGGTTGATGAGATGTCTTACCTGCCAGTTGAGGGTACCACCATTCTCATTCAGAGAACCTGCCAGATAAGAGTGACTCAGTATTTGTCTTTACCCATGGTATGGTACTGACACCCTTCTTACAGGGGTTGCTGGTTGGACCCCAAATTAGTTCAGAGAAGGGGCATGTCGGTTAGATGATTACCTCCCACAGTATCAGTTTCAGTTTCAGTATAGAACTCAGTTCAGTTCTACAAAATCAGGACTGTTAGACACAGTCACTCAACTCGATTAAAAACTCAAGTAGTTCTACAGATTTAGGACTGTCAGAAATAGTCATTCAGTTATCAAAAATTTAGTTATCAGAACTCAAACCCAAACTCAGACCCAGTATTACTAAGGTTTCAGTTACAGGACACAAAATTTTATGCTTAGTAGCGCACACTCAGTGTTTTCAGCAAGTTTCAGTCATACACGTACTCTTATTCAGTTATGTTCATGTCATTCAGTTAATATTGTTCATCCATATGAACCCATGTATTAAGCCTACCTTGCTTAGCATACCAGTACATTCAAAGTATTGAATCATGATTTTCTCTTGCACTATGATGTCTTATATCATAATTTCAGACGCACGGGCTCCAGACTATACTTAGAAGCCCAATCTATCAGCAACAGAGTTAGTGGTGATACCTCATAGTTTGAGGCCAGATTTATTATTTTAGTTATATTAGTACTTGGTTTACTTCAGTAGCCGGAGTTAGTTGAGGATTTAGTTGAGGATTTTTCCCATAAACTCCTTATTTCAGATAGTTAGAGGCTTTCAGACTAGAGTATTTCAGACAGATATTTAGTTTCAGCATTGTTATTCAGTATTTATTTCAGATTAAACCTTATGACAGATTTTCATCTAATTTCTACATAATTACAGTATTATTATTCAGTTATTGCCGCAAGTACCAGTCATGGGTTAGCTGTTGCCTTGCATTCCCCTAAGTTTTTCTTTAATTGTTTAGGAAGAGGCAAAAGTTCAAAAATGCTTTTAAAATGTTATTGGCAAGAAATAAAATGATTTTGAGAAAAAAAAATTATAGTTTTCTTTGTGAAAATGATCAAGGATGTTTTTGAGATTTCTTTTGAATAAGATCATTAAATTTATTTTTTGGCTCTCTCTTTACAAGGATTAGTCCTTGACTCGGAGTAACTTATTAAGTTCAAATTGGTTGGGAGGTTACCTTTTTTATCTATGAGTACGTTGTCATGTGTGGTGAGATTTTTAAATAATGCTTATACATATGTGTAGTCTAAAACTTGCCTCGAGTGTGTTCAAAACAAAATTCTAGACAATCTTGGTTTGGAAAATGACCTGAGGCCATTTTTGATCCATCACATAGCCAAATTCCCACCTTAACTCGTTCCCTAGTTAGCCCCTTTGAGCCCTTTTCCTATTTTTCTTTCTTTTTGTAATGATAACCTTGCTAAAATACCTAACCCATTTTAAAATCTTTCTTTTGGCACTCAACCTCCTTTGATGCATCGAATGATTCAAAGTAATGAAATATAGGCGAAAACCTAAGTTTGGGGAGTTTGTGTAGTTGGAAGAATAATGTAAGGGTGGTTCAAACTCCAAGATTGGGGGGAGTGGTTAATTTGATGTGCTAAGATAAGCCAAGAAATTATATGCATAAGAGATAAGAGACATACTTAATGGTATAGTTGTATAGCCTATCCCATAGAATGTGAAGAGAAAAGAGGCAAATGAGGGGGATAAGAAGTGCTTAAAGTTAGAAAGTCTCTTGAAAAAGCCAAAGAAATGAAAGAAAGAAAATGTTGGCTTTGAATTGTTTTGTAAATTCTAATAAAAAAGGTAGGAAAATATGAGAAATGATTTGAAGGAGAATAAGGTGGATAGTTTGAAAATTTTGGGGTAGAAGGGGTTGAAGAATTGCATTGAGGGAGGTATTTTAGTCACTTGATCCATGTATTTTCTTTCCCTAACCTTAAACCATCATCTTGACCCACAAGACCTTGGTGATTCCAAACTAGGTAAGTCTACATTAGTGGCGAAAAACACAAAGAGCAAGCTTATGGTTCTACTCATTGTACTTGAATTTTTTTGCAAGAGTGAGTGTGAATTATTTAATTATTTGATTTTCTTTAGAAATTTCAATGTATTTTGTATGTGTGGAGCTAAATCTTGCTTGTGAGCGGCATCGATACTTTGGGGTAGAGGGTGAAGTCTTACTCTTGATTTAGGTAAATGGGTTAAGTAAGTTGCATTGTGAAGATTGAGACAAACGTTGAAGACTTTGTGTCTCCTTTTAATATGCTTTGTTGATTTGGAAGGTTCATATGATACAAACTTGCATCATTGCTTTATAAAGATGTGCTTATTGAAAAAAATTTGGTTTGCTTATTGCCATGTCATGTTTGAAAGTCTTTGTAAAGCTTTGTTAGCTTGTTCCTTTAGTATAGGTTTCTTTTGGGTGGATTTGAGTTGAATACCCTATCTCATTAAATTACTCTTAGTTACTTGAGGACAAGTATTAGTTTAAGTTTGGGGGTGTTGATAAGTCGTTAATTGTAAGGATTTTCTAGCACCTTTTAATCCCAAATTATCATGCTTTTCCATTGATTTTATGTTAATCTTTTACTTAATTCTCATTTGCATAGGAAAAGTTTAAAAGGGAAATGAGCAAGTCATTTAAGTCAAAAAGAGGTTAAATGTGAAAGAAAAGGCCAAATGCTAGAAATCAAGCCTAAGAATAGACCCTACGTTACCGCGATCGCGACCCTCAAGCCGCGATCGCGACCAGTCAACAAGTCAATCGAAGGGTTATCGTGATATGACTACCACGATTGTGGGAGTTGCGAACACGGTGAAGAGGTGGTGATTACGGTATAGCGGAAAAGTTTCAAGGGCATTTTTGTAATATTTGGAAAATGTGGAATTGTGGCTCAAATAAGGGTTTTTAGCTCATTTTTCACCATCTTGAATCTATATTTCATCTTTCACTTTTTATCTCATCACTTGGGAGCTTGGAGTAAAATTTGTACTAATCTTGAGATAAGAAGATATTGGAGTAACTCTTAAGTGAAGAATTGGCAAATCCCACTGAGGATTCATTGAAATATAAAGTGCGGTTTGCATTCTCTTTATTTCTTATGAATCAAATTGATGGGATTTTGGTATATTTTTATTTATTATCTTTATGATTTGCTAGTTCTTTCTCTTGGAATTATGTTAGAATAGGGTGCATTTGTGTGTGGGTTGTGATTTATTTGTGTAGATTCTAGTTTGTTGATGATGGGTTTTACTATTGCTTTATTTAATTAGTTGGGATTTATGGGTGAAAAATCCAAACACCCAAAATGGGTTTGTAAGTGAAAACCCCAAACTCTTGAAACCTCACATCATCCTTGAAAGAGGGATGCGGGTGAACTTTTGGTACCCATGGTATCCTTGAAAGAGGGCTCTGGGGGACAAAGCAATAGTGGATAATAACGGATGTAGTTTACTATCTTCTAGCTATCTTAGAAATAAGGGTGAATAGAGAGTAGGATATGTTTTGGGCATCTTCTTAGAAATAGGGATGCCCAATTGAGGTGTCTAGTGGTTTTAATTGACACACTCGTTAGGTACTCGAAAGGGTCAATGAGTGACATCTTTGAGACTTTGTTGACAAACTAGCCTCAAGGAATTTCAACCTAGCCTACAACATCATTAACGATTAGAATTTACACCGAATCATCATGTTCCCATGCATAACTTACCCCTAGGAAAGAATAATCCTAAGATCCATTTCTAATTGGTTACTCTCTAATTATTCTTAGTCTCGAGTTAGTCTTTGAAAAGCCCAAAAATAATTATATCCTTGAAAACATTCAAAATCCCCAAATATTTGTATCCTAGCTTTGGTTTGACCTTAGTAAGTACTGTTATTTTGAACTTACCCATTTGGTACTCACATTGTTCCTCGTAGATTTGACCCCGACTCTTGTTGGTTTTATATTGACAATGTTCTCCTTGCACTAAAATTAATGTGTAAGTTGAGCGTTATCACTTATGAGTTGGATTTTTCTTCGAGTTTGAGTTCTATCCACCCTGTGTTCCATGTTTCAATGTTAAAGAAGTGTGTGGGTGATCCTTCCTTGATTGTTCCTATTGAGAGTGTTGGTGTTTTAGATTTCTTATCTTATAAGGACATCTCGGTTTAGATTTTGAATAGGCAAGTCAGCTATTTGAGGACTAAGGATGTGGCTTCGGTGAAGGTTCTATGAAGGAATCATAAGGTTGATGAGCTACTTGGGAATATGAAGAGGACATGAAGTCCAAATACCCATTCTTGTTTCTTGCTCTGGATAATCATGCTTAAGGTATGTGATTTTCTTTCCATCTTTGTTTTTCGAATTTTTTAAAGGAAAGCGTGGTTGCGCTTCAATGTTAAATTATGCTAATGGATGCCTTGATTTGAAACACCTTGGCTTTTGACCCTTAGAAATTTCCTGAGTTTGAGATTTATGATCATCATACAACTTATGCTTACTTGTCGTATGATGTGGGTATGATTTAAGGGTCTTGGTTGTATATTAATCAGTGTGGTTTAGGTTGTTTTATGTATAAGGTACGAATGTACACCATATGGGTTTTATATTGATGGTACGATAGAGGAGAGCCACTCGTATGTTGCTCAGTGTGTCAAGTCCTTGGTAGGCTGCCTAGGATACGGTTCCAGGGTACTAATCATATGGTGTGGATACTAGCTGGTCTATGGAGTCGTATGCTGGACATAATTGGAGTCCAACTTTTGTCTAGGGTACGAGTGGTGGTTACCACTCGCATGTTGTGTGTACGAGTAGGGGGCAAAGTCTTACCCTCCTGGGCATATATTTCAGCTTTTAAACTAAGGGTATATCGAATATTTCCCACCCTAAAACCCTTAAGACTCCACTTCTTGTAACATTTTGTGGCCTCTCATAACACTCTTTGAAGGATTAAATCACTCTCAAAATCCTCTCTAAACTATCTCTTGAAGATTGGGCTAGGGTTTCTACAAGGTGTTTGACGAGGCCAATATGTATAAGATTTTGTTACTCGTACTCTGTCAAATTCTAATATAGTTTAAGATATCGTCCCACAGAGATTGGAAAATCTATGCTACAAACTTATAGTATTTTGACTACTATTTGAGAATCAAATTGATGAAAAGAGAGTAATTTCTTACGTTTAAAAATAAGGTATGTGAAGAAATTGTGCTTAAAAGATTATCTTGGAGAGGGATTTAGGGTTGTTGAATTCACTTGGTATGTTTATTATAATAAAATTATTATTTTAGTAATTTCTACAAAATTGTAGAATAACTTTCTAGACTTGATTTATGTGTTCATGAGGATTAAAGACCCCTTGCGAGTAATCTTTAAATCAATAAACTTTCTTGAGACAATCTCTCCGTGAGGATACAGATTGAAAGAAATAAGCTAAAGACCCCTCAAATCAACAGTCTTACTTAAGTCAATTCCTCCGCGAGGATATGAATTGAGACAAATAAGAGATAGATTATTTAAATTTAAGAAATAGTTTGAAGTAATCCTTCCATGAGGATAAGGATCAAAAGAAGCAATTCCAAAGATTTGAAATAACAAGTGACTAAAAATTATTATTACTTATATTTTATAAAATACCTATAGTATATTTAGTTTTCTTCCTTGTGGGAAGCACAACTTAATTTAACTATAACTATAATACCAAATATCAAGTTACGCTAATTTCTAGTACACGAATTTCAACACTAAGTATTTAGCTTTTAAATAAAATTGAGTCTTGAAAGAACTAAAATAAGATTTATATTATAATACTATACCAAGTTTCTTCAACTCTCCCAACACAAAGAGATCACTCCATTATGTATGAAAAAAAAACATAAATTTAAGAAACTAGATATGGAAAAGACTTGAAGAAATATTTATTACAAGAGACCAACACTTTGTTTTTACTAATTGTTGGATGCCTAATAATCAAAGAAATGCCTCTATTTATAGGAAATCATAATGTTGAACCAACGAATGCATTCTTTGAAGTGGTGGTTGTGATGGTCAACTTATAACTCTTCTCAAAACATTCACTTGTTTCATTCCTTCACTTGACGGGTGTGAGAAGCTTTTGAAGTGGTGGTTGTGACGGTTAACTTATAACTTCTTCTCAAAACCTTCACTTGTATCATTCTTTTGTATTCTTCTTGTACTTTTTTTCTTATAGAATTCATCAGAAAATATGCGAGGATCTGTACCACCCCGATTCGCTGAACTAGAACGCTACACGGTGTTCATGACCCCGAGGGACCACAAGCTAACCCATGACTGATATCTGTACCTGTATACTGCAAATCATGACATAATAATTCGGAATACATAAAACTGTAAGGCCATAAGGTTCAACTGAATAAAACCATGTATGAAAATCATAACGTCCATGTGGGTGAAAATACCCAAAATAACTCAATCTGAAAGCTAATTCTGAACGTAAATCTGAACATATATATGAAAACCTCTAAACTATCTGAATAAGGAGTTGGAGGAACATGTCTCCAACTAACTCTATAAAACTAAACTGAAGAAATCAATAAATGTATCAATCATATTGTCCTCGAATCAATGAGGACTCACTATGTCTCTGTGACTGGAATGCTACCGCTACTGCTGGGCTGGAGCTCATGTCTCGGAACCTATGGTGTAACATGAAGAGAAAGCACCATAGCGCAAATGCGTTAGTACAACTGGAGTACTGGGTATACGAGGAAGGTAGGCTAAACATAAAGGGTTTCATGCATGAACTACACTGACTGACTAATATGAACGTGGGAGTGCAAACATGCATATATAGAAACTGAGACCGTGAATACATGATGGAAAGACCTGTAAGCTAATACATGGTTTACTGATAACTGTCATGACTGATACTGCAAGCTGATAACATGGAAGACTGTATCTGAAAGTCCTGTATATACTGAAATCTGAAGAACGCCCTGAGTTCTTTTACTGAGACTGATACTAAAACTATGAGAGGTAGTGTTTAACCGACATGCCCCATGTATGCTATTATGGCTAAGCTGGGGTCCAATCTCTGCCCCGACTGGAGGGGTGTCAATACCGTGCCACGGGCAAGGACAGCTTGTGAGTGACCCTTATCTGGCAGGTACTCAATGAGAATGGTGGAAACCCTAAACTGACAGGTTAAACCACCTCATCAACCCTAATCTGACAGGTTAAGATGTCTCAACCTACATTGGCTACGTAGTTCTGGAACACAAGGACTACTTCTAAGAATCACACCCTGAACTGGCGAGTGAGTTCCCATCCTTGGGTTCACTCGGTGCTAACCTCTACTCCCATCTGGAGGGACTGGACATGAATAACTGACTATACATGACTTAACCTTACTGAATTCCGTTGACTGGCAGAATGTTACTGATATGTGACAACTGACTGAGATCATGAGGTTTTCCTGAGTCACATGACTGATTGAAGTCTATGGAATCATAGCTTGAGTTCGTATATCGTGAAACATGACATGGATCTAGGCACACAACTATAGTTTTCGGGTACGAATACCCCAGGACTCAATAGGAGGAAACTGACACACATGACATGACTTGATCACAAGATTTGAGTCCATAATTCACAATATCATAAGTAGGGGATAGTATACTTCATGTATTTATTCAACATTTCAAACATGATAGGAAAAGAATGGATATATTTTGTGTACATAATTTATATCTCCATTATCATACATGCTTTATACCACAACAATAACAACACATAATTTGCATGGAAATTTATATTGGAGTGTATGGCTAAAATGAACTTGTTATTTAGATATCATGAAATCATGTAAATATGAAGTTCTAACAAACTAGGCATTTTATTGAACACCTTGCATGCATTCTTTAAGGCATAGGTGGATTTCATACTTGAATTCTATCAATCCACCTAAGGATCATGTTTTTCAACTAACAACATAACTTTCATGAGATGTACAGTCACGATACTATTATATAGCAAAACAAACAAGCATCAACATCGGTATGATCATATCACCACAACCAACCAAGATTTTGTATTTTAAAGATTTATTATTGAACTCAACAGATGAAAGGAATCCATGGATGAACACTACGCATACCTTGGAAGGGAGGTTCTTGATGATTGACGGAGGAATTTCCTTGAAATTTGATCTTCAAGCTTGATTGTGCAACCCTAGTTGTTTTTCTCCTATGGTGATCTTGGATAATGAACTTTAAGATGTTAATAGGGTTTTAATATGTTTAGAAGCTATAAATTTAATGAGGATAGGTTTAGGGACATGTAAGGAGTGTTAAAAGACTTAACTACCCTCGAAATAACTCAAAAACTAAGTATTTTTGTGGCTGAAATCATACATAGGCGCCGCATATGATATCGCCTATATTTACATAGGCGCCGCATATGATATCGCCTATATTTACATAGGAGCCTCATATGATATCACCTATTCTTTACATAGGCGCCGTATATGATATCGCCTATGCTTTTCAGTGGCCATGTGCGATTGGTTAGGCGACGCATTCTACTTTGAAAGGCCATAACTCCTTGCTCGGGTGTCAGATTTTGATGAAATTAGTATCGTTGGAAAGATAATTCGATTCTCTATAATTTAGTGGGTCTAAATCTTCCAAAATATCACATATTAATCACGTTATTCTTGTTCAAAGATGACCCTTACAAAATCAAACACTAAGACTTGATGGATTAAAAAACTCTTAGCTTGCATCACTCTAAGAGACTCATATGAGCATACTTAAGACATCGCAAGCTATCCTATCGCTAGGATATTCATTGTAAGTCATGCACTAAAATGCTACTCACAGGATAGGAGGTTTCATATGTAGGAAAACTTATTCACTTCCTAGCTTAGAAACATGCGGGGTATTACAGGATCGAATATAATTATTCATATTTTATTTAAAAATATAATTTTTATATACTAAATTATATGAATAATTTATATCCATCAAATTCCATCATACTTGAACTTTTGCTCGTCCTCGAGGAACAAGAAGATTTTTAAAGATTTAAAAAATGATTCATGATTTTTGTAGGGTAGAAAATTTATGCAAAATAAATTTCTTTCATAATGCTCAATTTAATTAATCTTTCTAAATTCACCAAATGTTTACCTTGCTCTGATTAGAAAGAACTTGCTTTCTTCTTCTCTTCAACCCTTCAGAATTGATATGTTTATGATTACTTATTCAATGAGTATTATAGTTTTGTCCATAGGATTGATCCTTATGTTTGTCGCCACTAATATAGATTCGACACTTTTTTTCTGAAATCATTTTAGAACTTTATAGGCTTGTAATGTTGGGCTTCAGGCTGGTAGGATAAGGATATTTTCATAGTGACTTTTTTTTTAACTTGGGACAGTTCCTTTCTTTTATTCTCATTCCTTTTTATTAGATTTTTTCACTCTTTTTTTATGAAAAGACTTGAACTAATTTTTTCATTTCTCTTTCCTTTGCCAATTCTCAAAGAAAATTATATTTCAATTTATTTATTTATTTATTGAATACTGTCCATTTATAGTTGAAGTGAATATATGTGTATATTTGATCTTACATATGTTTTCTGAGAATTAGAGTGCTAGAAAAAAAGATTAGGGCTCAAAATAAAGGTTCTAAAGAGGAAAAATATGTGGGCATAGATAGAAATAGAGGTTAAAATTTGGTATCAAAGAAGGCCTAATATCATTTTTCAGAAATAAGTATCGTCTATTATTTTGCCTTGAGAAACATCAAGACCAAGTTCTAGCCAAAATTGTTGATTCCTCCCGTGTAAAGATCATAACTCTTCTCAATTCACAAGATTTCTGAGTTGAAGATGCTTGCTTTTTTCTTCACAAAGTCAAAAATAAAAAATTATGAAAATTATATGGTGAAAAGAGAAAGAAATAATCTTGACCATAATGTAAAAAAATTATTTTTTTAATTTAAAACCTACAATGCAATCATGTTTAAAGATAAATATATAAAATATTTTTGGCTTTCAAATTTACAACTGCAGAAGAAAGCTTGAAAGAAACTGCAGTCATACACCTTATATTTATTATAAGTAAATATATATATTTAAATCTAAATTATATTCCTCAACACCGATGTGATGTTGCTTCTATGGAGCTTCAATGTGCCCTTCTACAATAGAAATATGATCATATGAGTAAAAATAATTAGAATAATAATAATACGTAATGATAAATAAAAATTTAATAGGTTATGATTTTAAGGATATATATATTGCTCTCAAGGAAAAATAACTTTTCAATTTAGTTTTGATTCCTTGATTCTATAGTGAAGTATCAGATAAAAGTTTATATATAGTACTAGAAACAAATAATTATTTGTCCTTGGTTTAATATAAACCAAAAAATTACCTAAGCCAATAATTATCATGCACAATTAATTGGTTAATCAACCAGTTACTTAGGCATACCGATCACCATGGAATTACTCCTGTGTAGGTGACTGTTTTTGTAGAGGCCTTCATGAGATGTTCTGGTTGTATAATAACCTGGATATTAACCAAGTCAATTGATTAAGCAATTAATTAACGTGAATTTATACTGGACTTATAGGCTCCATTGCGTCACCCTCAATGGCTAGGGGTAGAAATAGTAGTTCTGAGTTTAATGTCATCAGCTCGACTTATTCATTGCTTGATTCATTATTAAATCAGTGCACTGACGGTTGTTCATCAAACCTCCCTTCAAAATATAATTTTAGCCTATGACCATTTACCTTAAACTTATCTCCACCTTTGATATGTTGTATTTTAATAGCTCTATAAGAAGTGATATTTGTAACACAAGAGGGACCTGTCTATCTAGATTTCAGTTTTCTAGGAAATAATCTAGGTCTGCTACTGTAAAGAAGTACCAAGTCTCCAATCTTAAAACTCTTTGGTCTAATCAAATTGTTATACCATTTTTTTGTTTTTCTTTAAAAATTCGGGTATTTTCATAGGCTTCTAACCTCAGTTCTTCTAATTCATTTACTTGGAGAAATATATTTTTTCCAGCAGAGGTTAATTAAAACTTCAGTGTTTTCAATGCTCAAAAATCTTTGTGTTCTCATTCAACAGATAAATGACAAGATTTTCCAAAGACTAATTTAGATGGAGATATGCCAATTGGTGTTTTAAAGGCCGTTCGGTATGCCCATAGAGCATCATCTAATTTTAAGACCCAATCTTTTCTTGAAATTCCAGCCGTCTTTTCTAGTATTCTTTTCATTTCACGATTGGTAACTTCTACTTGTTCTTGAGTTTGAGCATGATATGCTGTTTCTGTTTTGTGAGTCACATCATATTTTAATAGCAAAGATGAAAATTGTTTATTAATGAAATGAGTCCCTTGATCGCTAATGATGACTCGTGGTGTGCCAAATCTAGTAAAAATATTTTTTCTGAGAAAATCACACACTGTACGAGAATTATTTTTTTATGTGGTAATTTCTTCTACCCACCTTGATACATAATCCACTGCCATGAGAATGTATGTATAAGAGTGAGAAGAAGAAAAAGGACCCATAAAATCTATTCCCCAAATATAAAAAATTTCACATACCTGTATTGATTGTAATGGCATCTCATCTCTCTTTGTGATATTACTTGTTCTCTGACATTGATTACACTTTGCAACATATGCTCGAGCGTCCTTAAAAATTGTTGGCCAGAAAAATCCAGCTTCCAAAATTTTAAAGGCGGTTCGATTGGCTGCATAATGTCCTCCAATTGCTCTACCATTACAGTGATAAAGTATGTTGTCCATATCCTCCCCAGGTACACATCGTCTGATGATAGAATCTACATCATATTTAAACAAGTAAGGTTCATCCCACAAGTAATATTTAACATTAGATATAAGCTTTTTTTTCTGTTGTTAAGTAAGATCTTGGGTTATCCACTTTCCAGCCAAGTAATTTGTAGGGTGGATGAGTTACATTTGAGAAAATGTGTTCATCAAGAAATTCTTCCTTTATTTCTGTAAGCTCCAGAGGGGGTTTCTCTAATCTAGACAAATGATCAGCTACTTGATTTTCTGTTCCATTTTTGTCTTTAATTTCAAGGTCAAATTCCTGCAAAAGTAAAATCCATCTTAATAATCTAGGTCGAGCATCTTTCTTTGTAAAGAGGTATTTTAAAGATACATGGTCAGTGAAAACAATAACCTTGGCTCCTATTAAATAAGAACAAAACTTATCAAATGCAAATACTACTGCTAATAGTTCTTTTTCTGTTGTTGCATATCTGCTGAGTCTCATTCAAAGTCCTACTAGCATAATAAATGGGATAAAAAGTCTTATCCTTTCTCTGGCCTAAAACAATACCTACTGCTTTACCACTAGCATCATACATAATCTCAAAAGGTCGATTCCAATTAGGGGAGACAACTATAGAAGCGGTTGATAATCCATTCTTGAGTGTTTCAAAAGCCTTTAAACAATCACTTGAAAATTCAAACTTATCATCTTTCATCAGAAGGTTAGTTAGTGGTTTTGAGATTTTTGAAAAGTCTTTAATGAACCGTCTATAAAAACCTGCATGTCCTAGAGAACTTCTAATACCTTTAACAGTTGTGGGAGGGGGTAATCCTGCTATAATATCAATTTTAGCCTTATCAAATTCTATCCCCTTTATAGTGATTTTATGTCCTAAAACAATTTCTTCTGTAACCATAAAATGATATTTCTCCCAATTAAGGGTCAAGTTTGTCTCCTTAAATCTCTTAAGTACTAAGGTCAAGTGATAAAGACAATCTTCAAATGATTTTCCAAAAAGTGTAGAGTCATCCATAAAAATTTCTAGGAATTTTTTGGTCATGTCTGAGAAAATTGCTGACATACACCGCTGAAATATGGAAGGTGCATTACACAAACTAAATGGAATTCTCCTATAGGAATATGTTCCATGAGGGCATGTGAAAGTTGTCTTATCCTGATCTTCGGGTGCAATTAGTATTTGGTTATAACTTGAATATCCATCAAGAAAATAGTAAAAATCATATCCCGCTACCTTTTTTAATATTTGATCAGTAAATAATAAAGAAAAATGACCTTTTCTGGTGGCATCATTGAGACGTCTGTAATCAATACAAACTCTCCATTCTGTGATCATTTTAGTAGGTATAAGCTCATTATTTTTATTTTTTATGACTGTCATACCTCCCCTTTTTGGTACTACCTGAACAGGACTTACCCATGGACTATCAGAAATATGATTGATAATACCTTCCGCCAGAAGTTTTATTATCTCATTTTTTTACTATTTCTTGCATCGCAGGATTTAATCTTCTCTGTGGATGGACTATTGGTTTGTAGCTATCCTCTATGAGAATTTTGTGTGTATAAATAGCTGGATTAATTTCTTTGATATCTGCCACCGTCCATTCTATGGTTCCTTTGTGTGCTCGTAGTACCTCAATCAATTTATATTCCTGTGTAGCAGTAAAAGAAGATGAAATAATCACTGGAAATAATTCAGGTTCAAGATAGGCATATTTTTAAGGGGAAGGGAGTATTTTGAGTTCAGTTTTTTGTTGAACTCCTTTTGATTGCATTTCCTCATCCTTATAATCATTTTTCTCGCTTCTGATGGATGGATCATTATCTTGTGGTGTATCAAAATTAAGCGAACATCTTTCCATAGAATCTAGAGTTAATTTGTCATCTTAAAATTCATCTGCAAGATCTTTAATCATATCAATTGAAAAACATGAAGATGAAATCTCATCTCCTGAAAATCTTAACATTTTTTGTATATAAAAAATAACCCTTTCTTCATCTACTCTCAAAATCAGTTGTCCTTGATGGACATCTATGATTGTTCTCCCGGTTGTAAGAAATGGTCTACCCAGAATTATTGGTTCATCTTGCATTTCAAGTACAATAAAATCTACAGAAAAATAAATTTATCTACTTTCACAAGAACATTCTCAATTATTCCTTTAGGTTTTTTAGTATTTTGATTTGCAAACTGAAGAGAAACACTTGTGTTTTTTATTTCGCCAAGATCTAATTTTCTAAAAATAGAAAATGACATTAAATTTATTGAAGCTCCAAAATCACACAGTGCTTTTTCAAAATATACCCCTCCCAAAGTCCATGGAATTGTGAAACTACCTGGATCACTGAGCTTTTGTGGTAGCTTATTTTGAAGTATAACACTACATTTTTTAGTAAGTACTACCATAGAATCTTTTTCCAATTTTCTTTTGCTTGAGAAAATTTCTTTTAGGAAGTTGGCATATGAAGGCAACCATAAAAGAGCATCAGTGAAAGGAATATTTATATGAATTTGCTTTAAAATATTCAAAAATTTAGCAATTTTTTTGTCAACCTTCTCTCTTTTCAGTTTTTGAGGAAAAGGAATTGTCACAGGGGTAGAAGTCATTTCTTTACTATTCTTCTCTTCAATTATTTTTTTTCTTTTGATGATTCTGGGGGTGTTTCAACATCTTTATCTTTACTTACCTGTTGCTTTGACAGATTCTTTTCTTGAATATCTATATAAGGTTCATCAAGATTCTTACCTGACCGTAAAGCGATGGCTTTAAGGTGCTTTTTTAGATTTTTATCTCTATTGCTTGGTAAGGGGCCTTGAATCTTTTCTGACACAAGAGTTGCCAACTGACTTAATTGAATTTCTAGATTATTAAAAGCTCTATTTTGACTTTTAAAATTTTCATTAGTTTTTTTGATGTATTTATACAATAATTCATTAATATTTGGATGGGTTTGTGAGGGTCTTTGTTGATAGGAAGATGTTTGTTGATATGATTTGAAATTTGATGTTCCACGATTTTGATTCTGAAATCCAGGTGGACCTTGTAATGATTGTTTTTGAAAGCTTTGAGGATTTTCAGCACCACTAGGATTGCTCCATTGAAAGCCTGGATGTTTCTGTGCCAAGGGGCTACCGAAAGAGTATGGCTTATATTCGAGGACATTAACATGTTCATCCTTCTGATTTGTTCCTTGACATTCATGGATCATATAATTTCCTGCACACATGTCACAAGCCTCGACTTGAACTGACTGGTGCGCATTCACATGAAAAGATTCAAACTTTTGTGCCAAAGAAACAATTTGTTATGTTAGTGTATTTAAAGCATCTTCTTGATTTACCGTAGCAGCCTTTTTGATGATTATACAATCAGATGGCCATTGAATAGCATTTTCTGTGATTTCATTCATCATTTGTAGTGCTTCCTCTGTGGTTTTACCCATGATGGAACCTCCTACTTCTACATCTATTACATTTCTAGAAGAAGGCTTTAGTCCATGATAAAAAATATACAATTGCATATGTTCAGGTATGCAATGATGTGGACATTTTCTTAACATTGCTTTTAATCTTTCTCAAGCTTGATAAACTGATTCAGTTTCAGTCTGCAAGAAATTAGAAATCTCTTGTCTTAACTTTGTGGTTTTAGCTGGAGAAAAATATTTGTTTAAAAATTTCTGAGTCATCTGATCCCATGTGGTAATAGACCCTTAAGATAAACTTCGCAACCAAGTTTTGGCATCTCTTTTTAAAGAAAAAGGAAATAGCCTTAACTTAATTGCTTTAGGAGAGACTCTATTATGTTTAGCAGTTTCAACTAATTCTAAGAAATCAATCAAATGACATGTGGATCTTTGCTTGGATCACCAAAAAAAGTACATGATTGTTTAATTGTTTGAATTAATCCAATCCTGATTTCTAAATTGTTGGCTGCTATTGGGGGTTTCTGAACACTAGATTCACAGTTGAAGTGCTCTGGTCTAGCGTAATCCCTCAAAATTCTATTTGCGGTTCTAGGCACCACTTCATCAAATCGATCATCTAAATCATGTGGTGGAGTTTCTGGTGGTGAAATTTCATCATCCGGTTGGTGTTCCACCCTGCTAAAGTTTTGAGAAGTTGATGCTTGTTCTTTCCTATGTCAATGAATTGTTCTTTCAATTTATGGATCATAACTGGCTAAATTTTTTATAGACAAGCGTGTCATAAACTACGTTTGAAAATAATAAAGTTGAGAAATAAGTTCAATAAAAATAAATAAAGTAAGACGAGAATGAGATTAGCGAGAATAATAAAAAACAAAAAAGTAAGCTCTCAAAGTAGTATCAAAACACTACGTCTGAAGTAGATGTATGCTAATCCCTGGCAACGGCGCCAAAAATTCGACGAGTCCAATATGTATAAGATTTTAATACTCGTACTCTGTCAAATTCTAATATAGTTTAAGATATCGTCCCACAGAGATTGGAAAATCTATGCTACAAACTTATAGTATTTTGACTACTATTTGAGAATCAAATTGATGAAAAGAGAGTAATTTCTTACATTTGAAAATAAAGTATGTGAAGAAATTATGCTTGAAAGATTATCTTGGAGACGGAGTTGGGGTTGTTGAATTCACTTGGTATGTTTATTATAATAAAATCATTATTTTAGTAATTTCTACAAAATTATAGAATAACTTTCTAGACTTGATTTATGTGTTTATGAGGAATAAAGACCCTTAGCGAGTAATCTTTAAATCAGTAAACTTACTTGAGACAATCTCTCCGCGAAGATACAGATTAAAAGAAATAAGCTAAAGACCCCTCAAATCAATAGTCTTACTTGTGTCAATCGCTCTGCGTGGATACGAATTAAGATAAATAAGAGAGAGATTATTTAAATCTAAGAAATAGTTCAAAGTAATCCTTCCATGAGGATAAAGATCAAACGAAGCAATTCCAAAGATTTGAAATAACAAGTGACTAAAAATATTATTACTTATATTTTATAAAATACTTATAGTATATTTAGTTTTCTTCCTTGTGGGAAGCACAACTTAATATAATTATAACTATAATACAAAATATCATGTAACACTAATTTCTAGTACAAGAATTTCAACACTAAGTATTTAGCTTTTAAATAAAATTAAATTTTGAAAGAACTAAAATAAGATTTATATTATAATACTATACCAAGTTTCTTCAACGCTCCCAACACAAAGAGATCACTCCATTATTTAAGTAGAAAAAAACTTAAATTTAAGGAACTAGATATGGAAAAGACTTGAAGAAATATTCATTACAAGAGACCAACACTTTTTTTTTACTAACTGTTGGATGCCTAATAATTAAAGAAATGCCTCTATTTATATAAAATCATAATGTTGAACCAACGAATGCATTCTTTGAAGTGGTGGTTGTGATGGTCAACTTATAACTCTTCTCAAAATGTTCACTTCTTTCATTCCTTCACTTGACGGGTGTGAGAAGCTTTTGAAGTGGTGGTTGTGATGGTCAACTTATAACTTCTTCTTAAAACCTTCACTTGTCTCATTCTTTCACTTGACAGGTGTGAAAGCTTTGTGGTTACACCCATGAAATTCTTTTATTTCTTCTTTTTTATGCTTGTACTCTTTTTCCTGTAGAATTCATCAGAAAATATGCGAGGATCGAATATAATTATTCATATTTTATTTAAAAATATAATTTTTATATTCTAAATTATATGAATAATTTATATCCACTAGTGTTCATCTAGGGCTCAAGAGTCAAGTTCTTTTCGTGAATCTTCGTGAATAAGGAACGTGACTCATCCCTTATTGTTAGTTCATGAAAGTCATTTATTTAAATCCTTGTTTATTAATCATAAATGGTGTTTTTGAAAGCCACTTTGGAGGATTTTGTTGCATATTATGGAGTATTGCTTACTCTTGGTTTAAATTGTGAATATGCATGCTTAAATGATGGTTATCTATATATGAGTGCTTGGAATTATGGTTAAACAATTGGGTCATGGGTAACCTAAACTTGATGGTTTTTACTTTGGTTTTGATCTTGGTATTTGTATTCCCTCAATGTGTTTGCGAAAATATCTAAGAGAACAAACTAGTCACATGTTGAATTATGTTTTGAACTAAGGCATTGACCAAAAATTGTGAGTCACTGGTAATTGGTTTTGTGAAGGCCTTGTTGGCTATACATTGATTTTAATTGTAACCTTGGTGTTTTAATTGGATAAATAGGTTCTGAGTCCCAACACAATGATTGAATTAATGTCTTTATTAGACAATGGGTTTGATTCCTAAATGAACAATTGGTTATTAATTATTATTTCATGTTGTACGCTTGAAAGTGGTCTTGGTATGATGATACCAATGGTATGTGATGATAGGCGTATTTACACGCCTAAAGTACTATAATTGACCCATATTTTAGCTAAGTTTTGAGGACAAAATATATAATTCATGCACTTTTAGTCCTTTTTCCTGTAAGTGAGCTAACAAACGTGATTAGAAAGTTTTCAGGTATAAATGATGCAGATTTCAGCATTTTATGGATAACTTGACGCCCAAGGAAGCTTCACGAAAGAAGGAAGGGAAAGCTTGGACGCCAAGGACCAAAAGTGACGCATGGAATATCAGTCCCGGGCAAAAACAACATTTCCAAAGACTTTGGGGATCAACAGTAACTTATTAGGATTAGGATAATGATGCATTAACCTAGTAGGATTAGGTTAAGTAATGCAGTAGCCTAGTAAGAATAGGATATGGGTGTTATAAATACCCTATTTTGCTAGAGATTTTCATTCATTCTGGAGTTCCGAAAACAATTCTCTTTCAATTAATTACTTTCTCTTCATCTATTCAATTCTTAATTTCCACAACAAGAGAACCGCTATTCTAAAAGGGAATTCACGCCTAACGCCATACCAAACCCTACTACACGTGAGATCTTTATTTTGGTATAATGATAAAGTCTATTATGATTTCCGTTGCACTCATGAATAGCTAAACTTCTCTGTTGGGGTTATGGAAGCCCTATGAGATACTATCTATTGCTATGAGTTTGTGAATTCGTGACACGTATGTTGCTTATATCATTATTCTCTTCATCTTAATGCAAATTCTTGTGGTTGCAAACGCATAGAATACGCCAGTATAGCATTAACTTGTTCGAAAGAAAAGTTATATGTCTGGAAAAGAGATAATGTCAAGGTAATAGGGCACCAACCCCTGTTAAAAAGTTAGTGCCGTAACTGGATTAACCTCTTGGAGAATTTGTACCGTTAGACACGCTTTAAGCTCGAAAGAGTTAAAGTGAAATAATCCTTGATGGTCGAAAGACGCCTGGATTTACCATAGAATACAATTCTCTATAAGCACATGCATGTCTAAATTTCGCATAACTCATAGCCAATAGAGACGTATAACTCATACGGTGGACATAACCCCAACTCTCAATTCTCATTGGTTAAACATCTTACTGAACATTCTTTCCTTTTTACTTTGCTATTTTCCATTTTTACTCTACTATTTTGTTACATTATTGCATGCTACAAAATCCCTCCTTTTACGAGACTTGCACCAAAAGTCTAATAATCTTTGCTTACTTAGTGACCGGCTATTCTCTGTGGGATCGATACCCAACCCAGTTGGGTTCTATATTTGATGACGACCGCTTACACTCTTACAAGAGCTGTAGTTTGAGCATTATCAAATTTTGGCGCCGTTGCCGGGGAATACGGTTGTTAACTAAGTCCGTGATAATTACTACACCCTTTGGTCAAAGTTTCTTGTACTTTACTTTTAGTTTTTGTTTTTGTTTTCTGCAGGTTTTTATTCAGTGCATGCCCCATACTCGAAGTTCTGGTCAACCGTTATTACCTATCAATCCTGAACCACAACGTATTGGCAGAATGGAGGCACAACACGAAATCGAAAGGATGGCTGCTCAACAGGAACAGGCTAGACTAGCTGCTTTGGCCACCGCTCAAGTGCATCAACAGAATATTGATAACCCTGGACGAGCAAAAAATTCTGACGATGAGGATCTAGGTGATGACGAGTTACTAAACCCTAGGCGTGATGCTGAGATAGTAACACTTGCTAACAGAAGAGATCGTCAAGCTAGGTTTAGGCATGAACGCCGACCCATGCAACCAGTATTCGACGATGATGATGATGATCTTGATGGAGCCGAAGCCACAAGAGCCATTATTCCTCCACCATTGGCACCCGAAGCCAAGTTCAACATCACGAGTACCATGATTCAGTTATTGCAACTCAAGGGATTATTTGGTGGACTAGCAGGCGATGATCCGAATATGCATCTGATCAACTTTATTTCTACATGCAAGTCGTTTGAAAATCCTGGCGTTGGTCAGAATGCAATTCGATTACGATTATTTCCATTGTCTCTATCTGGGGAGGCAACTCTATGGCTGAACGGGCTAACTCCTGATTCTATTACTAATTGGAGGCAACTGGAAGACGCTTTCCTAGAAAGATTCTTTCCGCCATCCCAGAGAGCCCAATTATGGGATGAGATCAGCAATTTTTGACAGCTTCCAACTGAAGCTCTCCAAGAAACATGGGAGAGGTTCAAGAAGAAGCTTATGCGGTGCCCAAACCATCAGATGACGAATATCCACTTGATGGAGATATTATACAGGGCTTTGAACTCAGTGACAAAGCCAGTGGTTGATAACGCTGCAGGTGGGTTATTCATGGACCTTACTTTTCTTGAGGCAAGTGATATGCTAGATCGTATGACAAAGCAGAGTAGAGCTTGGCATACCAGGGATTCTGAGGTAGCAAGCTCTACCGTATCTATTGGCTTGACTGCAGAGCAGAGGCGTAGACAAGAGAAACGTGACCAAGATATGGCTCACATGAAAATGCAGATGGATCTTCTTACCAAGCACTTATTATCAGGGAAGATCGAAAAGGTTAAGGCCGTTGTATCACAGGGAAGAGATGAATCCGACTATGAGGAAGAAGCGAACTACTTGAATAATTAGGGGGGTTTCCGAGGCAATGCCCAAGGAAACCAAGGTCGGAACTATTATGATAAATCTGGATACAAGGACCGCGACCAAGGTATTTGGAAGAACAAGAATGACAATAGTGGTTTATATGTTCCCCAGGAAGACGTGACACCACTGCATCTGGGTCGGGAAATATGAAAGAGATGATGGCTAAACTGTTGAAAGGAGTGGAAGCAACCAGCGCGGGATTAACGGAGGTAATAAATGATTTGTCCTCAATGAAGCAATTGGTTGACTCACATTCCACTTCAATAAAAAAAATAGAGCAGCAATTGAGCCAACTTTCAGCAGCACTCAATCAAAGAAAGGCAGGCACTCTACCTAGTGACACTGTGCAAAATCCAAGAAACGACGGATCATGCATGGATATTACTACCAGGAGTGGTAAGGTACTGGAAAATTCATCCCAAAGCAAGCAAGTGGCCAAAAATAAGGAAGATGATGACGCCATAAAAGCTGACCAAGACGTTCATGACGTCACTCCTCAACATCCACAGTCTGAAAATATCACTGAACCAAAACAAGATAAAAAGAAAGTGGTGGAGAAAACTATTCCCCTTCCACCACCACCTTTTCCTCAAATATTGAAGAACAAGGCGGATGATACAATGTTCAGCAAATTCATGACTATGTTAAAACAGTTGACCATTAATGTTCCGTTGGTGGAAGCACTTGAAAAAATGCCTGGGTATGCAAAATTCATGAAGGATCTTTTGACAAAGAAGCGGGCAGCAAGCTATGAGTTGACAGATACTGTTCATCATTGCAGCGCAATTGCCACCTGATCACTAGTTCAGAAGAAGGCCGACCTCGGTGCTTTCACTATTCCTTGCACCGTTGGATCTTTGAATTTTGCCAAGGCATTATGTGATTTAGGAGCCAGCATCAATTTGATGCCATTATCTATTTACAAAAAGTTGGGGTTGGGTGATCCTACTCCAACCAACATGAGGCTCGTAATGGCGGATAGGTCGGTAAAACGACCTGTTGGTATTTTATGTGATGTATTGGTGAAGGTTTCTTCATTCATCTTTCCAGCAGACTTCATTATTTTGGATTGTGAGGCAGACTCAGAAGTTCCCATAATCTTAGGGTGCCCTTTCCTTGCAACAGGAAGTGTGCTTATTGATTTAAGAGCTAATGAGCTTTTATTCCGAATAAATGACGAAGTAGTTCGCTTTGATGTGTGCAAATCAATGAAGCACCCCAAAGAGCTGAACGTATTCTCGGCAGCGGATGTTTATGTTGATGATGAGAAAGAATTATCTGAAGAGGAGCAGATTATTGACGACCCATTGGCGGTTGTGCTCATGAATTTTGAGCACAAGGATGCTAAAAACTATGAAGAAACTATTGGTGCTCTAACAGGATTTGGGTTATATCCTCATGCTCCCAAGAAGCTGGACCTTGATCTCAAAAATCGACCCACACCACCAGCTAAACCATCTATTGAAGAGCCACCCACGTTAGAGTTGAAGGAGTTGCCTAGTCATTTAAAGTATGCATTCTTAGGAAGCGGAAGCACACTCCCAGTCATTGTGGCAGCAGATTTGGGTGAGCAGCAAGTTACAACTCTCATTGCTATTTTACGAAAGTATATAAGAGACATTGGTTGGACCATCGCTGACATCATTGGTATTCCACCTGGGATTTGTACACACAAGATTCAACTTGAAGAAAATTGCACACCCACTATTGAGCATCAAAGGCGTCTCAATCCACCGATGCAAGAAGTGGTGAATAAAGAAATTATTAAGTGGTTAGATACAGGGGTTGTGTATCCAATATCTGACAGTACATGGGTGAGCCCGGTACAATGTGTTCCCAAGAAAGGAGGCATGACGGTAGTTGCGAATGAAAAGAATGAGCTTATTCCACTCAGACCTATTACAGGATGGAGAGTATGCATGGACTACCGAAAGCTAAATTCATGGACGCTTAAGGATCACTTCCCAATGCCATTCATGGACCAAATGCTCGATCGATTAGAGGGGAAAGGATGGTTCTGTTTCTTAGATGGTTATTCCGGCTATAATCAGATTTGTATTGCCCCCGAAGACCATGAGAATACAACGTTCACATGCCCATATGGTATGTTTGCCTTCAAACGCATGCCATTCGGGCTATGTAACGCACCAGCCACTTTTCAGCATTGTATGATGTCCATTTTTTCTGATATGGTTGAAGACACCTTGGAGGTGTTTATGGACGATTTTTCAGTTGTGGGTGAGTCGTTTGAATCATGCTTGGCAAACCTAAGTATGGCATTACAAAGATGTGTTGAATTCAACCTAGTGCTGAACTGGGAGAAGTGCCACTTTATGGTTAAAGAAGGTATTGTTCTTGGGCATAAAATCTCCGAAAGAGGAATTGAGGTTGATCGAGCTAAAATTGAAGTTATCGAGAAGCTACCACCCCCAATTTCAGTAAAGGGAGTTCGTAGTTACCTCGGTCACGCAGGTTTCTATCGGCGGTTTATCAAAGACTTCTCCAAAATTGCTAGTCCATTATGCAAACTTTTGGAGAAAGATGCAAGGTTTGACTTCAATGAAGACTATTTGAAGGCATTCGAATGCCTCAAAGGGAATCTAATTGAAGCTCCTATCATTGTAGCACCAGATTGGTCTCTACCGTTTGAAGTCATGTGTGATGCTAACGGGGTAGCTTTGGGTGCTGTACTTGGCCAGAGAAGGGAAAAGTTATTCCACCTAATCTACTACACAAGCAAGGTTCTGAACGAAGCCCAGAAGAAATATACTATCACAGAACAAGAGCTTCTAGCGGTTGTGTATGCTTTTGAAAAGTTCCGTGCTTATTTGTTGGGAACCAAAGTGGTAGTTCATACTGATCACGCAGCTCTGAGATATCTAATGAAAAAGAAGGATGCGAAACCAAGGCTAATTCAATGGGTATTGTTGCTGCAAGAATTTGATTTTGAGGTAAAAGATAGAAGAGGCTGCGAGAACCAAGTGGCTGATCATCTATCTAGACTCGAGAACGGGCATATAGCGCAGCCTGATCTTGAGATTGATGACGCATTCCCTGACGAAGAGATCTTAGCCACAATAATGGAAGAGTTACCATGGTATGCAGACTTTGCGAATTTTGTGGTGAGTAATGTGATGCCTGCAAATCTATCTTTCCATCAAAAGAGAAAGTTCATGCATGATGTAAAACACTACTTTTGGGATGAGCTATATTTGTTTCGACGATGCGCGGATGGTGTTATCAGGCGATGCATATCCCATGTAGAGGTGCCGAATATATTGGAAGCATGTCACACTTCCCAAGTTGGGGGACATCACGCAGGTAATCGGATAGCAAGAAAGGTATTGCAAAGTGGATACTATTGGCCTTCGATATTTAGAGATGCCTACGAATTTGTGAGAAGATGCGACCAATGTCAGAGACAAGGCGCAATTTCGAAACACCATGAGATACCCATGACGAAAATTCTTGAAGTTGAGCTATTTGATGTATGGGGTATTGATTTCATGGGCCCATTCGTAAATTCGTTTGGAATGAAATACATCCTAGTCGTTGTAGATTATGTTTCAAAATGGGTCGAAGCAGTAGCATTGGCCGACAATGAAGGAAAGCGTGTTGTAGCATTCTTGAAGAGAAATATCTTCTCTCGCTTTGGAGTACCACGTACTATCATAAGCGATGGAGGATCTCACTTTTGCAACAAGCTGTTCAAATCCGTATTGGCCAAATATGGTGTCAAGCAACATAAGGTAGCCACACCTTATCACCCACAAACTAGTGGACAGGTAGAGGTTTCCAATCGAGAGATCAAACAAATCCTTGCTAAGACTGTAAATGCTAATAGGAAGAATTGGTCTTGGAAGCTGGACGATGCACTATGGGCTTATAGGACTGCATTCAAAACACCAATTGGCATGTCCCCGTACCAACTAGTTTATGGAAAGGCCTGTCACTTGCCCATTGAGCTCGAGCATAAAGCATTGTGGGCGTTAAAGCAACTTAATTTGAATTGGGATGATGCCATGAATCTGAGATTGGAGCAGCTGAATGAGATGGATGAATTCCGTCTACATGCATATGAAAGATCAGACCTCTACAAGGAACGAATGAAAAAGTATCATGATCAGCGAATTGTTCAACGAAACTTTCAAAAGGATGATATGGTACTTCTTTTCAATTCCAGACTGAAGCTATTCCAGGTAAGTTAAAGTCCAAATGGTCTGGTCCGTACAAAGTTAACCCAGTCTACTCGTCTGGAGTAGTTGAGCTAGAAGACAATAATGGTGTTGTCTTTAAGGTGAATGGCCAACGAGTAAAACCATATATCGGTCCTCTTGACTCGATAAACTATATGGCCACCATCTACCTCGACGAAGTCTAAGTACTCGAGGTAACTATGTCGTGCCGCGACAATAAATCAAGCGCTAGATGGGAGGCAACCCATCATTTTTCATTCTTTCTTTCGTTCTACTAAGTGTTTGTTTTTGTTAAATAAAAATCCAAAAAGAAGAGTCGTGCCACGACCAAAACTAAGGCGCTTGATGGGAGGCAACCCATCGTTCTAATCGTTTTTGTTGTTTTTGAGTAAATGTAGGTGCAAGAGGTATAAATGAAGAGATTGGTTTCAAATTTCGGTTTGGAAGTATTGCATGTTAAAGGTGGTAAGTAAGGATTGAAGAAGCAAAAGGCTAAGGGTTGGGCATTTCCTATGAAAATATAGGCAAAGAACAAGGCAAGGCCTATGTAAATCTAGGCCACGAACAAGGCAAGGCCTATACTATGGCCTAAGCTCTCGGAATCTAGTGTGCCATAGCATAGGCGCCGCCCATGCCTAAGAATGCCATAGCATAGGCGCCGCCTATGCCAATGCCTTTTGTCTCTGAATCTCATATGGCATGGCATAGGCGCCGCCTATGCCTAACAATGCCATGGCATAGGCGCCGCCTATGCTCAACAATTCTTTGCAAAAGGCGCCGCCTATGCCAAGCATAGGCAAAGCAAAAGGCGCCGCCTATGGTCACTTTTGGTCTCCAAATCCAATTTTAAATGGGTCAAAACCCGACCAAAAGCTTTCCCTATAAATAATAAACTTAGTCTTAGACCAAAAATACATTGCAAACCTAACAAAAGCGCCGCCTACCTCTCCAAATCCTCTCAAAAATTTTCCTTTTGCTCTTTTACTTTGCAAGAACATCTTCCGAGGCCATCAACCAAGTAAGTACTTCTTTGTTCTTCATTCATATTCCGTAAGTACTACACTACTACGCCTATAATAAATTGTTAGATCTTGAAGTAGTAGTAGTGATTTGAATGTGGTTGATTTGTTGCGATACAACTAAGTGATTGAACGAATACGTAAGGATGATCTTAACTTGTTTCCAACTTGTATTTGATTTTGATGCACTGTCATACTTTTGCAGAATTGACATGGTCACGAAAATTGCATAATCTTGTAAATAGAAAGCTTTCATGTTGGAATGACTTGTTCATCGAGATGAGAATCATGGTTAAACTACCAACTTGTGAGGTTGTGATTATTTCTAGATGTTATAACTTGATTCAATCTCTATGTAGTAGTCTTGATCAAAAGATGTATCAACCATGAAAGTATTGCCAAGATTCTTTTTTTGGAAGTATGACTGCACTGATTATATTGTTGGAATATAGCGCCTAAAACGTATATCAATGAAGTCTGAGTAATCGACATCATTTACTTCACTAGTCCGTACCAACAAACTAAGTGTGGGGTGGTGCCACTACTGCTTGTTCATTGATTTTATCCACCGAGATGAAGCTAACATGAATATTATTTTAATCTCAGGTACAATGGCACCAAAAGCAAGGCAAGGAAAGGATAAAGCAACCACTTTACAAAAAGGCCAGAAAAGGGGATGAAAAGAGCAAGGCGAATCCTCCTCGCTGCAAATACCTCGCCGCATGTTCGGAATTAAATGGGTCCTAGAGGAGAAAGGAAAGGAGTGGTATAGGAACAATAAAGAGAAGAAATATGTTCACGTGGAGTTGATACACAAGGAGAGCCTAGCAAAGAAAGAACCTCGCATGTTGGTTAAGATAATGGCGTTACATCTTGATTTCATATTCCGAGATATGGGAGAGTACAATCTCGATTTAACACGAGAATTCTATGCCAACTGGTCACCGAAAACTACAGGGAGTGAAGTCAAGATTTGGGGCCAAGTTCTGCAACTAAATGCGGAGTTCTTCAACTCCTTTCTAGGCTTGCCATCTGTTGATCCCGCACCACTCAAGGAGCTATATAATAGACCCCCGTACAGGGCCATTAGACACACACTGTGCGGAACAAGATCTATGGCATGATAGAGCAGACACAAGGACACCGGTTGGCACAACACCTTCCCATATGCTCCTTTGAATAGGGAAGCTAGGATATGGCTGCGAATAGTCAACTCTTGCATCATTCCAGGAACAAAGTACACAAAGATAACACGAGATAGAGTGTGCCTGGTGTACGCATTGATGACGAATGTCCCTATCAACATTGGGGAAATTATTCGATCTACAATGCGGAAAGCTAGGCTACACAAGAGGTCCCACTTCAGCTTTGGCAACCTGTTGACTGCAATATTGAGGAAGAAAGACATCGAAGAGGAACCGGCTGATCATAAGCTTCCACACAACCCAAAGAAGGTTGACCTCACAAAGGTTAAAGATGCTGAATCCACGCATGACGTCAACCTTACTAATGCAGAGAGACATGCTCGTGACGAAAGCTTCTTCCGCTATCTATATGGCATGACGAGGTTTACCATGATGAGCGGGGGTCATGTTCCAACTGCTGCAGAGCTCCAACAGCTGGATTATGACTACCCAATGAATGAGCATGCGAGGGCGATGTGTGGAGTAGGAGTATACTTTGAGGAACCTCTTGATGACGATGTGCCAACCGATGATGATAGCAGAATGCCAGACTCCGACGTGGAGGAGAATTCTGACGACGACGACTCCAATGATGATTCTGACGAAGGGGGTATGACCCCAGACATAGAGTCAAGAGTCTATACTACTCCCAATAAAGTCGACCATGTGCCTTGTGCGTGTGAGGATATAGTATATTCTATGTTTGTGGCTGATGCTAGAACTTGCCTGGTATGTATGTAAAGCGAAATAAAGAGTGCGAGTTTAGGAGATGATTTAGGCATTTCTTTGGCAACCTATACTTGTTTACTTTTTTTTACCTACCCGTGGACATTATCCTAGTCAACCCTTTTGAGCCTTTAAGCCATTTCCTTTGACAACCTCATATGTAAGCCTAATCCATTTTTTTCAAGACCATAATTTGATCCAAATTCATAAGTTCTTTAAATTGTGAAGTCATGTGACAAAATAAGAGGAAATTAGGTGAGAGTGATGCCTTAGAGTGTATTGGTACTTGAATTTGTTATGAAAAAGAGTGGCTATCATGGAGGTGTGTTATAAAAAAAAAGAAAAAAAAAGAGAAAGAGAAAAGAAAAAGAAATAGAAAAATAAAAAGATAAATTGTGTTTATGATTAAATAAAAAGATAGTTATGCTTGAATGGCAAAATAGGTGAAAAGGGGTGATAGATGAAAGAAAGGTAGCAGGGTTGATTAAAAGAGAGTGTTAATGGCATAATGTGATGTATTAAAGCGCTTAGGAACATAGTCACTATTTCTGGCCAAAATAGTCCTACCCGTCCCTTAGCCTACATTACAACCTGTAAAGACCTATTTGATCCTAAGCTTAACATTCTGATATTAGTAGAGCATTGCACTAAGGGCAAGCCTATGGTCATCAGTTGCAAACATATGAATTCTTTGTGAGAGTGAGAGCAAGGATAATATTATACCCATGTTTTGAAAAATGAAATACTTGTGAGTAATTATGGGTGACATATTGTGAGACACACATGGTTGATGAGTTTTGGGTAAGTCGTATATGATTCTTTGTGCCTTAACTTTTGGATACGAATTAACCATCATCACGAGTCTATGTTGGAGGCTGAATTGTTTCTAGAAGTGATTAGAAAACTACTCTTTGTTAATGATTGTCGTGCCTGTCTTGATGAATATTTTGTGTTGTTGCTGTGAAACCCTAAGTAGATGTTTAGATGTACATGATATTTTTTTCGAGGACGAACAAAGCTTTAAGTGTGGGGTGTTGATGATAGGCGTATTTACACGCCTAAAGTACTATAATTGACCCATATTTTAGCTAAGTTTTGAGGACAAAATATATAATTCATGCACTTTTAGTCCTTTTTCCTGTAAGTGAGCTAACAAACGTGATTAGAAAGTTTTCAGGTATAAATGATGCAGATTTCAGCATTTTATGGATAACTTGACGCCCAAGGAAGCTTCACGAAAGAAGGAAGGGAAAGCTTGGACGCCAAGGACCAAAAGTGATGCATGGAATATCTGTCCCGGGCAAAAACAATATTTCCAAAGACTTTGGGGATCAGCAGTAACTTATTAGGATTAGGATAATGATGCATTAACCAAGTAGGATTAGGTTAAGTAATGCAGTAGCCTAGTAGGAATAGGATATGGGTGTTATAAATACCCTATTTTGCTAGAGATTTTCATTCATTCTGGAGTTCCGAAAACAATTCTCTTTCAATTAATTACTTTCTCTTCATCTATTCAATTCTTAATTTCCACAACAAGAGAACCGCTATTCTAAAAGGGAATTCACGCCTAACGCCATACCAAACCCTACTACACGTGAGATCTTTATTTTGGTATAATGATAAAGTCTATTGTGATTTTCGTTGCACTCATGAATAGCTAAACTTCTCTGTTGGGGTTATGGAAGCCTTATGAGATACTATCTATTGCTATGAGTTTGTGAATTTGTGACACGTATGCTGCTTATATCATTATTCTCTTCATCTTAATGCAAATTCTTGTGGTTGCAAACGCATAGAATATGCCAGTATAGCATTAACTTGTTCGAAAGAAAGGTTATATGTCTGGAAAAGAGATAATGTCAAGGTAATAGGGCACCAACCTCTGTTAAAAAGTTAGTGCCGTAACTGGATTAACCTCTTTGAGAATTTGTACCGTTAGACACGCTTTAAGCTCGAAAGAGTTAAAGTGAAATAATCCTTGATGGTCGAAAGACGCCTGTATTTACCATAGAATACAATTCTCTATAAGCACATGCATGTTTGAATTCCGCATAACTCATAGCCAATAGAGACGTATAACTCATAAGGTGGACATAACCCCAACTCTTAATTCTCATTGGTTAAACATCTTACTGAACATTCTTTCCTTTTTACTTTGCTATTTTCCGTTTTTACTCTAATATTTTGTTACATTATTGCACGCTAAAAAATCTCCCCTTTTACGAGACTTGCACCAAAAGTCTAATAATCTTTGCTTACTTAGTGAACGGCTATTCTCTGTGGGATCGATACCCAACCCAGTTGGGTTCTATATTTGACGACGACCGCTTACACTCTTATGAGAGCTGTAGTTTGAGCGTTATCAGTATGCCTTGGTAAGTAATTGGTTTAATGGTTGTGCATATGTAATGGATATTTTATTTGGGCTTTAAAGTGAGATATGTAGCCGGGCTGTGAAGGTATAAGTCCAAAGGACTAATACTGGAAACTGCACTAGTCGGTGCAGGTGTCTTTGTGACCAGGTGGTTTGAGTCCCCCGAATAAATATATGAATGGGAGGTTCAAGTCCCCCACAATACATGTATTGGTTCTTAAGTCACCTTGATTCTGTCGGGCAGTTCGAGTCCCTTATATAGGCATATATAATTATGGATATACTCTGGTTCGTGTAGCTGTATGCACTGGGGTCCTTCCAGCTAGGGGAGAGTTGGGACCATATAGCCCGTGAGTGCCTTGATATATGATGTTTATTCTACACAACCCAGGTTAATGTTTTTAAAGTTCATGCTAATCTGGTTCCCTATCTCGGCGTGGTAAATATATTTATGTATATGTATGCAGTGCATTGGTTGTTTGGTTTTCAAATGTTAGCACTATATTATCCTTATCCTTGAGTTACTTGCTAGCCTCCAACTACTAACCTTATTTGGATGCTGTATTCCCACGCGATGCAGGGACTGATCATACTATCACACCTCGTGCTCACGGACATAGATTTGGGGATAACTTGTGTGACTTAAAGTGGTGAGCTTCCATACTTTGGAAGGCTTCAGTTTTTGCGTTGAGTTTTTTATGTCCTTATTGCTTTAAAATTGGATATTGGTTTTGGCTATGGTCAGGGGCATGTGAAGCATCCCAGGTTTGGACCCTTAGAAAATTTCCTGAAATCCCATTCTTCAGACCCAATATGACTCATGGTATGAGCCGTATGCTGGGGTACGAGTGGTGAAGACCTTTCATAAGCTGACCAGTGTTAGTTTGTGGGATAATTTTTGTCACTCAAATGGATACGACTTAGGGGCGAGTGTCATATGTTAGGTGCGAGTCGTACAGGTGACTCGTAAGGTAGAGAATATTTGATCTTCCTAGTGTTACATTCTACCAGGGATATGGATAATGGGTATGGATCTATGATGAGTTTATAACTTAGGTGGATGATTTATATACTAGACAATGTTTGATCCATGGTTGAGGCTTGGTTATGATCGGGTGGGTATCAATCGTAAGAGAGGTTACGACTCGTAAGGAGGTCAGTCGTGACCCTTTGTCAGGTTTTTATAGGATTTAAGTGGGGATATTCTGGACATTTATCTACTTACCCTAATAAGGACCCACGACTGCTAAAACACTTAGGAAGTTATTAGCCCTATTATTTTACTCTTAAAAAAATAGAAAGTCTTTCTAAACATATCATAATTCTCTCAAGATTTATTGGGGTAAAGAGATAGTTTTTCAACTAAGGGATTCCTTTGGGTCTTGTCTTGGTGAATTATTTCCATGAATCTACTTGGTTTAAGGCATAATTCTCTTCCCAAATTGAAATTTCAATTTAAGGCATGGTTACATAGTTGATTTCATGGTTTTTCTCTTGCAGGATTATGGCTTTGAACTATTGATTTGGGGGTTTTGATGTTAAATGCTTGGTTATGATTTCCTATGGCTTTAATTGTGTTTTCGATGCATTAATGGTGGTTTTGGACAATATAATTGTATGGAAATGGTTTAATGGTAATGAAATTTGGTTTTGGTTATATTATGCCCTAAGGTGTTTAATAAAATGCTTATAAAGATATGTTCATTGCATTGGCTTATTTTATTGGAACTCTTGCTTGTTTTTGGCTTATATATGAAACCTTAAATGTTTTTCCAAAGGCTTACAAAGTCTTAAGGCTAATTAGTTATACTTGTGGAGAACATGGTAGTCTCCCAAGAGGTTTAATATGGCTAATGATAGGGCACTTGAATGTCCCCTTAATCTAAATGGTTTAGCTATGGATAATGCTTACAAGTATGGTGGTATGATGATACCACTGGTTTATTAAATACCCTTGGTTAATAAAAGGATAATTAGATTGTTTGGACTTGGTTTTAATTATGCATTAATGGTGGGAAGTGTAAGTTAAGCCGTGGAGGGTGGCGGTCCCATGGGGATCAAATCCGGAAACTCATATTTGCCGATATGAAGGGTCTTTGAGGGCCACGTTCGAGTGTCATATTTATATTGGAGGGATGTACTAGTCATCCCAGTGATATTGCCTAGTCGTGCGTCTACACACACTAGGACCCTTTCAGTCAGGGAGCTGAACCCATATTGCCCGTGGGTGGTAGAACGACTAAGCTGCACAACCCAGGTAAAGATTTTAATGGCAAACTAAATTCGATCCCTTTTTCCAGCACTTATATATATGTATGGTTATTTGCATTGGATGGTTTTCACTTGGTTTTGATAGCTGGCATTACTTTATCCTTATCCCGAGGTTCATGCTAGTGTTCACCCATGCTGTATACCCATGTTATGCAGGAATCAACCATTCTACTCCTTCTTTATAGTACTTGATTCAGGGATAGCTTAATGGACTGAAGTGGTGAGCTTCCATCCTTTCGGAAGGCATTCTGAAGTGGTGAGCTTCCATCCTTTTGGAAGGCATCACTTTATATTGGACATTCTTAGACATTTTACTCTCTTTTTGGATATTGGTTTTGGCCATGGTTGGGGGCATGTCCCAATCGGATATATATATTCTTCTAGATAGAGGATTTGTCGTACTTCTGGGGGTTGGTATGGGAGAGATCGGTATTGGTGCCGGCCTTAGCATTGGCATTGGTGTTGGGGATGACATCATTGGATGCTATTGTTGGTTGTTCCATCGTATTTCACTTTGGGTTTGATTATCATAGTATGTTTGATATTTTCTAAATGGTTTGGTATAGTATGGATGGTTGGTTTAGTATAGTTAGACTCAGTTGGGTCAGTCATAATTGTGATCCTATCCCAGATTCTTCATGAGAGCATTATAAAATCTTGTTATATGCTCAAAACTCAGCTCATCCAAGGCTGTATACGATGGTTGGGTTGGGTTAAGGGGACGGTCCCCAATCCTGAGTGGACTTAGGATACCCATTATGATAAGGCCCAGGTTTGGGCTGTGCTAAGTTGCTATCAGAGCCTAGGTTCATGGTCAGTTAGGAGTCCACAAAGCTGTGTCGAGTAAAGTCTCTTTTAGGGTGTGTAGCGTACCACACTCATAAGGGAGAGGCCGCAAGATATTTAGGAATATTTCACTTTCTTGGTATTCTTTCTTCAAGATTCACTTCTCAGTCCTGGAATCTCTTCTAATCCTTGTTTGTTTATCTTTCAGATCATGTCTCCTAGATTTGGAACACAAGGAAATTCTTTTGTCCCATCTAGAAATGATGCTGAGGGAGCACGTTCTACTCTCGGGGTTCATCTTTTATCTCATGGTCCTATTCCTGATTATAGCAGAGTGCCTTCTATTCCTCCTATATCTCCTCAGGTCCCTCAGGGCAATATGATAAATGCGGAGTTTTGTTAGTCTATGCATGCTATTGCCCAACTAGTTACTGCTCAGGCCGAGCAAGGTACGACTATCGTTGTGTCAGCTGAGGCCACTAGGTTTGGATATTTTATGAAGATTGGTCTTACAACTTTTATGGGAGTAAAGGTGGAGGAAGACCCTTAGGGATTTCTAGATAAGATGGAGAAGATCTTTTGAGTAATAAGGGCTACTAATGTAGGAGTAAACTTTAAAGCTTATCAACTCAAAGAGGTTACTTATTTATGGTATGAGGAGTGGGATGGAGATAAGGGTAATGTTAAAAAGGATGGTTTGTGGGAGACCTTTTCTAATGCCTTCATGGATTAGTTCTTTCCTCAAGAGTTGAGGGAAGATAAGATGGAGGAGTTTGTGAACCTCAAGCAAGAGAGAATGTCTATGAAGGAGTATGCTTTGAAGTTCCATCAGTTGTTGAGGTATGCTCCTAATTTGGTGGCTGATATGAGGTTGAGAATGAGGAAGTTCACTTCTAGGCTGAACAGAGATATGATTTTGTAGAGCAAGAATGTTTTACTCATGAAGGATATGGATATATTGAGGATGACTATTCATATACAACAGGTTGAAGATGAAAAAAAAGACAGGCATAATATGGAGACAGGTAGGGTAAGAGGGGAAGGTTCTCTAATCAGGGAGGTACCTGATCTCAAGGTGGTCAATACGGTGGGAAGTGGTAGAAAATAAGTGGGGGAGCTCTGGTTCCTTCTCTACTGCCAGTTCTTCTTAACCCCAGCAGTTGGGTGACAAACATCATCATGGTGGTAATAATTCTCTAGCACAGAGAGCCCAGTCTCAGGCAAGAAGAGGTCGTTCTGTTTCTTCATGACCTCCTTGTCAATTTTGTGATCGTTCTCATTGGGGATTTTGTGAGGAAAGAAGGGATACGTGATTCAAGTGTGTCCAAGTAGGCCATCGAATTAGGGATTGTCCATCTAACAAGGTATCTACGGGGGCAAATAGGATTCCTGTGGCTTCATCTTTTATTTCTAGACCCGGTAGTGTGGCATCTGCTTCTGTTACTGCTCTTGGTTCCAGTGCTGGTAGGAATAGGTTGTATGCTTTGGCGTCCCATCAGGAATTCGAGGCATCACCTGATGTTGTTATTGGTACGTTCCAACTTTTCTCTCGTAAAGTATATTATTTGCTTGATCCGGGATCTACCCTTTCCTATATGACTCCTTATATAACTGTGTCTTTTCATTTTGATCTAGTGATTATTTCAGACCTATTTTCTATTTCTACCATGGTAGGAGATCCAATCATTACTGAATGGGTCTATAGGGTGTGTGTGGTATCTTTGAGTGGTAGAAAAACTTCGGCAGATTTGTTTGAGTTGGGTATGGTAGATTTTGATGTAATTTTGGGCATGGATTGGTTGTATTCTTGTTATGCAAATTTAGATTGTCAAACTCGTGAGGTCATCTTTAGGTTCTCGGGTGAGCCAAAAATAGAATAGGAAAGTTGTTCTTAGTACCAAAGGGGAAGTTTATTTCTTATCTTAGAGCTCAGAGGTTAATCTCTAAGGGTTGTCTTTATCACTTGGTTTGGGTTAAAGATTCTAACTCAGAAGGTCCTTCATTGCAGTCAGTTCTGGTAGTTAATGAGTTTCTAGAGGTCTTTCTGGATGATTTTCCAGGGGTTCTTCCATATAGGGAAATATAGTTTAGTATTAATTTGCTTTGGGATACTCATCCAATTTTTATTCCTCTGTATAGTATGGCTCTGACTGAGTTAAGGGAACTCAAGGAGAAAATTAAGGATCTTCTGGACAAAGGGTTTATTTGTCCTAGCATTTCTCCATGGAGTGCACCAGTGTTGTTTGTGCGTAAGAAAGATCGTTCTCTTCTTATGTGCATCGACCTAGAGGCAGTTGAATAAGGTAATGATCAAGAAAAAATATTCTCTTCCTCGGATAGATGATCTCTTTGACCAATTGTAGGGTGTCAAGTTCTTCTCTAAGATAGATCTTCGATCTGGGTACCATCAGTTGAAGATTATGGAGGTGTATATCCCTAAGATAGATTTTTGCACTCGGTATGGGCATTATGAGTTTTTGGTGATGTCATTTGGATTGACAAATGACCCGACAACCTTTATGGATTTGATGAACAGGGTATTCTGATAGTATTTGGATATCTTCGTCACTGTGTTTATTAATGATATTCTGGTGTATTCAAAGAGTGACGTGGATCATGCTAATTACCCCCGTGTAGTATTGCAGACCTTAAAGAAATAACGGTTGTTTGTTAAGTCTCTAAGTGCGAGTTTTGGTTGAATGCTATGACTTTCTTGGGTCATATCATTTCTAGCGAAGAGATCATGATGGATCCGTTGAAGGTGGATGAGGTAAAGAAGTGGCCTAGACCTATAATTCCATCTAATATTTGGAGATTCTTGGGTTTAACGGGTGTTATAAGTGGTTTATGGAGAGTTTTTCATCGATAGCTGCTCCTTTGACTAAGTTAACTCAAAAGAAGGTTAATTTCTCTTGGTCGGATGCTTATGAGGGGAGTTTTGAGAAGTTGAAGGATAAGTTAACTTCGGCTCCAGTTCTGACTATGTCGGAGGGAAATGACGGGTTCATGGTTTATTGTGATGCATCTCGGGTTGGTCTTGATTGTGTGTTGATGCAACATATACTTTCAGGCAGTTGAAGGTGCATGAGACAAACTATCCTACTCATGATTTGGAGATGTTGGCCATTGTGTTTTCTTTAAAAATATGGAGATATTATTTGTATGGTGTTTATGTGGATATCTTTTCTGATCACAAGAGTTTGCAGTATGTGTTCTCAGAGAAAGAGCTGAATCTCAGGTAGAGGAGATGGCTTGAGATTCTCAAGAACTATGATATGATTCTTCACTACCACCCAAGTAAAGGTAACGTGGTTGTTGTTACTCTTAGAAAGTTGTCCATGGGTAGTTTGGCTCATGTGGAAGAAGGGAAGTGAGAATTGGTGAATAATACTCGCCGTTTGGAAAATCATGGGGTTCGCCACTTGGACTCTAAAGATGATGGTGTGATGGTGCAAAACGTGGTTAGATCATCTTTTGGTGCGGAGATTAAGGAAAAAAAGTGTTAGATTCTACCTTGATGAAAATCAAGGGTAGCATTGGTGGGAAAAAAGTGGCAGATTTTGAGATTAGCGACGATGGTACTTTGCGGTACCAAAGGAGGTTGTGTGTTCCTGATGTAGACGGTTTGCTGGAAAGGATTTTGGCTGAGGTGCATGAGTCGTGCTATGTTGTTCATCTTATTTCTACTAAAATGTACCTGATCTAAAGAATATTTATTAGTGGAGTGGCATGTAGCGAGATGTGGTTGATTTTGTGTCCAAGTGTATAGTGTGTCAACAAGTTAAGGTTGAGTACATGAGGCCTTGTGGTCTATATCAAGAAATTGAGTTTCCTAAATAGAAGTGGGAGGAGATCAATATGGATTTTGTTACAGCTCTTCCTCAGTCTCGAAACCAATTTGATTCGATTTGGGTCATTGTGGATAGGATGACAAGTCTGCGCATTTCTTGCCTATGCGGGCTAACTTTTCATCGGAGGATTATGCGAAGCTTTATCTTCAAGAGATTATGAAACTACATGGGGTGCCTAGTTCAATTATTTCCGACCGCGGTACACAGTTTATGTCCCACTTCTGGCGGTCTTTTTAGAAAGTGTTGGGGACTAAGGTGAGTCTGAGTACTGCTTTCTATCCGCAGTCAGATGGGCCGACAGAAAGAACTATTCAGATATTGGAGATATGTTTCGAGCTTTTGTGATTGATTATGGTGGCAGTTGGGTGGAGCATCTACCTTTGGTAGAGTTATCTTTCGATAATATCTATCATAAGAGTATTAGTATGGCTCTTTTTGAGGCATTGTTTGGTAGAAGGTGTAGATCTCCTATTGGTTGGTTTGATCTAGGCGAGGCTAATTTGTTTGGTACGAATTTGGTTCGTCAAGCTATGGAAAAAGCGAAGGTGATTGGTGATAGGCTCAAGGCTTCCTAGAGTCGTCAAAAGTCCTATATGGATGTTAGGTATACAGACTTCGAGTTTGCAATTGGGGATAAGGTTTTCCTTAAGGTATCTCCTATGAAGGGAGTAGTGCGGTTTGACAAAAAGGGAAAGCTTAGTTCTCGGTACATTGGTCCTTATGAGATTTTTTGAAGAACGGGCTATGTTGCGTATGAGTTGGAATTTCCATCTAGCTTGAGTTTGGTTCATCCGACATTTCATATTCTATGTTTAGGAAGTGCGTTGGTGATCCATCTTCGATTGTTCCTTTGGAAGGATTGGATATCTCAGATTCTCTGTCTTATGGAGAAGTCCCAGTTGAAATATTGGATAGGCAAGTTCATTGACTGCAGACCAAGGATGTGACTTTGGTTAATGTTCTATGGCGAAACCACAAGGTGGAAGAGGCCATGTGGGAACTGGAGAAGGACATGAAGTCCAAGTATCCTCTCTTATTTTTTGCTCCTCATGTTCATGCGGAAAGTATGTGTCTTTAACACATCTTTATTTTTTGAGTTTGTTAAAGGAAAAATTAAGATCTTTGCCTCTTTGTTTTCAAACTTTGTTAAAGATATGTTAAATCATGCAAATGACTCTATGTGTGGTTATCTCTACCCTATCCTTCATTCGGGGATGAATGTTCCTAGTAGGGGATACTGAAGCATCCCAGGTTTGGACCCTTAGAATATTTCTCTGAATCTCATTCTTTAGACCCAATACGACTCATTGTATGAGCTGTATACTGGGGTACGAACGGTGAAGTCTTGTAGTAAGCTGGCCAATGTTAGTTGGTGGGATGATGTTGGTCACTAGAATAGAGATGACTTAGGGGTAAGTGTCGTATGGTTTGGTATGAGTCGTATAGGTAACTCATAAGGTGAAAAATGTTTGGTCCTCCTGGTGTTACATTCTACCAGGGATACGGATTATGGGTACGAATCATATGCTGAGGTTACGACTTATGAGGATGAGTTGTATACTGTATAGTGTTTGATCCATGGTTGAGGCTTGGTTATGATTGGGTGGGTATCAACCGTAAGAGAGGTTACGACTCGTAAGAAGGTCAATAGTGATCCAGTGTCAGGTTCTTATGGGATTTAAGTGGGGGTATTCTGGATATTTCCCTACATACCTTAATAAGGACCCACGACTTCTAATACATATAGGAGGTTATTTACCCCATTATTTTACTCTTAAACACTTAGAAACTCTTCCTATTTATATCATAATTCTCTCAAGAGCTTTTAGGGCAAACAACAAGGGTTTCAACTAAGGGATTACTTTGGGGCTTGTCTTGGTGAATTATTTCCATCAATCTTCTTGGTTTAAGGCATGATTCTTTTCACTAATTGTAATATCAATTAAAGGCATGGTTACATGGTTGATTAAATGGTTTTTCTCTTTCATGATTATGGCTTTCGACTATTGATTTGGGGGTTTTGATATTAAATGCTTGGTTATGATTTCCTATGGCTTTAATTATGTTTTCTATGCTTTAGCAGTGGTTTTGGACAATTGAATTGCATGGTAATGGTTTAATGGTAATGGAATTTGGTTTTGGTTATATAATTCCCCCAAGGTGTTTGATAAAATGCTTATAAAGGTATTTTCATTGCATTGGCTAATTTTAATGGAACTCTTGCTTGTTTTCGGCTTATATATGAAACCTTAAATATTTTTCAACGATTTACTAAGGCTTAAGGATAATTGGTTATGCTTGTGGATAACATGGTATTCTCCCAAGAGGTTTAATATGGCTAATGATTGGGCACTTAAATATCTTCTTAATGTAAATGGTTTGGCTATGGATAATGCTTGTAAGTATGGTGGTATGACGATACCACTGGTTTATTAAATAGCCTTGGTTAATAAAAGGATAATTGGATTGTTTGGACTTGGTTTTAATTGGAATTAATGGTGGGAAGTGTAAGCTAAGCCGTGGAAGGTAGCGGTCCCAGGGGTATCAAAACTAAAAACTCATATTTGCCGATATGAGGGGTCTTTGAAGGTCACGTACGAGTGTCATGTTTAGATTGGAGGTATGTACTAGTCATCCAACGGATATTGTCTTGTCATGTGGCTACACGCACTGGGACCCTTTCAGCAGGGGGAGCTAAATCCATATGGCCCGTGGGTGGTAGGATGACTTAGCTACACAACCCAGGTGAAGATTTTAATGGCATGCTAAACTTGGTCCCTTTTCCCAACACTTATATATATGTATGGTTGTTTGCATTGGATGGTTTTCTCTTTGTTTTGATAACTGGAATTACTTTATCTTTATCTTGAGTTTCATGCTAGTGTTCTCCTTCTAACCTGTCTATTGGCGGCTGTATACCCACGCTATGCAGGAATCGGTCGTTCGACTTCTCCTTCGTAGTACTTGATTCCGGAACAACTTATTGGACTGAAGTGGTAAGATTCCGTCCTTTTGAAAGGCATTATTTCATGTTTGGCATTCTTAGACATTTTACTCTCTTTCTGGATATTAGTTTTGGCCATAGTTGGGGCCATATCCCAATCAGATATTTGTATTTTTTTTTATAAAGGCTTTGTGGTACTTCTGAGGCTTGGTATTGGTAGGATCGGTATTGGTGTCGGCCATAACATTAGCATTAGTGTTGGGGCCGACATCATTGGACGATATTGTTGGTTGTTCCATCATATTTCACTTTGGGTTTGATTATCATATTATGTTTAATATTTTCTAAATAGTTTGGTATGGTATGGATGGTTGGTTTGGTATGGTTAGACTCGGTTAGGTCGGTCATGATTGTGACCCTATCCCAGAATCTTTATGAGAGCATTACGAAATCTTGTTATATGCTTTAAATTCAGCTCATCCAAGGATGTATATGGTGGTTGGGTTGGGTTAAGGGGGAGTTCCTCGGTCCTGGGTTGACTTGGGATGCCCATTACGACAAGGCCCCAGTTTGGGCTACGTCAGTATGTCCCAACCGAATATTCTTGGATTGTTTTAGAGGCTTTTTTGGACAAACTGTGGAATTGGGTATGTTATGGAACGAATATGGATTTGGTTATTATTTTATGGTTGTTGGTTTGGTTTGTACGGTTGACTTGGTTAGGATGGTCTTGGTTATAGACCTGTTCCAAAGTCATTTACATTCTAAATGATTTCCATCTTATTATATGTTCAAAATTCTTCCGACTTAGGGTATATGTAGGTTGGTTGGATTGGGTATCGGGGGTGATCTCTGGTCCTGTTGGACTGGAGATGCCCATTGCGACAAGTCCCTGATTTGGGTCATGTCATTATTCTTTATTTGGGGACGAATGATCCTAGGAGGGAGAATGTAACACACCAAATTCTTGCCACTGAAATTTTTCTCCCAAATTACGATATACCTTACGAGTCATAAGGTGTCTATACGGGTCATAGGAAATCAATTCTATCCTGATCAGTAAGGTTTTCTATGCTACTGTCTTGATAACGATTCATACCTAATGATTCATAAAGACCTATTATGAGTCAGTCATAGTGTCCCAATCGTAGGGTAACCAGTGAAGATTGTCCTTGTTCCTGTCTTGGTAATAGTTGGACTTAACGAGTCGTAATGACTGAGTATGAGTCATAGGGTATGACTCGTACCCTGATCAGTGTGTACACCCCTTGGTTCATCCCAGAATATGAGTCCAGGTGATGACTCGTAGCCAGTCTTAACAAGTTGTCAGGTGACCTATAGTGACAAGGCAATAAATTCTCAATATTTTAAGTAAGGGCATTTCAGTCAATTCCTTCTTTTCCAACTTAGACCCCACGTCGATAAAACAACAAAAAGGGGTTATTTCCATCTTTTATTAAATAAAAAACACACTCTCTTCTCTCCCAAATTCCTAAGTTGCGAACACCTAGGGTTTTAAGGAGATTGACAATTAGATCTTCTAAGGGTTGATTACTCTCCGCAATTCTTGATATCTTAGGCATATTACTTTTCCCCAAATCTTATTTTGTTAAAACATATGTTTTAAATTGTTATTCAAGTGGTTTGAATGTTGACTTTGGAATATGGGTTGGGGTTTTTGAATGATTGTTTTTTTAAAGGGAAAAGGGTCAAACATACCCATCTACTTTGATTAATTGGCTAAGTTTTCCCTTCGTTATACTTTGTGGCCATTTTTACCCTCGCTGTCACGAAAGTTAACACATGTACCCTCAAAACTAATGGTGTGCCCCAAATTAATCAAAATTAACTGATTTCAATTTTAACCCGACCCAGTTCACAATCCACCAACCCAACACCATCTAATTTAACCCCTTTCTGACACATTTGTTTCTCTTTACCTTCCCTTCTTCACCTCCTCCACCTTTCTTTTTCAACTTTCAAATAGAACATCCATAGAAGGAAAATACAGAGCAAATGACTATTCGTTAATCAAATAAAAGAAACTAATTGCCAAGATAGTAAATTTATGTTCTAACAACCCTTTCATCAATCAAGTTAAGAGATATACTTAGTTATTCGACTTTTTGTGTTATTTTAATTTTTGATTTTACACACACGAATGCTGATTAATGGAATATGGATGTTTGAACCACAATCTAGTGATGTTGTTTGTTGTTGGTTTGTGCTAGAGGCTTAATCTTGCAAATATTAATCTGAATTAGAGTCCTATAGTTATTGATCTAAATTTGATCTAACTGCTTACCAGAGACAGTAGTTAATAACTATTTGAAGCCATGAAGTAGTGGCATTGAAGCGGGAGTAGAGGCTGAGTTTTTTTTTTGTTGATATGCATATGCTTGCCGGGCATCAAGAAGCCCGAATTCTGGGTTGAGCTATACTTTTTGTCATTTCACCCTTTTTTGTCCAAGGAACTAGCACGGACAATTCTGAATACACCAATACACCATGGTAAAACAGGTGAAGTGAACGCTCGGTATCTCCTCATTTCAAGTAAAAAGAGTGAATATTTCATCACCCTGTTATTGATGAAGTGCTTTATCTATTCTATTTCTACGTTGGCATTTTCGAGTCAATTTCCTGAAAATTGCTGATTTCATGTCATCAATGTGTGCTACACTTATTTGATGGTTCCTAGACTGAATTTCAAGAGAGAGAGAGAGTCATATATTTGTTGATATTTCCTTCAACTACTTCACTAAATTATAAAGTTTACACCCTACTTCTGAATAAATTAAAGAGATAAGTATTCAATTCTGCTTAACAACAATTCTTTTATCAATGATTGTCCCACATTCCAAAAGTGTTCACTTTATATCAACATTTTGTAATATTTCTTTCTCACAACATTTCCTATATCTGCACTTTTGGAAGGTCCATGGGATGCCACACCCGCTGTCTTAAAATTTTTCAACTGGGTTAGATGGTCAGTGCTAATCCAGTCACTTCTCTGAAGCACTTAAGTTGTTTCAACTTGCATGTTTTATATGGCATATTCAGCACAAAATCTGTTTTTTGCTTTTTTTGACTTATGAAGGAGAAAATGTACTAGTTTAGTAACATGTTTTTTAACTCTTCTGTAGTTCAGTGACCAAACTTTCGCCAAAGAAGTGGGGTTTTTCTGGAATGTCTAGATTTCTTTTGGCTACATTATTTGCAGAAGTCTCAATTCTGCTAAACCAAGGAATATATATTGCTGCAGATCATAGTAGGCTTAACATTACTAGTCATTTTCTCTGTATTTTCCTTTCATGGCTGGTCTATTTAAAAGTTGAAAAGGAGAGGTGGAGGAGGTAAAGAAGGAAAGGGAAAGAGAAAGAAATGTGACGTAAATGGCTTAAATTAGACGGTGTTGGTTCGGTGGATTGTGAACCAGGTTAGGTAAAAATTAAAATCAATTAATTTTGACCAATTTGGGGCACACCATTAGTTTTGAGTGTACACATGTTAACTTTCGGGACAACGAGGGTATAAATTGACACAAAGTATAACGAAGGGAAAACTTAGCCAATTAATCAAAGTAGAGAGGTATTTTTGACCCTTTTGCCTTTATTAAATGATGTTCCCATGGTTTATATGTAATTTTTCATGCTTAATGATGGTTTTGAACGTGTAGGGTGCATGGGCATGGTGAATAAACTAGGGGGTTGTGGATTCCCCTAATTATGTGGATTTTGATAATTGAATTGGTGATAACCTTAACCAAATCTTATGAAACTTACTTTGAACATGATAATATACGCATTGAAAATACCTTTGGAACTATTGTATAGCATAAAAGGCTAAAGAACCAAGTTTTATTTAATGAACAAAGGGAGGGGTGTATTTTCCCTACCTTATTTAATGAACAAAGGGGGTCGATTCATTCTGCCAAGTTAATGAAATTGTAATGACATGATGATAATAACTTGCAAGTGTAGTTGGTGTGATGATACCAACAGTGTGTGCCTGATGTGTATCATTGTTTAGTGAATGGGAATGTGAAAATGTCTTAATTAGGCTTAAAGGGGGTTGTGTAGCTAAGATGAGATAGTGGAGGTCCCGAGGGACCAATGTTGGAAGCCACATTTGACGTCGTGGGGTCTAAATATTTGGGTGTTTGAGTCACCATTTATATATGACTGGATGTTCGAGTGACCCTTGGTGCATATGCACATATAATTATCCTATGATTTTTATGGCTAACACGCACTGGGGCCCTTTCAGTAGGGGGAGCTGAGCCCATATAGCCCGTGGGTGCCATTTTATGACAGTTAAGATACACAATCTAGGCTAATATTTTACTTTCATACTAAACCTAGTTTCATATCCCAATATGTTATATATGCATGTGGATTTTACTGTGGGTTAGATTTGGCATTATTTTATCCCTTTCTTGAGTTACATGCTAGAGCTCACACTGCTAACCATCTTCGAATGATGTATCACCACATGATGTAGGAGCTAGAGACACTTCTATTTTCCCTGTACAGTGATAAGATTTCCTGGTTGTCAGCAGTTAGCTTTGAAATGGTAAGCTTTCATTTTACAGAGGAGTTATCATTTTGAAGTCTTATTTCACTTATGTCTTAGACTACTTCTATTAGATTCTTTTGGCTATTATTAGGGGTATGTCCCAACTTAGATTGGTTTTGGTTTGTTTTGAGGCTTTGTAGATTACTGTGGATTGTGATGTTAGTGAATTTTTAGAACTTTTCTTATTATTGATTATCCTATATTTATTCAGAAGTAGAAAAAAGTTTTATCTGAAATGTGGGCTAGTTGCCTAGTGACATCCTAAATCATTTAATATGTTCGGAATTCATCCACTGCCAGCATGTTGTGTTTTGTTTGACTATGCAAAAGGGGTGGTCTCCGGTCCTCGGCGGACTTAAGATACCCGTCATAGCCAAGCCCTGGTTTGGGTCGTGACAAGAATGCAATGAGAATGCCTCACAAACATATTCTTGAAGGTGTAACAGAGTTCTTACCAAAGGATTCTAAATGTGGAACATGTGATGGAAAGTCAACAAAAGAGTTGGATTCAAGGTTGAATATTTTCAAGAAGGAGAGGATGATGTATACATGGTTAGTACTAATGCAATCCAAATCACCATTGAGAGAATCTGAGCTACATCCTGGACTTATAAATGAAGTTGGCTGAAAAATTGGAAGATTTGTTGGTTAAATACAATTTTAGAAGCTTGGTAGTTGATGGGAATGAATACATGAAACTCGGAAGCAAGCATATTTGGAAAAAGATTCCAACAGATCAATATCATGTGTGGATGATAACTTGAAAGATGGAAGATGAGTTGCTAAAGGACCCATGTGATGGGGACGTTCACCTTTTAAATTATTCTTGCCAAAAAAGATATGAATCCTACCAATTCCAAGGATTTCCCCAAGAATCTTGATCTTGAAAATAGTGATCTCTTGAATATGAGGATAAATTCTCTTCTATAAGGAGAGGATGATACAAGGCAGATTACACAAAACATTCTCACACAAGATAATAGACAACACTTTAGAGATGAAGAAGAGTTTTACTATCCACCATGAAGGAAGTAGCGATGATGTTGTATCACCTTTTTGGTCCATTGCCATTTAGGGGTCAGTTTTGGACCCATTTTGCATTTAGCATTTTTTTTGGGACTACTTTGTAATAAATATCACATAGCTATAAATAGCTAGGATTTCCCTTTTCTTCCTAAGTTGATGAATGATGATAAGAGATACACTTGCAAATATTTTTAAGCTTGTTGAGAGCTTTGTTGATATTTGAGAAACGTTGGTTACGGGTGGATTAATTTCACTTAGGAACTTCATATGATTTAAGTTTTATTGTAGGATTAATCATTTGAGGGTCATTTTTTTAATATACCTTTGGTTTGTTTACGATTTTCTCTTTGTGTGTCTATCTATCTATCCTTTTATTTCTTGCCTTTTGATTTCTATAATTTGTTTTTTTGTCATATTTTTTATTCTTATCATTTTTGTATTAGAGTCGCGTTATAGATTTGTTCCCATGAATCTAGTCTTGGTTTTATTAGCATAAAAATTTTTAAAAAATGTTTTTGGTTATTTTAAAATTTTTGAGTTTTTATGTTTGTGTCTTTTACAATTCTTATGATAGATTAGTGTTCTCTAGCATAAATTGAGTCTATCTTGGGACTTGATTGGAGTGAGTATGGAGATTCTACCATTGTTGAGTTGAGATATGGAAAAATGAAAATGGGTCTTCAAATCTAAAAAATTTGGAGTCAAATTGAAGGTTGAAAGATATTGGGGTTTGTTCCCCGTACCAAAAGGAGACCTGACTCAAATATGGAGTGATTCTCAATTAAAACGAGTGAGTTGGAAATTTGTAAGTTCACCATCTTCATGGTGTTCTTCAATTTTTAAGTATGTTTAATTTTTGGGAGCAATTGGTTGGGAATTAGGGCCTAAAAATGTTTGAATCTTTTTCAGGAGGTCGGAGTTTGTGGTTAAAATTTCATCAAATTTGGATCTCATTTCATCAATGGTCAATTTTTGCATGTTCATGTGTTCTTCATGATCTTCTTATATTGTTGAAGAAGAACATTCAAAAAGGTGAGTTTTAATTCAAAAAGGTTGGGTGAAAAGAATTTGTACTTTTTTATGCTAATGAAATATTCGATAAAAGGAAAAATCCAAAGGAAAGAAGTATAAAAAGGGCCCCAAAAAGCTTAAATTTTAGAGGCTACAACATTTGTCTGAGGGATTCTGTGCCCCATATGCATGAACAAGAGGGAATTTGTGGTAGTAGATGGCCTTTATAGGTCACTACCAGACTTTCTGTCTGGTGAAATGTGGCCTCATTTGCGTGGTCAGATCCCTAGATGCATCTGTACATGACCTAAAATGTATGTCAACATCCTAAATCAAACTTTTCTCAGGTTCTAACATCTTAGTTTCATTTCTTTGATTCCTAATCACTTTCTTTAATTCTTACAACTAATTTTCAACTAGTAATTATCCATATAAGTTGCTGATTAGTTCATGAGTCCTTTTCTCTATGTGCTTTACTATATTTATTTCATAGTTATTTGTTAAGTCAAGTCCATACTTTCTTCAATCAATTTCCCAAGTGTACCATGACATTGATATGAAATCGAACCTACCACGTTTGGGGAAATCTTTGATACCTTAGTGGAGGCTATCATGGGGTTGCGATAGGATGTGATCGAACCTACCACGTATGGGGAAATCTTTGATACCTTAGTGGAGGCTATCATGGGGTTGCAATAGGATGTGAATAGATTGAATAAGGATTGGTCACACATGAAAGGGAGGATGCCAATTTGAGGTGTCTTACTAAACAAAACACCTCAAGTAGACAAAACACTTCCTTGGGGATCATCCACTAAAATTGTGCTCCAAGACCTCAAGAATATGTTTCTTCAACCCAAACCAATTCAAATCAATCTCCGCAAAATGTTGTTCGACCATTCCAAATCCAATTATGCTACGGTTCTTCCTATATTAGGCCCATTAACCATGGTGCTACCATTTTACCTAGTTCCTTTCCTTATCTTGTGTAGGATCATGAACAAGTTCTTATATAGGATAATTAAAGGAGAGTGCCTCACAAACATATGATTGAATACCTAACAGAAAGTATGTTCGAATGCCTAACGGAGTTCTTACCAAAGATTCCAAGCATGGAAGGTGTGATGGAAAGTCAATAAAAGAGTTGGATTCGAGGTTGAATCTTATTTTAAAAAGAGAGAATAATGTAAATATGGTTAGCAATAAATCATTCCAAATCACCATTGATTAAATTTGAGCTACATCTTGGACTTACAAATGAAGTTGGGGTGAGGAATTGAAAGATTGCCGGTTAAATAAAATTTTAAAAGCTTGGTAGTTGATAGGAATTTATACATGAAACTTGAAAGCAAGCATGCTTGGAAATAGCTTCCAAGAGATCAATATCATGTGTGGATGATAGTTTGAAACATCGGAGATCCATTGATAAAGGACCCATGTGATGGGGATGTCACCATTCCTTATATGTTCGCCAACAAATCTATGAATCCTACCATTCCAAGGATTTCCCCAAGAACCTTGACCTTGAAAATGGTGATCTCTTGAATTTGAGGAAAAATTCATGTCTAGAAGGAGAGGATGATACAGGTTGGAATACCCAAAAGATTCTTACTCAAGGTCATTGGCAATGCTTTAAATATAAAAAAGAGTTTTATGATCCACCATAAAGGAAATTGAAATAATGGAGTATCGCCTTTTTGGGCCATTGGAATTTAGGGATCACTTTTGATCCCATTTTTCATTTAGTATCACTTTTGGGCCTATTTTATAAAAAATAGCACATGGTTATAACTAGCTAGGATTTTGATTTTCTTTCTTAGTTGATGAATGATGATGAGAGATAGACTTGCGAGTGTATTTGAGCTTGTTGGGAGCTTTGTTTATATTTGAGAATGTTGGTTGCAAGTGGATCAATTTCACCCGGGGTCTTAGTAAGAGTTAGGTGCTATTGTAGGACATATCATTTGAGAGCATTTGATTTAATTTACCTTTGGATTGCTTACTATTTCGTCTCTGTGTGTCTATCTATCCTTTCTTTCTTACCTTTTGATTTCTATATATTTTTGTTTTCATATTTTTAAATAAAAATAGATGTGAATTATAAATATCCAAAAACTTGTAACAAAAGTTATCACTGTCTAAAAGGATGGACATGATCTTATAATAATGATCCATGGCTGCCTTAAGGTTGCTGCTCACTCTTGGATCAAAACCTGGTGGTCACACATGCTATATCCAAGGTTTCATCTTAACTCTGCAACATTGTTTGTACTCAACAAAAGCAAATAACATGTCATAGAAGTATAAATACTATGTATGGGTAGGCATCATAGACCGACTTAAATCAGACCCACACTTAAACAAAAATCAAAGATTAGTAAATTAGCAACCAACACATAACAAGTAATTTCAATCAACTATTACCATCCATAGATAACCTTTTAGACAACCAATAACCTCAACAGACCAACCTTTACCATATCACTGATTTCACAATTATAATCACAAGTAAAAGTTAAACAAGAAAGGGAGGATCTAGGAATTCTCTAAATACCACTAGTGTAAACACACCAAACCATTTACCACCTAACTATCTCACAAGACTAGACTTATGCAGCCTCAATTTCAATCCAACACTTTATGAAATGAAAATGAGCAATCAAATGAATATGAACGTGTAATAATGCATCACAACCATCACAACATCCTCTCAATCTGTACACACATACTTAGAGGACTTATATTCCCCATATTCATGACATTCACGGGACTAGCTTCGTTCATATTTCAAACCAATATGGGACCCGATCCTTCAAATATAATTAGATCAGTAATATGAACTATACCCAACCCTTCAAATATCATAAAAAATATACTAAAATCAATCATCATTAATATTAAAATACAGTGCACCAATAATGAAAGTACACACTTTATCTAAACACTTAGTCAAATTCAATGTTTACCATTTTATGTATAAGACCAATATTAATGAGCTCACCAATCACAAGTATGACCTAGACAATTTACAAATATTTAACTTACAAATATCCATGAATTTCAAGTCAAGCCTATAACTATGATTTAAACCTACAAATTTTATCTACTCACTTAGTCAAATTCAATGTTCACCATTTCATCTATACAACCTATATCAACCAACTCATTAATCATAAGTATGACCAAGCCAATTTACAAATATTTAACTTACAAGTAGGCATGAAGTTCAAATCAAGTCTATAACTATGATTTAAACCATAGCCTACATTAATGCAAGCCCGAATGCACTAATCGCTAAAGCTTTGCCTTTTCTTGCAACTTCAAATTATTCTCAAACTAAAAATAGCAAAATAAAAGGTACTTAACAAATTACTCTCCTTATAGGCACTAGAAATCAAAACCCATTGTTTTCATCCTAATTCATAGTCTAAAACACCAATTTAGGGGTTTTCACCGTTAATTTGCCCAAATTCCCTATGATCCATGTTAATGTGGAAGGATGCTAAGTTAACAAGTAAAGTCTAACAATCTTGAACCATATATAATTGCTTTTACGACTACCCATAGGTTATTCTCATCCATTATCAATTGTAGGACTTAAACAACAAATTTCTTTCTAACACTTGATTATAATAATTCTATAGATTAAGATGGATTAATCAATGTTAGAGTGATGGAATAACCTTACCACAAGAGCAGGAATTTCCCAAACTAGAAAATCACCTCTCACAAGCCTTATGTCAATATTTTGGATGTTTTAAGGAGAGATAATGTCAAAAATTAGAGAAAAAGGCATCAATGACTACTATAGAGGACACCTGCCCATTACAACGAACTCTTGCCTGTTATAGTGGTGCCATTGTAGGGAGAAACTACTCACTACAATAGTCATGAATTAATCCTATCCTACCTCTACATAGAACCTGCTATGGTGAAAGAGGTCCTATTGTAGTGACCACTAGTTATCATGACCTAATTTCTCAGGTCATGATGACACCTACCATAATCCTCCAGCAAGCAAGCAAACCCATAGTCCCAACCTACTGGTAACAGACTACCAAGAGAAATGGAGGAAGAATGCAGAATAAATGAAATAAATAGGCTAACATACATAAGATAGTCCCAAAACCCGGTGGAATCAGTACAAGAGATTCTAATGTAATAAGGATGCAAAATGAAGTACTAAAGAAATATATATACACAACCCATCTCTGAATTTAACATAGAGATTAGTTTAGTACATAAGAGGGAGGAAAGTAATTCTCCAAATGCTAGGATCTCACCCTACATCTCCAAACCATATCTGCTTCAAAAAACGCATACAACAACAGTGATAACTCAAACTATGATTTATAGAATGCAGAAGTGTCGTATGAGCACAAAACATGTGGTACTCAGTAGGAAACTATCAAGTGAGCTTCAAAGATAATACAAATATACATAACATGTAAGTAGAAATGTAAACTAAACCCAAATATCCAACAATTGCATAATAAAGATAATGAGATAATAAGGATAAACTATCCTATTCATATTCATGAACTAACATAATAAGCTAAGGAGGCATTAAGGATGATCTATCCCATTCTAGCCATACTCAGGAACCTCAATAGTATACTGTATATCGCTTTCCAATATACGAATAATGAGTAAAAAGAGGATATGTATTAGTATACAAGTCCAAAGAATGAATCTACAACCAAAATAAATGAATTAAAGAAGGGATATACGGTAATACTATAGCTACCCATAGGTAGATATACATATGCTTATAAACAAGGTTATCTCAAGGTACAACCTAAGTCATCATACTAGCATATCCAAGCCTCCTAATCATAGTAGGAACAAGTGCTAAAATAACTAAGGTCTCTAATCCATATATCTATATGTGGGATAATTATCCATAATAAAACAACTGCTAAGAAAGGGATCAGAGTATCAGGGTCTAACCATAATATGTAACCAATGGATAACCATGCGTAGTAATATAACTGTAAGATAAAAGAACTAGAATCATACCTCAAATATCAATACGAATCTGATAACCAACCTATTATAAAATAACCATAATAGCAATAACAATAACAATACAAAGTAACTGACTATTTTGGACAAACAATATGTAACCGGCCCTTTCATAAACTCAGAAGGTTTAATCAACACTCAGCAAACAACAGTCCAAGCCTATACCCATGCAATCCCCTATAAGGATGATAAATACAAGTTCCACATAATATACTACGAGCAGGAATCATACCTATAACTATACAACCCTCTATAAGGCTGATAGATATAGGCATATGCAAGAATTATGATAAGATATAATCTATAGTACCATAACCGGTCTGAATGCCATAACGTATCCCAAGGTATAAACTCATATCATCTATAACATCATCAATTGTCGTACTTAAATAAAAACTCATACCATCAATTTCATCATCAATCATCGCACTTAGATTGGAACTTATATCATCACTATCATCATCAATCGCCTATCCATCTAATATCGGAGACATATAAATACATACATACATACATAAATATATATATATATATGTAAATGCATGACTAGAACCGTGGCTAAAAGAGTATAAATCCATAAATTTATTACTCGGGGTAAACTCCAAGACTAAATCATTATCGGAGTGCAGAAAGGGTTGAATTTTTCTCGATGAGGTAAATAATAGTAGTTAAAATGTGGACCGAAATCTATCTCAGTCAAATATCTAAGATCATCATTATTAATCTCAAAGGCTCATAATTTATTCATTAACATGGTATGATTCCCATTATGAAGAAATCCATTTTAAAAGTAAAAATGTGGGAACAAACCCCATTTTTAGGAAAAGAGTAGTAAAATCATATTTTCAGTGGGAATCATACCATTTAAAATCTAAGTGATCATGAATGTACCGAATTTATGTATGCCATCACCAATATCCACACAATATCATTATAAGTGCCAATATGTCTACAGACTATGACCACCACCTTTATAAGGATAAACACTTCCCAAAATCCAACCAATATCATAAACATGGCCTTGGGTCCAATAATATGTTCAAAATAACGACCACATCATAATCAAAACCATAGGACCAAATATATATATCCGGCATAACCATCACTTCACGATTTAGGAAAAAACCATCATAATCAACCGAGTAACATATAAAAAACTATACTAAAGGGTTATTAGTCTCAACTATACCTAACACACTAATGCGTATATAAATCTACAAGAGCCAACACAAGTTTAGCCTAAGATGAGCAGGAAGGGCCTACTTTTAATCCCTGAAATCCATATTCAGGAAATTTTTACCTTAGACTAGGCTAAGGTATCCACATAAATTTCTAAAAGATAACCAAGTCATGATTATCCATAAGATAGCAATGCCTCCTAAAACTTGAGCAACTAAGTCAATTCCACCTAAATTATGGTTCCAAGATAGCCTAAATAATCTAAATAAGACTAATAATACTAATTATGTTTCCAATATCTAAATCCTATTTCATATCTATAGTAACCTCATAATTATGCTAAATACCATCCCATATCTAGAATAATGTCATAATAATGCTAAAAATTATATCAATTTATAAAAAAGGTAATAGGATTATAGAAGTTTAATAAGTATTTCATCTTAAGGGTTAAATACCCTTCTAGCCCCAAACTCACAATTTAGGCTAAGTCATAGTGTTCTAAGAAAAATCACATCCAAACACTCCTATCAAACATGCAACATATATATACACCATATCAAGAAGAAGAGTAGATAGAAGCCCACCTTAAAATCGAATCGCAATCACTGAATCATCCACAAATCATCCGTCTTCACTCCATGATCTTAAAATACCATCATGCTATCAAAATAGTAATCTACATGTTGTTAGGAGTAAAACTATACCCCATATTGATATACTAAAGGTTGGGTTAAATTTTGGGTCAAGAATAGACCCACGGGGCCCACAAATAGAATTCAAAATTAAACCAGTCACAAGGTCCCTCAAAGGACAAAGAAGTTATGCTCAAACATTAAGCACAAACAGAGCACAATTCGAGTATCAAATCAAACTCAAACTTTAGGAATTCAAGCCCTAATTTCTAGAATTTTACGAAGAATTAGAATGGAAATTGAAGGGAAAATCAACAGGAAATAACCAAGATGAGTTAGTTTAGCTTATCTTAACCTAGGTGGATGATTTTCGATTTTTTCCTTTCTCTTTAAGCTCTCCATTTGGTGTAAAAATAGTGGAAGAAGTGGTAGAAAATTGGATGGAGTAAGGAAGATAAATAGGCTACAAATGTGGGTGCCACTAAAGCATCCCTAATGGTGGTAAAGTGGGCACTGCTTTAGCAAACATTACGAGCTAAAGAACACCTCTTCTAATGGGCTAGGCCCGATAAAGTGGCCTATGAGTGCTAAATCGCTTAGTGCTAAAGTGTCCCAATAAGCGCTTAAGTGGACCTATCAAGTGCCATGCACCAGATTTTGCTATGTTTGGAATGGACTTTGACTAGGTGTTCGGGATTCATTTGAACCCCTATGCACACAAACAAACTATGCTACCATATTAAATTCGATGTTCCAGACTCAATGAAACCATCAAAACTTTCATCCAAGATTGTTTCTAATTGTGGGGACTATACGTATAGTTCCATTTTCCATATAATCTGCTTAATAGCCCAAAATGAGTCTGGAAGCCTCGAGACCTGAATCAAGGTCCCCCAGCCTAAAATCAATATTCCAAAGCTGATGGCACTATCAAAATTCTCTTATAAGGTCATCTACTCAGAGTTTTGGCCTAAGACCAAATCTTAAATAATGAAAAATCCAAAAGAAAATGAAACTAAAATCCAAATGAATTGTTCGATATCGAATTGATAGTTCCGACAAGTCATAAATGACCTGTAGCTGTTGTAGGAAGGCTCAAAATCTTGGAAATTCATGCAAATCAAGTAAATAAACTAGAGGGTCATTACACTGGTAGAGAGCTGGGAGAGCTTATAAAACTCCCCTACTCTGCAACACTCCCTTTTTTATTCGATAATTCAAAAATACTTTATTGAAGAAAAAATCATTATCAGAGTTCTACATAACCAAATACCATCCTAAAAGTTTCTATGGATCACTAAAATTATGATCTATCATGCCATATCCATAAAACCATAGAACATAGCACCAAAAGATAAAGGTGACCTCTAACCCACACACTACTCAATTTTCATCTAAACTCACCTTATCCTGAGATTTTCACCACTTTCATCCTAGGAAAAACTCAACTTAGGATCTTATGTTGCATATAATGATATAATAATAGGATAGGTACATCATATACTAATTAAATAATTGTTCATCCCCAATTGACACAAAAAAAGAACAAGAAAGAATTACCTGAAAAATTATGAACATCAACTTATATCTCTTATGCATGTTCGCTTTAGTCTCATAAGTAGCCTCCTTAATAGGATAGTTTCTCCACTAGACCTTCATAGATAGAACATCTTTAGTTATGAGCTTTCAGACATCCTACTCAAGAATGATAGTAGGTTCCTATTTATCAGAGAGCAAAACTAAATCCCAATGGATAATGTAATCACCATCTCCATGACACTTCTTGAGCATTAAAACATAAAACACGAGATGGATTCCTAATAAACTCATAGGTAAGAAGGACCTATAATCCACCAATCCCACACCCTTTATAATATTAAATATTCAAATGTACCTTGGACTAAGCTTACCTATTTTCCCAAATTGCATCACACCCTTCATGGTTGAAACCTTCAGCATCACTTTCTCACCTTCTGCGAAATACATATCTCGCACCTTTCTATCCACATACTTATTCTATTCGCGTTATGCTACAAACAAGTTTTTCTTGTATTAATATAACCTTTACCATCAACTCCTTTAACAAATCAGTTCCCCATGGTCTCACCTCAAAGGCATCAAACCATCTAATAGGAGATCTATACCTTCTCTTGTACTAAGCCTCATAAGAAGCCATATTGATACTTAAGTGATAAATATTATTTTACATAAATTGGACAATAGTAAGAACTGGTCCTAATGACCACCAAAATCCATGACACTTGCCCAAATCATGTCTTCCAATAGTTGACTTATTGTTTTAGACTGCCTATTAGTGTGAGGGTAAAACACTATACTTAAATCCATTAAGTGCCTAACTCTTCTTGAAAATTTCTCCAAAGTTATAGGTAAACTCCATGTAGCCGGACAATATCCCAAACATAAATATTGGCCAACTTTGTTACAATATATACCACTTGCACCAAAATGAAATGTGTACACTTAGTCAGTTAGTACACAACTACCCATATCGAATCATACTTCCCTAAAGTCTTACAAAGACCAATAATAAAATCCTTAGATATTGTCTCTCACTTTTATTTAGGAATGGGCATTATTTGAATAGTACAACCAATCTTCTAAAGTTAATATTTCATCTACTGACAATTTGAACACTTAGCCACAAATTCTACTATATTTTGCTTCATTTGGTGCCACTAATGTGCTACTTAAAATCACAGTACATCTTGTTGCACTAGGATACATGAAGTATCTCAAACTATGCATCTCAATAAGTTTAATTGGAATTAAGTCATCCATATGGGGCACACTAACTCATCATTTAATCCTCAAAACACCTTCACCATCAAGAATAGCATCCTTGGCCTAACCTTGCTACACCTTGTCATAAATCTTACTCAACTTTACATCTTTAAATTACTTAGCTTTTATTTGGTAAAGAAAAGTAAATCTCGCCTTTATAATAGCTAGTATTCATCCCCTCTTCTCACTTGAAGTCTCGTAAATCCTTTAGCTAAGGTCTAAACCTCCTTAGTCAATGGATGTCTAGGAGTATCCAAATATGCCAGACTAACTATACTCTCAATCTTCCAAATCAACACATGAGCTACCATATTTTCTTTACTCAAATGATGAAGAATTAGAATATCTTAGTCCTTAAGTAGTTCCTTCCATCTTCATTATTTTAAATTTAGATCTCTCTAGGTAAACATATGATGTAAACTATAGTGATCAATGAACACTTTACATTTCACTTTATGAAAATAGTTCCTTTACATCTTAAGTACAACAACAACCAATTCTAAGTCATGGGTAGGATAATTCTTCTCATGTACTTTTAACTGCCTAAAAGCATAAGTGATCACATTCTTTCGTGCATTAGTGCAACACCAAAATTAGAATATGAGGCATTACAAAATACATTAAAGTCCTTTCCCTCTACCGATAAGGAAAGGATTGGAGTTGAATTCAACGAAGTCTTAAGATTTTATAAGCTCTATTTACACTTATCAATCCATACAAAAGGCTTCTCATTCTAAGTTAAATGAGTCCAATGCAAAGGAATAAAGGTAAATTCCTTCACAAACTTGTAGTAATAACTAGCCAACCCCATAAAGCTATGAATTTTGGTCACGGAGGTAGGCCTAGTCCAATTCTTAACAACCTAAATCGTTTGTGGTTCTACCATAACAATATTTTTTGAAACCATCAGCCATAAGAAGGACAGTAAAGACAACAAAAACTAACACTTAGAATATTTAACATAGAGTTTCTTCTCCTTAAGTAACCCCCACATAATACAAGTAAGCCTCATGCTACTTCCTACTCTTTGAGTACACAAAAATATTATTGATAAAAGTGGTAACAAAAGAATCAGCATATTGATTAAACATCTCATTCATCAATCTCATTAAATTAGTTCGGGCATTAGTCAAACTAAAGGATATCACCAAAAACTCATATTACCCATAATTGGTCTAAAAATCAATCTTAGATATGTTCTCAAACCATATCTTAAGTTGATGATACCTAGACCATAACTTAATTTTGGAAATCAGTAAAGCACCTTGTAACTAATCAAACAAATCATCTATCCTAGGCAATGGGTACTTTTATAAATTGTCACTTTGTTTAATCATTGGTAGTCTATGTACATAGGTAGACTATGATCCCTCTTCTTAAAAAACAATGTGGGAGCACCCCATAGAGAAGCACTAAGGCGAGTGAACCCCTTACCTAGTAGATCTTACAACTAACACTTTATATTATTTAGCATAGCTAGTTCCATTATATGAAGAGGGATAAAGATAGGATGAGTTCTAGACTTGAGGTCTATGTAAGAATTCATGTCCCAATTAGGTGGCATACAAGGCAGATCATCAGGAAATACCTATAAAAACTCACATACTACTAGAATTGATTATATAGGAGAAACCTTAGCACTGGAATCCTAAAAATGAACTAGAAAATCATGACACCCCTTTCCAACTAATTTCTTGGCTCAAATAAAAGGGATAAGTCTTAGAGTATAAAGCTTATAATCACCACCCTACTCTAATATATCCATCCCTAGCATGGATACAACTACTATCTTGGCATGACAATTAAGAATCACATGGTACAAAAATAACCAACTCATCCTCAAGATGATGCCAAATCCACCATGTCTAGAATTACCATACCAACCCAAGTATAGTATCCTTGGAAAATACAAAATAAGCTCAATAAACTTGATCAATTATTACTAAATCACAAACTAGTGTAGATACATATACAGGATTATCATGAATTTCATATTTTATCTCTAGATTTAATGCAAATCTAATATAGGCATACGAGAATACGGTACCTAGATCAAACCATACAATAACCATGCTATCATAGCTAAGAATAGTACATAAGATCACCATGTTAGAAGCCTTGGTATCAAATTTCCTAGAAAAAAAGATGTGGGCCTTACACGTATTTAAACACTGCCACTACTAGCCAATGCACCACTTTAATCTATATGTCCACTACACTAGTTGTCCTAGTTTCTACCTCTACCCTCCTGGTGACCACCATTTCTATCCCATGGATGGCCCCTACCATTAAGTCCACCTTTCCTACCTATTGAAACTATAACTCTAGAAGTCTTCTATTAGCTTGACTAATTAGACTTTCTCTTATAGGGACATAATCTCAGAATATAATTATCCCCACTACTCCCATAACATGTATGATATATGGTGGGTTGCTGAGCTAAATATGATAAAGTGACATAACCACCAAATTCTGAAGATGGATAACTGACCTTTGGTGGACCCCCAATAAACACCTACACTGCTAATTGAATAAACATAATAGGGTATCACTAAAAACCCTAACCCTGAGATTAAGAACCACTATAATTTTCCACCTTATGGGCCTTTTTTCCCTTAACTTAACATAACTATCTTGCCTCACATCCTCTACTCTTTTTAGAAAATCAACTATCTCTTAAAAGGTCTTAATAAAAGATGTTACCTAAAGTATAAAAGCCTAAAGATTGGTGTTCAACCCTTTAAAAAATAGTCAAATCTTCTCCTCCTCAATAGTCAGTATATATAAATAATATCTAGACAAAGTATGAAAGTTGGCCTAATAGAATATAATTGACACACCTCCCTCTTCTCAAGTCTGGTAAACTCATCCTTTTTCTTGTCTCTTAGAGTACAAGACATATATAAGATAGAATCAGACTCAGCCAATGTTAATAGAGGCAAACTACAACTCTACACTAAATGAATGCCCTCCACTATATTTTGGCATTCCTCTTAAATTAGAAAGTAAAAAATTCTACACCATACCTATCTATAATAACCATTGTTTGAAGCCTTTCAGAAAAATTGAAACTGAATTTATAGTCATTATTCAACTTGGCACTATGAAAAAATAAGAGGCTTACTCATAAGGAACTTGCAAAGTAATTCATGCTCATTTCTAGTCATCATCAAATCCAACACCTAATAAGGAAAACAAAACACCAATCTTTAATGCCTTATCCATTTTTGGTACTATAGTAGAGACGTATTGTAATCCTGGATGCTGAGCATTTAGAACTATTGGTGTAATACCTGTACCAACAAAACCACATAGAAACCCCAAAACCTATTAAATTAACTCAAATAACATCTGAATCTACGTTACACCTCCCTAGACTGGTTCAACATATATATGAATAGGTACCTATCTATTATCTAGAACTAACTTCTCATTTTGAACCATGTTTGCAATATTTTCATGTGTAGGAATAGATTCCAACCTTTGTCTCTGATGGCCTAAGCTCTACTTCGGGTAGATGTTGCCTTTTGTCCTCCTCCCCACTCTTTTTTTTCTTTATCCCTTACATGAATTGTTGCTCCAACAAATTATTCAAGTGCTTATGCTATTGCTTCTCTTTCATCTATGAGGTAAGAGGGAAATAGGTCAGTTACTAATTTGGATTACCATATACCAATTGGAATTAAGGACTAGCATGAAAGAAAGAAAAAGAGTGAAACTTCTTGGAGTCGTATAACTTCTCAAAGGAAAGTATAGATGTATTTGTACCATTATGCAAGACTCTGCTAGACTTATTCATGTATGAAAATATTAACAAACCTAGATCTTTAATACTAACTTTATCATAACCCAAATATTTGTGAGTGGCACCCACACTAACTCTCTAATGGGAGAACCATCTAAACTCTTAGACATATTTAAGTAGTAATAAGAAATTCTCATATAATATAATAATAAGTACCTGTAACATCCTAGATTTGGGTGCTTGAAAATTTCTAAAATTTTATCCTTACTGCCCTTACTATGACTCCTCCTTATGAGTCGTAAGGAGTCTTGACGGGTCCTAGGGATCCAATCGTAGCCTAAATAATGTATGTGTGAATAAGTTCTGCTCCAAGTATGAGTAGCTTATAACAAGTTATGAGGTCTCGTTATGAGTCATTTTCTGAAAATCATAGGGTGACTAATGTAAGGCCGAAGTGGTTCTATCTTGGGTAAGACTTAGACCCTACGAGTCGTAGAGTCACAATACGAGTCGTATGATATAAGTCATAGGGTCAACAGTAAGGGTGCCCCCTGACACTGTCTTGGCTATACTCATGGTGACTGGTCGTAAGGTGTTGCTACAAGTTACCGTGTGACTCGTAGTCACTGATGATAATTTTCAAGCTTTCATGTTAAGGACACTTTGGACATTTCCCACTTTAACTACTTAGACCCCATGTCCATAAAACACCTTTGGGGCATTCTTTACATACTTTAACACATCAAAGAGTCTCTTTATTCTCTCTAAATCCCCTCAACAAAGATACTTAGGGTTTCTAAGAAGGTATTCCAAGGTCTCAAGGGTTAAATTCACTCTATAAAACTTGGTATCTTAGGCATGTTACTCTTCCCTAATTTCTAATTTTCTAAAAGGTTATGTTTTAATATGTTGTTCATATAGTATTGATGATGGTTTTAAAACATGGGTTGAAAATTTTTTAATGCTTGTTGTTGAATAATATTTCCCATGATTTACAACTGATTCTTCATGATTAATTATGATTTTAAACTTGTGGAATGCATGGGTAGGGTGAATAAAAGAAAGGATTATGATTCCCCCCAACTTGTGCCTTTTGAAGTGGTTATGACCTCCATCCTATATTGTAAAATTGGTTTTGAATATGAAAAGTATGTATATTGAATTTCCATTAAACTATTGCATAATGTAAAAATTCAATGAAGCATAATTGATTTGAATTAAGCCTTATGGGGTTATGTAATTCCCCAAGCTAAAGTATAATTAAACCAAAGGGTTGTAAATTCCTCCAAGTGATGACAATTCTTTGGCATGTTGTTACTTTGCAAGTGTAGTTGGTATGACGATACTAAAGATGTATGCCTAAATATGTATCATGGTTCAATTAATTAGAATGTGTGATAAATGATTTAATTGGACTTTAATCAGGATTGTGTAGCTGAGTCATGAATGTGGAGGTCCCAAGGGACCAATACTAGAAATTGTAGTTGCTGATGTAGGGTTCTAATTGCTCGGGTAGTTTGAGTCGCCCTTATTATTATCATATAATTGGGAAGTTTGAGTCTCTCATATTATATTACAAGATTGGGTGCTTTCATCACCTTGATATGCTAGGTGTTTTAAGTCCCCTATAGTGCATATGTATACCCTCTGGTTTGTGCGGCCACTTGTACTGGAGCCCTGCCATCTAAGGGAGAGCTAGGCCTATATAGACCATGGGTTCCTTCTTTTGTTATGACGATTGAGCTACACAATCCAATATAAATTTTTAAAGTGCATGTTAAGAACTATTCCCTACCCCGACATATGATATATATATATATATTTGCATTTGATTATGTGCATTGGATTTGAATGGTTTTGAATTTTTGATGACAATACTATGTTATCGTTATTCCTAAGTAACATGCTACTTCTCAACCCACGAATTGTCTCTAAATTCTATATCGTCATGCAATGTAGGCACCGAAGATACCTCTACTTTTTCTGTGTAGAGTTAGGTAGATTGGCTCGATTTATGGGTTTGTTTTGGCAAAGTGGTGAGTTTCCATTCTTTGAAAGACTTAGACATTTCATCAATTTGTATCATAGATTAGGGTTGATAATTTTTATTATCATTTACATTATTATTGTCATTATTAGAGTCGGGGACATATCCCAATCAAGACTGGTTTTTGATTTCCTTTCGTAGAGGCTTTGTTGGATTACTGTGGACTTGGTGGTGTAGCTTGGATGTGTTTAGAGGGTTTCCAATTATCAACTATAGATATTTCTTTTATTCTTTGAACTTATCTTGTGCTATCTTGTTATATGCTTGGAAATTTAGCCATTGTTGGGCGGTGTATGGTGTTTGGTTAGGTTTAGGGTGTAGTCTCTGGTCCACAGCGAATTGGAGATGTCCATCATGATCAGGACCTGGATTGGGTCATGACAAAGTTGGAATCAAATCTTAGGTTTGGTTTCATTAGGTGTCCACAAGGCCATGTTAAGTGGAGTCTCTTTTATGAGTGTGTAGCATACCACACTTATAATGGCGAGGCTATGAGGCATTTAGGAATGTTTTCCTTTCGTGTTGTTCTATTTTGATCTATTGAGTCTAAGGTCTTAAAATCTCCTCTATTCCTTATATGTTCGCTTTTTAGATCTTGCCTCCCAGGATTTCTGATGCTTGTGGAAAATTCTTCTGTTTCGTCTAAGGACAATATGGATGGAGCTCGTCCTGCTCAAAGAGTTCAGACCCAATCTAGGGTCACTTCTTCTAATTTCCCTAGTGGAGTTCCACCAATCCCCCTGTCCCTTCCCGAATACCTCAAGCTGATATATTTAATGTTGAGTTTTGTTAGTCGATTCATTTACTTACCCAGTTGGTAGCCTCTCAGACTAGCGTGTTACTTTTGTTGCTTTATCATCTAAGGTCACTAGAGTTAGCCAATTTAGGAGTTTAAGTACTCCTATTTTCATTAGTTCTAAATTTAAGGAAAATCTTTAAAATTTCATTGATGAGATAGAAAAGATTTTCTCTGTGATGCATGCTATTGATGTAGAGGTTGTGGAGTTCACTGCCTATCATTTGAAGGATATGGCATATTAGTGGGTTGAGGAATGAGATCATTCTAGGGGTTTTAGTTCCAAGTCTATTTTGTGGGACGACTTCTCTAGTGCTTTTCTTGATTATTTTTTTCATCAGGAGTTGAGGGAGGTAAAGATTGAGGAATTTTGTGAACTTGAAGTAAGATAGGATGATAGTAAAGAAGTATGCCTTGAAGTTTCATTAGCTACCGCGATATGCTCTAGAATTAGTGTCCATGAGGTATAGAATAGGGAAATTTACTTCTGAGGTGTCTCATGAGTTGATTTTTGAGAGAAAGGCTACTTTGTTGAATAAGTGATAATGCCCAAACTACAGCTCTCGTAAGAGTGTAAGCGGTCGCTGTCAAATATAGAACCCAACTGGGTTGGGTGTCGAATCCCACAGGAAATACTTGGTCACTAAGTGTTGCAACTATTAGTAGACTGTTGGTCGAAAATTCCACGGAAAAAAGGGGGGATTGGATTGTGGCGTGAATTAATGCTATGGAAGTAACAACGAAATGCTTTGTTTAGTGAGATTTAATCACAGATAAAAATAAGTTAGGGTTATGTCCACCTTATGAGTTCTACGTATCTATTAACTATGAGTAATGCAGCATTCAGACATGCATGCACTTATAGAGATTCGTATTCTAATGGTAAATCCTAGTGTTTCTCAACCATCAAGGATTATTTCACTTTAACTCTCTCGAGCTTAAAGCGTATAACTAACGGTACGAACTCTCCAAGAGGTTAACCCAGTTACGACACTAACGTGTAAATAGGGGTTGGTAGCCCTATTTCCTTGTCACACTCTCTTTTCCAAACATGTAACTTTTCTCTCGAACAAGTTAATGCTATAATGGCCTATTCTCTATGTTTGCAACCACGAGAATTAAATTACAACAAAGAGAGTAATGATATAAGTAGCATACACATCAAGAATTCACAAACTCATAGTAATAGATAGTATATCAAAAGGCTTCCATAACCCTAACAGAGAAGTTTAGCTACTCATGATTGTAAAGGAAAACAACGAAGACATCATCATCATACCGCAACTAGAACAATCTTTGCGAGAGGATGATTTTAACGTCAAAGAGGGATGACGTTTCTCCTCTTAGTCGTCTTCCACAAAAGAGCCGTGTTTCTCTGTTCTAACTTATAGAATCTGTAAACTGAATAATACTAAAAAGTGTCGACTGAATTAATTCATCAATGCTGAAAAATTCAGCAAATAGGGTTTTTATAACATCCTTGTCCTAGTCCTACTAGGTTACTGTTGCACCCCTAAGTATTAAGAAATACTGATTTTGCTCGGGACAGATTCTCCATGCATCACATTCAGTCCACAAGCTTCCAAAAGCTGCCTTCCTTCTTACATGAAGTTTTCCTTTGCTGCCCAAAGGTCCACAAAGTGCTGAAATCTTCATCATTAATACCTAAAAACATGCTAATCACATAGGTTAGCTCACTTACAGGAAAATGGACTAACAGTGCAGGAATTATATATTTTGTCCTCAAAACTTAGCTAAAATATGGGTAAATTATGGTGTTTAGGCGTGTAAATACACCCAACATCAACACCCCACACTTAAAGCTTTGTTCGTCCTCGAACAAAATATTACGTCCATGCAAACATCTAACTAGGATTTCACAGCAGTAACACAAAATGTTCAACAAGACATGCACGCCAATTATTAACAAAGAGTAGTTTTCTGGATCACTACTAGAAACCATTCAACCTCCAACATAGACTCGTGATGATGGCTAATTCGTATCCACAAGTTAAGGCACCAAGAATCATACAAAACTACCCAACAATCATCAACCATGTGTGTTTCACACAAGATATCACCCATAATCACTCACAAGTTTTACATTTTTCGAAACATGGGTATAAGATTCTCCTTGCTCTCACTGTCACAAAGAATTCATATGTTGCAACTGATGACCATAGGCTTTCCCTTAGTGTAATGCTCTACTAATATCAGAATGCTAAGCTTAGGATCAAATAGGTCTTTACAGGTTGTAATGTAGGCTAAGGGACAGGTGGGACTATTTTGGCCAGAAATAGTGACTATTTTCCCTAAGCGCTTTAATACATCACATTATGCCATTAACACTATCTTTTAAACAACCCTTCTACCTTTCTTTTCATTTAACACCCCTTTTCACCTATTTTGTTATTTAATTATAAACACAAAGATGAGAATATACAACTTATTTTTTTTATTTTTCTATTTCAGTTTTTTTTTATCAAACACCTCTATGATAGCCACTCTTATTCACAACAATTTCAAGTACCAATACACTCTGAGGCATCACTCTCACCCACTTTCCTCTTATTTTGTCACATGACTCTATAATTTAAAGCGCTTAGGAATTTGGATCAAATTATGGTCTTGAAAAAAAATGGATTAGGCTACATATGAGGTTGTCAAAGAAAATAGCTAAAGGCTCAAAGGAGGTTAACTAGGATAATGTCCACGGGTAGGTAAAAAGAAGGTAAACAATCACAGGCTGCCAAAGAAATGCCTAAATCATCTCCTAAACTCACACTCTTTATTTCGCTTTACACACACACCAGGCAAGCTCTAGCATCAGTCACAACACAGAATATACTATAACCTCACACACACAAGGCACATTGTCAACTTTATTGGGAGAAGTATAGACTCTTGACCCAACAGATGAATGAATTAAACCACACACTTATCACACAGTGAGTCACACTTAGAGCCTAAACGTCTCAATAGTAATGATTTTGGCACAAACTCTTGTCATAATACCATGCCGCCTATCAGAACAATTTCATGCAAACTCTAAAAAATCTAAAATTAAACTAACTAATTACGACTAATTAAAACAAACAAGAACTAGAATAAATGTAGGAAAAGAAATACAAGAAGCATACAAATACTAGCACCCCACACTTAGACGGGACACACTGCCCTCAGTGGAAAATAAATAAGGAAAACCTGATTAGTCGAACTCCTCTTCTATGTCTGGGGTCATACCCCCTGCGTCGGAATCATCATCAGAGTCGTCATCCTCAGAGTTTCCTCAAAATGTACCCCACTTGATCCCAAAAGTGTGTCGAGGTATTTGTAGAGAGAAGGACTCAGCTTGCTCCTTTCTTGACCTTTTCTGTCCTTTCTGTGAGGTGGACGCTTTTTCTTTTCCTTGTCGTCCTTTTGGGGCCATTCTACCTGAGATTAAAATAGAGTCATGTTAGCTTCATCTCAGAAGATTCAATCGAAAAACAAACAGTAGTGGCACCACCCCACACTTAATTTGCTGGCACAGACTAATTAAGTGAGTGATGTCGATTACTCAGACTTCATCGACATACATTTAGGCGATATGTTCCAACAACATGTTCAGCACAGTCATACTTTCATGGAACCTTAACTATTCTTTACAACTCTATTTCATGTAATCTTAACTACACTTTCATGTTTGGATTAATGCACCTTTTGAATAAGACTACTACATAGAGATCGTATCAAGTTATGGCAGAGAAATAATCACAACATCTCATGCTTGTATTCAATCATGATCTTTATCTCGATGAACGAGTCATTCAAATATTCAAGCTTTCATCTTACAAGATTATGTAATTAACTTTACCATTTCGATTCTGCAAAAAGATGACAGTGTATAACAATCAAATACAAATCGGAACAAAGTCAAGAACACCCACACGTATTCTTTTACTCAACTAGATGTATCATAACGAACCATCCACATTCAAATCACCAACACCACTTCAAGATTTAACAAATCATTATAGGCGTAGTATTGTAATAACTACGGAATATAAAAGAAGAAATTACTTGGTGATGGACTTGGAAGATGATCTTGCAAGGTTAGATGAGCAAAAAGAAAAGTTTTGAGAGATTTGGGAAGGTTAGGCGGTTCCTAGGTTGAGCAAACAATGTGATTTTGTCTCAAGGTTGAAGTTCTATTTATAGACCAAGGCTTGGGTCGGGTTTGACCCATGAAAAATTAGGTTAGGGGACCAAAAAGCATAAGTAGGCGGCGCCTAATGCTTTGCCTATGCTTAGCATAGGCGGCGCCTATGCTATGGCATTGTAGATTCAGAGAGCAAAGGCAATGGCATTGGCGGCGCCTTTAGCTTTGCCTAGATTTATATAGGTCTTGCCTTGTCCATTGCCTAGATTTATATAGGCCTTGCCTTGTCCATTGCCTAGATTTGTATAGGCCTTGCCTTGTCCATTGCCTAGATTTGTATAGGCCTTGCCTTGTCCATTGCCTAGTTGAGGCAGTGAGCATAGGCAATGACATAGGCCTTGCCTTGTTCGTTGCCTAGATTCGCATAGGCAATGCCTAACCGATAGCCTTTGCTCCTTCATTCCTAACTTACCATCTTTAACATGGCACACTTTCAAATCAAAATTTTGGGATTAATCCTCTCCTTTGTACATCTTGCACCTACACTTAATCAAAAACAACAAAAACAATTAGAAGGATGGGTTGCCTCCCATCAAGCGCCTTAGTTTTGGTCGTGGCTCGACTCTTCTTTTTTAGATTTTTATTTAACAAAAACAAACTCCTAGTAAAACAAAACGATTAAAAACGATGGGTTTCCTCCCATATAGCGCTTGATTTATTGTCGTGGAATGACATAGTTACCTCGATTACTTAGACTTCATCGAGATAGATGGTGCATCATTTTCTGAATGGATTCAGACGACGTTGATGCTTACTTGTAGGCATGCAATCTTCTTCGAGATGACTCTTGTGCATACATATCCTAGGAGGGATACCAATTATATCATCAATAGTCCAACCCATATCTCTTTTGTACCTTTTCAGAGCAGAGATGAGAGCCTCTACGTGCTGTTCACCTAAATCAGCCGCAACACTCACCAGAAGTGTATTTCCACTTCCCAAGAACGCATACCTTAGGTGACTGGGGAGATCTTTCGATTCTAGCACTGGTGGCTCTTCAATGGAAGTCTTCGCTGTTGGTGAAGGTCGATTCCTAAGATCAAGGTCCAAATTCTTAGTAGCATGAGAATAGGACTTTATTCCTGTTAGAGAACAAACGGTTTCTTCATATTCTTCAACCTCCTCACGCTCAAAATTCAACAGCATAGCAGACAATGGCTCAATAGTAAGCTGCTTCTCTACAGATAATCCTTTCTCATCCTCATAGTAAACATCAACTACAGAGAACACATCCATATCTCTAGGCTGCTTCATCGATTTATATACATCAAAACAGACCAGTTCATCATTCAACCAAAATAAAAGCTCATTAGCTCTTAAATCAATCAGCACACTTCCAGTTGCAAGGAAAGGACGTCCCAAGATTATGGGAACTTCAGAATCCACCTCGCAATCCAAAATAACAAAGTCTGCAAGAAATATGAAGGTGGAAACCTTTACCAACACATCATAGATGATACCAACAGGCCGTTTTACCGACCTATCTGCCATCACGAGTCGCATATTGGTTGGTGTAGGATCGCCCAACCCCAACTTTCTGTAAATAGATAACGACATCAAATTGATGCTAGCCCCCAGATCGCATAATGCCTTAGCAAAATTCATAGATCCAACCGTGCAAGGAATAGTGAAAGCACCAGGATTTGCCTTCTTCTGTACTAAAGACCTCGTGGCAATTGCACTGCAATGATGAACATTATCTGCCAGCTCATAGCTTACTGCCCGCTTCTTTGTCAAAAGGTCCTTCATGAATTTAGCATACCCAGGCATCTGTTCCAGCGCCTCCACCAACGGAACATTAATAGTCAACTGCTTCAACATGGTCATGAATTTACTGAACCTGGTGTCATCAGCTTTCTTCTTCAGTCTCTGCGGAAAAGGTGGTGGTGGAAGGGGAATCGTTTTCTCCACCACTTCCTCTTTATCTTGCTTCCGATTATCAACCTTTTCAGGAGTGTCATCAGCCTTCTTCTTCAGTCTCTGAGGAAAAGGTGGTGGTGGAGGAGGAATCATTTTCTCCACCACTTCCTTTTTATCTTGCTTCCGATTATCACTTTTTTCTGGCTGGTGACGTCTAGGTGTAACATCATGAGCACTCACTTCAACTTCTATGGCATCTTCAAACTCTGATTCATTAACATTCTCTGCTATATCATCAACCACCTGCTTGCCTTTGGATGGATTTTCCAACACTTTACCACTCCGGGTAGTAATAGCCATACACGATCCGTTATTTCTTGGGTTTGCACAGTGTCACTGGGTAGCGTGCCATCCTTTCTTTGGTTGAATGCCGCTGATAATTGACTCAATTATTGCTCCAGCTGTTTTATTACAGTAGAATGCGAGTCAACCAATTGATTTATTGATGACAAATCATTCTTTACCTCAGTAACGCCCATATTGGTTGCCTCTACCCCTTTCAACAGCTTAGCCATCATATCATCCATGGACATCTTTCCAGAGCCAGACGCCACAGACTCACGGTTTCCATGAGGAATATACAAACCACTCCTGTCAGTCTTATTCTTCCAACCACCTTGATCGCGGTCCTTGTATCCAGATTTATCATAATAGTTCCGACCTTGGTTTCCTTGGGCATTGCCTCGGAAACCCCCCTGATTATTCAAGTAATTTGCTTCCCCCTCAGAATCGGAATCATATCTTCTCTGTGATACAACGGCTTTAACCTTTTCGGTCTTTCCTGATAATAAATGCTTGGTAAGAAGATCCATCTGCGTTTTCATGTGAGCCATATCCTGGTCACGTTCCTCTTGTCTTCATCTCTGTTCTGCAGTCATGCCAATAGATACAGTAGAGCTTGCTACCTCAGCATACCTGGTATGCCAGGCTCTACTCTGCTTTGTCATACGGTCCAGCATATCACTTGCCTCAATGAAAGTAAGGTCCATGAATGACCCACCTGCAACATTATCAACCACTGGCTTTGTCACTGAGTTCAAAGCCCTAAATAATATCTCCATCAAGTGGATGTTGGTCATCTGATGATTTGGGCACCGCATAAGCTTCTTCTTGAACCTCTCCCATATTTCGTGGAGAGCTTCAGTTGGAAGCTGTCGGAAATTGCTGATCTCATCTCTTAACTGTTCTCTCTTGGATGGCGTAAAGAATCTTTCTAGGAAAGCGTCTTTCAGTTGCCTCCAATTAGTAATAGAATTAGGAGTTAGCCCGTTCAGCCATAGAGTTGCCTCCCCAGACAGAGACAATGGAAATAAGCGCAGCCGAATTACATTCTGCCCAACTCCTGGATTGTCAAACGACTTGCATGTTGAAATAAAATTGACCAGATGCATATTCGGATCGTCTCCTGCAAGTCCACCAAATAAACCCTTGAGCTGCAATAACTGAATCATGGTGCTAGTGATATTGAACTTAGCTTCGGGTGCCAAGGGTGGAGGAATAATATCCCCTGTGGCACCAGCTCCATCCAGATCGTCATCATCATCATCAAAAGAAGCCTGCACAGCTCGGCGGTCAGGTCTCATTCTAGCTTGACGATCTCTCCTGTTCACAGGCGCTGCCACCTCATCTGCACGTCGTGGATTAAGTAACTCATCATCACCCAGGTCCTCATCATCAGGATTTGTTGCCCGACCTGGGTTATCAATATTCTGTTGATGCACTTGAGCAGCTGCCAACACAGCTAATCTAGACTGCTCCTGTTGAGCAACCCTTCTTTCAATGTCACGTTGTGCATCCATTCTGCTAATAAGTTATGGTTTAGGATTTATGGGTAATAACGGTTGACCTGAACTTCAAGTGTTTGGCATGCACTCAAACAAACCTGAATAAAACAAAAACAACAACTAAAAGTAAAATCTGAGAATTTTTTACCAAAGGGTCTAGTAACTATCACAAACTTAGTTGACAACTGTATTCCCCGGCAACGGCACCAAAATTTGATAATGCCATAACTACAGCTCTCGTAAGAGTGTAAGCGGTTGCTGTCAAATATAGAACCCAACTGGGTTGGGTGTCGAATCCCATAGGGAATACTTGGTCACTAAGTGTTGCAACTATTAGTAGACTGTTGGTAAAAAATTCAACGGAAAAAAGGGGGATTGGATTATGGCGTGAATTAATGCTATGGAAGTAACAACGGAATGCTTTGTTTAGTGAGATTTAATCACAGATAAAAATAAGTTAGGGTTATGTCCACCTTATAAGTTCTACGTATCTATTAACTATGAGTAATGCGGAATTCAGACATGCATGCACTTATAGAGATTCGTATTCTAATGGTAAATCCTAGTGTTTCTCAACCATCAAGGATTATTTCACTTTAACTCTCTCGAGCTTAAAGCGTATAACTAACGGTACGAACTCTCCAAGAGGTTAACCCAGTTACTGCACTAACGTGTAAATAGGGGTTGGTAGCCCTATTTCCTTGTCACACTCTCTTTTCCAAACATGTAACTTTTATCTCGAACAAGTTAATGCTATAATGGCCTATTCTCTATGTTTGCAACCACGAGAATTAAATTAAAACAAATAGAGTAATGATATAAGTAGCATACGCATCAAGAATTCACAAACTCATAGTAATAGATAGTATATCAAAAGGCTTCCATAACCCTAACAGAGAAGTTTATCTACTCATGATTGTAAAGAAAAACAACGAAGACATCATCATCATACCGCAACTAGAACAATCTTCGCGAGAGGATGATTTTAACGTCAAAGAGGGATGACGTTTCTCCTCTTAGCCGTCTTCCACAAAAGAGCCTTGTTTCTCTGTTCTAACTTATAGAATTTGTAAACTGAATAATTAAAAAGTGTCGACTGAATTATTTTCCGAATGAAAAAAATGCTGAAAAATTTAGCAAATAGGGTTTTCATAACATCCTTGTCCTAGTCCTACTAGGTTACTGCTGCACCCCTAAGTATTTAAAAATACTTCTTTTGCCCGGAACAATTTCTCCATGCGTCACATTCAGTCCATAAGCTTCCAAAAGCTGCCTTCCCTCTTCTGTGAAGTTTTCCTTTGCTGCCCAAAGGTCCACAAAGTGCTGAAATCTTCATCATTAATACCTGAAAACATGCTAATCACATAGGTTAGCTCACTTATAGGAAAATGGACTAAAAGTGCAGGAATTATATATTTTGTCCTCAAAACTTAGCTAAAATATGGGTAAATTATGGTGTTTAGGCGTGTAAATACACCCAACATCAATAAGGACATGGACATCTCTAGACTTATGGTTTATATGTAATAAGCGGATGATGAGAAAAAGAAATAAGAAGAGATGAGTGAAAGGCAAAATAGAAGTTTCAATATTCAGATCAGGGTAGAGGTCATCAACAGAGTGATAGAGATGGTGGAAAATAGTCTAAGAAGAAATAGGTCAATTCTAGTTCCTACTTTATGGCTAGTTCTCCTTATTCGAAGTTGTCGGGTGATCATCATTTTCAAAATAGTGTTGGTTATGGGGCGTAGGGTGCCCAGCCATAGGCTAGTGGGGCTCAGTCAGCTCCATCATTTCTCCCTTGTTGATTTTATTGTCGTGTGCACCATGGTATTTTTAAAGAGGGGAGGAATAAGTGCTTTAAATATGGTTAGATTGGTCATATGCAGAGGGATTATGCTTCCATGGTTGCTTGGGGCAAATAAGATCCCTTTGCTACTTCGTCAGCCCCTGCATCAAAGGGTGCTACTTCTTCTTTTAGCTCCGACAATGGTTGAAATCATCTGTACTCTCTTGCCACCCGTCAAGATTCTGAGGCATCCCCGAATGTTGTTACTAGTATGCTCAAACTTTTCTCTCATGATGTACATTGTCTACTTGATCCAGGGTCTACTCTCTCTTATGTGAGCCCTTACTTAGCTATTCATTTTGGTTTTGATCCTGAGTGTATTCTAGATCTCTTTTTTCTATCTACCCTAATGGGTGACTCCATCGTGGCTAGAAGGGTCTATAGGGGTTGTGTGATGTTTGTCAGTGGTAGGAAGATCGTGGTGGATCTGATAAAGTTGGACATGTTAAACTTTGATATGATTTTAGGGATGGATTGGTTGCATATGATCTATGCGTCACTTGATTATCAGACCTAAAAGGTCAATTTCCACTTTCCTAATATGTTGGTAATTGAATAGGAGGGTAGTTCCCTATTGCCTAAGGAAAGGTTCATTTCGTATCTTAGAGCCCAAAAATTGATTTCCAAGGGGCGTCTCTATCACTTAGGTCCTAAGGTCCTTCTTTGCAATCTATCCTTGTGGTTTGTGAGTTTTTGAGGTAATCCCTGATAATCTTCCTAGTATTCCCCCTGATAGGGAAATTGATTTTGGGATTGATCTTCTTTCAGACACTCGTCCTATTTTTATCCCTCCTAACAGAATGGCTTTGACTGAGTTAAAAGAACTCAAACAGAAGTTGATAGATCTTTTTGAGAAGGATTTTATTTTCCCTAGTGTGTCCCCGTGGGGTGCACCTATATTATTTATGCATAAAAAGGAAGGGTCCCTTCATATGTGTATAGATTACCGCCAATTGAATAAGGGGATGGTGAAGAATAAGTACCCCTTTTCCAAGATTAATGATCTCTTTGATCAGCTTCAGGGTGCTAGGTACTTTTCTATGATTGATCTTCGGTCGAGTTACCATCAGTTGAAGATTAGGGAAGTGGATACCCCTAAGACTTTCTTTCAAACTGGTATGGTTATTTTGAGTTTTTGGTAATGTCTTTTGGTTAGAGTAATGCCCCGACAACATTATGGATCTTATGAACTAGGTATTTCATCAGTTCTTGGATTTGTTCATGATTGTATTTATTGATGATATTTTTATATATTCCAAGAGTGAGGAGAATCATGCCGATCACCTTCGCCTTGTGTTGCAAACCTTGAAACATCAGCGGTTTATGCAAAATTTGCTAAGAGTGAGTTCTGGTTAAATGTTGTACCCATTTGGGTCATGTGGTTTCTACTGAAGGGATCATGGTGGATCTATAAAAAGTTACAGTGGTTAAAAAGTAGCCTAGACCCATAACTCCAATCGATATTTGGAGCTTCTTGGGTTTATCTAGTTATTATAGGATGTTTGTCAAAACTTTCTCTTCTATTGCTTCCCTATTAACTAAGTTGACTCATAAGAAGATGAAGTTCTTGTGGAGTTATGCTTGTGAGGGTAATTTTGAGAAGTCAAAGGATATGTTTACTTTGGCTTCGGTCTTGACTCTACCTGAGGGTACTGATGGTTTGTTGTCTATTGTGATGCATCCTGGGTGGGACTGGGTTGTGTGTTGATGCAGCATGGAAAGGTGGTTGCATTACTTCTAGGCAGTTAAAGGTTCATGAGAAGAACTATTCAACTCATGATTTGGAATTGTTAGTTGTGGTGTTTGCATTGAAGAGCTGGCAAAATTATTTTTATGGAGTCCATGTAGATATTTATTCTGATTATATGATCCTGCAATACGTGTTCACTCAGAAGGAGCTAAATCTTAGGAAAATGAGATAAATTGAGTAGCTCAAGGACTATGACATGAGTCTTCACTATCACCCAAGTAAAACTAATGTGGTTGCTAATGCTCTAAGCAGGTTATCCATGGGGAGCTTATTTCATGTGGCTAAGAAGATGTGGGATTTGGTGAAGGATATTCACCATTTGACTAATCTTGGAGTCTATCTCATGGATTCCGAGGATGGTGGTGTGATTGTTCAAGAGGCGATGAAGTCATCTCTTGGTGTGGAGGTGAAGGAGAAATAGGTTTTGGATTGTATCTTGATGCAGATCAAGGATGAGATAGGTCACTAGAAAGTGATGGTTTTGAGATATATGGTGATGGTATCTTGAGATACCAAGGTAGATTATGTGTTCCCAATGTTAATGGGTTGCGGGAAGAATTTTGGTAGAGGATCATAAGTTGAGTTATATGATTTATCCTGGTTCGACAAAAATGTATCATGATCTTAAGGAGATTTTTTGGTAGAATAATATGAAGTGATGTGGCTAATTTTATATCTAAGTGCATGGTGTGTCAGCAAGTGAAGGTGGAGCACTTGAGGCCTAGTGGGTTGACTCAAGAGATTGAGCTGCCAGTATAGAAATGGGAAATAACTAATATAGATTTTGTTACTGGCTTTCTGCGGTCTCACAAGTAATTCGATTCTATTTGGGTCATCGAGGATAGGATGACTAAGTCTGCTCACTTCTTGCTGGTGAGGACTAATTTCTCTTCAGAGGATTATACAAAGTTTATTATTGAGGAGATTATGAAGTTTCGTGGTGCTCCAGTTTCTATCATTTACAATCATGGTACCAGTTCTCATCTTACTTTGGCATTCCTTTTAGCAAGGTTTAGGGACTAACATAACCCTTAGTACTGCTTTTCACCCACAGACGGATGTGCAAGCAAAAAGAACAATTAAGGTCTTGGAAGATATGCTTAGGGCTTGTGTATTTGATTTCGAAGGTAGTTGGTTTGATCAATTTTCTCTCATAGAGTTTGCATACAAATATAGTTATTACTTTAGCATTAGTGTGGTTCCATTTGAGGCTTTGTATGGTAGGAGGTGTAGGTCTCCTATTGGGTGGTTTGAGGTTGGTGAAAATAGGTTATTTGGCCCTGATTTGGTTCACCAAGCCATGAAGAAAGTGATGGTGATTCGGGATTGGCTTAAGACCGCCCAAAGTCATCAAAAGTCCTATTTTAATGTGAGGTGGAGGGAGTTCAGGTTTAATGTTGATGACTGGGTGTTCTTAAAGCTATCTCTCATGTAGGGAGTGATGTAGTTTGGAAAGAAGGGGAAACTCAGTCCCTGTTATGTTAGTCTGTATTTAGTTTTGGAGAGGGTTTGTAATTTTGCATATGAATTGGAATTAACTTCTAGCTTGAGCTCTATTCATATGGTATTCCATGTCTCGATGTTGAGGAAGTGTGTGGGTGATCCTTTGTTGGTTGTTCTTTTAGAAAGTGTGGGCAGTTTGAATTCCTTTCCTTATGAGGAAGTTTCATTGGAGATCTTGGATCTACTAGTTCATTTGTTGCAGACGAAGGACGTGGCTTCGGTAAAGGTTGTTTGGAGGAACCAAAAGTTTGAGAAAGCTACTTGGGAAGCTGAGGAGGACATAAAGTCCAAGTATCCATTCCTATTCCCTATTACGAAAAATAGTGCTTAAGGTATGTGTGATCTTAGCATCTTTGTTTTCTAACTTTGTTAAAGGAAATTGTGAATTCCTTGATGTCTTTGTTTTCTATCTTTGTTAAAGGTAAGTGTGGGAGTGTTTCTATGTTAAAGCGTGCTAATGTATGCCTTAACCCATCATTTTAGGATGAGTGATCCTAAGGGGGGGGGAGGGGGAATGTAACACCCCAGATTTTGGTCCTTGAATTTTTTTGAAATTTTATCCTCACTGCCCTTACCATGACTCCTCCTTACGAGTCATAAGGAGTCTTGATGGTTCCTAGGTACTCAATCATAGCCTAAATAGTGTGTGTGTGGATAAGTTCTGCTTTGAGTACGAGTGGCTAACAATGAGTCGTAAGGACTCGTTATAAGTCATTTGGTGCAAATCGTAGGGTGATCAGTATAAGGCCTAAGTGGTTCTGTCTTGGATACGACTTGGACCCTATGAGTCGTAGTGTCACGATACAAGTCATATGATGTAATTCATAGGGTCAACAATAAGGGTGCTCCATAACACTGTCTTGGTTACGACTCATAGTGATGAGTCATAAGGTGTTGTTATGAGTCGCCGTGTGACCTATAGTCACTGGCAAAACTTTTCTAGATTTTAAGTTGAGAGAACTTTGGACATTTCTCACTTTAACCACTTAAACCCCATATCTTAAAACACCTTTGGGGCATTGTTTCTACACTTTAACATATCAAATACTCTCTTTATTCTCTCTAAATCCCCTCATGAAAGATACTTAGGGTTTCTAAGAAGTTTGTCAACCAAGGGATCAAGGGTTAAATTCTCCCCATAAAACTTAGTGTCACAGGTATGTTACTCTTCCCTAATTTCTAATTTGCTAAAAGCTTATTTTTTTAATATGTTGTTCTTATGGTATTGATGATGGTTTTGAAATATGGGTTGAGGGTTTTTGAGTGCTTGTTGTTGAATAATGTTTCCCATGATTTATAAATGGTTGTTCATGCTTTACTTATGGTTTTAAACTTATGGGGTGTATAGGTAGGGTGAATAAATGAGGGGATTATGATTACCCCCAACTTGTTCCTTTTGAAGTGGTTATGAGCTCAACCCCATATTGTGAAATTGGTTTTGAATTTGAAAAATATGCATATTGAACTACTCTTGAACTATTGCATAACATGAAAAGTCAATGAAGCATAATGGATTTGAATTAAACCTTATGGGGTTATGAAATTCCCCAAGCTAAAGTATAATTGAACCAAGGGGGTTGTGAATTCCCCTAAGTGATGATAATTAGTTTGGGATGTTATTATTACCTTGCAAGTATAGTTAGTTTTACGATACCAACAATGTATGCGTAAATTTGTATCATGATTCAATGAATATGAATGTGTGATAAATGATTTAATTGGGCTTTAACGAGGGTTATGTAGTTGAAACATGAAAGTGGAGGTCCCGAGGGACCAATACTGGTAATCGTAATTGCCGATGCGAGGGTCTAAATGACCGGCTGGTTTGAGTCTTCCTTATTATTATCATATGATTGGTAGGTTCGATTCCCTCATATTATATTACATAATTGGGTGCTTGTGTCACCCTGATATGCCTGGAGGTTAGAGTCCCGCATAGTTCATATGTATACCCTCTGGTTCATGTGGCTACACACACTTGGGGCCTACCAACTGGGGGAGAGTTGGGCCCATATAAACCCTGAGTGCCTTTTTATATTATGATAGTTGAGCTACACAATCCAGGCTAAAGTTTTAAAGTGCATGCTAAGCCTTATTCCCTACCTCGGTATGCGATATATGTGTGTGTGTATATATATATATATGCATTTGATTATGTGCATTGGATTTGAATAATTTTGAACCATTGATCACAACACTATGTTATCCTTATTCCTGAGTGATGTGCTAGTGCTCAACCCTCTAACTGTCTCTGGATGCTGTGTCCCCATGCGATGCAGGCAACAGAGATACCTCTACTTTTCCTACACAGAGTTAGGTAGATCGGCTCGGTTCATTGGTTCGTTGTGGTGAATTCTCTGGAAGACTTAAACATTTCATCAGTTCTTATCATAGGTTAGGGTTAAGAGTTTTCATTATTATTAACATTATTATTGTCATTATCAAAGTCGGGGACATATCCCGGCCAAGACTTATTTTTGGATTGCTGTGGACTTGGATGATGTTGGTTGGATGTGTTTGTCCAGTTGCCGGTTATTGGCTATAGACATATTTTATTCTTTGAACTTATTTTGTGCTATCTTGTTATATGTTTGGAAATTCATCCATTCTTGGACGGTGTATGGTGTTTGGTTAGATTCAAGGTGTGATCTTTGATTCACTGTAGATTGGAGATGCCCGTCACGACAGGCCCTAGTTCGGGTCGTGACAACACCAATAAAATAATAGATAGTATAAAGTGTAGAAAAATAATTACTTATTTCAAATATCGTAAGAACCCAAAAATTATTGTACATGAACTTTCAAAAAGACTGATGCTAATATAAATATCCAAATACTAGTAACAAAAGAGTATCACTATCTCAAAAGATGGACATATCTAATAAGAATGATCCATGTCTACCTTAAAGTAGATTCTCACTGATAGAACAAAAGTTGTTGGTCACACACTATATCTAAGCTCTCTGACGTGCCGATATTTTAACGGCACATTCGAGGCTTTTGACTATGAATAATTATAAGTTATTAAGAAACTTTGGTTATTTTTAAGTGTAATTTACTTCTTTTTGTTGGATAAGTTGACATGTGAGAAAAGAAGGTAAAATGAGATAAAAAGACTAGTTGATGAGCCAACTGATGTTATCAACTTTGGGAAGGTTACAAGTCAAGAAGAATTTAGTTAAAGAATTTAGTAGAAGAGCTGTCAACTTGTAATGACATCAACTGATGTTGTCAACCTTAGGCAAAAATACTAGTCAAGATGAATTCAGTAGAAGGCTTCAGTTGACAAGCTGCCAAATTATTGACGAGCCATCAACTGATGTCATCAACCTTAGGTAGAATATTAGGTCAAGAATAAATTAGTTGAAGACTTAAGTTGAAGGGACACTAACTCCCAAATGTATCCTATCTTAACCCAAGCTTTTTACATGCCAAGAAACATCCTGTAGTGATCATTGTTGACCTTCTGAAAAGATGACATAGAATGGTAAAGGCAAGCCTATGGTACGCTTGTGCATTGTTTAGAATTCATTATGAGAGTGAGAGATTTGATTTTTAGTCCCAAAGTAAAGTTGATATTATATGTGAGGGAATTTTTACAGCGAGGGCATGTGGCTAGCATTTTAGACTGCTAGCTTTTATAATGATTAGCTTAAGTGTATGTAACGGTGCCTATTTGTACTATAATGTCAACCATGGATCTTGTTGGTTGGTTGGTAGATAGTTCATATATATGGAGATAACTAATCTGATGAGGTCAATTTTAATGTACATTTGCTTTTTCTGTTCCTTAGAAATCTTGATGTTTGCATAATATAGTGCTGTTTAGTTGCTTAAGGAAAAAAAATATTCTAACTTGAGGTTGTTGGTGTGCCAACTTTTCAATGACACATTTGAGGCTTTTGATTATGAATAATTATAAGTTCTTAAGAAACTTTTATTGTTTTTAATTGTATTTTACTTCTTTGTGCAGGATAAGCTGACATATGAGAAAACAACAGAATAATAGCTAAAAAGGCTAGATGATGAGCTGTCAACCAAGTGACCAGTCATAACCAAGCTCATCAACCCTAAGAAGAATTAAAGTCAAGAAAAAAGAAGTTGATAAGCTATAAACCTATTATTGAGCCATCAACCTATGTCATCAACCTTAGACAGAATGTGACTTTACAAAAAGTTAGCTGAAGACTTGAGTTGATGAATGGTCAACCTGTTGACAAGACGTAAACTTATGTTGCCAACCTTAGGTAGAATATGAGTTCCATAACAAGATACTTGAAGATTTGGGTTGAAGTGTTGTCATCTTACTGACGGGCCATCAACCTCATTGCCTCCTTTGAGCGGGATAGTTTTAGGGTTTGTGTTGAATTCAAGTTTTATTTCACTATAAATAGTACATTTTATGGGCTTTCTCATAATATTATGTTATTTTAATTTTAGATGTTGCATAGCAGAGACATTTTGCAAGTTTTGAAATTGGACTATGGTATTTAGCAACTTTGTTTACTTTGGAAGACAATTGAAGTGTGATTTCATATTTTGCAAAGGATAACCTTCTACTCTATGAATTATTTTATCTTTATTTATTTTTGAAATTTTGATCAACTAAACTCCCAAAACTATAGTTGTGGGATCAGTGGTGCACTCGTGAATGTAAACTTGATTGTTGTAGGGATTCAATTATTGAATGAAATTATATAAATAATTGCGTCTCAATAAATTTCTAATAGTTTCACACATTAGAACATGTCCTAAGGTTAATCTTCTTGAAATAAGAGACTAAACAGGAAAACGTATTATCAACGAGTGATGTGATATAGAAATATAGAACTTACGATGCTTAAAACTATGAGAATATGCATGCACTTAAGGCTATTTTTTTAGATTTGATGTGTTTTTAAAGTGTTTTGCAGGAAATTAGGTTTTGGATGCTAAATTCGAGAAAAAGATAAAAAGTTATGTTTTTGGCCACTTACTTAATCATTATTTGGTATTCTTGACACTTTCTGGATTATAGTGACCAAAGCATGTGATTGAAGTTGAAGATTTGAAGCTTGGTTGTAAGTACCAGAGTTGAAGATCCCGAGAGTTGACAGTGTTTCAGTAATTTGGCCATAACTTTTTACCTCGTTATCAGATTGTGGCAAAATTGGTATTGTTGAAAATGTAGTTCAATTATCTATCTGATGTTGGGGACTTATATACTTACTAATTCAAATTGCGGACCACAAGTAGCACATATAGTCCGCATGTAGGAAAAGCAAGTGTCGAAGGTCAAAATCTCGAGAGCTGAAGTATAGGAATTGCACTTGCGGTCACTACCTGTGCCCTTCCTGTAGGCCGTAGGTACTACCTGCACCCAAGTATAGGGCTCATGTAGAGACCATATATGGCCACCGACCTCAACTTTTTTGGATTGTTCCGAAATCATCTCCTAGGTTTTCCATGTATCCCCATTACACTCTTATAATGTGTTTAAGTCCTATTATGTATAGGTAATTAAGTTTTCCTATTTAATTAGGATTTAATATATAGGGTTTCTTGTAATCTAAAAATACCTTTTTGGCTTTGTTTAGTTTATTCATTCATTCATACATGCATTCACAAATTGATTGATTCAGAAGGAGGCCCTTTGGGGCCAAGTTCTCAAACATCATGTTGTTCTTGGTTTGTTATTCAACGTAAGACTTTATGATTTCTTCTCTTATTATTGTGGGATTGATTTTGTAATTTTTTCTATGCATTCCATGATTGATCTCATATGTATGAGAGGCTAATTCCCTTATCTAGGGTTGTGGGAACCCTGGCTGATTAACGAAGTAGAGAAAATGCAAAGTTGTTCTAGATAAAGATTCTTGCATGTATTGGTTTTTCTTTGTTCTTATTGATTTCTTAGTGATGTCCAACGTTAAGATCCGGCCTAAATTATTTCTATTTACTCCAAAAAAGGAGTTGTGACTAGGAAAAGAAGATCACAACAGTAATTTAAAGATTAACAGTTAATCCACGCTACTAGTCATTATCTAAGTAAGATCGTTAACTATCATATAATAACTAGAGACCCAAAAAGTAATAGTTAACTGGGATCCAAGATAAAGGGTTAGTAAGGCGACATCCTGAGACTCAAAAGGTAAAGGGTGAAATCCATCTGCTCATCCAAAAGACTTTTAATGGTGCATAACTTATCAGATTCTGCCTGCAAGGTATTGGAATAGTTCTACAGGGAATGATAAGTCTACTAAGTTGAGAATCTAGGGGGAACACAAACCTACTGTTCGTCTTAGATTGTTTACAACCAATAGCAACCAATTCTTTTCCTTTTTCTATTTTAGCAAATCCCTTTTTTACTTTTCCGCACTGTCTGGTGATTTTAATATGTTCGAAAAATATTTCCAGCCTATTTCCTGTGGGATCTACACCAACCTAGTTGGGTTACTATATTTGACAGTGAACACTTCATCCTTCAATTTGAGGTGTATTTTGGGCGCAATCAAATTTTGGCAACGTTGATGGGGGAATACGGTCTCGAAATTCTTGACTGAATTTGTTGGAGTTATCGGGTTTTATTTTGTCTTGTTTCCTACTTTTCTTGAGATGACAACCTGGATAGAGAAAGTATGGAGTGATGATGACTCCTTATTAATTGATCCTCTTCTCTTTGATATTGTGCATTACTGCAGGAGCACGATAAATATATTATTGGAATATAATAAGAGAATGTTGACATGTTAGCGCTCCTGGAAAAAGGAAATCAATATCATATTCAAAGGGTTTATAGGATTGGCTTAGATATCTACCACTCACTATTGGAGCTGGATGCAAAACATGTTGCGTGTAACACCCAACAATCTTGTTATAGGTGGTGTGAGACTGAAAGAATTCTGAAAGCCAACTTGAGGAGTTGAAATTGGAGGAGTCTAAAATTTAGACCCTCAACTTAGAACGTTGCATGTCCTCAGGTAACAAAACATAACAGAACAATACGATGATGCTTAACCAAGAGAAACCTAAGATACCTATGGCAGTCAATCATCAAATTTAAGTTCAAGATCATTACCCTCTCCAAGTTTAATACTTTAGAACCCAACTGTGTGTATCAATGAAGCATAAAAATGTGACAAAAAAGAATCAAGCTATGCCATTACATTAGTAACAAACAACCATGCATATATACAAGTCACACTACCCAAATTAGTAGGCAGCTAGCAATACAACCCATGTTCCCTCAAAACAAAGAAGTCCCACTCACTCATATGAAATAGTGCATGTCAATGCAGGGACAGTCAAGAGACACACACACTCACAAAGAAGTTCCAATCAATGCATAGTCCCTAATGCATCAAGCCTCTACAAAACAAGAGAGTTAGGAACATACTTGTGGAACAATAGGTGCAGAGATCTGACATCAATCAAACAAATGCAAATACAAATGACAAAATACCTTGGGTTGCCTCCCAAGTAGCGTTTGATTTTACGTCGCGGCATGCCGAGACTTTGTTGGGTACTCAGCCTTTCTCGACAGCCTATGGGTACCTTGATTACTCATACTTTATCAAGGTAGCCCAATAGTTGGCCTCCAGTTTTTGTTTTCACTTTGAACTTTTGAATTGCACCTCTAATTGTTATTTTGATTTCCCATTAAACTCATAGTGTGGTGGTATAAAGATAAAGAACCCAAACAGTAGATATGTCATGTTGTACTTCTTGGACCTTATGTGAGGAATGTAGTTTTTGATTCTACTAAGGAAATTCAAGAATATATACATATGTGTCCTCCTCTTTGCACTCTTCTTCAGGATCAGATGAATCAATCAAGATCTGACTATCCAAACACAATGTGGAAAAATGTTTCGAATGAGGTCCAATACGGCCCAACTCATGATTTGCAGACTTCTTTACATCCTCACATAACTCTACTATGATCTCCTTAAGAGTGGCACTATCCATAAGAGCAGGAGCTACAAGGATTCAGATCTTTCATCCTCCGGTTGATGGTTAATGCCTTAACAAGATTAAACAAATTGAGGTGGAATCAAATTTATATAATATCATCTTTAAGTTTGGGAGAATTAAAGTGCTAATCACTCAATTAGGTTGAGAAATATTATGGTAAATATTAGGAATAGATAACTTTATCATTTCCAATATTATGAGAATCCTATGCAACAATTAATACGTAATTGCTTTGGTAACCAGGATGAACACAAACCTAGTTCATTTCTCCACTGATTGATATATCAAAAATTTGAAATTGTTTACTAGTAACACATTGAAAATTAATTACTAATCATTGAGTTTATAATCCCTTATTCATGAAAATGATTGTCTAATAGTCACTTAAATCGCATACAACTTAGTTTTCACCATATTACCTGTGGGATTTGACCCTAATCTTTATCGGATTATATATTTAACAACGACCGCTTATTCTTCTTAAAGGAGTTTTAATTAGGGAATATTAGTCTCATCTCCATCTCTGGAACACTATCTATACTCAATAAAATAAGAGCATAGGTAGTATCAGTACACACACTATATACTGATAGGTATCATTGGATGATGTAACTTAGACTAATGCTTTGACATTAATAGAATATGATTAAATTAGTAATAATCATAGAAAAAGTAATCTCAATCAACAATTTCATCTATAGGTAACCTCTTTGACAACTTATAACCTTAATAACACCAAACTTAACCCTATCCCTGATTTCATAATTAAAAATCAAAAGTATAGGTTCAACAATAAAGGGAAGAGCTTATGAGTCCTCTAGATACCACAAGTGTAAACACACTAAACCATTTACCACCTAACTATCCCATAAGAGTAGACTAATGCCACCTCAATTTTAAGACCACACTTTATGAAATGCAAATTTAGAAATCAAATGACTATGAATACAATAATGCATCATAATCATCATAATATCCTCTCAATCTTTACACATATACTAAGAGGATTTATATTCCACATAGTCATGATCTTAAGGGGGACGAGCTTCCTCTATGTGTTGTACCAGTGTGGTACCCAAAACTTAAAATATCAATACATAAGTAACATGTACCGACACTGTACCCAGCCCCGATATCAAAAAAATAAGATATCAAAATCAGTTATAGTTCAAGATAAAATGTAGCGCACCAATAATTAAAATACACACATTATCTAAACACTTAGTCAAATATAATATTCACTATTTCATGTATACTACCAATATCAACCAACTTAACAATATAAAGTACGCTAATGGACAATCCACAAATATTTAGCTTATGAGTAGGTATGAAATCCAAATCAAGTCTATAACTATAATTCAAACCATAACCTACCTGAAATGTTATCCCGAATGCACTAATTTGCTAAAGCCTTGATTTTTCTTCTATCTTTGGATCATTCTTGATCTAAAAATTGTACACAAGGATTATTTAACATCTTACTCTCCATTTATTGGCATCAAGAACCATACCCCTTGTTTTCACCCTAGTTCATAGCCTTAAATACATATTTAGTGTTTTCCACCAATTAATTCATGTAAATTCCCCATAATTCATGTTAACAGGGAAGGATTCTATGTTAAAAAGTAAATTCAAATAATCTACAATAACTTACAATTGATTTTAAAACCACCCATAGGCAATTATCATTAATTCACCAATTTTAGGGCTTAACCCATAAATTTCTTCCTAACTCTTAATTTTAGTGATTTTATAGACAAAGATGAATTAATCATGTTAGAGTGAAAAACTAGATTTATCTCAAAAGTAGGAATCTCCCAAACCAAAAGAAAATTTCATCACTTAAGCCTTAGGTCAAATTTTTGGATGTCTTTGGGAGAAATAATGTTAAAACTTGGAGAAATAGGCATTTAACTACCAATGACCACTGCAATGGATACCTAACTACTATAGAAATCCTAATGTGGCAAAGAAATACCCATTACTATATTCTTGAGTAAATCCTCACTGACTACTACTGCAGTTAGTTACCTACTACAGTGGACCCGCTATTGTGGAACTGCTATATTAAGAGGGGGTCTCACTGCATGGACCACTATTAGAGTGTTGAACAAGATTTCAAAACTCCCCCATTTTGCAACACCCCTTTGATTTTGTGATAATACAATATTATCTTATCATATCAAATGCCATAATCAGAGTTCTACAAAAATACTATCTTAAAAGCTTTTATGGATCCCTAAACCTCTTATGCATTATGCCTCACCTATAAAACCATTAAATATATCACTTTACAAAAATACTATCTTAAAAGTTTCTATGGATCCCTAAACCTCTTATGCATTATGCCTAACCTATAAAACCATTAAATATATCACTTTAAAATGCATACAATCTCTAACTCATGAATCACTTAATTTTTATCTGAACTCACCCTAGCCTGAGATTTTCACTACTCTCATCCTAGAGAAAACTCTAGCTAGACTCTTATATCACAAATAATTCTATACTAATGGTATGGGTCATTACATTTTAGTTGGTTGGTTAGATTGGACATACCTTAGGGTTGAGAAAATCCAAGGTATCACAATTATAGCTAAAATTGATCCTATTCATGTCAATATTAATTATGAAGCAAATCATGTATCCCAATTACATTGATTAGACCTATCCAAACACATTCCTAGATCCTTTACTATTGATTCAAATTTGAACTCTACATTTTGGTTTGTTTGTAACTATTGATAAACTAATTATCTTGTAACCCCCCATTTTAGTTATTCTAAGTGCAACATAACTAGTAAATCTTACATTAATTGGGCTAAAGACCTCTTGTTGGGTAAATGTATTCACAAAGGTAGTGTACACCTGTAACGACATATTTTATCATTATAATATTTTTAGGGCATAAGTACCCTACCATAATATCTCTTAGTGAGAGAGTTATAAAATCTTAAGCTAAGGTGATTTACAACAAAAATCTGGTGCTGTGTACTTAGTGTTGAATTATGATTTATGGTGTAATTTTTTGTGGTTTTGTTTTTTTAAGCAATGGTCAAGTGGAAAGCTTCCAATAGGAATATTTGAGGTGGTTAATGGATTTGTAGAGCTTTGATTATAGAAGTTATTATGTTGAGGTAATATCATGTTGTCTTAGGTCGATGTTTGTGTTGTGAAATGAGTGCAGCTTTAGGTTTTCCTTGAATTTCTATTTAAGGAATTTTATAATAGTATATTTACCATTACACTGAGATGACTAGAATGATATATCACTATACAAAAAATAGCAACATAGTGGAGGGCCACTATAGTGAGCCCATTTATGACACACCAACATCATTGTAGCAATGTGGTGACTGTTACAGTGGATTATGTGCATATTAAATCATATTAAAGTCAATTTACTCCAGTTCTTATTTTGTAAACTCAAAAGTTTTATCCTAGACTTCTAAGAGGTAATTTTTGATGTCTCCCAAAACTAACCTCTTAAGAAGTATGCTGCAGTTGATGTCAACTTTAGTAACCCAAACCAGGTTGGGTTCAAACCCATAGGGAAAACGTTGAACAGTATCTCAAACTTGCCAAAATTCACGAGCGATGCAGAAAAGTAAATGGGGCAATTTTAAAGTCAAAAGTAAATAGTAACCAGACTTGATTGCTTGAGTTTGTAAAGAGTAGAAGACGAACACAAGGAATATGTTCCCCTATCTTTTCATCTCCATAAACTTATCATTTTTAACTCACCTATTCAATTGCTCTGCATGTAAAGTCGACAAGTTATGCATTATTAACCGTCTTATGAACAAATTGATAAATCTCACCCTTTACCTTGTGAGTCTTAGGGAATCTCTTTATTACTCCTTGACTATAACCTTTTAAATCTCAAGTTGATTATAAGAGATGGCAGAATTATAAGATGGACGTGAATCTCAAATTACTATCATAATCCCCTTTTCCTAATCTCAAACTCCTTTGTGAATTTCCCATTTCCTATACATATTTACTCCACCAAGGTCCCCACAACCCTAGTAAGGGAAATTAAACGCTCATGTTCATGCAATAATCCATGATAATCAATCAAGAACACATGTAATTAATTGCATAATAATGAGAGAAAGAAAATCCAACGACTTTAATTGAAGAAAAACCCAAAATCTCAATGATCAAAGTATGCTAGAAGTAGTAAAAGTAATGTAAAATATGTAACCTAATAAAGCAATAACCCTATGTTATCTATAGTATCTTAATATGCTAAATAAAACCTAATAAAAATGAAATAGGAAAAGTAAGTCGACATTCGTAACGACTCATAAGGTCTCCTTACGAGTCGTTTAATGCCTAGTCATAGTCATTCTAATGAAATTATATCATCAAGGCTTCAGGTTTCTGTTATCCTTATGAATCGTCCTCACGACTCGTAACCAGAACTTATTGATATTCCGTCTTTTGATGAAATATTTTAGATCTTTTTCTAGAGATAATTGTATGTTTTTAAGAAACTACTGTTGTATTTAATACTGGATTTTAGTGTTTTCAGGTTATGGAGTTGACTAAAGAAGAAACATGAAAAAGCAGCAGATAAAGGCTTCCGACGGGCAAATTGGAGGATCGTCGGGCATGCGACCAACCTCCAGGGTGACCGTCAGATTAAAACAAAAAAAGAAGTTGAGTGGCCTCTACGATGGTCCAAGTGGTAGACCGTCGAGCCTCTGATGGACCACCAACTTGGCCGTCATGCTAATAAAGAACCTGGAGATCTTAAGGATCAAGTAACGGTCCGTGCGACAAGCCACCGGACCAGCTACAGACCACCAAGACTGCCATCAACCCCTAACAGAACATGATATTTTGGGATGCTCAGCGAAGGTCCACTCGAAGGACCGTCAGTCTACTGACGGGCCATCGATGTGATCGTCAACTTAGACGCGACTTTTTTTGAGTTTAAATTTTAAATTCTCTGTACCTGGGAACATATAAATACCCAGTTTAGGTTTAATTTTATTATCTTTGATAATTTTTTCCAACTTTGAACATCATTGTAAGCAGTATTCTCTAAGGAATAGCTAGAATTGTGGATCTAAACATAATATTCATACTTTCTTCTAAAGATTCAAGAACAAATATTTGATTCTTTGTAAGTATTTTCTGAATCTATTTATGTGAAATACAATGAATCTTTCTTGCTCTTCTATGGAGATGTGTGGCTAAGCTCCCATAACTATGGTTATGGAAGCCTTGATGTGAATAGCTAATTTGGGTTGCGAATGTACTTGAGTTCTGTGGGTAATCAATCTTGCATAAACCCTTCTTCACTTTAATGACTTTTCTTGGTTGCAAACTTGAAAGGTGAGCCCAAGAACATCACTTGTTTGAATAGAAAAGTGTCTGTTAGGAAAAGAAATGACCTACATGAGAAAATATTTGAATAATCAATACATTCTTTAAGTTTGAGAGAATTAAAGGAATAAACTATCCATTTCGGTTGAGAAACTAATGGGTAAACAATAGGATTCAACTACTCTTGCAATTGAAGTTATTACCAACAATGGCACCAAAGATGAAATAAAGAGTTCCTATATCCTTGTGGTTAGTGGAGAACAGCCATCGGACCGGATTTGTCGTAAAATTGAGATTATTTTGTTTCTTTTCTTATCAGAGAGGGGTTTCAAAAATGCTTCAGCTGAGGAATGATGCTATTTACATGATACAACTTACTCTTCTAAGGAAGGAAGGAAATGATCTTTACATGGAAATGAAAGAATCTGGAGTGATTAATGAAGAAGAACCAGCACACGCCTATTCATCCGAAATAATGGTTGGAACTCCTTATCAATTACCTCTCCCGCCGCAGCGCAAGGAAGAGTAAACGATGAATGGCAAGTCAGAGTGAAAGTCTAAATGGAAGTAGACCAACATAGGAAGAAATGTGAAATTAGGGGCTGATAAACTCAAAGATGATTCACAACCCCAACTATTTAAGCATCTTGTTAACCATAACTCTAGTTTGTTTAATCTCATTGAATTACCATTTACAAAGGAATCACTAGTTGGAACAACTTTGTTATAGTTATTTAGATACAATTCGTTAATCAAAACCCCCTTTTCTATGGAATCTTTGATCAACAGTGTAAGACCCCATAAAATTCTAAGTTAAATTAAGACCCTTAAAACTCTTTAGAAGGTCCAACACTCAGAATATTTTATCTAATTGTTCAACACTTAGTCTCATTTTAAGCCTCCGGACTTTGGGGAATTATTTGATGACCTTCCCGACCTCCGTTTGTCAATTTTAAAGTTGTGTCACGATGGGGAAAGTTAATAGTACCTATTGGTTGAGTTTCAAAATTTTCAGAATCCGTTTAGGGTATGATTGGATTTCAAAATAGAAGCACCTCGCGATAAGCGTGCGGTGCAGCTCCAATCCACCCCTTGGGGGTGCAGTAGATCATGCGACGTATATTCCATCCCAGAGTACTAGAGCATGCGATCCACACTCCATTACACGCTGACAAAATTTTTAGCTTCCAGCTCAGCGTATTTGAGGGATAAATGGTCATTTTCCCACACCTATATAAGCTTATAAACATGGGATTTAACCATTTTGAAGCCAAAATATTATTGTTTCTCTCAAAATTCATCAAGAACAAGATAGGGTTTTCAATTGGGGATTCAAAATCAATAAATTCCACCATTAATCTTCGTGAAATCAAGAATTAAGGTATGCCAAGTGTTCATTAATGGATTCCTTTTGTCCATGAAGCTCAAGAATCCTATTTTAAATTATATATCATGATGTTTGTGTTGTGGGTTGATTATATTCATGTGATTATTATTGTATGATTCCCAAGTCAAAACTTTTATGTGTTTGTATGAAACTATGTTAGCATGTGAGTTGAAAACTATGAATTTAGGTTGGTTATGATGTGCCTTATGAAATCCCTAAATTATTGTATTATGAATTGTTGATATTGGTTATGTGTTCAAGAAGTGTCATGTCCTGTCAGTTTCATGCTATCGAGTCCAGGGGGTACTTGTACCTAAAAATTTAGCTGTGCGCCTAGAGCCAGTGTCAAGTTTTCAAGATTCTCTCAGTCAAGCCATGATCCATAGAACTCAGTTAGTCATGTGACTCAGGAAAACTCATTAGTAATTCAGTAATCTCAGTACTATTTCATCAGTCAACGAAACTCAGTTAACTCAGTCCAGTTTAGTTCAGTTAATCATGTTCAGTGTCTATTCAAAAGGGAGTAGAAATTAGCACCAAGTGAACCCAAGGATGGGAACTCACCTGTTATTAGAGTGTGTGATTCCTGGAAGCAATCCTTGCATTCCAAAACTACGTAACCAGCATAGGTTAAGACATCATAACCTGTTATATAAGGGTAGATGAGATGGCTTAACCTGTTATATGAGGGTCCCACCATTCTCATTAGAGTAACCTTATTATATGAGGGTAACTCACAGCTTGTCCTTACTAGTGGCGTGGTATTGACACCCTTTCAATTGGGGTTACGGATTGGACCCCAACTCATCTATGATGCATTATTTGGGGCATGTCAGTTAGATGACTACTTCCTACAGTTACAATTTCAGTCTCAGTAATAGAACTCAGATAGTTTTATAGAATTCAGGACTGTCAAATACATTCAACTCAGAATAGTACGAAACTCAGCTAGTTCCATCAGAACCTAGAATGTCAGATACAGTCACTTAGTATCAGTTGTCAGTAACTCATGTTATTAGTATTCAAACTCAGTAGTCAGTATCTTCATGAATTTAGTTACATTTACTTATTTATGTATGTATTCTCACGTTCATATTATTTAGTCAGTTAGCATAGTTCATGCATATAAACCCTTACATTCAGCCTACCTCACTTGTATACCAGTACATTTAATCATATTGATGCATTTGTGCTATGGTGTTTCATACCATAGGTTTAGAAGTACGAGCTCCATAATATCCTCAGTAGATCAGATTTCAGCAGCCAGAGTTAGCAGTGAGTCCTCACCATTCGAGGGAGATATGATTATTTATTTCATTATTTCCACCTAGTCTTTAATTGATGGAGTTAGTTGGGGACATGTCCCATCATCTCCTTATTCAGACAGTTCAGTTTAGAGGCTTTCGGACTAGATTCAAACTTCAGTATTTTTAGATGTTTATTTCAGTTTTGGTATTGTGATACCACCTTATTCGGATATGTTTTATCAGATGTTTTATTCAGTTTTTGAACTTTATGGCAAGTTTTAGCCTACTATTTATGTATTTACATGATGTTATACAGTATACATGTACAAATATCAGTCATGGGTTAACTTGTGGTCCTTCGGGGTCATGAGCACCATGTAGCATTCCGGGTACCATATTCGGGGTGTCACAAACTTGGTATCAAAGACTAAGGTTCGATAGAGTCCTAGGAAGTCTGAAAGCCACATCTAGTAAAGTCTTGTGCATGGGTGTGTTGCAAGCCACATTTATGTACATGAGGCTATGAGGTGTTTTAGGAACAATTTTCCATCTTTTAGTATTCATGCCGTGACAGTGAGAAAAATCTCAAGTTAATATCTCAGTCTAATCCGTTTCTCCCTCTTCATTTATAGAACATGCCTCCTAAAAAAAGAAACGGAAATTATCCAGCCCCTCAGCCCGTCTAAGAAGATCCCTTGGATGAACACGTTTCTCATGTAGAGTTCAGAGTTGCATTCACCACTCTTCCTAATTCAGTTGCTTCTTAGAATGAATGACCAACTATTGATTCGGCAAAACCAGTGGCCAATTCAGCTGCTGCTAAGAATCAGGACTTCACCCGAATGAATCCTCTATTCTTTTCCGGGTCTAAGATAGACGAGGACCCTCAGGAATTCCTTGATCAAGTTTAGAAGGTTACATACATCATGGGGGTTAATTCTAGTAAGAGTACTGAGCTAGTTGCATATCAGTTGCGAGATGTTGCTCACACTTGGTTCAAACAGTGGAAGTCAGAAAGGTCAGATGATGCAGGATCCATAGAATGGGAGGAGTTTGTGACCGTATTCTTAGTTAAATTCTTTCCCCAAGAGCTGAGAGAAGCTAAGGTGTTAGAATTTATCAACCTCAGGCAGGTCAACATGATGGTGAAAGAGTATTATCTTAAGTTTACTCAATTATCCAGATATGCTCCTCATGTGGTGTAGATAATAGGGCCAATATGAGTAAGTTTGTTTCAGGGGTGAATGATAGTGTGGTCAATGAATGCTGGTCCACGATGTTGAATAGTGACATAAACATAGCCAGACTTATGACCCATGCTCAGTAGATAGAAAAGCAAAATATTAAGATGAGAGAGAAGCAGAATAAGAGAGTAAGGACAGGTAGTTTTAACTTTGCTCGGCCTAAGTCTGAGGGAGGAAACCATTCTCAGTTCCATCCTAAATTATCAGTTCCTGCTCTTTCTTTAGCTAGTGTCCAGCTCTTAAGTTCAGGGATGGTAATAGAGATAGGGCGCCAGACTCTAAGTCTCAGGGCAGTGTTAGCAATGCCCGAACCTATCCCCTTTGTCAAACTTATGTCAAGCACCATCAGGGTATTTGTAGAGAGGGAAGTGGTATTTTTTTTTAATGTGGCAAGTCAGGCCACAGAGTCAGAGACTATCCTCAACCAGGTCCTCAGGGTTAGTAGAACTATTCCTCAGCTCAGTTTGGTCGCCCAAATCAGCAGGGTTCCACCTCTAGTGCTACTAGTGGTCAACGCCCAAATAGGCTTTATGCTCTCCAGTCCCACCAGGATTATAAAAATTCTCCTGATATGTTGTAGATCTTTCACTTGCATGTTTATGCTTTGCTAGATCCAGGAGATTCTTTGTCTTTTGTTACTCCTTATATAGCAATTTATTTCGAAGTCAGTACCAAAATTCTAGCACAACCCTTTTCAGTCTCTACCCCAGTGGGTAAAACCATGATAGCCCGACGGGTATACAGGAACTGTTCAATTATGATATTTTAGAAATTCACCACAGCAGACTTAGTCAAATTAGAGATAATCGATTTTGATGTCATTATCGACATGGATTGGCTTCATTAATGCTATGCCACAGTCGACTACAGAAATAGAGTTGTCCAATTTTATTTTCCAAATGAAACTATCCTAGAGTGGAGGGGTAGTACTTCAGTTTTCATAAGTCATCTTGTTTTTTACGTTCGGGCAAGGAAAATAATATCTAAGGGATGAGTCTATTATCTTGTTCATGTTAAGGACTTTACTTCTGAAACTCCCAGTCATGAATGAATATTCAAATATCTTTCTCGAAGATCTTCTAGGAATTTTTCCCAAAAGGGAAATAGACTTCGACATTGATCTTCTTCCAGATACTCAGCCTATATCAATTCCACCATATAGAATGGTACCAACAGAACTCAGAGAACTAAAAGAGCAGTTGAAAGATCTCTTAGACAAGGGATTCATCAGACCCAATGTATCACCATGGGGTGCACCAGTCTTATTCATGCACAAGAAAGATGGTTCTCTTAGAATGTGCATAGATTACCGTCAGCTTAATAAAGTCATGTTCAAGAACAAGTATCCATTTCCCAGAATTGATGACTTATTTGACCAACTTTAGGGTGCCAGTTATTTCTCAAAAATAGACCTCAGATCAGGCTATCATCAACTTAGGGTCAGAGAATGTGATATTCTGAAAATATCTTTCCGTACTCGGTATGGTCACTTCGAATTCTTGGTCATGTCCTTTGGTATAACCAATGCCACAATAGCCTTCATGGACTTGATGAACCATGTGTTCAAGCAGTACTTGGACACGTTCACCATAGCCTTCATAGATGACATCCTTGTTTACTCTTGTAGTGAGCATGATCATGCAGACTATCTCAGAATCATACTTTAGACCCTCAGAGATCATCAGTTGTTCACCAAATTTAGTAAGTGTAAATTTTGGCTAAGGTCAGTAGCATTCCTTGGTCATATCATTTCAGGTGATGGCATCAGAGTTAATCCTCAAAAGACCGAAGCAGTAAAAAATTGGCCTCGCCCTGTCTCTCCATCAGATATCAAGAGTTTATTGGGTTTGGCTGGCTATTACAGATGGTTTTTTAAGGGATTTTCTTCTATTGCATCCCTTATGTCCAAATTGACTTGGGAGAAAGTCAAAATTCAATGGTTAGATCCTTGTGAGAAGAGTTTTCAGGAGTTGAAGACTCGACTCACCTCTGCTTTAGTTTTAGATCTTCCAGATGGTTTAGATGGGCTCGTAGTGAATTGTGATGCATCTAGAGTAGGTTTGGGTTGTGTCCTCATACAGCATGGAATGGTCCTAGCCTATGCCTACAGACAGCTTAAACCCCATAAGAAGAATTATCCGACTCGTGATCTTGAGTTAGCAGCCGTAGTATTTGCCTTAAAAATTTGGAGGCATTATCTATACAGAGTTCATGTAGATGTGTTCATAGATCATTATAGCCTTCAGTATGTCTTTTCTCATAAAGATCTCAATCTTCGTTAGAGAAGGTGATTAGAGCTCTTGAAAGATTATGACATGAGTGTCCTTTATCATCCGGTCAAGGCCAATGTAGTGGCCGACGCTCTCAATAGACTGTCTATGGGTAGTGTTTCTCATGTTGAGGACAGTAAGAAGAAGTTAGCTCAGGAGGTTCATCAGCTTGCCCGACTAGGTGTCCGCCTAGTTGATTCTTTAGAAGGTAATATATGGGTTCAGAAAAGTTCAAAATCATCCCTAGTTTCCGAGGTGAAAGAAAAGTAAGATAGAGATCCCAATTTAGTCGAGTTGAAAGAGTCAGTCAAAGATTAGAAAGTAAAGGTTTTCTCCCAAGGAGGAGATGGTGTATTGCGTTGTCAGGGTCATCTGTGTGTTCTAGGTGTAGATAACTTAAGGCAATGAATTCTTGTAGAAGCGCATGGTGTGCACTACTTTATTCATCCAGGGTACACAAAGATGTACCACGACTTGCAGGAGATCTATTGGTGGAGTGGGATGAAGAGAGATGTTGCAGAGTTTGTGGCTAAGTGCTCTATATGTCAGCTAGTTAAGATTGAGCATCAGAAGCCTAGTGGGTCTATGCAGGAGTTCAGTATTCCCACTTGGGAGTGGGAAGAAGTGAACATGGACTTTGTGATAGGTTTGCCTCGTACTCGTCATCAACATGATTCAGTTTGGGTCATTATAGATAGGATGACCAAATCAACTCATTTTTTTTCCAGTCCATACCTCTTATTCAGCTGAGGATTATGCCAAACTCTATATCAGGGAGTTGGTCAGATTGAACGGTGTTCCATTATCTATTATCTCAGATAGAGGTACCCAATTCACCTCTTATTTATGGAAAGTGTTCCAAAAGGGTCTTGGTACCTAAGTTTATCTCAGTACAGCCTTCCATCCTCAGATAGATGGTCAACCAGAAAGGACCATTCAGACTTTAGATGATATGCTGCGAGAATGTGCAATTGACTTCAAGGGAGGCTGGGATGACCACTTACCTTTGATTGAATTTTCATACAACAACAACTATTATTCCAGTATTAAGATGGCTCCATTCGAAGCTCTCTATGGTAAGAGATGCATAGCTCTAGTTGGTTGGTTCGAAGTTAGTGAGCCCTCAGTTATAGGGCCTGACTTAGTATTCAATGCCTTAGAAAAAGTTCAGTTGATCAGAGAAAGACTCCGGGCTGCTCAGAGCCGACATAAGTCTTATGCAGATGTACGCAGAAAGGATATCAAGTTTGATATTAGTAATTATGTTTATCTAAAGATCTCTCCCATGAAGGGAGTCAAGAGATTCAGCAAGAAGGGAAAGCTCAGTCCCTGATATGTCGGTCCCTTCAAAATTCTCATTCATTTCGGCAAAGTAGCTTATGAGCTCGAGTTGCTTTCAGATCCATCCTTAGTTCATCCAGTCTTCCATGTCTCTTTGCTCAAGAAGTGCATAGGTGACCCAGCAGTCGTATTCCCTATTCTGAGCATAGATGTTCATAAAAGCCTCTCTTATGAAGAGATTCCAGTCGAAATCCTAGACTATCAGACTCGCAGACTGAGGAACAAAGAAGTCCTTCTAGTCAAAGTTCTTTGGAAAAATTAGTCCGTTGAGAGAGATACTCAGAAGTAGAAGCAAATATGTGAACCAAGTATCCTTAACTCTTTTCCGCTAACTCAAACTCAGCTCAAGGTAATAGTTCTCCTTAAGCTTTTCAGTTTCATGTTCAGATTTTAGTTACAAACTTGGTATCCATTTCAGGCTCAGATTTCCATTATAAACTTGGTATTAAATATCATTGCATATTCAGTCATGCATTCATATATGAGATCAGTCATATAATCATGTATCAGATATGCATTCTCTTTGTGAGAACTTTAGTTCATCAGAACACTCAGTCATGCATTCATGAATCAGTTACTCATGCATCAGATATGCATGTCCAGTATGTATATATTCAGTTTATCAGTCATGTTCGTCATGAAATCATATTTCAAGTTGTTTATGTTCAGTATGTGTTTCAGTTTATTATTTCTCCCCTCTCAGTCAGTCTCATTCGAGGACGAATGTTCCCAAAAGGGATATATTGTAAGACCCCATAAAATTCTAAGTTAAATTAAGCTCCTTAAATCTCTTTAGAAGGTCCAACACTTAGAATATTTTAGCTAAGTGTTCAACACTTAGTCTCATTTTAAGCCTCCGAACTTTGGGGAATTATTTGATGACCTTCCCGACCTTTGTTTATCGATTTTCAAGTTGCGTCATGATGGGGCAAGTCAATAGTACATAGTGGGTGAGTTTCAGACTTTTTGAAATCCACTTAGGGCATGTTTGGATTTTAAAATAGTAGCACCACATAATTAGCATGCGGCGCACACTCCAATTCACCCCTGGGGAGGTGCAGTGGAGCATGCGGTGTACGCTCCATCCCAAAGCACTGGAGCATGCGACGCACGCTCCATCGCACGCTGCCAGAATTTTTAGCTTCTAGCTCACCATATTTGAGCACTAAATGGTCATTTTCCCACACCTATATAATCTCATAAACATGGGATTTAACTATTTTGAAGCCAAAATATTGTTGTTTCTCTCAAAATTCATCAAGAACAAGCTAGGGTTTTCAATTGGGGATTCAAAATAAAATAAATTCCATGTTCATTGTCTATTCAGAAGGGAGTAGAAATTAGCACCGAGTGAACCCAAGGATGGGAACTCACCTGTTATTAGAGGGTGTAATTCCTGGAAGCAATCCTTGCATTCCAGAACTACGTAGCCAGCATAGGTTGAGACATCATAACCTGTTATATCAGGGTAGATGAGGTGGCTTAACCTATTGTATAAGGCCCCCACCGTTCTCATGAGAGTAACCTGTTATATGGCGGTCACTCACAGCTTGTTCTTACTAGTGGCGCGGTATTTTCACCTTTCCAATTGGGGTTACAGATAGGTCACTCACCTATGATGTATTATTTGGGGCATGTCGGTTAGATGAATACTTCCCACAGTTACCGTTTCAATCTCAGTAATAGAACTCAGATAGTTCTAGAGAATTCAGGAATGTCAAATATAGTCAACTCAGAATAGTACGGAACTCAACTAGTTTCATCAGAACCTAGACTATCAGATACCGTCACTCAGTATTAGTTGTCATTAACTCATGTTATCAGTATTCATACTCAGTAGTCAGTATCATCACAAATTCAGTTATAATTACTTATTTATGCATGTATTCTCACGTTTATACTATTCAGTCAGTTAATATAGGTCATGCATATAAACCCTTTCATTCAGCCTACTCACTTGTATACCAGTACATTCAATCATACTGATGCATTTGCACTATGGTATTTCATACCATAGGTTTAAAAGTACGAGCTCCAGAGCATCCTCAGTAGTATTTCATACCATAGGTTTAAAAGTATGAGCTCTAGAGCATCCTCAGTAGATCAAATTTCAGCAGCCAGAGTTAGCACTGAGTCTTCATCATTCGAGGGTGATATGATTATTTATTTCATTATTTCCTCTTAGTCTTTAGTTGATGGAGTTATTTGGGGACATGTCCCATTAATTTCTTATTCATACAGTTTAATTTAGAGGCTTTCAAACAAGATTCAGACTTTAGTATTTTCAGATATTTATTTTAGTTTTGGTATTATGATACCACCTCATTCAGATATGTTTTATCAGATGTTTTATTCAGTTTTTGAACCTCATGGAAAGTTTTAACCTACTATTTCTGCATTTTACATGATGTTATGCAGTATACAGGTACAGATATCAATCATGGGTTAGCTTGTGGTCCTTCGGGGTCATGAGCACCGTATAACATTTTGGGTACTAGATTCAGGGCTTTACAAACAATCTAATAACAACCGCAATACTTAGTTAACACGATATTCCCTATGGTATTTGACACCCAACCTTGTTGGGTTCTATATTTGACAGTGACCACTTACTGTCTCGTAAGAATAATGGTCAATCGGCACGCCATCCTAATCTTGATGATGATGATTTGGGAGATGATGACTTGTTGGATCCTTCCAACCCAAGGCATGCAGAGCATGCAACTGCTCCAGTGAATCATAATGTAAATAGAAATCGTCCCTTCCGGGCGAGGCAGGATTGCCAACCTGTGCAGTTTGATCTTAATGACGATGAGGATGGAATTGATGGAGTAGGTGCAATTGGAGCTATTATTCCTCTACCTCTAGCATCCACAGCTAAGTTTAATATTACCAGCACAATGATTCAACTCCTTTATCTAAAGGGGTTATTTAGTGGTTTACCAGGAGATGATCCTAACATGTATTTGGTGAACTTTATCACCATTTGCAAGTCTTTTGATAACCCAGGAGTGGGATAGAATGCCATCCGCTTGCATTTATTTCCATTTTCTCTATCTGGGGAGGTAACACGATGGCTTAATAGTCTAACTCCTGATTCTATAACCAACCGGAGGTAGTTGAAAGAGGCTTTTCTAGAAAGGTTCTTTCCACCTTCCTGGAGGGTACAGTTGAGGGATGAGATCAGCAACTTTTGGTACTTTCCAACTGAAGCTCTTCACGAGACCTGGGAGAGGTTTAAAAAGAAGCTAATGCTGTACCCAAATCATAATATGACTGATATTCATTTGATGGAAACTCTCTATAGGGCCTTAAACTCTATTAGAAAGCCAGTCGGGGATAATACTGTAGGTGAATCATTTGTGGATCTCACTTTTCAAAAAAACTCATAAATACTCGATAGGATGAATAAGCAAAGTAGATCTTGGTATACCAGGGATTCTGTGGTAGAAAGCCCTACTGTGTCTGTTGGTATGACTGAAGAACAACGCAAAAAAGTGGAGGAACGTGATTAGGATATGGCATATTCGAAGACGCAGATGGATTTGCTGACTAAGCATCTATTGTCTGGAAAAATAGAGAAGGTGAAAGTTATTGCATCCCAAGGTAGAGCTGATTCTGATTTAGAAGAAAAAGTAAACTATCTAAATAATCAAAGGGATTTTCCGAGGCAATAGCCAAGGAAATTAAGGTCGGAACTATTACGAGAAGGCTGGTTACAAAGATAGGGACCAAGGGAATTGGATACAAAAATGATAGAAGTGGACTATATGTATTTCCTGGAAGCCGAGATAATACTGCAACAAACTCGAGCAAAATATCCACGGAGGAAATAATGGAGAAGCTATTAAAGGGAGTTGAGGCTACCAACTTGGGGTGACTACTATGAAGAGTGATTTATCTTCTATGAGTCAGTTGGTAAATTCACACTCAACTTCTATCAAACAGTTAGAGCAGCAAATAAGCCAACTCTCAACAGCATTGAATCAGAGAAAAAGGGGAACATTGCCAAGAGATATAGTTCATAATCCTTGTAATGATGGCTCTTACATGGTAGTTACCACATGAAGTGGTAAGGTATTACCAGGCCCTTCTATGGGAAAAGCTATGATTGAAGATGTGATTGAAGAGGATGTTGATCATGAAGAAAATTATCCAGTAGAGTCTAAGAAACTAGATGGTATTAATATTTTTTCTAATCATCAGCAAGTTGATGAGTTAAAAAAATAGAAAGACAAGGAGAAGGAAGCAGTGGCGACTACTCTCCCAAAACCACCACCTCCCTTTCCTCATAGATTAAAGAAAAAAGCTCATGATACAAAGTTTAGTAAATTCATGGCAATGTTAAAGCAGTTGACTATAAATATGCCTTTAGTAGAGACATTAGAGCAGATGATTGGGTATGTTAAGTTCATGAAAGACCCAGTGACGAAGAAAAGAGTAGTTAGTTATGAACCAGTAGATAATTTTCATCACTGTGGTGATATATCAACAAGGTCTTTGGTGCAAAAGAAAGTAGACCAGGAGCATTCATGATTCCTTGTACTATCAGGTCTCTTGATTTTGCCAAAGCTTTATGTGATCTGGGTGAAAGCATCAATCTGATGCCGCTGTCTATAAGAAATTGGGTCTGGGGATCCTACACCCACAAACATATGGCTAGTGATGACGGACAGGTTGGTGAAGTGGCCAGTGGGGATATTATATGATGTGTCAATAAAGGTGGGTAGCTTTATATTTCCTGCAGATTTTGTTATTCTAGATTGCGAGGTAGATTTTGAGAAGCCCATAATCTTGGGTCGACCTTTTCTTGCAACCGGGAGTGTGCTTACCGATTTGTGAGCTAATGATCTCTTATTTAAGCTTAATGATGATGTGGTTTAGTTTGATGTATACTAATCTATGAAGCAGCATAAGGAAATAAGTGTGTTCTCTATTATTGATGTCTACTATGAGGATGAGCAGGAAGTTTCGATTAAAGATAAATTTGTTGTTGAGCCCTTAGCTGCAGTCTTTATGAATTTTGATAGTGAAGGTATTGAAAATTATGAGGAGACTATTTGAGCTTTGACTGGATTGGGATCATATTCTTATGCTCAAAGAAGCTGGATCTAAATCTTGAAATCCACCCAACACCACCGGCTAAGCCTCCGATTGAAGAGCCACCGGTGTTGAACTTGAAAGAGCTACCAGGCCATCTACGGTATATGTTTCTGGGTAGTGGAAATACCTTACCTATGATTATTGCATTTAATTTGGGTGAGCAGTAGGTGGAGGCACTTATTTCATTGCTTTGGAGGTACAAAAGGGCAATAGGCTGGATTATTACAGATATTATTAGCATTCCTCTAAGTATTTACACTCATAAGATTCACCTTGAAGAAGATTGCACACCAACCATTAAGCACCAACACTATCTTAACCCACTATGAAAGGGGTGGTTAAGAAGGAGATCATCAAATGGCTTGATGCAGGAGTTGTACATCCCATTTCTGATAGTAGGTGGGTAAGCCCTATTCAATGTGTGCCCAAGAAAGGGGGCATGACTGTTGTAGAAAATGAGAAAAATGAGTTGATTCTGCTCAAGCCGGTGACTGGGTGGAGAGTTTGCATGGACTATTGCAATCTTAACTCGTGGACTTTGAAAGACCACTTCCCGATGCCTTTTATGGATTGTGTAATGCACCCGCTACCTTTCAACGGTGCATGATGTCTATATTTTCTAATATGGTCGAAGACACCTTGGAGGTTTTTATGGATGACTTTTCAGTGATTGGTGATTCATTTGAGCTTTGTTTGGTAAATTTGAGTAGGGCCTTACAGCAGTGTAAGAAGTTTAATCTTTTTCTTAATTAGGAGAAATGCCACTTCATGGTGAAGGAGGGTATTGTCCTTGGGCACAAAATTTCAGCCAAGGGGATCGAGGTCGACTGAGATAAGGTTGAGGTTATTGAGAAGCTACCACCTCCCATTTCAGTAAAAGGGGTACGGAGTTTTCTTTGTCACGCGAGCTTCTATCGGAGATTTATAAAGGACTTCTCAAAAGTTGCAAATCCACTTTGCAAACTTTTGGAGAAGGAGGCTAAGTTCAATTTTTATAATGAGTGCATGGACGCATTTGAATTCCTTAAAGGGAAATTAGTTAATGCTCCTATTATTGTTGCACCGGATAGGTCAAAATTATTTGAGATTATGTGTGATGCAAGCGGTGTTGCACTTGGGGCTGTACTTGGCCAAAATAGGGATAAGTGTTTCATCCCATCTATTATGCAAGAAAGGCCTTAAATAGCGTTCAAAATAACTACACTGTTACTGAATAGGAACTCCTTGCAGTTGCTTATACTTTTGAGAAGTTTCGGGCTTACCTATTAGGTACCAAAGTGGTGGTGGTGCACACAAACCATGCTTCCTTGAGATATTTGATGGGAAAGAAGGATGCAAGCCGAGATTAGTCATATGGGTATTTCTTCTCCAAGAATTTGATTTTGAAGTCAAAGATAGGAAGAGATGTGAGAATCAAGTCGCAGACTACTTGTCCAGACTAGAGGGAGGTCAAGAACTTGAGGATGGGCTAGAAATTGATGATGCATTTCCAGATGAGGAAATCTTGGATCCTGTGTTAGAAAGAGTGTCGTGGTATGCAGTCTTTGTAAACTATGTGGTGAGCAAAGTTATTCCATAGAACCTTTCATTCCATCAAAGAAAGAAGTTTCTTCATGATGTGACACATTACTTCTGGGATGAGCCATACTTGTTTCGGCGCTGTGCAAATAATATTATAAGGAGGTGTGTCCCAGAAGTAGACATGCTGAACATTTTGGAAACTTTCCATGCCTCTCCGATTGGAGGTCACCATACAGGTGACCGGACTGCTAGGAAAGTGCTACAAAGTGGATACTACTAGCTGACTTTATTCAAAGATACTTTTGAATTCGTGCAGAGATGCGACCAATGCCATCGCCAAGGGTCAATCTCCAAGCACCACGAAATGCCTTTGACCGAAATGATGGAAGTGGAGTTATTTGACGCCTGGGGCATCGACTTTATGGGGCCATTCTTGAGATCATATGGGATAAAATACATTCTAGTTTCTTTTGATTATGTATCAAAATGGGTTGAGAACGTCGCTTTGGCTGATAACGAAGGGAAAAGAGTGGTTACATTCCTTAAAAGGAACATTTTCTCTCGATTTGGGGTGCCACGCACCATTATAAGCGATGGTGGATCTCACCTTTGCAACCGAGTATTTAGAGATGCCTTAGAAAAGTATGGTGTTAAGAAACACAAGGTAGCAAATCTATACCACCCATAAACTAGTGGGCAAGTGGAGATTTTGAATAGAGAGATCAAAGCCATACTTGCTAAAATAGTGAATGCTAGTAGACAAAATTGGTCTAGAAAGCTTGATGATGCCTTAAGGGCATACAGAATGGCTTTAAAGACACCCATCGGTATGTCACCATACCAATTAGTGTATGGTAAAGCATGTCATTTGCCAATTGAATCTGAGCGTAAGGTACTGTGGGCACTTAGGAGGCCGAATTTGAATTGGAGTAAGGCAGTGCAGTTGAGATTGGGATAGCTGAATGAGATGGATGAGTTCTATCTCAGTGCATAAGAATGGGCATATCTTTACAAAGATAAGATGAAGAAGTACCAAGACCAGATAATTGAAAAAATGGAATTTCAAAAGGGCGATTGGGCGCTTCTCTTTAACTCCAGACTGAAGCTGTTTCCAGGTAAGCTTAAATCAAAATGGTCGGGCCCATTCCAAGTTAACTAAGTCTACTCATCTGGAGTAGTTGAACTTACAAATAAGGATGGAAGTTTCTTCAAGGTGAATGGGCAGTGAATAAAGTTGTATATCGATCCAATAGACTCAATAAAGTACATCGCTACTATCTATCTCGATGAAGTTTGAGCAATCGAGATAACTAAGTCGTGCCGGTATATTAAATCAGACGCTAGTAGGAGGAAACCCACCAAGTGTTGTTGTAGTCATAGTTAGAATTTATTTGTGCTTTTGTGCAATATGATGTGTTTGTGAAGTTTGAAGGACTAAAACTGCAGAAAGAAAGGATTTCTATAGTTGAAAAGGGAGTTAACGGTAGAATCAATAGACTGTCAGGGATTCGACGGACCATTACTTCACCCATCAACCCGATGCTGAAAGTCAAGTTCACTAGAATGAGTTGACGAATAATTCGATGGACCTTTGAATCAATGACGAACCATCAACCAAGACGTCATAGCAAACAGAATTGCATTGTCTCTGGTAAACCACAACGGCCAACCTGGTGGACCGTAGCAAACCTGACATCCCATCAGGTTAGACGTCAAGGAATACCTAAAGGTATTTCTAAGGTATTTGGGGCTGGTCCAGACTGAGTCTGGTAGGCTGGAGGCTTGGTGACCCTCATCTCATACTTTGAGTCATCTTTTGATTTCTCAATATCCTGTTTATGCGTATCCTGAACTGTGTTATCAACCCCCCAAATCAAAGGCACACCTGTCTACCTGCATAACTCTGTGATCAAACAAGGGTATGGTTGTGAACTTTCCACTTTATGGGCCGTCACAAATATTTCATCAAAAATAATCTGGCCGAAATCAATTTTCAGCCCTGAGATCAAACTAGAAACAAGCACAGCCCTGTGACTATTCAAGTTTGCATCACTACCTATTGGCATCAACCTCAATCGAATCACAGCCCACCAAAACTTAGATCTTAATCTAAGGGAAGAATTTGCTATGCACTCATATAGGTTTGTTGCCCAGGAGGGATTACCACCATTAGTCAACAACCCAGACAACTAAGTTCTCTGAGTATATGTGGAGGTTAGTCGGTATTCAATATCAGGAACAACAGGTGGAGCTTCACATTTCAAGCCGTTTGTTGATCAAATTATTGTAGAAGCAATCCGTTTGTTGCAAAACATTCAGTAGAGGATGGACCATATGGAAGAACGTATCAATAAAAGGCTAGATACAATGTCCATTCCCGACTTGGCCAAGTTCATGGTGGATTTTAAACAGGAACAAGATGACATAGCAAAGTTAAAGAACAAACAATCTCAGCAGCTTATTTTTTACCCAACCCTGGTGATAAGTGATGGAGATAAAGGGATCATTGATTTGATGGAAAAACCATTAAAAGAAAAAGTAAATAAACAAGTCGATGAGAGCGTAGAAAGAAACACAGCTAGGACAAGAAAAAGAAAAGAAATTACGTCGGAATAAAGAGAGTTATATGACATGAAAAAAGCTGCAAGAAGGTCAAGGAGAGATGAAGAGAGAAGAACGAAGAAAGTAGAAGATGCATCTGCTGGTGTATCTACTAGTTCTGCCCGAGCTAGAGGGGTCGGTTCATACCCTGGTCGGGATGTGATCCTTTCGATTCCATAGGATGAGTTTATGAGTACCCCTACCACCATAGGGTCAACGTTACAACAGGTGAGCATACTGGAGCCTCACCATATTTCACAGATGCCTCAGATGAATAAGAGGCATTACAAGTATTTCTCCTCCTCTATACTTCAATTTTATGCATTTGAGGACAAAGCATGTATTTTTCTGTGAGAGTGTACTTGTACCACGTGGGTTTTTGTTGCCGATGTTGTTTTCCTTCTGTGTGCTATTTAGGAGAACCGACATACTTAGGATTGTATTTTCTTTTCTTAGGTTGTGATGTAAATATCTGTTTGTTAATGTTTATTTATAAAAGTGTCTTTTATTTTAGCACCTTGTTGTGTATATGGATGATAAATGATGTTGGTATAAGGATATGGAAAATGTTTGTGTGATTGTTTACTTCTGTTTTCTAGCATATGTGAGGTACCTTTAGTGAATTTATAATTAGCATTAACATGTAAGATAAGCATGACATGTGATGGAAATCTTAAGAGCAGTAGAATGAGTTTGACTCAGTTGCCTGTGTGTGCGAGTATTTGTGTTAGTACTTGCATAGTGCAGTACCTAGAACTTGCCTTGTTCATTGATGTTGTTTTGTGGTTGATGAAACAAGAAGTGATAGAAGGACGTCTTGTACTTTTAGTCCACTTAACCAAAATAATTAACCCTACGAAAAAGATTTTTCCATTTTTTGAACCCTTTTTTGATCTTGTATTAATTTTTATTCATTACCAATAACTCTAATTAACTCTCTTTAGGTTGTTAACACCTAACTCTGACCCCGGTCCGATATTGGACATTGTGTACCTAAACTTAGGCAAAACACCTAAGTAGAGGGTGGCTATTGTTTGTATGTTAACTACCTAATGAAAAGTTGGTTTAGAGCTTAGTTTAAAGCATCTAGCCCTGGTCTATCCAAGACATTATAAACCTTCACTGACTGCATCAACATAAGTTAAAGGTGGTTGATGCTTGTTTCTTTGTAAAAAAAAAGAAAAAGAGGGGATTATGGTAAAGTGTAAATGAATGAGATAAATGTAAGTGAGCTAGTACAAGGGAAAAGAAAGTTAAATCATAATGTTGAGTCATTTTCCCAAAAAATTTCCTTACCTATCCTGAGGACTCATTATAAGTCTAGAAAAGACCTGCTTGATCTTGGCAAGTCAACTAAAAGAGAGTGTTAGATGACAAGGGCAAGCCTATGGTTATGGACACTATGTTAGTAACTTCTTTGATGAGTGTGAGAGTTTTTCTTTGTATCCACAAATCATAATGAGTGGTGGATTTTATTGGCTATGAGGAAAACTTGAGCTATACTTAGTTTGCTGATCTCTGTGGGATATGATATCCATGTTTGTGTGTGTGCTATATTATAATCAATGCCGGTTGTAGATCCTGATGTGTTGAGCCCATATGAGTAAAATGACAAGTGAATGGTTGCGTGGAGTCTGATTCAATAATTGATTGCTTGTCATTGTGTTATTCATGTATGCAATTTGGTGCTGAGTTGCTTGAGGACAAGTAATTGTCTTAAGCTAAGGGTGTTGATGTTCTGGCTTTTGACAGAATATTTTACATCTTTTTCAAGAAATAATTGTACGTTTTCAAGCAACTACTGTTGTATTTAATACTGGATTTTAGTGTTTTCACGTTAAGGAGTTGACCAAAGTAGAAAAATGGAAAAGGAGCAGATAGAGGCTTTTGATGGGCAAACCGGTAGACCGTCGGGCATGCGACGGACCGCCAAAGTGACCGTCAGGCCAAAACAGAAAGAAGAAGTTGAGTGGCCTCTACGATGGTCCAAGTAGCAAACCGTCAAGCCTTCGGCGGGCTGCCAACTTGGCTGTCAGGCTAATATAGAACTTAGAGATCTTGAGGATCAAGTGACGGTCCATGCTACAGGCCGCCGGACCAGCGCCGGAACAGCGACGGACCACTGAGCCAGCGTCAACCCCTAATAGAACATGACATTTTTGGATGCTCAGTGACGGTCCACTCGATGAACCATCAGTCTACAAATGGGCAGTCGATGTGACCGTCAACTTAGACACGACTTTTTCTAAGTTCAAATTTTAAATACTCTGTACCTGGGAACATATAAATGCCAAGTTTAGGTTTTATTTTATTATCTTTGATCATTTTTTCCAACTTTGAACATCATTGTAAGCGGTATTTTCTGAGGAACAACTAGAATTGTGGATCTAAACATATTATTCATACTTTCTTCTGAAGATTCAAGAACAAATCTGTGATTCCTTGAAAGTATTTTCTGAATCTATTTATGAGAAATACAATGACTCTTTCTCGTTCTTCTATGGAGATGTGTGGCTAAGCTCCCATAACTAGGGTTATGGAAGCCTTGATGTGAATAGTTGATTTGGGTTGTGAATGTACTTGAGTTCTGTGTGTAATCGATCTTAGATAAACCCTTATTCACTTTAATGACTTTTATTGGTTTCAAACTTGAAAGGTGAGCCTAATAACATCACTTGTTCAAATAGAAAAGTGTCTATTGGGAAAAGAAAGGGTTTACATGGAATCTAAAGGTTTTAACCTTTGTATTAAAGGAAGATGCCTTAATGGGATTGACCTACATGAGAAAATATTTGAATAATCAATACATTCCTTAAGTTTGAGAGAATTAAAGGATAAAACTATCCATTTCGGTTGAGAAACTAATGGGTAAACAATAGGATTCAATTACTCTTACAATTGAAGTTATTAATTTGAACTCAAAGATGATTCACAACTCCAGCTGTTTAAGCATCTTGGTAACCATAACTCTAGTTTGTTTAATCTCATTAAATTACCATTTACAAAGGAATCACTAGTTGGAAAAACTCTGTTATAGTTATTTAGATATAATTCATAAATCAAAACCCCCTTTTCTCTGGAATCTTTGATCAACAGTCTGATTATAACAACAATACTTAGTGAACACGGTATTCCCTGTGGGATTCGACACCCAACCTAGTTGGGATCTATATTTGACAGCGACCACTTACTCTCTCGTAAGAGAGGTATAATTTAGACGTATCACTTATGACTTATGGTATTCACTCTCCACCACCTGGACCTTGTTATTCAAGGCTTTTATACACTGGTCAGCTTACGACTAGTCATTATGAGTCATAATCAGAACTTACGACTTGTATCATTCTATGACTTTACCTCTCAATGGTAACTCAAGTTTCTATTCTCTTTACAATTGCTCCTCATGACTTCTAGCCACATCTTATGATTTGTATTCTCCAGTCATAGCCACTCTTCACTTGGCTTCTCGATTTGACTCTTGTTACCATCTTTCTTCTGCCGGATGATGATTTGATGACTCATAAGCTAGACTTGTAAGATGGTTAGTTTTCTTCATTTTTAGGACTTCTTCTTGTATTTTTCATTCCAAAACAAATGTTAACCTGTTTCACATGCACAACACACAAAACCCCATCATATCTGCCAAAAAAACCTAAGTCCAAGCATAAATTCCTTGTTTAAAGCATTGAATATGCCATGTTTCTACGGCACATCAACACCCTCAACTTAAACTTTTGCATGTCCTCAAGCAAACCAAAAATCAAAACTACTAACACACCGATGCTTAAATAGGAAGATCCTAAGATACCTATAACAATGACTTTTTTTTAAAATTCATTTATCAATATTTAACTACCCCTCCTAGTTTTAATTTTTCAAGAATCCAACTATGTATATCAATTTGGTACACAAAGTGACAAAGGAATCCAATGTTGGCATTACATTAGTAACATACAACCAGACATAGACACAAATCACACTAACCAAACAATCTAGAAGCCTAACAACATAACCATTGTACACTCACAATCAAAGAAATCTTATTCACTCTATTTAGATCAATAATTTTATTCAAGGATATTTCAAAAGATGCTCTCGCTCACAAAGAAGTTTCGATTGGTGTATACAAAATACCATAGGCTTTCCCATATGATTTTTTCCTGAGTTTTTGGACAGTCAGGGTAGGATCACTATAGGACTTTATTCAGCTTGTAACATAGGTTTAAGGCTTGTATGGTATCTTTTTGGGATTTTTCAGTGAATAAGCCTCCTTAACACTATGATTTATTTGGGGTCCACTTATTTTCAAACTTTTTCTTCATTTTATTTTTACCTTTATTTTTACCTTCTTATTTTAAAGCACATTCAGGTTAGGTGTGGTTTTCTGATACATTCTTTTTCAATTTTTTCTTTTATTTTTTTATTTCTTTTTTTCTGCTTTTATATTTTTTTCTACAACACCCATCCCTACTTTATTTTATTTTTTTATTTTTCCCTTTCTTCATACCCACTTTAACTTACGTACTTGTATGCTAGCAACCCTCAACTTAGGTGATTTGCCTCAGTTGAGATGCACAGTGTCGAAGGTGGACCATGGCCAAAACAGGTTCATTGTAAAAAAAGGAAGGGTGAAAGGTGAAACCAAGAATTTAGTTTATTAAGGCTCAAAAAGTAGGATCAAGGTGGAAAATTTAAGCTCGAGTGGACTCAAAACAAAAATGGCCTATGATCATCTCATAGTTGACTATCCTAAACCCTAGGTAATAGAAACCAGGAAGGTTCTAGATTTCATAGACACCGGGATCTAGGTAACGCCTTACACACATCGTACAGGATCATACTGTTAGTTACAGCTTCTCTAGATATGCAATTTTTTTCTATAATTGTTCTATCCCTAATTCTAATACCATTATTAGGTTCACAGTCATCCCTCGTGCATACACACATCACACAATCAACAAAATTTTAGGAGGGGTATTAATTATTTAACATACTTATTCAAAATCAAACAAGTTCAGCATAATTATTCAAAACTATGTATAATGATGCAATTACAAATTTTATTCCTATTTTCAACATCACACAACACACAAAATAACAAAAAGAACATGTTGGTTCTCACTTTCAGATTGTGGCCAGCGGGTTTCAAAATGCGGCAACCCTAACTCGCAACAACTATGGTCCATCACCACACCCTAAATAAAACCTATGTAGCATATTCAGTGCATCTAGCAATGTAATACAGGGATCAAGGACATACCTAGGTTCTCTAGGTGACTGCTCAAACCAAATCAGCACGGGAACCTCAGATCAGGCCCCGCTCTCATCAACAGTAGTCCTATCAGATGTCGGGGTTGTCTCTGTAGTAGTGGCACCGGTTTTGGTCAGTGCGTTCAATGGAACATTTTATTTTAGGGCTGTGTCACTTCCCCTCTCACTATTTGTGGTTGGTCTCAAACTATCGACACCAACTACTATACTCAGACCCTTACCTACCAGTCCTTCTCACTTTGTACATTTGCTTACTTTTCCTTTTTCAAATTTTCTTTTTTAATGCTTTGGCTTTTTTTATTTCTCTCTCTATTCTTATCCCACTAGAATACTCCAAATATTTTCAACCTCAACCTCAGGCCCAACCTCCATCATAATAGGTGCTGGAACAAATAGCCTGTCGTATAAACCATTGACGAGATTCTTTAGCTCAGATACCATAACCCTTATCTCCATAATGTCAGGGTTTTGACCACTTCCTAACTAACGTGTCATTCTATGATCAAAAGTATCTAATCTTTCCTGGATTCTCCGAATTTGTTATTCCATCTTGTTTTTAACCCAGGGTTGCACACTATTCTCCGTTAATTTTACCTTTGCTTTGATAGTTCCCAACCTTTTTATAATGTCATTTAAAATGGTCTGGGAAAGAATCACTTACCCTTATGGTGCGGATCTGGATGATGCTAGGCGAGGTGGTATAAAATGTGTAGGGGGAGGGGTACTGGCTGTACCCGCTATATTAAATGGTTGTGGCTCAATCTGCACACCTTCACTTATGGTGTCACCTGTCTTATTCAACCCTATATATTTAGAATTTACACCTTGGTTTCTAAAAATTTCAACTACCATTGCATTTTTATGGCTTGCTTGCCTGGCCATGAGGTTCACTGCAGCTCTAATCAACCCCAAATCCATAATAGTTGTCAGCTCAATGAATTTATCAATTTTAGGTAGTTCTGATACTCTTGATGCCAAGTAAATCTGCATTAATAAATAAGGGAATGCCAGAATTACCTTCTCTATGCCCACAACTCTATCATGTAACTCTCTTACAATGAATTATGTGATGTCAAACTCGTATCTAGCCATAAGTCCTGCTACCAATGGTGCATGGACTAAAATAAGTACATTGTCCCCAATAGTGGGACACAACCTATGTCGAGCCAACTTTTACCAAGCCTTTTCATTAAAATTTAGGGTCTTTTTCATAATCTGCTGTAAAGGCACTCCTGGTCCACCTATTACCCAACTTTATTCTTCCCAGTTTCTAGTGATAATGCTCGCTATCCATCTGAAGTGCATCATCTTTTTAACCGACCCCATATGCTTCTTTGTAACTCTTCGCATTTCATCCATGTGTTAATCAATCTCTGTTGTGTTTACTGGCCGTTGCAAATTTGAACCACGTAAAAACCTAGAGATAGTTCTGGGAGAAATGTTTACACGAACTCCATGAATTGTTAAAGATGTAACTGGATACCACCCCTCCACAAGTTTCCCTGAGGGTATTGTCTCTTTAGCTTACCTTTTTATGTAATATAAATTCCGGCACTAGAGCAGGACTAAACTTTTCTGGTACTGTAGTCCTCTACTAGAACTTGTACTGCTAAAATCTAGCCTCAAATTTAAACATTTCAGACATGCCTAAAGTTATCAGTCTTGGTTTTGGGTATATCCCTATTTTTGTATTTCCTGTAGTTGGGTTATCTCCAACTCAAAATTATATGTTTCCTGCATGCCGGGGTACCCCCACCATTTAATGATGGGCATCAGAGGATTTTTTATGGATAAAGTAATTTGAGGTGGGTCTTGCATGTCAATAGGGGTTATGTCCTCCTCAGTCTCACTCACATTCTCTGATTCTACCTCGTAGGAGCTTGAGTCTCCCTCACTTGCATCACCTTTAGATCCTACTTCTTCATCATCATTGTCATCCTCATAAGATAATGGTGAGTGCGGAGGGGAAGTACTCAGATTTTTTATTCTAGGTCCTCTTGGAAGTGTGTCCTCAGGAGTGACGACTTTTTTCCCCGAGGCCATTTTTACCCTTGGGCCTGCTTTCCCTTTCAGTGGGTATTATATGAGGTAACCACTTGACTCATCGGTTTCCTTATTTATCAGCTGATAATCAGACTTTGGGGTCAGTTTCTTCTTGGTGGTGTTCTTTGATGAGTCACCTTTATGAGTCATTAGTACCTGTGTACATACACTTGTTAGTGATTACTAAGGAAAGAAAAGAAAAATAAGAAAATTTGGTGTCAGTGTGTATGTTCTATTCATGTTATGAATTGCGGGTATGAGTTGTATACACTGGTTATGACTCATATGAATGAGTCATAAGATATACAGAAGGTAGATCAGTGTTTACTAGTTAGGTTACAAGTCCTCCTAGCGAGTCCTAAGGTTATCTTATGACTCATTACTAATACTCGTAAGCTAACCAAAAATATTTTGTCCTATTCTTGTCTCCTCAGTCATTACAACTTCTAGTTATGAGTCGTAGGGATTGTTTACGATTCACATAGCTGAGTCATAATGATACCAGAACCTACACGCTTTAACTCCTCTATGTAATCAATGGTTACAAGTCTCATAACGACTCGTTATATGTAGTTATGAGTCGTTTGGAGACCTTATCCATTGTAAAATAGGAGTTTAGATTGAATTGGTTCAAATATAAGAACCCCACATTTTACCCTCAATGCACATCATTACCACCCTACATTTATCTAAAAACACACAATAAAAGTACCAATTTCAAGTTCTCTCCCATTAGTACCTTTTGAAGTTAAATTTTAAGAAATAGGGTTCAGTTTTTCACATACACACATATTTAGCTTTAAGAAATTCTAAAACCTCAAACCATTTTTTAGATTTAACTTGAAACAAAAAGTTTTTAAGACAAAAAACTTACTTGGTTTATTGAGGTTATAGGTTTCTTGAGTTCACCAACTTATTGAACCCAATGCTTGATGAATTTTTGAAGTTTGGGAGAAACCAACTAAACGATTTATATTTTGGAGTGATTTTGTGTTCTTGGATCTTAGAAATTAGAAACAATGTAGGTAGTTCTCATTTGGGATATCGAGTACCCGATTCGGGTGCCTTATATTATTTTACATGTAAATCTGGGCTGAGTTGACCCACAACCCTTGACCTTATAAGTCTGGTTACGAGTCATGTGTATGACTCGTAACGAATGCTCACGGGTTTCTTGATCCCTTCGTAAAGAGTTGGAACTTTACCTAGTTCTATAGTCATTACGACTCAAGGTGATGAATCATAACCATAGGTGACGACTTATTCTGAGAGTCGTAAGAACTCGAGAAACTTTTTTCCTGGATATGATTTAAGGTCCAAATCCTTATGACTCCTTCTCATGAGTCATAATGTTAAGTTTTGACTCGTGAAGAGTTCGTATGACATGAATTTAAGAATTTTTGGCTCTCTTTTGCAATCTTTAACCCTTCACATTGAACACATTAATTAACCTATAAATTATTAAGTACAAAACATGGGTTGCCTCCCACACAACGCTTGATTTAACATCACATCACGATGTGTCTAAGTTGGATTCTAGAATTCACCAACTATCCTCACGGGTTGCCTCCCATGCAACACTTGATTTAACGTCGCGGCATGACTCAAATTTCCTTGGTTATTCTGACTTTACTAAGGTCTATTTCAAAAATCATCATAATTTCCTCAATGTTACCCATATAGTGCTTTACCCTTTGACAGTTCACTTTGAAGGGTCTTCTCCATTACACTTTAATTCCAAATCACCATATGGAAATACTCTTGTTACAGTAAATGGACCATACCACCAAGACTTTAACTTACCTGGAAACACACGAAGTCTTGAGTTGTAGAGCAATACCTGATCACCTTTATCAAATATCCTTTTCTCAATTTTGCAATCATGATGAAACTTCATATTCTATTTGTAAAGTGCAGAACTCTTATAAGCACGGAGTCATAATTCAGCCAACTCATTCATCTTATTCCTCCTTGACTTTGTTGCATCCAGCCACTCAAAATTCAGTTTCTTCAATGCCTATAATGCTTTATGTTCGAGTTCAACAGACAAGTGACATGCCTTTCCATATAGTAAATTATAAGGAGAAGCACCAATGGTGGTCTTAAAGGTTGTACAAGAAGCCCATAATGCATCATCTAGTTTTCTTGACCAATCGATCCTATTGGCATTAACTGTCTTCGCCAAAGTGGACTTAATTTCTCTATTAGACACCTCTATATGTCTACTAGTCTATGGATGATAAAGTATTGCCACTTTGTTCTTCACTCCATACTTCTCAAACAGACTCTTAAATAGTCGATTACAGAAATATGACCCACCATCACTAATGATTGTACGTGGTGTGCCAAATTGAGAAAAGATATATTTTTTAAGAAGGAAGTAACACTTCTTCATTCATTATTGGGGAGCGTAACTAATTCCACCCATTTAAAGACATAATCCACTGCTACAAGAATATACTTCATACTAAAGAAGCTCACAAATGGACCAATGATATCAATCCCCCATACATCAAATAATTCTAACTCCAAGATAGGTGTCATGGGGAGTTAATGGTGTTTGGAGATTTTACCTTGGCATTGAAATTGGTCATATGATGAATCAAGGTCATGAGCGTCCTTGTAATTTGTAGGCCAATAGTACCCACATTGCAAGATCTTATGGGTTGTGTGGGTTCCTCCATGGTGACCCCCAACTGGTAAAACATGACAAACCTCAATGATGCCCATCATTTCCACTTCAGGGATACATGTACGAATAACCCCATCCATACAGATTCAAAATAAATACGGTTCATCATAAAAATATTTCCTTACCTTATGCATAAATTTCTTTCTCTGCTGGAAGGAAAGGTTTTCTGGTACTAGATCACTTTCTAGATAATTTGCGTAGTCAGCAAACCATGGAATTAGATCATGAGAAGCGGCCAATATCTGCTCGTCTAGAAAACTATCATCAATCTCAAGTCTATGTTCAACTTTATACATAGATTCTTCCTCAAGTCTAGACAAATGATCTGCAACTTGATTCTCAGTTCCTTTTCTATCCTTGACCTCAAAATCAAACTCTTGTAGCAAAAGAACCCACCTTATCAGTCTAGGCTTTGCATATTTTTTTCTATTAAGTACCTCAACGCTGCATGATCAGTGTGTACAACTAACTTTAGCCCAATCAAATAAGACCGAAACTTCTCAAATTCAAAACCACTACTAACAACTCTTGTTTAGTAACTGTGTAGTTCTTTTGAGAGGGGCTTAATGCCTTGCTGGCATAGTAGATGGGATGAAGGATCTTTTTTTTCGTTGGCCTAGTACAACACCTATGGTAACTCCACTTGCATTACATATTATCTCAAATGGAAAGGAACAATCAGGGGATACAATAATAGGAGCCATCATCAACTTCTGTTTTAGACATTCAAAAGCTTTCAAGCATGCTTCATTGAAATCAAACTTCACCTCTTTCTCAAGAAGCCTACAAAGAGGGTTGGGAATATTTGAGAAATCCTTGATGAATCACCTGTAGAAACCAACATGTCCTAAAAAACTTTGAACACCCTTTACAGAGATTGATGGAGGTAATTTTTTAATCACTTCAATTTTTGCTCTATCTACCTCTATACCCCTTCTCAAAATCTTCTACCCAAGCAAAATACCTTTTTTAACCATGAAATGATACTTTTCCCAATTAAGTACAAGTTGCATTCCTCACATCTATGAAGAGAATTTGCCAAGTTAACCAGACAGTCATCAAAAGAACCACCAACTACCAAAAAATCATCCATGAATACTTTGATGGTGTCTTCTACCATGTTAGAGAAGATTGACATCATACATCTCTGAATGGTGGATGGAGTATTACATAACCTGAATGTCATACGTTTGAATGCAAAGGTCCAATAAGGACAAGTGAAGGTTGTCTTCTCTTTATCTTCGGGTTTAATAGTGATTTGGTTATAATCCAAATAACCATCCAAAAAACAATACCATTATCTGCCAGCAAGTCTGTCAAGTATCTGGTCCATCAAAGGCATGGGGAAGTGGTCCTTCTGGATCCATGGATTAGTATTCAGCTACCCATAATCCATGCTTACTCTTTATCCTGTGACTGGTCTTATTAGAACTAGATCATTCTTCTCATTAAGCACAACAGTAATACTGCCCTTCTTCGAAATAGTTTGAACCAGACTAACCTACTTGCTATCAATAATGGGATACACTACACTTGCATTTAGCCACTTGATTATCTCTTTCTTCACCACCTCCTGCATAGGAGGATTAAGCCAATGCTGATGTTCTATACTTGGAACACAATCCAGTTCAATTTGGATATTGTAAGTATAAATTCCAGGTGGGATACCCATAATATCTGCAATGGACCAACCAATGGCCCCCTTAAATCTCTATAGCACTAATAATAAAGCTTTCACTTTTTTCTACATTAAGTCAGCTATAATGATTACCATAAAAGTGTTGTTGGGACCCAAAAATACACATCACTAATGAGAAGAGAGGGCCTTCAACTCTAAGATGGGTATCTCCTCAATAGACAGGAGAGCAGGTGGAGTGGTTCTATTTTTTAGATCTAAATCAAGTTTCTTTGGTGAAAAATTATAAGAACCTCTACCATAAAGTGCACATACCATCTCATCATAGTAATCAATTCCATCATTGTCAAAATTCATAATCACTACTGCTAAGGCTTCAACACCCACCCTTTTTTCAATAGGAACAACCTCAGAACTATTATCCTAAATATTCACTACATTAACATCATAAAATGAATCCACCTCTTCATCAAACAAGTCAATCACAGATATCACCCTTAACTTATTCGTCTACCGCATAGACTTGCATACATTGAATGTCACCTGATCATTATTAAGTCTTAACATTAGATGTCCTAGCTCCAGATCAATTAAAGTCCTTCCTGTAGCCAAGAATGGTCTTTTTAAAATAATAGGAACTTGAAAGTCCACTTCACAATCCAATATCAAAAAATCTAATAGAAAGATAAAAAAATCCACCTTTACTTATACATGATATAGAATACCAACTGGCTTTTTCACCACCTGATCTGCCATCACTAGTCATATGGTGGTTGGTTTGGGAGCTCCCAACCCTAACTACTTAAACATAGCTAGTGTCATGAGGTTGATACTAGCTCCCAGATCACATAGTTCTTGAGTAAAGTTGAAATATCCAATGGTACAAGGAATGGTGAAAACACCAGGATCCTTCTTCTTCTTTACAAATGATCTAGTAGCGACACCACTTTAGTGATAAATCTTGTTGGCTGGCTCATAACTGACTGACCATTTCTTGGTGATTAGGTCTTTCATAAACTTTTCATAACCAAGAATTTGTTCTAATGCCTCTACAAGTGGAATATTGACAGACAACTCCTTTAACATAGATAAAAACTTCTGATACTTACCTTCTTCTTATTTCTTCTTCAACCTTTGAGGAAAAGGAGGGAAATGTCATGGGATACTCTTTAAAATAGGATTCTCAACCTTGTTTTTTACTTTATCTTACTTGCTACTACTCTCTAAATCAATAGGATTATCATCATCATTCTTTGACTCAGTCACAGTGGGTATAGGCGGATCCTTGGTGGTTTTACCACTACGAGTGGTAATGGCATGGAAATGACTATCATTCTTCAGATTCTACACCATATTACTAGGGAGAGTACCAAGCTTCCTTTTATTTATTATGGCTGACATTTGGCCAAATTTCTATGCCAATTGTTTGATTACGGTAGCATGTGACTCAACTTTCTGATTCCACCCTGATAGATCTGCCTTAATCTCTTTAAAACAACTCTCTTGACTCTCTTGGACTCTGACTAATTTTGACCATATTTTCTTTATTATAGATTATGAATCACGACCACCAAGTGGATCATACCCATCACTCTTCTATTTGTAATTATCTTTTTTCCACCAATCACCATCTCTCTCACTACTTTTATCCCTGTATCTATCATTGTAATAGTTTTGACCTTGATTTCCATGCCCTTGGGCTCAGAAACCTGCCAATTAACAATCAAGATACTTTTTTTTCTCTTTTAATTCAATCTCATAAGTCTTAGAAGTAGAACCTTGTTCCCCAATTACATTCGCTTTCTCTGCATTTAGTGTTGTGAATCATTTGTAAGAAGCCCAATATCTGTCCAAAGTTGTGCAACCTCTTATTCTACCAAATCTTGACCAACTCCAAAATTATTAGCTACTCCAATAGAATATGTGTCTATACCTCGCTCAACATATTTGGTATGCCAACCTCAATTAGTCACCAAAATATCATCCAACATATCTTGCACAACATCCCACCGAAGACACATAAATGCACCTCCCAAAATCATATCTACCATTTCTCTAGAACTGACATTTAGTGATCGGTAAAAGATTTCCAACAAATTAGACCTTGTAATTCTGTGATTAGGTACTATGCTCAGCTTTTTTTTGAACCTAAACCCTGCCTCATACATAGATTCTTCCGGTAGCTATCTAAAATTGTACATTTTATTTTTCAACTGTAGCATCATTGAAGGAGAAAAGAATCTGTTCAATAATTGTCTACACAACTCTTGCCAAGTAGTGATTGAACTTCTGGAAGTTGCCCTAGCCAAAGTGATGCTTCTCCTATCAGCAAAAATGAAATCAACCTCAATCTCAAAGCTTCCTGGTTTACCCCCAAAATAGTATACAACGTATAGATCCCAATAAAATTAGAACGATGCATGTTCGCATCAGCTGTCGCTAATCCTAAAAACACACCCTTTAAGTTTAGCAATTGTATCATTACACTAGTAATGTTGAATTTACATTAGGGGTAGAACATGAGGACTGATGGCCCCTATATCAGTAGGTACAATATATCCCATATCCTCATCTTTATCATATGGTTGTAGATGCTGATATACAGGGATCAATAGAGCTCTGCCTCTCTAAACTCTCTCTCAATGCTTGGCCACTTGTCTTGGCCTGGCTAATTCTCCTTGATAAGCTACCCTCACCCCTTCAGCTTATCATTCCTCCTCTACTAATTTAGCCTCTTTAGTTACCTCTTCTAAAAATTGCTTAGTTTGTCTATCTGCAACACTCTGTAGATCATCAGGTAGGGGAGGAGGTACAATTTGAGAGTATCAAACCCCAGAAGAACCACCATCATAAACTTGCTCTGGCATCTTTCATAGTGTTTGAGGAATTCTTTTAGGCTCTGGATTTAATGGGAGTAAGGTATTACCTTTACTCCGAGTGTTTGCTATACACCGGGGACAACCTAATCAAATACATAAAATAAGACTCGTGAACTTCACCAATATTAATCAACAATTCACACCATTCTCCCTAATAACGAAGCCAAAATTTGATGTCACCCAAAACTAACCTCCTAAGAAGTATGTTGTAGTCGAGTCAACTATAGTAACACAAACCAAGTTGGGGTCAAACCCATATGAAAAATATTGAACAATATCTAAAACTTATTAAAATTCATGAATGGTGTAGAAAAGTAAATGGGGGATTTTGAAATCAAAAGTAAATAGTAACTAGACTTAAATACTTGAGTTTGTAAACAACAGAAGATGAACACTAGGATTGTGTTCCCCATGGATTTTCAACTTCGTAAACTTCTCGTATTCAACTCACTTATTCAATTGCTATGTATGTAAAGTCAACAAGCTATGTATTATCAACCGTCTTATGAATGCACTGATAAATCTCACCTTTTACCTTGTGAGTCTCAGGGAATCACTTTATTTCTCCTTTCCTATAACCTCAGTTCAACTTTTACCTTTTGGGTCATAAGTTGATTAGATGAGATGGAGGAATTATAAGACGGATATGAATCTCAAATTACTGTCTTAATCCCGTTTTCCTAATATCAAACTCCCAGGTGAGGACGTTATCAAATACAGTAAATCCCAAAGATTTTATAGTATCTCTGAGGTCAATTAATATGAAAAATATTAATATACATAGCCACTATAGAATAGATGAATCTATCGCATCCTCTACATAATTAATCTACCAGGGTCCGCACAACCCTAGTCAAGGAAATTAGACGCTCATGTTTATGCAACAATCCATGATAATTAATAAAGAACAAGTATATTTAATTTCACAATAATGAGAGAAAGAAAATCCAAAGTCTTCAATTGAATAAAACCCAAAATCTCAAGAACAAAATCTCAATGATCAAAGTATGCTAAAAGTAGTAAAAGTAATGTAAAAGTACGTAACCTAATAAAGGAATAACCCTAAGGTATTTATAGTATCTCCAAACAATAAATAAATCCTAATAAAAATAAAATAGCAGAAGTAAGTTGACAATCATAACAACTCATAAGGTGTCCCTACAAGTCCTATGATGCCTAGTCGTGCCAATCTAAAGAAATTTTATCTTCAAGGCTTCAGGGTTCTGTTATCCTTATGACTCTTCCTAACCAGTCGTAACTAGACCTTACAACACGTGGTCTTCACTCGTCACCACCTGGACCTTGTTCTTTAAGGCTTTTGTATGTTGGTCAGTTTACGACTGGACACTACGAGTTGTAATCAGAACTTACAACTCATATCTTTCTCTGACTTCACCTCTTAATTTCATCTCAAGTTTTTGTTCTCTTTATAATTGCTCGTCACGATTCATAGATACATCTTACAATTTGTATTCTCTAGTTGTATCCACTCTTTGCTTGGCTTCTCATCTTGATTCTTTTTACTGTCCTATTTATGAGTAAGGCTATGTGTCGTATGATAGTTCTATGACTCATAAGCTAGACTCTTAAGATGGTCAATTTTCTCCATATTCAGCAGTTCTTCTTATATTTTTCATTCCAAAAACAATGTTAACCTATTTCACCTGCATAACATACAAAGTGATTTTCTTAATGAGGTTAGTGTTTCTCTCCATATTTTTTACATTAAAACCCTCTACTACCCTAGAATTATTAGGGTAAAAATTTGTGTGGATTTATGAATTAAACCTTGGTTTCCTAAATTTGAGGATACAAAACCTAGATTAGATAGATGTATTAACATGGTAGATTCATGACGAGGTGCCATGATGTAAGCTATTTTGGATGAGGTAGTCTTGATTTATGAGACTCATGGTGGAGTTAATACTAAGTTAGAGGTGTGTAGGAAAACCCTACAGTCTAGAGGGTGTAGGTTGAGTAGGTATAAGATGGAATATTTTAATTGCAAGTTTATCAAGGTGACAATTAAAACCGATGTGGTTGTAAAGCTTAATACTCAGGTCATCCACAAGAGAGATAGTTTTAATTATCTTAGGTCTATGATACAAGGGAATAAAGAGATTACGAGGATTCAACTCATCGTATTGGAGTAGGATGAATAAAATTGAGGCCCACTTCATAAATCTTAATTCACAAAAAGGTGCCTTCTAAACTCAAAGTTATGTTCTGCATAGTGGTTATAGACTAACTATGTTGTATAGGGTGGAGCATTGACTAGTCAGGGACTCTAAATCCATAAATATAAAAGTTGTAGAGATAAGAATGAATATGTAGGTTTTCTAGGAAAGATAGGATTAGAAATAAGGTCATTCAGGATAAGGTGGGAGTTGCTTCATATAAGTTAAGATATGGGAAGTAAAGTTGATATGGTTTGGGTATGTAATAAGAAAGTACATAGATGCCTTAATACAAAGGTGTAAGAGGTTGTCCAGGGATGGATTCAAATAATATGGAGGTAGAACAAAGAAATATTAGAGAGAAATGACTAGACATAAAATTTAACAACTTTAACTTATCAGGGACATGGCCCTATATAGAAAAGTATGGAGGATGCAAATTAGGGTAGGAAGATTTTAGGAAGAAGTACGTCCTTTATAGTAGGTAGGAGGATTTTATTTTATTATTCGTGCTAGTAGTCATAGTGCAAGTTTTATTTTGAAGCGTGTTATCATTTTTTGCATTACTTGGTAATCGTCTTGTTTATGTTTTATTTGGTGTGTTAATATCTATTATTTACTATTTCTTTTCCAGGCCATTTTTCCTTAATCTAGGGGTTTATTGGAAATGGCCTCTCTATCTTACCTCTAAGGTAGTGGTATGAACTATGTACGTTTACCTTCCTCAAACCCTCCACTCTTGTGGGAATATATTGGGTATGTTATTGTAGTTGTTGTTATTGTTGTTGTAAAGCCTAGGTCAGATGTTTCATCATCTAGAATTTCTCCTAGGGTATAAATTAGCACTTTCTAGTGTAAAAGTATGGATCTTGATTGTAAACTATAAGAACTAAGAGAAACTTCACAACTATAAAAAGGGTTAGAACTAGTGCGGTTGAATCAACAAGGCTGAATTTAAAGAGTAAGTGATTACTTACTCTTGTTTTGTGCTGTTTTAGATTTTTAAAATTTTGAAGCATTGAGGGAGGTCAATGCTCCTGTAGTGTAGCTTACTTGACGGATTCTGCGTTTGAGGTAGGTTATGATTTATGAGTAGTAGAATTTCATAGTGAATCATAGATATGATAGATTTTATGAGAGAAAGTATGATTAGGCCTGGGATCATGGTGTTTAGATGGATAATATGTGAAATAAACTAAAAATAATTGTATGCATGATAATAAGTAAATGTGGTTGTCTTTAAGTACTTAATTTTGATAAATCTAATTTGAATTACGGTGGACGAGTCATTTATTATGTAACTACGAACCAGAACTAAGAACTTACTATGTTAGAAGGAATTCTGGGTTGACAATACAATTGTTGTATTCTCTTGAATAGAGGTTTTATTTGAGACTAGTTACCTATATGGTCTGGCAATTATGTGTGAACGAGAGGAAAACATGATTAATGATGAAGCATAAATAGTAATAAAAAGTGGATAAAGTAAGTTTAATTATATGCATTAAATGTTAAAAAAATTATTTAATAAGTGGTTATTAAAGTGGTATTCATTAATATGATAATCATAACTAATAATGTCTCCTAGTTCTTGGAATTTGAATGTAATGGTTCTTGTATAAAGTTGTTGTGGACAAAGGAAAAAAACTTAAGGATATTATGAGGAGTTAGACTTAAGTTAGTCTCTTGTTTATTTCTAAATTGTTCGCATGTGAATTAATCTTCACACATAACTTATGATTGATTGGTTGGTGGCTCTATAATGCTTTTATGCACAATCTATAGAATTATTGATTGATCTTTGGACATAACCTATGATTGATTTGTTGTTGGCATGGCCATGCTTGTAAGCACAATCCATAAAATTGTTGATTGGTCTGTGGGCATAACCTATGATTGATTGGTTGCTGGCTTGGCAATGCTTGTATACACAACCTTGAAGTTTAGAAGTTGATTTCCTGTTATTGACTTACATGTAATATGATTGTTGATTTGATTGGTATGACTGATGTCTATCACCTGTGGTTGAAAACTACTTGATTTTTTTATGGATGAATAAGCTTAAATTATATGGAAATCTCTAATTAATTGATTAAATAATTAATTGGGTTCCCTCTTTTGGAGGTTAGATTAATGTATTGTTGTGCTAATTACTGGGCTGCTTGAGTTGTGCTACGAAATCTATAACAAATGAAGGGCAATTTAAATAGTAATAATTATTATCAATTAAAACTATCAGGTAATGATTGCTGAATTTATTAAAAGTGAAGCAAAGGGCTTAAGGATACCTAAAAAAATCTAGACTATAATAAGAAAGATAATCGTAATTGTAATGACCCTTCAGGTCAATTATGTATTTTCGCTCATTTTTTGCTATTTAGAGCTTTCCTATAGCTGCCTAAGTCATTTATGACATTTTTGAACAGTTAGTTTGGTTACTGGTTATTTCATTTGTTTTTTAGAGCCAATTTTTTTATTTTTGAAGTCTTCATTGGTTCAAATTGGTTACTGAGAAAATCTTCAATCAAACAACCTCGTATGTTAATTTTAATAGTTCCAACAACTCTGTAACATTGATTTTAGGATAGAATGACTCTTAGTCTGGCTCCCAAGGCTTCCAAACTCATTTCAAGCTATTGGCAGGAAGTTAAGAAAAATGGCACATAGGCATGGGACCTACATTTCATTGAATAGAGATTGGATGGAAATTTTGACTACTCCGTTGAGTCTAGAACATTGAATTTGATAGGAAAGCATAGATCATTTGTATATGTAGGATTTCATATAAATTCTGAGGGGTTGTGGAGACATAGAATTTCTAAGTCTCAACTAGAGTTAGTGAGTCGCATTCCACCAATCAATTACTTAAGCAACATGGATTGAACCACTTGTATCGTATAAGTGAGGTATCTATCATGTAATATAACACTGCTTAAGGGATGCCAAGGTCACTTACACAATATTCGTTGAGGCTGCTAGTGTAACGAAAGCAACACATGTACACCTGCAAAGGGTGTAAAACCCCACTAGCCCTATTTCTCCCATTTTTCATCTATTATCAAGAATATGGAGCCTAAAAGGTATAAAAAAACTTGAGAGAATCATTGGTGGGTGATTTTGGAGCATTTGTGGACTTAGATTATGTGTTTCTTTTTTGAATTCATGGTAATCTTCCATCAATTTCTTGATATAATCCTTCATCCTTTTCCAAAAGTCTGAAAATATTGGTGGGTTCATTGTAGAATCATTAGAGCTTGAAATTCACCCATTTTGAGGGTAAATGTTCCTTGATCATAGAGGGACGTTATGTTGGTTTTGAAAATATGATTCCGCAGATGGGCTCCACATAAGATTTTTACGTAATTTTAGACCCAAATCACAATAATGCTATTTGGGTATTACTGTTCTTATTTAGATGAGTATATTGTGATTTTGAAAGTGTGGTATCTTGCAAAAGCTTCTCGGAAGGAGAAATCAATGTTTAGCAGATTCTTTGAGCTTTTCTTCATCGCCCAGGTAGGCTAGGTTTACCCTTTTCATATATTGAGCTATTTCATAGTATGATTATGATAGTATGCTAGATGTGGAATGGGATTTTGGTGTTGGAGGTGTAATTGACAATATTTGGATCATTTGGACTATTTAGGCTATCTTAAAATTGTAATTTAGACATAATTGACTTAGTTGCTCATGATTTATGTAAAATTTCTCTCTTAGGGATATTTATGGATTATTTAATATCTAGAAGTGAAATTAGATACCTTAGCCTAGTTATAGGTAGAATTTTCCTTATAATAGATTTTGGGGATTAAAAGTGGGCCCCTCCAACCCTTCTTAAGTCAAGAATCATGTTAGCTCTTCTAAAACTCTATATGTTGTTTATACACTTAGAGATGCTTATTTTGGGACTTTGAGGAGATTAAATACTTAATGGTTATGTTGTTTTGGTATTTGAGAGTTGGTGTAAATTTCAGATAAAACTCGATGGTTTATTGATATTGAGTTCTGATTCAAGTTCGACGATTAATGATGATATTTATGATATGAGTTTCAGTTCAAGTTTGAAATTTAATGATAATATTGATTATATGAGTTTTGATTCAAGTCCGACAAATGATGTTATGATGTTGATACTAATGAGTTCCGATTCAAGTTCTCATTAAGAGTTATTTATGATATGATACAGTATGGATGGATTAATGGTTATGGCCAGATCTTTGGTAATTTATAGTTCTTTAGTTATTTACTTCTTTGTATTTATTGTCTTATGGGGGCCAATTTAGTAGTTATAATTATGTGATCCTTACGTTACTATTTTAGAATATTTATTTATTCTTGAACAACAATATTGTACCTTACTTCTAGGTTTGCCCTTTTACCTTGACTTAACTTATTTATCTTGCATTTAATCTTATTTATATCATGATTTATCTCAGTTAGCCGATGATGCCTACTAAGTACCCATGGTTTTGGAACTCATACTACACTTCTGTACCTGTTTGGTGCAAATCCGAGTACTAGTAGCCACCATTGACGTGATGATTATGCTCAATTGGATTTTGGAGATAGGGTAAGATCTTAGAGTTAGACTTGCCCCTTTTTTCTTCTATTATCTATATGTCTAGTCTTTTATTTTTTCTTAGACAAATTATATTAGACTGTTTCAGTACTTATGTTCTATATGTAGTAGCTCTTGTACCGAAACTAGTAGGTCGTGGGATGGTTGTTTACGCTTTATCTATCTTTTATACTATATTTATTTTCCTATTATTATTACAAGTCTTAAATTGTTGATTTTTGACCTTTTGGACATTTTCCCCTAAATTTGCCCATTGCTTATAGCTCTGGGATATGGTTTGGAATACCTACTAGTAATATAAAGTAGGTGTCATCATGACTTGTAAAATAGATCATGAAAAATTGGTATCAGAACCTAGGTTCACCGATAATGTTGGTACAAAAGCAAGTGTCTAGTAGAGCCATGCGGATCAGAATGATGACATTCATTTCCTATTTTTGGGAGGCTATAGTACATTCTTAAGAGTTCTTCACTTCTTTCACTCAGTTCATGCTAACAGTTTGAGTTAGTTTCTAAGGAATTACTTTGATTTCACTCTTTCGCTGATCACTAGGACACGTGCTACTACTATATGAGATGAGGATCCCAAAATCAAGCCTAGGGATCCAGTCTATTCGTGGACAACCTAGAGGCCATTTAAAACTTTGATATGTGTCCTTAGCTAGGGGCCAATACAGGGGGCCTACACTAAACCCTATTCCTACTCCTGACCCAAATATTCTTCTACTCCAACCTGTAGTAGGTCAGGGACTAGCCTAGGCTCCATCGAGATTTATTTCTTCTTTAGTTATTAGGGATGCAATAGTTTAACTTTTGGTATTAGTTGGTAGTGCACCATATGATGGTACATGGTCAATGGATCAGAGTAGTATTGAAGAGGCGGGGTAGCCTGTAGCTGCGACTCCCAGAGTTGAAGTCCCTCTTGTGCCAGTGGTTTCTTAGTTAGTAGTTGCTCAACCTTCTATGTATGTTGAGGAGAAGAAGATGTTTGGTATATTCTTGAGATTGGAACTGCCTAGGTTTTTGGTACATCGAGTGAGAATGCATATGATTTCATGATTGCTTGTAAGGATAGTGATACAAGCCAAATGGCCATCTATGCTTTTGAAGACATCATTGGAGGCGAATGCATAAAGACTCAAGACTTGGTCTCCTCGAGGACACAAGAACATGCATGGAGGACCCTTTTAGAGCATGACATAAAGTAAACCCGTGTGTGGAAGATTGCATGGGGGCTTACCTTTGATGCCAACCCGAGTCCACAAGTGTTGAAGCATGACCCCTTGGTTTTGGAGCATTTAAGAAACACCCTTCATTAAGGGTATTTTAGGAATTACACTTATTGGAAAGACACTTCATGACCACCCCTTTTATTAAGGGTATTTTGTCCATTTTGATATGTAATAAGCTAGCCTATAAATAGTCTTCTATTAGGTCATTTGCTCTTTAGTTGATTATGGATATTTGAAAGACATTGAAAGTCTTCTTCTTCTCTCTTTGAGAGTGTAGTGTAGGGGTTGGAAAAGCCAAGTAGTGAAGGCCTTGGAAAAGCCATTATTGATCTTTGCTTAGAAACGGTGGTTGTAAGGCGGAGTCGATTCCCTTAGTGGTCACCGTAAGAGTTTGGTATTGTGATTGCGGGTCTTAGGAGTCTTACTGTTTGATACACGGTCTGGTTCCTTTTTCTTGTAATCTCGTATGTCAAGCTATCTATCTTACTTTATTGCATTTGTTTGTTATCTTGTTTCTCTTAGTCTTCATCTCCTTAGGTCATTCCTCTATGATTTGGTATCAAGATCAAGGTTTGATTTTGTTCCAACAAAATCAATCTTGGGATTATTATCTTGAAAATAAAAAAAAAGTGAAAAAGAAGGAAAAAAAATTTATTGTTCACATTTTTAGGGTTTTTCATTTTTCGAGACTTGATTTTTGTGTGTTTTGTGTGTTTCTAGTGTTAGTTGCTTGTTCCTAACACTAGAAGAAGTGTAGAAAATCAAAAATCTCACAAAAGAAATTGTTAATCCCGTTTTTTATGTTTGGGCAGATTTTGAAACTTAGATCTACTTTATTTTTGTGTGTTTTGTGAGTTTCTAGTGCTAGATCCTTGTTCCCTAGCACTAATAGAATCAAGATCTAAGATTTGAGCAAGATTCGGTTTGTTTTAAGCATTCCACCATTATTAGACTTGAGTTTGAAGCTTTTTGAAGGTGGATCCATGTGGGTGTTGTGATTGTGACGTTGGTTTGAAGTTATTTTATGTTATTTGTGCTTAGATTGGCAAATGGAACCTAGATCTACAAGAAAATTTGAATTTGGAGGTCATTTGCCTTGTGGTCAAAAGTTGGTCAACTCTTGAATATTCTTGTTGTTCTTCATCATCTTCATATCTTGTTGGAGAAGAATATTCAAAAAGGGGTGTTTGATCTTGAAAAAAGAGGAAACACAGTGTACTACTTGTTCAAGGAAATTTCCAAGCACCTTCCTAGTCATCCAAAAAAAAGTAAACAACAGAAAGGAAGAAATAATCAAGTACAAGAACAAGTACAATTGAAAGACAAGGGGGGGCCATTTTAATTCAAATTAATTTGAACTTGGAAAAGGCTCCAAACCTTGTGTTTTTTCATTCAAAAACTGAAATTACACTCCCTTGGTTGAAGATTGACCGAAACACAACTTGAAAACAAAAAAAATTGCAAAATTGACGTCCAACCACAAGCTGCCACGTCACCACTTTGGTACAACCAAATTTTGAGTTCAAATCTTGATTTCTTGGTTTCTATTTTTTATTCTTAGTTGCATTTTTGTTGATTCTAGTGCTAATTGACAAACTAGTAATTGTCTACTAGGTTGTGAGTTAGTTTTGAGTCCTTTTCTTTCGTGTTTTCGTTCTTTGTGTGCTTTTCCAATTTTTAATTCGTTGTAACTTTTTGTTTCAAGTTCATAAGTAGAATTTTCTATTTTGTGTCTTGAGTCCATCAAACAAGAATCTATTTCGTCCGCTAAGTAGTGATTGACACCTTATTGACTACTGGAGTATAAGCAACTATCAATATTCGTCGCTCCAATTGTGAGGATCACAAAGGTGAGTGTATACGAATGTTGGTGAGGAGCTTTTACTACTAATCTTGTTAGTTTATTTTTTAGGTACAAGGTGATATAAGGGAAATATATCTTGGTAGCCTCGGACTATTGTGACTACAACATGGGAGACTATGATTGTAGTGAGGGATTTAATGGCTATGGTGATGTTGGAGATTATGGGGGATATGAATATAGCCATGATCAAGACATGGGAAGAATTGAGAGTTGTGGTTTTGAGGGAGAAAATAAGGTGAATGAAGTTCCTAGTACTTATGGTGAATATGGAGATGATGTAAGGCCTTATGATGGTTCTTATGATGAAGTTGGTGCATGTGAGGAGTCTTACACTTCCCACTCCGAACCTAGAATTGGTGTAATGTATAATCCCTTCCTTTGCAAAGCTTATAAGATCCATGGTGAGAGTGCACGTGTGGAGCATGAAGATTCATATTCTTCACCTTGTAGTACATCTTATCAAGGTCGAAGTGGTTTGAATGAGTATACTATCTATAGTGTAGGTTGTCCCATGAGAAGAAGAGAGAATACATCTCCAAGGCCGAGGGGTACTCATGTGCCCATGGGTTGTCCTAAACTCTACAATATTGATCCTAGGAGAAGTGTTCACTCCAAAAAGGTAAGCATTTATGGGGTATTGGGCTGCCTCCTTGTACTAGATGATTGGTGCCATAAGAACTACATCATGCTATCCATGGTTGACTATTTGGGGTTATTTCAAGAACCTTTACTTGTTCCATATTCCTTGGATGGGTATAAGGTTACCGAGAGAGTGAGGATTGTTTCCACTTAATTTGAATACTATGAGGAGGTGTGGTGCGATATCTTCCCCTTAACACCAGGTCATGTATGCTTGGGTGCCGATTGGTTTGCACTACATAGAGTTCCAAATATGTTAAATTGGCCTACGGTTGTAGTGGATCATTGGGGAAATTATCTCTTTACCTCAATTCTTCCTAAACCGAAAGGAGATGTGATCACTTACTCCAAGACAAATAATTATGAGAGATAAAAGATTGAGAGGAGTAAGGGTATGCAAGGTGGAAATCCAAGAGTGGAAAAAGGAGAGGTTGTGTGGAGTGTAGTGAGGGGGTTGCCACCAAACTGTGCTAACTATGTTTTTCCTTCTATTTCTAAGGACATTTGTGTAGGTACCAACATGGCAAGCGGAGGAGCATAAGTCCAAGGAAAAGTTGTTACCGAAGCATGTGGGATACCTTCACACCACGACAAAGAAGAATCTACTCAAGAACTTCAAGGTAAAATAGCTAACTCTTACATTTTTGTGCATGTGAATGATAATTTTGTGGCTAGTAGCCCATTAAGTGAGAGTAGTAGCTTATCTATTTGTGAGTCTATTGATTCTTTGCTTCTTGTTGATGATGTACTTGTTGTGAGTGTGGATACACTAGTTGATCCTATTGATGACCGAATTGAATCTTCTTGTAAGATCAATTTAAGTCCACCTAGTGTTGAAGCCATTGTGTTGAATGATAACACATCATTTATTGATTCTTTGACCCTTGATGATGATGTATATGTTGTGAATGTGGATACACTAGTTGATCCTATTGATGAACGAATTGAATCTTCTTGTAAGATCAATTTATGTCCACCTAGTGTTGAAGCCAATGTGTTGAATGATAATACATCATCTTGTGGGAATTGTGTTGATCAACTTATGTACGAAATTTTTCTGTGTGTGATATATTTAATGGATCTCAAGTGAGTGATGATATTGAAAATATTAATCAATAAATAGGAGTGACCCCTTTAGCATGACCTCTAGGGAATGTTCTACTCTCGGTTTTGCTCATAGGGATAATCATGTGCTTGAAACATCCTTGATACCTAATAATGATCTTTTAGAGAATGGATTTGTATGTTCTATATCCTTTTCATGGTAGATCTTTCTCTCTCTAAGGACAATATCTTGTTTGAAGATAATAAGTTCACTTTTAATGAACCTAGTGGTGAGAATGAAGTTGAAGGTATAGCTTGTCTTGAAAGCTATAGCATATATGCCAACCCACTATGGTGTGACAACATTCCTCCTAAAGATGGAAATCTCTTCTTTGAAGATGAGAGTACTCTTAAGGGAAGGGAATGTGAGGTATTGGAAAGGAATGATCAATTGGGTGATGATAATTTTGACTTTCTTGAATTCTTAAGAAACCCAATAAGTGATTGTTCCTTGAAAATTGATTGTGGTTGTGATCCTTTATATGACACCCCACCTATGTTTGATGACTATGAGGATGAATCGCTTGCTTTTTGTGAAGACTTAAGTAATAATTCCTTGGACTTTGGTGGTGGTATGTGTCTACTTGAGGGTACTTCCATACAAAGGGAAGGTGTCCATTGTTTGGAAATTACTTCTTCTACTATGTGTGACCTTATTATTGAGAGTACTCATGGTGATGATATTGAAACTAGTGATGAGTACATACATGAGGACAACTTAGTTAAAGTTGACTTGAGTGATACCTTTCTCCACTCTCTCTTTGCTTTTAATGATATATATGTTATTATAGAGAGTATATCTTGTAGTTTAGGTGAAGACTATGGGGAAAAAAAGTGTTGTCTAGAACCGTGTCTATGGCTACTCTTTCTATTTGACCCCGGTGCCAAATATAGAAATGGTGATGTTGGTGAACCCAACTTGTTGCTTGGTTTACATGACAAGAAAATTGTCATTCTTGAAAACCCGAGAGCAAAAGTGTCATTGTCTCCTTAGGTAATGCTTCTAAATATGCATCCTTGCTTGACACACTTGCTCTTAAGTTGTATGAATCCCAACTAGTGGATACCAAGTTGTCTATTTGTTTGAAGTAAAGAGAGTGTATGTTCTTAAATGCTTTGTCTTCACCCGTGCATGTCTTTATACTTGATCTTTCCTACACTACCTCTTTGCCTATGATGACATCCATTCTAGTTTTAAGTTTGCATTAAGTAGAGGTAGCGGTCTTATTGGTTGGTCCACTTGTTTGATTGATAAGGCTATGTGGGATTGGTGCACTTTGAGACCAATAGTGGCATCACGTTTGATGAGGCCACTTGAAGAGGTAATGAAACAATTGTGCTTTATGGTTCCTAAGACAAGGGTAGACTTACCTTTTGGACTTAGTGATACCATTAATACCTTTGTAGTTTCTTTATCTCTTGATACTTGTCATAGCTATTTCCTTTGTAACATTCTTACTAAACTTTTCATGACTAAGACAAAGTATTCTTGGTTATATCTCAAGTATATACCACCTTGGCAGGATAAAGTTATTTGTCGTACTACCCCTAACCCTCATGCCATGAGGAAGTTGTGCTTGTTTGTCCTTTCCTTAGTTTTGGAAGGTATGGATTCGAGGTCAAATCCTTTTCAAGAAGGGGAGAATGATACAAGCCAAATGGCCATCTATGCTTTTGAAGACATCATTGGAGGTGAATGCATAAAGACTCAAGACTTGGTCACCTCGAGGATACAAGAACATGCATAGAGGACCCATTTTGAGCATGACATAAAGCAAACCCATGTGTGGAAGATTGCATGGGGGCTTACCTTTGATGCTAACCCGAGTCCACCAGTGTTGAAGCTTGAACCCTTGGTTTTGGAGCATTGAAGAAGCACCCTTCATTAAGGGTATTTTGGGAATTACACTTGTTGGAAAGACACTTCATGACCACCCCTTTTATTAAGGGTATTTTGGCCATTTTGATATGTAATAAGCTAGCCTATAAAGAGTCTTCTTTTAGGTCATTTTCTCTTTAGTTAATTATGGATATTTTAAAGACATTGAAAGTCTTCTTCTTCTCTCTTTTAGAGTGTAGTGTAGGGCTTGGAAAAGCCAAGTAGTGTAGGGATTGGAAAAGCCATTATTGATCTTTTCTTAGAAACGGTGGTTGTAAGGCAAAGTTAATTCCCTTAGCGGTCACCATAAGAGTTTGGTATTGTTATTGTGGGTCTTAGGGGTCTTATTGTTTGATACACAGTTTGGTTCTTTTTTCTTGTAATCTCGTATGTCAAACTATCTATCTTACTTTATTGCATTTATTTGTTAGCTTATTTCTCTTAGTCTTCATCTTTTTAGGTCATTCCTCTATTAGATAGGCTCTATAATTTGTGCCTAATTAAGACTCGTGACATGGATTACACCATCTTTCAGTTGAACTTGGCAGTTCAACACTCTGGAGAGGTCATCTTGATTCCAAGCCAACTAGATCTCCCCCATTGACATAGACTCAGTTTTTTGAGATCTTCTTAGAGAAATATATGCCTCACAATCTTAAGGATCATTTAAGGGATAAGTTCTCAAGGTTGGGCCAGGTCTCCATGACTGTTGTGGAATATGAGGCTAGATTCTATAAGTTGGATAGGTATGTTACTTCAATTTTGATTACTGAGTATGGGAGGGTTCATTACTTTGCTCGCAGACTGAGACTTCATCTTTGCATATTTACATAGACTTTGATTTTTATGAGAAGATGCTTATATTTTTTATTTTTCTCAAGTCATAAAAGAGATGCATCGCGAGGCCCAAAGGGCCTACTATAGGAGGCCACAACATCAGGGTATTTTTAGTAGTAGCCATAGTGGCTCACAGTTCAAAGGCAGTGCTTATAAGGGTAGGTAACCTCCGTATAAGTCGTATTAACATCTAGGTCAACTTTATAGGTCCATTCAGGCTTACTTTAAATTACTGATACGGGTCAGTCTAGTGTTTGTTATCATCCTAGCCATAGTAGTGGCCAGCCTTTAAGGGGCTCGCCTTTTAGTGATTCTAGTCATGGCGGTAATTTTAGGTTAACCAGATCTTTTGGTTTAGGTACAATGCCTGGGGCAGTTATGGTTGGGCTTTTGTCTATTTCTTGAGAGAATGCCCCTGCCATGGAGCAATTATTCCTTCATCTAAAAGTGTTTCTTTGATTAGGGCAGTATATCCCCAGTTAAAAGTAGTATGCATGGTCGTATGGATAGTCCCTAGGTTTCTTATGGAGGTTTTCATACAGGTAGGACAAGAGATTGTTCTGGATCCCAGCTAGGTAGAAGACGTGGTCAGTTGTATGCCATATCTACTAGACCCCAGGTTATCTTTGGATATTGTTATCACAGGTATGATCTTAGTGTGCTATTAGTCAAATTTTGATTTAAGTGATCTGGATCCACTTATTCTTGTGTGTCTGCTTATTATGCCCCGTGGTTAGAGTTATCTTGGGATTCATTATCTATGCCATTATGTGTATCTACTCCCATGGGTGATTCCTTAGTAGTGGATTTAGTTTATAGATCATGTGTTGTGACTATGAGAGAATTTAATAATCACGCTGATCTTATTGTGTAAGATATGGTGGATTTTGATGTGATTCTAGGAATGGCTTGATTACCTCACTATCATGCGATCCTTGATTGTTTTGTTAAGACAGTTAAATATGCCATGTTTGCATTTCTCCAGTTGTGTGGCACAAAGCTATTAGTTGTGAGGCAATGGGGATTATTTCTTATTTTTGGGCTTAGAGACTTATTTCATGGGGTTGCAAGTCTTATCTCGCTTATATTAATGATGTTAGTATAGAGAGTCCATCGCATGACTCTACTCTTACAGTTTATGAAATTCATGATATTTTTCCTGTCGATCTATCTGGTCTTCCTCCTCAGAGTGATATTGAGTTTGTTATTGATCTTGAGTCAAGCACCCAACCTATTTCTATGAAACCTTACCATATGGCTCCTACCGAGCTTAAAAACTCAATTTTCAAGTTCAAGACCTTTTTGGTAAGGGTTTTATTAGAACAAGTGTGTCTCCTTGTAGAGATCCTATGTTTTTCGTAAAGAAAAAGGATGATTCCATGCGTATGTGTATTGATTATAAGTAGCTTAATAAGATTATAGTGTAGAACTGGTATCTTATACCTTGCATTGATGATTTGTTTGACCGAGTTCAGGGTGCAACAGTGTTCTCTAAGATTAACTTGAGGTTCATTACCATTAGTTGAAGATTCGAGCTGACTATATCCCAAAGACAACCTTTAGGATCCGTTATGGTCATACGAGTTCCTATTAATATCTTTCGGGTTGACTAATGCCCCAACCACATTTATGGATTTGATGAACTGCGTATTTAGGCCTTACCTGGATTCCTTTCAAATTATATTCAGTGATGAAATCCTTGCATATTTGAGGAGTAGAGAGGATTATATGCAATATTTGAGGATTGTGCTTTAGACTTTAAGAGATCATATGTTTTTTGCCAAATTCTCTAAGTGTGAGTTTTGGCTTGAGTAAGTGACATTTCTTGGGCATGTAGTGTCTAAGGATGTGATTATGGTAGAACTAGGAAAGATTGAGGCTATTCGTGATTGGGATAGACCTACATCTCCATATGAGGTTTCTCTCTTTACTGGTTTGGCTAGTTAGTATTAACAATTTATCAAGAGTTTCGTTGTTATTACAGTACTGATTACCAAATTAACTCGGAAGGAGGTTAATTTTCTTTGGTCCAAGAAGTGTAAGTGAATCTTTAGAAAGTTCAAGGTTCTTTACTTTAGCTCCTAGTTTGACTCTTCCAATTGAGGGTGAGGCATACACCATGTATTGTAATACCTATGGTGTTAGTTTGGGTTGTATGTTGATACAATATTGTTGTGTTATTGCTTACATATTAAGGACACTGAAGGTGCAGTAGGGAAACTATCCTACTCATGATTTGGAATTGACGGTGTAATTTTCGTGCTTAAGATTTGGAGACATTATCTTTAGGACATGCATTGTGAGATCTTTATGGATCATCATAGTGTTCATCATCTTAGGACTCAAAGAGTGCTTAATTCTAGGAAGCACAGATAGATGGAGTTTCTTAAGGATTATGAAAGCTCTATTTTGTATCATTCGAGAAAGGCAAACGTGGTAGCAAATGCCTTGAGAGGGAAGGCAGTGAGTATGGATAGCTTGGCTTGTATTTTAGTTTCTTAAGAGGCCATTGGAATGAGACATTTAGTCCTTAGCCAACTTGATGGTGTGACTTAATTTTTCAGACCCCAGGAGGATTCTTACAAGTGTTGAGGTGGGGTATTTATTACTTGAGAAGATTCATAGTTATCAATTTAAGGATATTAGATGTTCCATTATCCATGATCAGATGTTGAGTGGTGATTTCTAGAACGCTACCATAGATTCTATGGGTGTTTTGAGATTTGATAGTCTCAATTGTGTTTCGAGGGTTGATGACTTAATTCAGTCAATTTATGTGAGGCTCACTACTCTAGATATTCTAATAACTCGGGTACAACTAAGATGTATTGAGATTTGAGGCAGCATTATTGGTGGAGTAGTATGATGAGAGATGTAGTAGAATTTGTAGCTTGTTGCCTATGTTGTCAGCAGGTGAAGAAAAAGAATCAGGGAACTGGTGGCTTGATTTAGAGGTTGCCCATTCTCAAGTGGAAGTAGGAGCAGATTACCATGGACTTTGTTAGTGGGTTGACTCCCACCTTCCGTGGTTCTGATGGTATTTGGGTTGTTATAGATCGATTGACCAAATTGGAAGATTTCATTCTTATTTTAGATATCCTTCAGTGCCGAGAGTTTACTCACCTCTATTTTTGTTAGATAGTCCATTTGTATGGTACGCCTATATTTATCATTTTAGTCTTGGATTCAATGTTCATTTTTAGATTTTGGTGAGCTTTTCAGGAGGAGTTGGGTACTTTAGTGGATCTTAGTACAACCTTCTATCCTCATACCGATAGGTAGTCGGTGCGGACAATTTGGTTCTGTAGGATGTTCTTTAAGCCTATGTTGTGAACTTTGGAGGTCAGTGGGAGAAGCACTTTGCTTTGGCAAAATTTGCGTATAATAATAGCTGTCATTCGAGTATTGAGATGGCACCTTTTGAGGCTTTATATGGTAGCCAATGTCATTCTCCATTTAAGTGGTTTGAGACATCCAAAATTAGACCCCATGGTACTGACTTGGTTCAGGAGTCAATGGATAGATTTTGAGTGATTTAGGCTAGGTTGAGGGCAACTCAGAGTAGGCAAAAGACTTATGCAGATTATAGACTTCATGCCTTGATATTTGGAGTTGGAGTCTGGGTATTACTTAGTGTATCTCCCATGAAGGGTATAAGGAGGTTCAAGTGGAAAGGAAAGCTCGACCCCAGATATATTGGACCCTTTGAGATTCTTTGCATATTTGGTAAGCTGTCTTATGAGTTAGCTTACCCAAGATTTTTCTACTTTCCATCTATTTTTTCATGTTTCAATGTTGTGAGAATACATTTCTGACCTGTCTCATGTGGTTATATGGGACTCAGTATAGTTGGATGAGCGGTTGACCTTTGTGGAGGAGCCTTTGCTCATATTCGCTAGTGATATCAGGCGGTTGTGCACTAGAGATATTCTAATAGTTAAGGTTAGTGGAGGCATTGCCTAGTATAGGAGGCTACTTGGGAGATCGAGACCAAGATATGGAACCGGTATCCTTACCTGTTAGAGGCATCAGGTACATCCTAATCCATTACTTTTAGGGATAAAAGTTCTTTTAGTAGTAGATATTGCCATGATCCTCTAGGTCATTTTTTGTATTTTCATTTATTTTCACCATTTAGATCTTTCTTATAGCTTCCCTAAATCATTTATGACTTGATAAAACTGACAGTATGGTTATTGGGCCAGGTCATTTGGTTTTTAGAGCTAATTTCCTATTTTGAAGTCTTCTCTTATTCAACTTAATAATCGAGTGAAACCTTTAGTCAAACGACCTCATATTCTAATTTTTACAATTCCAACAGCTCCAAAACTCTATTTTTTTCTATGAGGACCCTTGGTCCAGGTCTCGAGGCTCCTAGACTTATTTTAGGCTATTGGCCGAAAGTTAAGAAAAATGACACATGGGTATTGGACCCATTTTTCATCAAAACGACCTTGGATGGAAATTTTGACTGCACCACTAAGTCCAAAACATCAAATTTGATAGGATAGCATAGTTTGTTTGCATATATAGGGTTTCAGTTGAACCTCATGTTGTTGGTAGAGACTTGGAAAATTCTAAGTCTCAACTGGTGCTGGTGCGTCGCGTTCACAACCAGCCAGTCACTTAAGCGACCTGGCTTGGATCATTGGTATCACGTAAACGCGGTGGATATCGCATAATCGAATGCCTCTTAAGAAATGCTGGGGTCGCTTACGCGATATCCGTTGAGGCTGCCAGTGTCATAAAAGCGATATCTGGTCACTTAAATAATGCCTACTATCCGCTTAAGCAACACCTGTACACCTGGGAAGGGTATCAAAATCCTACTTAGCCTGATTTTTCTCATATATCATCCATTTCCAAGAATATGGAATCCTAAAAAGTGTGAAACTTAGGAGAATCATTGGCAGGTGATTTTGAAGCTTTTATGGTCTTAGATTATGTGTTTCTTCTTTGAATTCATGTTAAGTTTCCATCATTTTCTTGATAGAATCCTTCATTTTTTTTAAAAGTCCATAAAATATTGGTGGGTTGATTGTAGCACCATTAGATCTCAGAATTCACCCATTTTTTAGGATAAATGTTCCTTGAGCATAGAGGGACGTTGTGTTGGTTTTGAAAGTTTGATTTCGTATATAGGTCCCACATGAGATTTTTATGTAATTTTTGACCCGAATCATAATAGTGCAATATAAGTATCATTGTCCTTTTTTTGATGAGTAGATTGTGATTTTGATAGCGTGGCATGTTATAGAAGCTTCTCGAAAAGGGAAATCATTGGTTTACAAATTCTTCGGGCTTTTTTTCGGGGTATAGGTAGCCTAGGTTTATCTTCTTTATAGATTGATCTATTTCATAGTGTGATTATGATAATATGCTAGATATGGGATGGTATTTAGGTTTTGGAGGTATGATTGATAATATTTGAATTATTTGGACTATTTAGGCTATCTTGAAACCTTAATTTAGGCATAATTGACTTAGTTGCTCATGTTTTAGGTAGAATTTCTCTATTAGGTATATTTAATGCTTATTTAACTTTTAAAAGTGAATATAGATACCTTAGCCTAGTCTGGAGTAAAATTTTCCTTAAAATAGATTTTGGGGATAAAAAGTGGGGCCCTCCAGCCCACCTTAGGCCATGATTCATGTTAGCTCTTTTAAACCTCTATACGACTTTTATACACATCGAGATTCTTAGTTTGGGACTTTAAGGAGACCAGATACTTAATGGTTTTATAGGTTTGGTATTTGGGAGATGGTGTAAATTCTGGGTAGAACCCGATGGTTGATTGATATTGAGTTCCAGTTCAAGCCCGACTATTGATGACTATATTAATGATTCTGGTTCAAGTCTAAAAATTAATAATGATATTGATAATATGAGTTCTGGTTCAAGTACGACAAATTATATTATGATGTTTATACTATTGAGTTCTGGTTTAAGTCCAACATTGAGATTTATTTTATGATATGATATGTCACGAATGGTTTCATGATGATGGATGGATATTTGGTAATTTATGGATCTTCGGTTATTTACTTTCCGTGATTGCACCATTTGGTCTTATTTGAGGGCTTGCGTTGGGTTATTTACTTTGCCGTACTTATTGACTTATGGGGACCAATTTAGTAGTTATAATTGTGAGATCTTTGAGTTACTATACTAGATTTATTTATTTATGCATGCATAATAGTGTTGGAGCTTATTTTTACCTTGATTTTTCTTATTTATCTCATATTTTATCGTATTTATATCATGATTTAGTTCAGTCGACCAATGATGCCTACTGAGTACCTATGATTTTGGTACTCATACTACACTTTTGTACCTTTTTGGTATAGATTCAAGTGCTAGTAGCTACTGCTGACGTGACAATTGTGCTTAATTGGATTTTAGAGACCAGGTGAACTCTTAAAGTCGGAGTTGCTCATTTTTTCTTCTATTATCTATGTTTAGTCTTTTACTTTTCAAAATAAATTGTATTAGACTATTTCAGTACTTATGTTACATTTGTAGTAGCTCTTGTACCGATATTACTAGGGCATTGGATGGCTTTTTATGCATTATTTATGTTTTAGACTATATTTATTGTCTTGTTATTATTACACGGCTTAAAATTTTGATTTCCAGCTTTAGATCCCTTTTCCACCAAATTTGTCCATTGCTTATAGCTCTGGGCTATGGTTTGGCTTACCTACTAGTGGGATAAAGTAGGTACCATCATGACTCATAAATTGGGTCATGATAGTAATCTTAGATGTGTTGAGGAAGTTGCATAAGAGGTGTAAACTTGATGTGAAGTGATTGTATAAGATTGCCATGTTGATTTTGCTGATTGCTATATGGTGTTATGCCAGCTAATTTTAGTCAATTGATGGCACCTACCAGTACATGTTCTTTACTTATACTACTCTTTCAACATCCCTTTTGACATGTAGGTGTGTTGCAGGCTAACTAAAGTTTCCTACGTGAGGTTGCAAGTACTCATCATCAACTTTTGCATATTTCATCCTCTGGTGGAAGTTGGGTCTCTTATTTCTTTGTCCTTGATCTATATTATAAGCTCTTGTATATGTCTAGACCAGGTCCTTAAGGTATGATATAAGTTTTCAAGTTCAAAAGTTAAAAAGTTTCATGAGATTATTACTATGATCACATGTTTAATTGAGTTTCATATTACAAAAATGTCATATTTAAGACATTTTTTAAATAAATGTTTGGGTGGTGAAGGGTTCTTTAATCAAGATATAATATAATAGGTTCTCATATGAACTCATAATTTGGGTCGTGACAACACTTATTTTTATTTTTATGTGGTATTTATACGCCGCCAATTTTAGTGCCATTTCTGGGAAATAAGATTTTGGGTTTCCTTGTATAGTGTGGTGTTTCACTTTTGTCTTGCATTTCAATTTACATTTGTTTGTTGTTTTTGTGGTGTTATAGGTGACAAAATGAGTAACATTTCTAGTGATAATTCTATCAATAATGGGCTCATGAATGATGACTATCTTGGTCATAGTCCAGTGTAATCTACCTACCTCCAATGGTGGACATTGTAGTATTTTATATCATTACCATGATGTTGCATCTATTACAAAGGAAAGGATTATTTGGTGGTCTTCCTTATGATTATGTGAATAGGAATATAAGGAATTTTGGTGAGGTTTTCTAGCCATTTTATGTCACAAACATTCTCAAAAGTCAATTAAATTGAGGCTTTCCTCGTTCTCTCTAAGGGGTGAGGCCACTACATGATTGGAAGATCTACTAGAAGACTCTATTACCTCATAGGTGGATCTTACTAAGGCATTCCTATAATGATTCTTCCCACCCTCCCAAATGCTTCAACTTTGAGATGAGATTAAATACTTTTGCTAATTTCCAAATAAGAAACTTCATAAAGCAAGGTTGCATTTCAACCAGAAGCTCTAACAATTTCCCTACTCATGGACTATCGAACAATTCTTGTTACAAAACTTCTATAGTATTTTGGTTCCATCAAAAAATCAATTTTCAATAATTTAGCTAAAGGCTCTCTCATGGATCCTTCCTTGGTTGCTAGTGGATTGCTAGATCACATGACTAAAATCAATAGACTGTGACATACATAGGAGGATGAGGTGCAATAGTTGCTCCCTCTATCAATATTTCTAATGAAAGAAGTATAAAAGATGAGGATCGAGTAGAGACTATGTCAAAGCTTATAACACAAATGGAGTTGCTTACTAAACATGTCATAGGTTTGGGTAATGAAAGTGTGAATGTCGTGGTGTCAAGAGGGAGTCGATGTCATAATGATGATGATTTTTAATCTTAACGAGGAAGAATCCTAATTTATGTCTAATCAAGTGGAGGGCTCCCATCCTAGCTACCAAGGTCCTAATCAAGGGACTCCAAGGCAAGAAAATAGAAATCAAGGTTAGAACAAAGATCATGAATATAGGTAGAGAGATAAAGATAGAGATGGGAATTGGCATGACCAAGACTAGGATTGAAGAGATAAACATAAAGATAAAGATGTGAATAGAATTATAGTCAAGGTGGTAGAGAGACCAGATTGTTATATTCCACTAAAAGATAGTAAAAAAGACATTGCTCAAGAGTTTGTGAGTCAAACCTGCCATGTCTAATGTAGAGGAGATTCTATATATAGTTTTGAAGTGGTTTGAGACTAAATACATTGGTATCAAGGATATAAGAAATGACCTCTCATCTATGGGTCAAATGGTGTTTTTGTATTCTACATCTATTAATAAGCATCCTAAGGCTCAAATGAACCAAATCTCCATATATTCTTAATTTAAGGCCAAAAGGAACCCTTCCTAGTGATATGTTGCTAAATACTAAAAATTATAATGTTCATTTTATTGCCATTGTTACTAAAAGTGGAAAATTTCATGGTGATGAAGTGGAGAAAGTCAAAGACACTCCACATGTTGAAGGTGATGTTGACAAATCTAATGTGAAAAGAAAGTGAGTTGAGAAGTCTTTGAATAGTGATGAATCATCAAAGGGTGATGTTGATAAATTTAATGCCTAAAGTAAAATGTGTATAACAAATGGTTGATATAAATCATGTTTCCGATGGTGATGTTTGAGATCGAGTCCAACAAAAAGTGGTAGATGTTGAGATAGAAAAAGTGGATGGGGCCCTAAGGTTCTAGTGCCTATTCCTAAATTACTCCCATTTTCCCTCAAATATTAAAGAAAAAGAAAGAAAATGCTCAATTTAGCAAGTTACTTGCAATTTTGAAACAACTCTTAGGTAATATTCCCTTGTTGGATACCTTGCTTCAAATTGTGGGGTATAAAGTTTATCAAAGATTTAGTGACTAAAAAGCGGTATATGGATTTTAAGACCATTGAGGTATTACGCCATTGTAGTGCAATCATGTCGAGCAACTTAGTGCCAAACAAGGAGGACCCAGGTGTTTTTACCATACTTATACGATTGGATTTTATCATTTTTGCAAAAATATTTTCACTTGGGCGTTAGCATCAGTTTGATACCCAAACCATCTTTAACAAGTTCAGACTTTGAGCTCCAAAGCCTATAACTATGAGGCTATTTATGGCAGATTGCTCGATTAAGTTTTTCTGGGATCTTTTATAATGTGTTGGCTAAGGTTGATAGGTTCATTTTCCCTGTAGCCTATGTTAATCCTGATTGTGAAGTCAATTTTGAAGTTCAAATCATTTTGGCCACTACTCATGCTCTAGTTTATATTGAGAGTAGGGAATTGAAATTCCACATGAATAATAAAAAAAAGACCTTCAATATATGTAAGTCAATAAAGTAAACAAGTGATTTCCATGCAATCTCTATTATTGATTCTATAGATGAAGATGTAGATTTTAGGGCGGAAGCTGAGTTCATTGAGGCTTCACTAGTTATAGTATTATTGAAGTATGATGGAGAGCAAGTTGAAGATAATTATAATTTTTGTGCTGCCTTGATGGGGTTGGGGGTCCTATTCGTACACTCCAAATAAGATTGACCTTGACTTAAAGAATTAAGAATATCCATCTTGTCCATTATTGATCTTTCGACCTTATACCACAAGCCACTCCAAACCTATTTGTGATATGTTTTTCTTGGTCCATATGATACTTTACTGGTGATTATTTCTGCAAATTTGAAAGAGTGGAAAGTAGAGGCTTTATTATCCTTTTTGAGAAAGTATATATGAGAAATTGGTTAGACCATTTTCAACTTTACTATACAGGCATTCCTTTGAGTATATGTACCCATAGATCTAACTCAGAGATTATTGTATTCTCTCTATATATAATCAAAGGCACTTGAATCCACCTATGCAAGAGGTTGTGAAGAAGAAATAATAAAGTGATTAGATGTCAGTGCAGTGTATCTCATTTTGGATAGTGAGTGTGCGAGTCAGGTGCAATGTGCGTCAAAGAAGTGTAGTCTAACTGTTGTCCAGAAAAATAATAATTAATAGATAGCCATAACGTTGGTTATCTAATGGAGAGTATGCATGGACTAACACAAATTGAAATGATGGACCAAAAGGGATCACTTTTCTCTACGCTTTATGGATCAAATATTTGATAGTGTTGCAGGTTAATTTTTAGTTGGGTAATTTGGGTACGATCAAATTTCTATAACCCTAGAGGATCAAGAGAGAAACAACTTGCGTGCCCATATGGTATGCTTACATTTAAGAGAATGTCATTTGGTATTTTCAATGCTCTGGTTACCTTCCAATGGTGCATGATGTCCATAATTTTTTGATATAGTGGAGGATGATGAGTGGTGAAATTACAACTCATTTGCAATCCACTTCCATGCACACTATTATGATTTAAATGTCTAAATGAGATAACTTTGCTATTAAATGCACTATTTTCACATTTTGTAGGCATACAGGTTATGAGAAGGAAAAACATAGATACAAGGTGAAAAACTTCAAGAATGGAGAGAAGAAGTGCAACTTGTAGACCTGGAGTAGAACACAGTCTCAGTTACTGCGATCATGGTCAAAGGGACGCGATTGCGGCTAGTAAATTTAGGTAAAAGGACCGCGATCGCAGTGATCTTAATACGTTCGTGGCTTGTGCACAATCATGGACTAGCGGGATTATGCCCATGGGCAATCATATCATTTTTTCCAGCCGACCCCAACATCCCAGTTAAGGCTTAAAACCCATTCATAGCCATGATCATTATTCCATAATCTACTACCCATCCTTAGTTTAGGGTTTTTTAATTTCTTGGAGCTTGGAGCTTAAATTTACACTAATTTGAGGCAAGGTTTAATTAGGGGAGCTCTAAAGTACAGATTTGGCTTTGTCTATTGAAGATTTATTTAAGTCTAAAGTGTGGTTTGTCCTCTCTTTATTTTTCTTATGAATAACTTTGATGGACATCTTGGTATATTTGTTCTATTATCCTTATGATGTGCTAGATCTACCTCTTGGGGTTATACTTGATTAGGGTGAAATTATGTGTGGGTTATGATGTATTTGTGTAGATTCTAGTTGGTTGATGATGGGTTCTACTATTACTTGGTTAAATTGGTTGGTATTTGTAGGTGAAAGCCCCAAATACCAAAATAGGTTTGATGGGTGAAAATCCACAGATCTTGAAAGCTTAAACCATCCATGAAAGAGGGGTTTGGGTGAAATCTTGGAACCCACATCATCCTTGAAAAGGGGATGTGGAAACCAAGGAAATAGTAGATAATTTATGGGCATAGATTGCTAGTTCTCACCATATTAGACATAAGGGTGATTACGAGGTTGACTATACTATGGGTATCATCCTAGAAATAGGGATACCCAATTGAGGTATTGGGTGGCTTTAATTGAGACACTCGTTAGGTACTCAAAAGGGTCAATGAGTGATATCCTTGAGACTTTGTTGACATATTAGCCTCAAGGACTTTCAACCTAGCCTACCATATCATTACTATTAGGTTTTGCACAGAGTTATCACATTCCTACGCATAACTCGCCCCTAGGATAGCGTAATCCCAAGATCCACACCTAATTTATTACACTCTAATTATTTTTAGTCTCGAATTAGTCCCTTAGAAGCCCAAGAATTACCTTAACATTTGAAAACATTGAAAACCCCCAAACCATCTTGTACCATAGGTTTGAACTTTGTGAGAAAACATCATTTCAAACTAACTCAATCGCCACTCATACTGTTCCTCATGGATTCGACCCCGACTCTTAGTTGGGTAAATTCATTAACGACGACTGCCTTGCACTAAAATCGACCTGTAAGTTTAGCGTTATCAGAGGACTCTACGGAAATTTTCATAGATGACTTCTTCTTGGTCGAGGACTCATTTAAAGAGTGTTTAATACATTTGGATAATATATTGAAGTGTTGTGAGTAGGATAATTTGGTGCTTAACTGGGAGAAATGTCATTTCATGGTTAAAGAAGGAATAGTCTTGTGTCACAAAATCTCAGAAGAGGGCATGAAAGTGGTAAAGAAAAGATTGAGGAAATTTCTAAATTTGACACCACTCATGTCCATTAGAGAGATTCATAATTTTCTTTGCTATATGTGTTTCAGTAGGAGATTTATCAAATACTTCTGTAAAAGATTGACAATCCATTATATAAGATATTAGAGATAGAAGCCAAGTTTGAGTTCAATGATGGTTTCATGGAAGCTTTTTAATGCTTGAATGAATGTCTTATACATTATTGGGTAAGCTTCTAAACTTGTATTTGATCGTTATTGATTGATTAGATTATGAAATCATCATCAAATCATGGCTTTAAACTTGAGATTTTAGTTTTTTCCTGATAAAGTGGAAAAGTAAGATCTCGATGATTTCTAACTTGATTTTAACTCTATCTTTTATGGGATTTTAGATTTGAGACCTGAGACTATGGATAAAGTAATTTCTTACTAAAATTTTAGATTTGTCTTTTTATTACTAGGGTTGATTTTTGGACTGAGCTTTGGGCTCAAAACTAAAATATATCAATATGGGTATTATTGGACTAGAATTTATATGTACAACCTATTCTTGATGGATTGGGAGTGTTTCGAAGTAGCCCAAAAGGGGAAGGCTTTAAGTTAAGTGTTTACAGGCTTGCAGTTCTATCTCAGGGTATCTTATGACTTAAATTTCTCAAAACTTGGCTACGTAGGAAATTTATCTTGTAAAATATGCTATGCATTCAGTGAATCCTCAATTTTTACATTATTGGAGTTTATTATTATTAATATGATGCTTGGGTAGGTTCTTGTGTTGACCTTATTAGTATCTTAATTATTTTTTATTATTACTGTGATGCCCGCGTGGTGGCTTTTGAGGACTTTATCAATACTTTGAGTTGATTATTGCATTGTGTTGCCCATGTGGGGGATTACATCATGATTCACTAAGATTTTGGAGGTTTTGGTTCATCTATATTCTATTGTGAGCCAATTTTTGTGCATTATCTATCTTTCCATGAACATGCATACTCTATTATTTCTTAATTTTTGGACCTAGTACTACTGATAAACACTAATTCTTTATGAAAGAAAATGAACCACCTTATAAAACCTTTACCAAAAATTTTACCGTCAAGTGATGCAATATTGTGAAATAACTAAATCAAGTGAAGTATCAGCAAGATCAAATATTAAAATTGTGATTGGTATATGGGTTATGCCTCCCGCCCAAGGTCCTCTCCGAGATGCTTATGCTTGGAAGGTGTGCACTGGGTGTACTTTGACAGTTGCAATCATTCTGTATCAATGTGTTGAATTGCATTGTACTTTATTTTTAGTTGATATATTGGTTGTTAATATCTTCATATAAGGTAAATATATCGTGATTGAGAAATAATCTTATATTGTTTAATTGTTGCGGCTTGATTTACTTGGGACTTTTCTGAATGTAGGGCATTTACTTTATTCATAGTTTTCTTTACTTGTTTAGTTGTCTACTCTAGCTCGATCGGCCAATGATGCCCACTGAATACAAGTAAACCATACTCACTTTTACTATTCAATGCCCTTTTTGGTGCAAGCGGTGGAGCGGCCAAAATTTTTAGAACTGGTGTTCAATAATATTGGAGCTCCTTTGAAAATGTTAAAAGGAATAAAAATTATCGCTGCCACTGGGAATCAAACCCATACATGTGCTTGGTGTCAACATGATATTGGGGACTTTGTGGTGTGACATAATAGTCACAAAACAATAATTGTTGCGCATTTTCTATGCATTTGAGAAATTTTATGCCTAGTTGTTAGGTATTAAGGTGATTGTGAACACAGACTATGCAAATCTTAGGTACCTCATGGAAAATAAAGATGCCAAACCAAGACTAATTTGTTGGGTTATCATTTTTCAATCATTCAACTTTGAAGTACAAGATTGCAACAGTTGTGAGAATCAAGTTGAGGACCATCTTTCTCAGCTTAAAGCATATGGGAGACCTTTGGGGGAAGTTGAAATTTATTAATCATTCCTTGATGAATATGTGTTAGTGATTGTAAATATTATGACATCATGGTACGTTAATTTTTCTAACTATCTTGCTTGTGATTTAATCCCAATGACTTAAAATTCTCATCTAAAGAAGAGATTTCTCCATGAAGTGCTGAAGTTTTATTGGGATAATCCATATTTTTTTAGTATACATAGACAATGTAATTAGGCATTGCGTCCAAGAACTTGAACTATGATCTATTCTTGATGCATATCATTCTTTACTAGATGGGGGTCATCATAGTGGGATGAGTATGACATCAAAGGCGTTACAAAGAAGGTTCTATTGTCCAATGTTGTATCATGACGCCCACGAGTTTGTCATGGTATGTGATTAATGCCAAAGACGTGGAGGTACTTCCTAATGTCATAAATTGCCTTTGAACCCGATCCTGAAAGTTGAATTATTTGATGTATGAGGTGTAGACTTTATTCCATTCATAAGTTCTTATAGGCATAAATATATTTTGTAGTTGTGGACTATGTGTCCAAATGGGTGGAAGTGATTTCCTCGCCAAACAGTGAAAATAGTTGTGTTACTCAATTCAAGAAGTTCATTTTTACAAGGTTTGGGACACCTCGAGCCATTATTAAGTGTCACTCAATTCATCAAGAAGTTCATTTTTTACAAGATTTGAGACACCTCAAGCCATTATTAGTGACGTAGGCTCCTATTTTTGCAATAAATTTTTTGGTTCCTTGGTGGACAAAATGGTGTTAAATATAAGGTGTAAATACCTTACCATCCTCAATCCATTAGGCAAGTGAAAATATAAAACTAGGAAATCAAGAGTAAATTGGAGAAGACTATAAATACCAATCAATTGGACAGGACTCGAACTTGGATGATGTTTTATAGGCATATAGAATGACTTTCAAAACTCCCTTAGGGATGTATTTTTATCATCTTTTATTTGCGAAGGCATGTCACTTGATGGTTTAAATGGAACATAAGGCCTTGTGGGCCTGGGAACAATTAAACTTGAGTTGGGATGAAGATTCAAAGTCAAGGTTGGAGCAATTAAATGAACTTGATGAGTTTTTCTTGAAGTGTATGAAATCTCTATTCTTTACATGGATTGAATGAAGAGGTTTCATGATGCTAATATTTTGAAAAAGGAGCTTAGGTTTGGAGATATTGTGTTGTTATTTAATACAAAGCTGTAGTTGTTTCCATTCATATTGAGATCTAAATGATCTAAGCTTTTCAAGGTTATACAAGCTTCCCCTCATGGTGCAATGTGATCGAAAGGGTAAAATGGTTCTAGATTCAAGGTAAATAGCCAAAGGGTGAAGAAATACTTGGGTGTTCCAGAGGATATTTTGAGGGTCGAGGTAATTTACCTTGATGACGCTTAAGGAAAAGCATATCTAAATTGTGTTGTAACATAAAATTAGGTACTTCTTGGATTGTAACTCAAGTTTTATTTTATCATATTTTGGTCTATTTTTTGTTCATGGTTATTGATGTGTCTGGGTATGTTGAGGTAATGTGATTTATAGAACATGTTAAGAAGGAAATTGGTCAAAATAAAGTGATGTTCATTTTAAGCTACTCACATTACCTTTTTGTGTGATTATACAAGTAAATAGTGTATCCAGTGATCCAAGCTCCAAGTTTATGTCCTTTGTATGGATGTGGATGGGTATAATCTTTGGTACTCAGGGAGTGACAGGCGTTGGAATGGTGTGGGGATTTTAGTGGATGAGAAGCTTAGAGCGCAGGTGGTGAAGGTAAAGAGGGTCTGTGATAGGCTGATGACGATCAAGATGGTCATTGGGGGGTTTACGCTGCATGTGTGTAGTGTTAATACTCTGCAGGTGGGCTTGGGAGAGGCGGTGAAAGCGGGGTTTTGGGAGGCTTTGGACGAGGTGGTGAGAGGCGTGCCTAGTTTGGAGAGGATTGTCATAGTGGGGGACTTCAATGGGCACATTGGGGTTGTGCCGGGAGATTATGATGATGTACATGGAGGTTTTGGTTTTGGTGATAGGAATGAGGAGAGAGAAGCTTTGTTGGATTTTGCGAGGGCTTTTGGGTTGGTGGTGGTGAATTTGAGCTTTTCGAAGAAGGAGGATCACCTGATTACCTTTCGAAGTGTGATAGCCAAGACTCAGATTGAGTTTATGCTGCTAAGAAGAGGGGATAGGGTTTTATGTAAGGACTGTAAAGTCATTCCAAGTGAGCATCTTTTGACTCAGCACAGGCTCCTGGTGATGGACTTGTTTATGAAGAGGAGCAAAAAGAGAAGGGTCGAGGAGGGTCGGCCTAGAATTAGGTGGGGTGGCTTGATGCCAGATAGTGCGCTGAAGATAGAAGAGAAAGTGGCAGTTTCGGGAGTGTGGGATTGTAGGGAAGACGTGGATTCCATGTGGGATAAGGCTGCCAGTTGCATCATGGATACTTCTAGAGAAATGTTGGGTGTTTAGAGGGGTCGGGCAGGACGACATAAGGGGGACTGATGGTGGAATGAAGATGTTAAGAAGAAAGAAGATATTAAGAAGAGGGCGTATGTTAAGATGATTAAGAGTACTGATGCAGACGAGAAGAGAATGAATTAGGAGGTCTACAAATTAGCAAAGAAGGAGGCTAAGCTTGCAGTTACGGCAGCAAAGTCAGCAGCGTTTGAGAGCTTGTATGCGGGGTTAGAGGAGAAAGATGGGGAAAAGAGGTTGTATAGGCTTTCTAAGGCTAGGGAGCGGAAGGGTCGGGACCTCGACCAAGTGAAGTGCATTAAGGGGGAGAATGGTAGAGTTTTTGTGGAAGATGCCCATATTAAGAAGAGATGGATGGAGTATTTCCATAGGGTTTTAAACGAGGAAGGGGACAGAGGCATTGAGTTAGGTGAGCTGGAAAACTCGGAGGAGAGATATGATTTCAGTTATTGTAGATGCTTTAAGGTTGAGGAGGTCAGGGAAGCTATTCGTACGATGCGGAGGGGAATGGCGACGGGGCCTAATGAAATTCCAGTAAATTTTTGGAAGTTTTCATGTAGGGCAGGGTTAAGGTGGTTAATTGATTTTTTTAACATCATTTTCAAGACGACGAGGATACCTGAAGCTTGGAGGTAGATTACGATGATTCCTTTATACAAAAACAAGGGGTACATTAAAATTTGCACAAACTATAGGGGTATCAAGCTGCTGAGTCATACTATGAAGATTTGAGAGAGGGTGGTGGAGCGGAGATTAAGGAAGACCGTGTCCATTTCAGAGAATCAGTTTGGTTTTATGCCCGGTCGCTCGATGACATAGGCAATACACCTGGTGAGGATATTGGTGGAACAGTATAGGGAAAGAAAGAGGGATTTGCACATGGTGTTCATCGACTTGGAGAAGGCTTAAGACAAAGTCTCTAGGGAGGTTCTTTGGAGATGCTTAGAGGCAAGAGGGGTCCCGGTGGTATACATCAGAGCTATTAAGGACATGTACGATGGAGGAAAGACTCGGGTGAGAACGGCGGGAGGGGGCTTAGAATATTTTTCATTCGAGACTGGGTTGCATCAGGGTTTGACTCTTAGACCATTTCTATTTGCGTTGGTGATGGATGTGTTGATGCGACATATTCAAGGAGAGGTGCCATGGTGTATGTTGTTTTCGGATGATGTAGTGTTGATTGATGATACACGAGGGGGTGTGCATGAAAAATTGGAGGTTTGGAGGCAAACCCTGGAGTCCAAGGGGTTCAGGTTGAGTAGGTCCAAGATGGAGTATTTGGAATGCAAGTTTAGCGACTTGAGGTAGGAGGACGATATGGTGGTGAGTTTGGATTCCCAGGATGTTTGTAAGAGGGATAGTTTTAAGTATCTTGGGTCTATAATTCAAGGAAATGGCGAGATTGATGAGGATATCTCTAACCGTATTGGAGCATGTTGGATGAAGTGGAGGCTCACCTCGGGTGTGTTGTGTGATAAGAAGGTGCCACTTAATCTTAAAGTCAAATTTAATAAAGTGGCAGTCCGTCCAGCTATGTTATATGGAGCAGAGTGTTAGCAAAAAAAGAACTCCCACATTCAAAAATTAATGGCGGCGGAAATGAGAATGTTGCGTTGGATGTGTGGACTTACTAGAGGGGATAGAGTTTGGAATGAGATAGTTTGGGAGAAGGTGGGAGTGGCTTCGGTGGAGGACAAGATGCGGGAAGGATGGCTGAGATGGTTTGGGCATGTGATAAAGAGGGGCACGAGTTCCCCAGTTCGTAGGTTTGAGAGTCTAGCATTGGATGGCTTTTGGAGGAGGATGGGTAGGCCAAAGAAGTACTGGAGGGAAGTGATTAGACATGATATGGAGCAGCTACAACTTACTGAGGACATGATCCTAGATAGAAAGGTGTGGAGGTCGCGGATAAGGGTAAAAGGCTAGGTCGCATGCATGGGTTGTAGCTAGTATTAGAAGAGCTCATGTATAGCTGGGTTAGTAATCACAGGACTGTCCATAGGTGGGGGTCGTACTTTTCGGATGCCATATTTCTTATCTCTTATTTCATATTGCGCTTATTCATCTTATTTAGTATTTCTCTAATTTCTATTTTATTTTTAGTATGTATTATTCCTTTTATGTTACGCTCTTGCTTACTATTCTCTATCTTGAGCCGGGGGTCTATCGGAAACAGCCTCTCTACTTCTTTGGAGGTAGCGGTATGGACTGCGTACATTCTACCCTCCCCAGACCCCACTTTGTGGGAATACACTGGGTTTGTTGTTGTTGCTGTTGTATGGATGGCATCATCATTAGGTGATTGAACAATAGGTTCATACAATTGCATAGAACGGCCAGTTCTTAAGTTCCATAATTTTTTGGGAAAGGACATCACATACCCCATTGTGAGAGTTGTTTTCCCTTTATGTAGGCTTGATGGGCTCGCACAACTAAAGGGTCGGTAAGTAATGATTAATTTGATAAAAATAGGATGAGTCTTGTTCCATGATCCAAATATTTCTCCTCCTAAGGGTCCTAAATCTTTAATACAAATCCTCCATCTAATCCGTCCCTTAACTGCCAATTTCACCATCCACATTATTCAACTCCATTCGTACACACGCACATCGCATTTTTTTAGTCCTCCTTCTGTTGATTCATCAATTTTTGTCATAATTCTCTAGTAGATTTTCCTATTTCCTTGATTTGAGATACACAACTACATATCATGTTTCAAGTAGATGATTATATTGATTGTATCTGAGTTTGGTTTTGAAACACGTGATTTTTCCTTTTTCCCAAATCCCCTATTGTTGGCACTCCCAAACTAACAAAAATTAAAATATGAACTCTTAGTAAAATTGTCATTTAATTATATCAAGGTATTATTTGTTCATTGCGAATGAAACACCATTTGAGAATATCAAGAAGGACATCTACCCTAGACTATATGAGAATGTAGGCCATCCATCACAAACACGATAAAGATCACGACCCATGAAACCTTTCTACATAATCATAAATTTACCGACTGTGATCTTATTGCATCGATCCCATTACTCTTAGTGAATACGAAAAGGGACGCATGAACATGAAGAGCAAAGGTTGTTACGCCAGATGACTAGCAACTCCAAAATCAATTTAAACCTCATAATTGATCCTTAAATTCATTTGGAACCCCTCGAACACAAACTAGATATGCAAATCGATAAAAAATTATGTTTCCTACAAGTTGGAACCATCAAATCACCAATCCAAAGTCATCATGAATAGATATTAACTGTGGTCAAATCAAACTTTCAAAAATAGATAGAATTCATCTAATGACTTTAATCACTCCCAAATACCTTTGGATCTGTGTAAAACATCCAAAGAAGTCATAATCGCCTTTGCACTTAATTCAATCATTAAAACCTAAATTCGATCTAGTTAATCCAAAATATTGACTTTGGTCAAACTTTCAAATTTTGAACTTTCAAAGCTCAAAATGATCCTTAAAATACATGCATTCTCTAATGTGCCTAGAAATTAAAACACACTCTATATTATTTCCTTATAGTATTGAATGTTCTTAGACTTATTTCTCTATATTTTTTAATATTTTATGTTGGTTTCATGCTATATAGTCTTTAGATGCATTGGAGACTTAAAGTAGGAAAATTGACAAAAATTGCTAAAAAAAGGTTATTTATGGCCCCATATTAGATGAATAATTGAAAGACAGAGCGTTGTTTAGATTTCACATATTTTTAGAGAGATGATTGCTAAGCACATGCATACCGGTTAGAAAATGAGATAGTAGATGGGTATATACTCAATAAATGACCAAACTTGATGAAGGAGGTCCTCAGTTGTCTGAAGATCCCTCTTGACAATAGTGTGCTCGTGAAAACAAAAGATAACCGCATAAATAAAACTATGTGGCATCTCCAAAAAAAGTAGTGGTCAAACAATGACAACCCAAAGAGAAGTCTACGGACCATAAACCAATGAGTAAATCTTGAAGAAACAATGGAAGATTATTTCGTTAGTATTTTGTTATGACCCAAATAGTCGTGAGTGACACCCAAACTAACCCTCTGTATGGGAGAACCATATATAACCCAACCTTAACAAAGTACTTAGTCATTTTAAGACAAAATATGATAGTAAAACTCAACCTTAAAGAATAAATTTCAACGAACTTAATATAGAGATAAAGTGCGGAAGGAATATCAAACTACCTATTTTAATCCCCAAGGACCCAAAAGTCATGTACAAGAACTTCTAATAAAACTAATGTCTAAAATAGTAGCCCAAAAACTAATACAACAAATGAGAGTATCATTGTCTAGAACATCAAAAAGAATTGATCTAAATATCAATGGAAGCTTGAAGATATGTTCGTAACCTTGGATTAGAAATATCTGGTCACACGCTAGAAGTGAGGTCTTAAAGAAGTCGCTAGAATACTGCATACACTCAACAAAAGAATAGTCCAGAGTAGTATCAGTACAAACACTATGTACTAGTAGGTATCATTGGCCGACTTTAACTCAGACCCACTCATAGACATAAATCAAATGTAAGTAAATTAGCAATCAACACATAGCAAGTAATCTGACATGACCCGAACTGGGGCCTTGTTGTAGTGGGCATCCAAAGTCCAACCAGGACTGGGGACCACCCTCGTTACTTAACCCAACCCCAAATATGCATACCCTGAGTAAGATGAATTCCGAACATATAATAACATAGCAGTTATTAAAAATCCAGACTCTGGGATAGGTCCATGACCGTGACCAACCCAAAAAAGTCCAACCATCCATTATTAAACCAATATCCAAAACCAGAACTATAAACCAATCCATACATCCATACCAAATGAGTTCCAATATAAATATATATAATCCAAAACATAATACGATGGAACAATCATAAATATAGTCAAAAAGTATAAGCCCCAATACCAATACCAATACTAAGGATGACACCACTGCCGACACCACCCATACTGACCCATAGTAGTTCCACAAAGCCCCTAACTAAAAGTAAAACAATAACCGAATAGGAAATCCCCCCAACCATAACCAAAAACAATGTATATGAAATAACCAAAGTATGTAAAAACATCCATGATTTGAAATGGATCCTTTCGGAATTTGAAAGCTCACCACTTTAATCCAACTGAGCTGATCCCAAATTAGATCACTAAGTAGGAGGAGTAGAATGACCGGTTCCTGCATCCTATGGGGATACAACTGCCCTAAGATGGGTTAGCGGTTGAATGCTAGCATGCACTCAGGATAAGTATAAAATAATGCCAACCATTAAAACTATGTAAACCAACCATATGCATTCATAACCATACATACATATATAACCATGCAGGGAAATAGGATCGGGTTTAGCATGACTTTAAAACCATTAACTTGGGTATGTATAGCTTAATCATCCTAGAACTACCCACAGGCTATATAGGTCCAGTGTAACCCCCTAAACGGGCCCCCATGCGTGTAGCTGCACGAACTAGATACACCATAGGAGTAGAGAATTCTCGAGTACCCTTCGCTCTCCATGATACATATATACAAGTGTACTTAGGGAATTACTGTGTACCCCATAAGTATCATTTATGGTCATCATGACCAATCCTCATGTCGGCAAACACGAGTTTCCAGTGTCCATCCATTGGACTCACACCTTCACGGTTAGCTATCACACCCCGCCATTATTGCCCAATTAAAACCATTACCACACAACAAAACCACCATTCCATTTATTATAAACCAAGGCTATAAGTAGTGGTATCGTCATACCGACAATAGCTTGCAAGAAATGTCATTAGCCAACCTTTTATAAAAGAAGGGATTCCCATGTACTCCTAGATTACATTATTAAGTTGACTTTGGGGAATCCTATGTACCCCACAAGTGATCATTATTGAGTTTTCTTGGGGAATTCCCTTATTTATGGTTCTATTACCAAGTTATACCTGTTTATAGTTTAATAAAAGTCCAGCAATTTAACCAAAAACATTCTCATAGGTATTTTATCAAACATGTTGGGGGCATAGTATTTTCAAAGCCAAAACCAAGAACCAATTAACCATTCCCATGCAACCAAATGCTCAAACCACCATAATAATATAAAATCAATAATTAAAAGACATGGGAAAACCATAACCAATCATTGTAACCAAAACCCCCAACATATATTTGAAAACCCAAAACCATACAACAATTATCCCATGAAAACAAGTCATAAAATATGCCTTTAGTTGGAATGAACAATGAAGGAGGAGTAACATGCCTTAGATTACGAAGATGACGGAGAGAAATCACCCTTGTCAGCCCCAAATTAATTCGATTGATGAAACCCTAGCCTTCCTTAACCCAAGAGCCTTTGAGAGAATTAGAGAGAGTTTATAAGTTTTTAAGATTAGAATATTAGGGTAAATGATGTCCCAAGAGTGATATAATTCGCTGTCCTTTAGAGGTTAATAGGGAAATGTCCAGATTACCCCCAAGTTAAACAACATAAAATTCTCGAGGATTGTACGACTCCACCATACCACCCGTACCCTATCATACGAGTGGGACCCACCAATCGTACCATAGGTATCCCTTGGACCCCCAACACTGACCAACATATGACCTCCAAGCCCCAATCGTACCTAATCATATGACAAGTACCCTTAACCCTACCTTAGGCAGAATCAAGAGGGGTTGACACTATCGTACCCTATCTCACGACTCATGGTTAGCCAATTATACTCTGATCCAAGTTAAGTTACTAAGTTTCAGATTATGTAAAGAAAAACCCAAACCTACGATCCATCACCCACTTTACGACTCATACCCACCCAAGTCGTATCCAATCTAGAAACTCAACAACCCAACAATGAACAATATACGAATGGGTCACCTGACCCGCACCCTCACCATACGACTAGAATGATGAGTTGTATGATATCTAAAAGTCCAAAACCCAGGGTGTTTCAGTCTCTTCCACTAGGATCATTCATTCCCGAATGATGGACAAGGCAGTACAAGTACGACTCACACCCAATCATAAATATTCCAACCTTTAACTAAGTTAGAAAATAAAGATGTGATCAAGAAAACATACCTTCCACACGAATATACAGAGCAGAAAGAAAATGTGGATACTTAGAATTCATGTCCTCTTTCATTTCCCAACTAGCTTCTTCCACCTTGTGGTTCCGCTATAGAACCTTAACCGATGCTACATCCTTGGTCTACAATTGATGAACCTACCGATCTAATATCTCTACGAGGATTACTTTATAAGATAGAGAATCCGAGATACCCAATCCTTTCAAAGGAACAACCGATGAAGGATCACCTATACACTTTCTCAACAAAGAGACATGGAATACAGGATGAATAGAGCTCAAACTAGAAGGCAACTCCAATTCATATGAAACATTACCAACCCCCCTCCTCAAAACCACATAAGGACCAACATACTGGGGACTGAGCTTTCCCTTTTTATCAAAAATCATACTCCCTTAAAGGGAGACACCTTTAGAAATACCTTATCCCCAACCTCAAACTCCAAGTCCATGCGCCTTACATCCGCATAGGACTTTTGGTGACTTTTGACAGCCTTACGCCTATCCCAAATCACCTTTACCTTCTCCATAGACCGATAAACCAAATACGAGCCAAACATATCTGCCTCACCAAGATCGAACCTCCCAGTAAGATATCTACAACTCCTACCATACAATGCCTCAAAAGGGGCCACCTCAATGCTAGAATGATAGTTATTATTGTAAATAAACTCTACAAGAGGTAGATGCTCAACCTAATTACCACCATAATTAATGACACATGCATGAAGCATATCTTCCGAGTCTAAATAGTCCTTTATACGTGCCCATTCATCTGAGGGTAAAAAGCAATACTTAGACTAAACTTAGTCCCCAACCCCCTCTGAAATGACCGCCAAAAGTGAGATGAAAATTGTGTACCATGATCAGAGATAATCCAAATAGGTACCCCATACAGCTTCACAACCTCATGAAGATACAACCTCGGATAATCCTCTGCTAAAAAGTTAGTCTTCTCAAGTAAGAAATGAGCCAATTTTGTCATCTTATCTGCGATGACCCTAACCAAATCAAATTGATTTTGAGATAGAGGAATACTGGTAATGAAATCCATATTGATAACCTCCCATTTCTATTCGGCAATTCAATCTCCTGATACAAACCCCCAGGCCTCATGTGCTCAACTTTCACTTACTGACACACCAAATATTTGGCCACAAAATCAGACACATCTTTCTTCATACTATTTAACCAATACATCTCCTTAAGATCATGATATATCTTTGTAGAATCGAGATGAAAAACATAGCATGATTCATGCTCCTTAGCCAATACATATTCTCTCAAACCATCAACGTCTGAAACACACAACTTTCTTTGGTACCGCAGGGTACCATCACCACTGATCTCAAATACCATTACCTTTTACCCACCTATATCACTCTTGATTTTTATCAAGATAGGATCTAGTATTTTCTTTTCCTTGATCTCTGCACCAAGGGATGACCGAACCACTTTTTGTACTAACACACCTCCATTCTCGGAGTCCAAAAGGAAAACTGTAAGATTAGCCAAGCGGTGAATATCCTTCACTAACTCCTGCCTCTCCTTATCCATATGAGCTAAACTCCCCATGGACAACCTTCTAAAAGCATTAGCAACAATATTAGCCTTACCTGGATAGTAATGAAGACTCATGTCATAATCCTTGAGAAGCTCCATCCATCTCATCTACCTGAGGTTAAGTTCTTTCTAAGGGAACATATGTTGTAGTATCTTATGATCAAAAAAAATGTCCATGTGCACTCCAGATAAATAGTGCCACCAGATTTTCAATACAAACACCACCGCTAAAAGCTCTAAATCACGAGTAGGATAGTTCCTCTCATGAACCTTTAACTACCTAGAAGTATAGGAAATCACCTTACCATGTTGCATTAACACACAACCAAGTCCCACTTGGGATGCATCATAGCAAACCACAAACCCCTCATTGCCTTCTGACAAAGTCAAAATCAAAGACAAAGTTAGCTTATCCTTCAGCTTCTTGAAGCCACCCTCACACGCATCCGACCAAGAGAACTTTACATTCTTCTGAGTCAACTTAGTCGATGGAGAAGCTATCGTCGAAAAACTCTCCACAAACCTTCTATAATACCCGGTCGAGCCTAAGAAAATCTAAATGTCGGTTGGAGTCGTGGGTCTAGGCTACTTCTTAGACACCACCACCTTTAGAGGATCCACCATGATCCCATGTCTAGAAATAATATGACCTATAAAAGTGACATCGTTCAACCAGAAGTCATATTTCAAGAATTTCACATATAGCTGCTTCTCTTTTAAGGTCTGCAGCACCACATAAAGGGGATTAGCATGATCCACCTCACTCTTAGAGTACAACAAGATATCATCAATGAACACAGTGATAAAAAGATCCAAAAACTAATGAAAGACCCTATTCATTAAACCCATGAATGTCGCTAGGGTAGTAGTCAAATCGAATAACATAACCAAGAACTCAAAGTGCCCATACTAGGTACGGAAAGTTGTTTTAAGGATATCCGCATCCCTAATTATAAGCTGATGATATCCTGATCGAAGATCTATCTTTGAAAAAAAATTGGTACCTTACAACTGATCAAACAAGTCATCTATTCTTAGAAGAGGATACTTGATCTTAACTGTCACCTTATTCAACTGTCGATAGTCAATACACATCCGAAGGGAACCATCCTTTTTATGCATAAATAACACCGGTGAGCCCCACGAAGACATACAAAGATAGATGAAACCCTTATCCAAATGATCCTTAAGTTACTCTGTGAGTTTCCTCAACCCAGCTAGAGCAATTCTATAAGGAGGAATAGATATTGGACGAGCGTTCAAAACCAAATTAATCCAAAACCCAATCTCCCTATCCAGAGGAACACCAAGAAAATCATTTGGAAAGACCTTAGGAAACTCATTTACCACCGGAATCGAATACAAAGAAGAGCCTTCTGAGTTAGAGACTTTAACCCAGACCAAATAATAGATACACCCTTTAGAGATTAACCTCCGAGCTCTAAGCTATGATATAAACTTCCCCTTAGGATCTAGGGAACCACACTCCCATTAAATAACCATTTCACCAAGGAACTTAAAGATAACCTTACGGGTCCGATAATCTAAGGATGCGTAGCACGAGTGTAACTATTCCATCCCCAGAATGACTTTAAAATCCACCATATCTAACTCATACAAATCCACCAAAGTCTCCTTACTACCAACAAATATCATACCCCCTATAGACTCTTTTAGCAACCATAGAGTCACCTACCGGGGTAGAAATACAAAAAGGATCTGAAATAACCTCTGGATCAAAATCAAAATACACAACCATAAATAGGGTCATATAACAGAGAGTGGACCCTGAATCAAGTAAACAATACACGTTACAAGAAAAGAGTTGTAACATACTAGTCATGACATCAGGCGATGCCTCAGACTCCTATCGGGATGCAAGAACGTATAACTTATTCTGGTTTGTGCCGAAAATCGAAGAAGAAATAGTTGCACAAGTAGCACCCCTGGGAGCAAAAGAAGATGAAGAGGAAACCAGAACCTTATTTTCTCCCGAAGCAACCTTACCAACTAGAAAATATCTAAACATATGGCCTGGCTAACCGCATTTGAAGCACTTGTCCCTTCTCTCATCACAAAATACCTAATGTAACTGACTATAGAACCTACAAGAAGAACATTATGAGATCGACTGAGCCCTACTAGCCTAAGATTGGGCACCCGGTGCCCTGAAGTTATTGCCACCCTACTAAGCCTGTCACTCGACTACTTCGGGTATGGAGCACTAGTTGTGGAGAAAGAACCCGAACTCCCCCACTTTTTCTTTGTCCACTTACCACCATCCTGGCCACTTTGTTGTTATTCACCATGCTTAGAGAACCTAAACCTCTTACCCTGCCTTTCCCATACCATAGCGTGCTTTCTCTTTTCCTTCTCCGCCTATTACATATAACAACTAACCTAGAGATATCCATGTCCTTAATCAGCAATGCAATTTTATTTTCAAGGATCAACTCACGAGACAGTCCTAAAGCAATCATTCTCATTATGGCCCTTATATTAGATACCAATTTTGGAGCATACCCAGATAACTGGTGAAATTTCAAGGCATATTCCTTAACTGACATCTTCCTCTGTTTCAGATTAAAAAATTTCTCTTTCTTCGCTTCCCTCAACTCCTGAGGAAAAAAGCAATCTGTTAATGCATTAGAGAAAGTCTTCCACAGAAAAGACTCATCAACCTCACCCCTTGCCTGATCCCATTTCTCATACCATTGGTATGCCACATTCTTAAGCTGATAGGCAGCAAAATTCACCCCTTCCACATTCATGGCCTGCATAACCCTAAAGATTTTTTCCATTTCATCTAGAAAACCTTGAGTATCTTTCTCTACCTTAACACTAGTAAAACTGGGAGGATTCAACCTTAACTGGACAACCCCTGTGGCCTCAGATGATGCGACACCAGATATATCACACTTAGTTTGAGAAACTACCAACTGATCAATCATATGAATAGACTGATGAAACTCCATATTACTCACGTGTTCTTGAGGAGGACTAGAAGGATCTAGTGGAACTCCAGAAATATTAGGACTAGACCTCTAAATCGAGTACAGATCCCCTGAGTAGAATGTGTCCTATCAATATAGTCCTAGTTGGGACTGAGTAGTTTCTGTGAACTTCAGATCATCGAGGTATAATCTGAAAAGTGAACAAACAGAATTAGAGGAGATTCCAGGACTTAGACCCCAAGCTTGAAAATAGAACACAAAGAAGAGAAACATTTCCCAAATACCTCGTAGCCTCTCCATTATGAGTGTGGTACACTATACAACCTTAAAGAGAGACTTTACTCCACACAAATTTGGGGACTCCAATTGACCATGAACCTAAAGATTTGATACCAACTTGAAACAACCCGAATCAGGGCCTTGTCATAATGGGCTTCCCAAGTCCAACCAGAACCGGGGACCACCCCCATTACATAACCCAACCTCCAAATGTGCATACCCTAAGACAAATAAATTCTAAACATATAACAAGATAACATTTATTATAATTCCAGTCTCTGGGATAGGTCCATGATCATGACCAACCCGAATAAGTACAACCATATATTATCCAACTAATATCCAAAACCAAAACAAAACCATAAACCAATCCATATATCCAATATCAAATAAGTTCCAATATGAATATATATAATCCAAAACATAATAGGATGGAACAATCATAAATACAGTAGAACGGTATCATCCCCAATACCAATGCCAATACTAAGGCTAAAACCATTGCCGATACCGCCTATACTGACCCATAGTAGTTCCACAAAGCCTCTAACCAAAAGTAAAACAATTATCGGTTGGGATATGCCCCCAACCATAGCTAAAACCAATGTCTATGAAATAACCAAAGTATTTAAAAACACCCATGACTTTAAATGGAGCATTTCAAAATATGGATACTCACCACTTTAATCCAACAGAGATGATTCTAAATCTGATCACTAAGCAGGAAGAGTAGAATGGTCGATTCCTGCGTCACATGGCAATATAGCCACCCTAAAATGGGTTAGCGGATAAACGTTAGCATACACTCTGTATAAGGATAAAATAATGACAACTTTTAAAACCAAGTAAACCAACTATATGCATTCACAGCCATATATACATATATATAACCATACTATGAAAGGGAACCAAGTTTAGCATGCCTTTAAAATGATTAGCCTGAGTATGTATAGCTTAACTTCCCTAGAACCACTCATGGGCTCTATGGTTCCAGTATAACCCCCTAAATGAGCCTCGATATGTATAGCCGCACGAACTAAAGATACCATAGGAGTAGGGGATTCCTGAGTACCCTTTGCTCTCCATGATACGTATGTACAAGTGTACTTAGGGGATTCCCGTGTACTCTGTAAGAATCATAAATGGTCATCATGACCAATCCTCATATCGGCAAACATAAGTTTTCAGTGTCCGTCCATTGGACTCACACCTTTTTGGTTAGCTATCACAGCTCGCCATTATTGCCCAATTAAAACCATTATGACACATCTAAACCACCATTCAATTTATTATTAACTAAGGCTATAAGTAGTATAGTATCATCATAACGACTATAGCTTGCAAGCAATGTCCTTGGATAACCTTTTATAGAAGAAGGGATTCCCACGTACCCTTAGATTACATTATTAAGTTGACTTTGGGGAATCCCTTGTACCCCATAAGTGATCATTATTGAGTTTTCGTAAGGGATTCCTATGTACCCTACAAGGCTTTCAATTAGACCAACCATAACCACCAAAACATACTAGTTAACCATTCCAAAATATTTAAACCATTAATACTATTTAGGGTTCCATTACCAAGTTATACCATGCAATAGTTCAATGAAAGTCCAACAATTTAACCAAAAACATTCGCATAGGTATTTTACCAAACATGTTGGGGGCATAGTATTTCAAAAGCCAAAACCAAGTACCAATTAACCATTCACATGCATCAAAATGCTCAAACCACCATAATAATCTAAAAACCATAAGTAAAAGACATGGGAAAACCATAACCAACCATTGTAACCAAAACCCCCAATATATATTCGAAAACCCAAAACCATACAATATTTATGCCATGAAAACAAGTCATAAAATATGTCTTTAGTTGGAACTAACAATGAGGAAGGAGTAACATGCCTTAGATTACCAATATGATAGAGAGAAATCGCCCTTGTATGACCCAAATTGATCCTATTGATGAAACCCTAGCTTTTCTTAACCCAAGAGCCTTTGAGAGAATTAGAGAGAGTTTCTAAGTGTTTAAGATTAGAATATTAGGGTAAATAATGTCCCAAGAGTGATATAAGTTGTGGGGCCTTAAGAGGTTAAGAGTGGAAATGTTTTGATTACCCCTAACTTTAAACTGCATAAAATTCTCATAGGAGGGTACGCCTCCACCATACTACCCGTACCCTATTATACGAGTGGTACCCACCACTCATACCCTAGGCATCCCTTAGAACCCCAACACTAGCCAACATACGACCACCAAGACCTAATCTTACCCAAGTATATGACAAGTACCCTTAACCCTTACCTTAGGCAGAACCATAAGGGGTTGACACTGTCCAACATTCAAGTTGGACTATACCACTCATACCCTATCTCACGACTCATAGTGTGACACTTGTACTCAAATCAAAGTTAAGTTACTAAGTTTCAGCTTAAGTGAATGAGAGCAAAAACCTATGACCCATCACCAACCATATGACTCGTACCCACCCAAGTCGTATCCATTCTAGAAACTCAACCACCCAACACCACCCTACACTGGACAATATACGACTGGGTCACTTAACCCGTACCCTCACCATACGACTAGTATTGTGAGTCATACGAAGTCCAGAATATCCAAAACATAAGAAATTTCTAAGGACCAAAACCCAGGGTGTTTTATAATCCCCAAAAATAATACCATCTACAGATAAACCCCATAAAACCAGCCAATATCCTCAACTAGATCAACTGTTATCCTATCAACGGTATCACAAAAATAATTACAAGCATAATATTAACAAATTAAGGGGATCTATGGCCACTCTAAATATCACAAGTGTAAACCAACACCTAATCCTTAATATAATCAACAATATCAAAAGAGTTGTCTAATGTTACCTCGATTCATCACAACACTTTATGCATTATATATGAACAAGCATATAGTCCGATGCTTAAGGGACATATTTATATGAAATTTCATGACCTGCAGGGGACTAGTTTCATCCATGTACTATATCGGGTGGCATTCGGTCCTTTTAAAATTTAATAGAAAAGTAATACGTATCGAACTGTACCCGACCCTTCAAATACTACAAAATTAGATATTACAATAATTATCACAAAGTATATACCATAGTTCACCAACATTTCAAGTACATAATATGTTAAAGACATTTTTTCAATTTCAATGTCAATCATTTCTTACTTTCATGCAATACCAACTGAACTTACTAATCATAAGCATGATTGAACTCCAATTCACAAATATTCAACTTACGAATAGGAACAGAATCTAAACCAAGTCTATAACTGCAGTAGAAACATAACCTATCTCAAACAATATCCCAAATATAACTAATACGTAAGATCCCTGTCTTTTCATGAAGCTTTAGATCATTCTCATTCCATAAAAATAACAAATAAAGAGTAATCGACAACTTACTCTTTGTTTCTAGGTATTAGGGACTAAAACCCACTAATTTTACCCTAGTTTATATCCTAAACCATTATGTTCAAGGGGTTTACACCTATTAATTAACTCTAACTCCCCGTATCCATATTAAGGGAAGGAATTCTACATAAACAAGTATAATCTAACAACCTAGAATCATTATCAAGCAATTCTAGGGCTGCCTATAGGTAAGTTCCCACCAACTCATCAATTTAGGGCTTAGACCCAATAATCCCACCATAACTCTTTGTGGTAGTGATTCTATAGATTAAATGGATTAATCTATATTAGGATGGCATAGTATCTTAACTCAATAGTATAAATTACCCAAGCTAGTAGGAAATTGCCTCTCTCGAGTCTTAGGTTGAAAATTTAGATATTTGGGAGAAAATAACATCAAAACTCAGAAACAAGTCAATTTAACTACCCAATGACCACTACAACAATCTGTTGTCCTCTACGGTAGTCTCGTATACTGGCCATATTCCTACTATATTGGTTTGTCACTTAACCTTTCTAACTGTTTCAACAATTGGATGGCCGCTATAATGGTCTTGACACAATGGTACTAGGACCGCTATAGCAGCCCTTAAATAGTGACTCAGAGACATTTTAAAAAAATTTCCCTTTCACAACACTCTCTTAGTTTTTCAACAACACAAATGTAAACCCCCATGATAATTGGCATAACCAGAGTTCTACTATTTTGTTCCCCTTTTCAGATATTAGCATGGACCATAATATCTCTCATCTACCTTAAAATAACCTCAAATTATCAAACTTTACACCTAAGACACAAATTATAGCTAAACCATACAACACTCTATTTCTATTGGAAACCACCCTAGCCAGATATTTTAACAGCTCTAATCCTAGGGAAAACTCTACTTGAGCAATTACACCTAATCAATGCTATAATAATAGGGTGAGTCATTAGATCTGATATAATTAAACAATTGTTTATCCTCAAACACCAAAACAAAATAAAATAGGAAAAACGTAAAAAGATTTTTAAATTGGTGATCAATTACAGGCATCAGCTATGCATGCCCACTTCATCCTCCCAAGTGGCCTCCTCATAGGGTGATTCTTTCACTGGACCTTCATGGACACACTCTATTTTATCCAAAAAAAATTGAATATCTCTAGCAAGAATGCAACTGGTTCCTCCTTATAAAGAAGGTACTTATATAGCAAGACTGGATCCTAATAGATATTATAATCACCATCCTCATGATACTTCTTAAGAATCAAAACAAGTAACGTGAGATAAACTCCTAATAAACTAGAAGGCAAGCTCAACTTGTACACCACCGGCCCCACCTTTTAGAATATCAAATAGTCTAATGTACCTTGGACTAATTATCTATCTCTCTAAATAGCATAATATCCTTCATAGATGAAACTTTGAGCAATACTTGTTCACCTTCAATGAAATTATGTCTCTTACATATTGATTTGCATACTCTTTCTGCTAGCTTTGAGCTTCCACAAGCTTTTCTTGTATGAATCTTACCTTATCCATCAAATTCCTTAATAGATCTATACCCTAAGGTCTTACCTTAAAGGCATCAAATCATCTAATGGGAGATCTACACCTTCTCTTATACAAAGCCTTAAAAAGAGCCATGTCAATGCTCGAATGATAACTATTGTTACACACAAACTCGCATAACCTTAGAAAAAAATCAAAATGACTCCCAATATCTATCACACACGCTTGAAGCATGTCTTCTAACTCCTAGATCATTCAGTTAGACTACCCAATAGTCTGAGGGTTAAAAGTTACTCTACAATCCAATTTTTTCCCAGATCTTCTTGAATTTTCTACCAAAAGTTGGAGGTAAACTGTGTATCTCTATCTAAAATAATAGATATAAGAACTCATGCAGTTGAACGATATCTAACATAGATTTTATCCAAATTTTTAGTATTATCCTTCATCTACATAAGAATAAAGTGTATAGACTTGGTCAGCCTATCCACAATGACTCATACGAGTCCCATTTGCCTAACGTCTTTAAGAAGAAGAATAACAAAGTCCATGGCTATTCTCTCTCACTTTCATTCAGGATTGGTCATCCTTTAAAGAGTACCAATAGTTTTTGATGTTCATACTTCACCTGTTGGAAATTCTGACACTTAGCCATAAAGTTGACTATGCCATGCTTTATTCAACCCCATTAATAGTATTGCCTCAAGTCACAGTACATCTTGATCACACTAGGAAGTATGGAGTATCTTAAGCTATTAGCATTGATAAGAACGGTAGGAATAAAGTTACTAACACAGGGCATAAAAAGTCACCTTGTAATCCTTAACACACCATCATCATCAACAATGGCCTTCTTAGATTTACCTTGTAACACCTTGTTGCAAATCTTACTTAAGTTTGCATTATGAGTTGCTTAACTTTAATTTGATCAAGAATATAAACCTCGACTCTACATTAGCCAGCAATTCCTCTCTATCGGATACCTAAAGTTTCATGAAGTTGTTAGCTAGAGACTGAACCTCTCTAGCCAATGATCATATAGAAACCTCCAAATAATACAAACTACCCATGCTTTCTAGTTTGCCACTCAGTGCATCAGCTACCATATTAGACTTACACAAATGATAGAGAATCCTGACACATCATAATCCTTGAGTAGCTACATACACCTACATTGTCTCAAGTTCTTCCACTGAGAAAAGATATGATGCAAGCTATAGTGGTCAGTCAATACTTCATACTTCATACAACTAATGCCTCCATTTCTTAAGAGCAAATACCACATTAGACAACAATAAGTCATGAGTATTATTGTTCTTCTCATGAACCTTTAACTACCTTGAAGTATAGGGAATCACGTTCTTTATTGCATTAAATCAACACCTAAACTAGAATGTGAGACATCACAAATACAATAGTTTTTACTCTTAATCAACAAGGCAAGAATAAGTGCAGTGGTCAACAAAGTCTTTAGCTTTTGAAAACTCTCCTCATATTTATCATACCAAAAAGGTACTTTTTTTATTCAGATAAGATAGAAATGATGCATCAGGCACAAACCTCTTCATAAACCAATAGTAGTAACTAGCTAAGGCTACAAAGTTAGTAATCTTGATCATGGAGGTAGGGCTAGTCTAATTGTTGACCACCTCAATATTTTATGGGTCTATCATAGCTCTTTCATTCGAAACAACATGCCCCAAAAACAAAACTAAAGATAACCAAATTCACACTTAAAATATTTGCCATACGATTGGTTCTCCTTAAGCAACCCCAATATAATACATAATGATTTCAATGCTCCTATATGTTTTGAAGAAATTTTGACTTTTGAGAGTCACCACTTAATTTATTTAAAAAGGAATTAAGAAAGCTTTATAAAGTACTTAAACAATCCAAAACATAAAAATCATTTAAATTTGAAGATTCTGAGCAAACGGTTCATATTTCTACTCTTGGAAGGTTGTTAAGGCACCAAGAGTATCCGCAAACTTGCGGTTATCCGGACTGTTTGAAAATATTTTTTGACTAACTTCAAAAAGATTGATTGTTGAAAAGAGATTGATTTTCAGAAAAGACTTTTGTAAAATAGTTTTGGACAACTTAGTAGGGATTTTAACTAAGTCTAAACAAACTAATAACAAGCATCTAAAAGGGGAAGGGGAGGAAATAAAAGACTTAGGCCATTAGGGCCAAACCAATAGAACTTGTCCTAATCTAATTGGGCTTTTGGTCCACCTGCACATGTCCTAATCTAAATGTTGGCCCTTGGCCCGTAACCCTTCCTAAACTAATTTTTCAGGCCCGTTGGCCCAAAATTTACTCCACCTGTATTAATTTATAAATTTTGCTTTGAGGCCCCGAATAAATGAATAAGTAAAAGATTAAATGAATAAATAAAAAAAAAGACAATAATAAAAATTGAGACTGTTCAAGTCTCTTAGTTATTTGACCCATTTTCCTTCTTCGTCTATCTTCTAGCACCCGCACGCCATAGAGTCGACCTTGGGTTTAATGTTTGAACTTGACTCGAAGAGGTGGACCTCATTGGCCCATTATGAAATGCAAGAGGAGAGGAGTCCATTTTGACTCGAGATATATTTTGCATGCAAAGAAAAGATAAAGAAATTAATATACGTTCAAGGCATAAAAGTGACGTATTTCAAAGAAAAAGAAACTATCAAGAACCAATTTTTGAATGACAATGATAAACACACTTGCACAACAATGAGAGTCAACAAATAAAATGCAAAGCAAAGACATCCACTTACATGCCTCATGATTTATGTTCATATAAGAATGAATAGAGGTAAAAGGAAGAAGACCATATTCAATGAATTAATGCGAGAACAAATAATTTGCGAAAGTAAAGGGATGAGGCGATAAGAAAAATACCCATGCCATCTAAAATTGAACAATCATAGAAACTAATTCATATAACAAAAGAAAATAAAGGCTAACTTTTCAAGAAAGTGGATCTTTAAATTTCAATTAAGGAGAAATTATTGAAAATTCATACATCTAAGTCATGGCCAACTTTAGGAAAAACATGTAACGACCTATGTTTTATCGTTCTAAGACATCGTTGATTCTCTTTTGACATTATGACTCAAAGAGAGACATGAATCAAGTCTTTACACACACAAAGAACACACATAAAAATCCAAAGGGAGTAAGAAAATTAAAATAAAAGTTTAGCATCTCTAAAAGTGAAATATAGTTCAACAATCATACTATGCATGACTCAAGAATATCTAAATAATTATATTTATCCACAAAAATTCAAATTTTCTCATCATTTTGACAAATTAACAATATGCGAAAAAAAGAAAAAAAAAAGGAATAAACATCCTTGATGGAAATAAAGATAGTACTCATCTCTTATATGAGGATTTTGAAATCCATTAAAATAATTAGCAAGTAAATGACAAATTCTTGACTTAATCAATTACTATTTTTATTAAGATGAAACAAATAATAGTAACTATTTTTCCAATATAAAAGAAACAACTTTACATGCTAATAAAAAACATATCCACAAATAATGAATTTAAACATGATATGAATACGTCTTTTGAGCAAAGATCAAAACTTTATACATAACAATCAAAGAATAAAGTCAAAAGGCAAAACAATCAATATTAACAATTCTTTTCAATATAAAGGAAACAACTTTACATAGTAAAAATAAATATATCTATCAACAATGAGTTCAAACAAGTTATGGATATGTTTTCAAGAAAAGATCTAAACTTTATCCAAAATAATCAAAGAATAAGGTCGAAAGGCAAAATAATCAATATTAACTATTTTTTTTTAACATAAACAAAATAACTTTACATGCTAAAAACAAACATAGCTACCAACAATGAGTTTAAACAAGACATGGGTATGTTTTTCAAGCAAAGATCTAAATTTTATCCAAAATAATCAAAGAATAAGGGAAAAAAGGTAAAACAATTAATACTAACTATTTTTCTTTAACATAAAGAAAATAACTTTACATGCTAAAAATAAATATATCCACCAACAGTGAGTTTAAATAAATCATAAGTACATCTTTTAAGAAAAGATTGAAACTTTATCTATAATAATCAAAGAATAAAGTCAAAAAAGGCACGTACAACTATTGCTAGCTCATTTTAATATCATGAATATGAAAATAATTAAAATATCAATACCACAATGTCCTATGTCCTTCAAAGACATCTATAACAAACAATTCCAACAAACAAAATTATAACTACGAACTACGAAGAAGAAAAAAATGAAGAAGAAAACTATAATAAAATTTTAAAAAAAAAAGTGTGTTTACCTTTTAGGGGGCAGCAAAACGAGACTACGAACTTCGTCAAAATCAACCACCACCGAAAAATATCACCGCAAACTCAAAAATTTTGATTAGCCGACCAACTCTATGAAACAAAAATTTTTACTAAATAAAAATAACGATTTTGCTCAAAAGGATTTTTTTTCACCTTTCTAGCCTCTTTTTTTTTTTACTTTTCCACCCCTTTCTACCAAAGTAGTGGTAGTATTTATAGGAGAGAATGGATTTTGTTTTTTTTTCTCCACCAATGTGGGAGAAAAGTATTTATAGAAAAGGATGAGGATTTATTTCTTATCATCCACCAATGTGGGAGAAAAGCCATTTAGGGGTGCTTTTGGAATTTTAAAATTGAAGATAAGGTGAAGTAGAAGATAATGTGGGGAGAAATTGTACAATGTAGTACAATTTGAAATTATTTTTTGGTGGGAATTGGGTAGAAGTTATGACAGTTTTTGAGAATTTTGGGGTTATTTAAAATATAACCCCAATTCGGATTTAAAATTTATCCATATTCATTTAATTTTGATCAAATTAAAAATCAATTGACGGATTGCATTGCAATTATGACCAATTTGATTTCAATTATGGCCAAATCTAATAGATTAGCTAAATTAAATTAAAATTCAATACAAATTAATACTTCTTTTAATCCCGAGCTTCTTGATTTAATAAAATCAAACACATATTTATCCGAATAAATTATTTTTGAGAATAAATTATATTTAAATGAAGATTTTAATTCTTTAAATTTATTTCAAGACAAACCTTGATTAAAATCCGATATTTTATAAAAATGGATATTTAAGTAACAAAATTATGTAATTTTGTATAATTGAATACGATAATATATAATCGCTACTTAAAATGACAAACTTACCTAGATAAATATTTTGAAAACCTTTTTATCCGGATTAAATAAATGTTGTAATTTTATTTAAAATTTTGAAGAAACTTAGAATTAAACATAGTTGTGAAGGGCAAAAATTAGGTGTCAACAACTGCCCCCTCCCTTTGGGTAGGGTAGATACAAGTAACCCTGGAAAAGGAAGGTTGATGTTCCTAATTTTTATCCGACCAATAAATTTGAATATGAAAGAGGTTGGTTTTCGCATGAGTTTTGGAGTTATGGACGCACCTCAATATCAGGTTTCCCATATATCTCAGTTTACATGAGAATTCGGTTTTGGAGTTTTTTATGAAATTAAAAGGATGAAGAATAAAGGGATTCAGGGATAGGTTAGAATGCAGTTGAGTTTTCTACATAGAGCCCAGCCTACATATCCTTAAGATTTCAGGGAATCAGCCTGCTTGTAGTTTGACTCAATCGGTAGAAAAGATGGTCTTTTATTTCAGACGATCTTTGGATCGAGATGAGTGACAAGTTGATTGAGTTACAGAAAAGTGTATTTTAACCTCTTAACCATGAACATGGAGCTCTTCACATCCATAGGTAAGAATTTACCTGGACATAATTTTCAAAACTCTAGGTGTGTTGTCACTCGGATTTAGAAGAGAAAATTACCTTAGGTATGAGTTTATAAATATCCCAAAGGTGAAGCTGAAACAAAAATATCCCAAAGTACCCACTTGCCTTCTAACAAGGGTGTGGTTTGATTGGTGATAGCGATGATCCTTTAGCTCACGTCCAAAGAGTTTGACGTTCCTCTCCAGACTATGTCTTGTTTTGTTGCTAAGAAAGAGTTCCATGTTATGCTGCGTCCTAAATGGTGTCATCCGTACCTGTGGTTTTGATTTGATATTTTCATCCTCTTGGATGCTCTCAACAATGTTTCAAGCAAATGTGTTAGTGCTAAACATAATTCACGAAAGAGGTATGTAGTCTTTTACCATATCTCCACGTGAGTTGTCACCTGAAAAATAAAGTCATCATTTCATGTACCTGTTTGGAAGGAAATAACTTGCAACAGTAGACACAACAGCCCTCTTGGTTGTTGCATAATTATCTTATTTATTGGGTGAATATGTCTTCAATTTGGGGTGGCCCTCTCGAACACCGACAACACTTTATGCAGAATGGTCCCTGCAACCGTGTAATCTTATGTTGATGCGGCAACCCTTTTGGTCACCTATAATGATGGTTGTATGTGGAATGATAACCTCTCCAGTTTCAGACAATGATTATTTGCATATGACATCGGGTAAGTCTTTTGCATCTTTTGTATCGATATGACTTATAGATTCTCCTTGAATTTTCAATCTTTGGATAATCTCATGTATTATTTGATGTTGGATACGAGGAGACTTACAGATATCCTTTGAATTTCTAGCTTCTGGGTGATCCTACACATTATCCGACATTGGATAAGAGATGGCTTATAGATATCCCTTCAATCGCTAGCTCTCAAGTATTCCTGCACATTATCCGACCTTGGATACAATATGATTTATAGATATCTCTCAAATTGTTAGTCCTTGGGTAATCCTACACATAATCGATCCTGGATATGACGCAACTTATAAAGAACCCTTGGATGTATCAATTCAATAATCTCGCATATTCTCTGGTAAAGATTTAGTTGTGACTTATGGATGACCTTTAAACTATCGATCTTAGGGTAACCTTGCCCACTATCCGATTAGGATATCGTTGTGGCTTATGGATGACCTATGGACTATTAACTCATAGGAAATCTTGCACACTATTCTATTTCAAATAATATGACATATAGATGACCCTAGGATTGTCAATTTCTAGGAAGTATCATATGTCGTTCGCTTTCAGATAACGACTTAAACACGTCCCTTTGAATCATGTATTTTTTATGCATTCAGATGTCGATTCATAAAATAATGAGATATCCTTAATGCTAGCATATGCTATCTCGCATATCAACAGATATTAGATGTCGATGATATCATTGACGCCAGCGTATGCTATCTCGCGTGTCAACAGATATTAAATGTTGATGATATCCTCAACGTCAGCGTATGCTATCTCACATGTTAACATATATTTAATATTAATGATATCCTCAATGCCATCATTTTCTATCTCGTGTGTCAACATATATTAAATGCTGATGATATCCTCGACGCCAGTGTATGCTATCTCTTATGTTAAAAGATATTAAATGTTGATGATATCCATGACGCCAGTGTATGCTATCTTGCGTGTCAACAGATATTAAATCTTGATAATATCCTCCATGTCATCATATGCTATCTCACATGTCAACAAATATTAAAGGCTAATAATATCCTCGACACTAGCGTATGCTATCTCGCCTATCATCAGATATTTAATGCGGGTGATATCCTCAATGCCAGTGTATACTATCTCGCGCGTCATTAGATATTTAATGCGGATGATATCCTCGATTCCAGCTTATTCTATCTCGCGTGTCATCAGATATTTAATGTGGATGATATCCTTGATGTCAGCGTATGCTATCTCGTGTGTCATCAGATATTTAATGCAGATGATATCCTCGATGCCAGCATATGCTATCTCGTGTGTCATCATTTATTTAATGCGGATGATATCCTCAATGCCAGCGTATGCTATCTCATGTGTCAACAGATATTAAATATTGATGATATTCTCGATGCCAGTATATACTATCTCACGTGTCAACAGATATTAAATATTGATGATATCCTCGACGCCAGCATATGTTATCTCGCGTGTCAATAGATATTAAATATTGATGATATACTTGACGCCAACGTATGATATCTCGCGTGTCAACAAATATTAAATGCTGAAGATATCCTCGATGCTAGTGTATGCTATCTCGCGTGTCATTAGATATTAAAAGTTATGGCTCTTTTGGCGATAAAAATGATATGCAATGGCCCTCTTGGCAATGGAATGAGATGCAATGGCCCTCTTGACAATGAAGATGGTTTTGCCTGAATTTTTTTGTCTACGTTTTTGCTTTATATGTGTACCTGTACTCAAGGTAGACAGTCAGTAGACACAAAGTCGCTTTTGCTAGCGACTATTTTTAGACTAATTCTAAATACAATATTTATAAAGAAGACAAGGCACCTTTGTTTGTCCTTCATGGTCTCAAGAAATGAGATAGACAATTCAAAAGGTCTTCAATAAATGGGTATTAACCCGTCTTTGGGGTTACCCAAAAATACCGTTCTTGGGCAACATATTCTTTGGTGTGGCTCCCAACTTTCTCGGAGAGTTTTGAAAAATACTCTCATTTTTGTGTATTTATCCCTGCATCCACAAAAAAATAATTAGTTTTGAGTGAAACCACACCGTGTTTACCTCCTTCACCCCTCGATTTGCTCCTCACCATCTTTCAGGTGCTCCGTCATATTGGTACCTCCACCCTGACTCCCTGTCCCAATAGACGCCTAGGAAATCACTAAGTAAAAGATTTGTATAGATTTTTTAAATTAGTCTTAATTTTAGAAAATAGTTTCGAAAGTTTCTGTCAAAACTTTAGAAAATCTCTGCCAGTCATATCATGTACTAGCTCAACGAATGTCTTTCTCTTGGTTTTGACTATATCCAAAGGAGGATTTCCAAAACTCGTCATCATTGTTGGAGGGTTCTTCAAACAATTTCGTCGCTGGAGATTGAGTCTACCTAGATTTTGTCGCAGCTGGTGACTTCAAAAGTTTGACTTTAACCACTGGTTCTGGGGAGTTTGAAATATATTCCAGTGTTTAGTGGAAATTTTGAGGCGTTCCTCAAATTTTTCTGCCCCAGTTTAAAGTTGTTTGATATGATATCAACGCGAGAGGATCCAAAGTCTCTATTGGTCTTCATTCTCTTTGTTGGATGATGATTTTCCTCTTTTAAATTTTTTATATTCCTTCTCGAAAATTCCACCCCAGTTTCCATTTTTTGGGGTTACATGACCGAGCCATTGGGGTGACTATGTATCCAGTTAAAGCAGGAATCAGGTCAAACGTAGTTCAGGACTATGCTAAGGATATATAGAAAAATCTAATGGGTTGACCGAAGCCGACATAGGCCGCCTACGTATTCCTTTTTGGGAATTCAGGTCATCACGTAGTTCATACATGAAAGGAAAGGGTAAATTTTCCTAAAGGGTTGATCGAAGCCGACATAGGCCACCTACGTATCTCTTTCTTAGGAATTCTGGTCAAATGTAGTTCATACATAAAAGGAAAGGAATTCTAGGCAATTACATCATAAAACAAATACTATCATAAAGGCGATTACAAATAAACCAAGGAAATAAAACTAAAACATCACTCAAACATAGTATCTCTTTACCGCATTAGAATTGTTTGTGCTTCTGCTAAGTGATCACTAGCACTTGTCTCTTTGATTTCATCATGATCGCCCAAGTTGACTACTTCAGTTTTTTCCAAGTTGGGCTTCTCTTACTTTTTTCAAATTCATCTATATCTTCCACTAACTACTCCTCGTCACCTTTTTTCTATTCATCATCATTCCCATCTCTTTGTTCGTCTAACCCTTAACATGACATGACATTGGCAGGCTTTAAATTATTGCTAATGAAACAAACCAAGTTAGATGTTAACAAGATAATAAAAAATAATAACACAATCATATTTCAAAATAACTTCTTAAATAAAGGGAGGCCTTTTGGGAAAATAAATACGAACTGTGGCTCATAACTCACGCAAATGCGGACCCATGCCTTTTTTGAAAGCAGTAAAACATGAAAAGAAAATTTGAGGCATAAAAGTATGGATCATGGGGCCTCCTTTGTATCATCACCAATTTTTAAAACTACTAGTAATTGCCCTTTCATCTACCACGATGGGTGACGGGTTATGAGTGGAGTGGAGGTCCAGTTTTGCAAAGCCTCTCTTGGTGCAACCTTCTTCACCCCACTGGACTTCGAGAAATCTTCTGGTACAACATTACATCCCTCAAAAATATTTCCTATCCCTACCCCAACACCATCATCATTTGATATCTTATCCATGGGAAAGGACTGGTACAGGAGTGGTAAGGGCCTAGGCAGACTCGTCTTTGACTTATCCTCATAATCATCCCCCTTTGTTGGTTGGTATCCTAACCTATACTTAGATGTTTTCTCTGGTCTCAATAATTCCTTCCATATTCTTACCCAAACCCTGATGAGGCTCGAAGCCATTTCTTAACATCACAATCGCAATCATTTTGTAGACAGAAGGCATTAGAGCTTTGTGTGTAAGATCTTTCTCCACAACACTTACAATTTCTACTATATAAAAACTACTACCCTGTGAGATATCTTCAATCACCGGCACATAACCATTGGGATGATTCATGTGGCTTTTTCTCCTTGGATGACTATTTTATGATCCTTCCAAATAAACTTCAATAACTGATGAAGGGTCGATAAAACTGCCTTTGCACCATGGATCCATAGTCTTCCCAAGAGCAGGCTGTAACTAGGATGAATATCCCTAACATGAAATTTACCCTTGAATTTAGCAGGTCTCATCTGGATGTACAATTCAATTTCACCTATGGTATCTCTCTGCCCTCCATCAAATGCCCGCACATTTACGTGGCCTTGGCGAATTTTCCGCTAATCATAACTCATTTGAACCAATGTGGAAAGAGGAAAAATGTTCAAACCAGATCTGTCATCTATCAATACCCGGTTAATCATATAGTCCCAACAAATGACAGTGACGTGCAAGGCTTTATTATGTATCACTCCTTAAATGACAACTCTTTCTCACTGAACGATATGTGATGACTTAGCATAATATTTCCTATCATTGTAGCCAGATTCTCAACACTCATGCTTATGGGAACATACACTTCATCCAAGAACTTCAATAAAGCTTATTGGTGGTATTGTGAACTCATTAATAGTGCCAAAATAGAAATTCAGGACGGAGTCTTCTCTAAATGCTTGACAATTGAGTAGTCTTTCGGTTGCATACACCTTCGAAATTCCTCGGCCTCCCCTTCATTGATTGGCCTTTTATGTGAATCCTTTCTATTGGTCAAATCTTTAGGAATGTAGCTTCGTCCAGACCGTATCATCCCTTGGGCGGCGGCGGTCTCTACAATAAATTCCTTCCTAGGCGGAGGAGTGTACACCTGAGTTAGGGCCATCATTACTATAAATGAGGGCTTCTCATTGACACTTAAGACAGCTACAACTCTCTCTATCTTCTCCACCTATTCCTTCTTTTTAATTTTTCTAAGTTTACCTTAGTGATGGATTTACTAGACACTCATTCGCCCTCTTTCAATCATGTTGACTGCAGCTTCCCCATGATTAGGAAATGGGTTACTGTTGACATTTGGTACCGACAATTGAAGTGTGATGACCTTCTGATTAATCAAATCTTGAACCTTATTCTTTAAGCTAACACAATCCTCAATACTGTGCCCCGTCGCTCCCGAATGATTAGCATAATTTTGATTGGCATGATAAAATCTGGAGTTGGGATTGATAAGTTTTGGTTGGATAGGCTGTAAATGACCGACATCCTTCAATCTTCTAAAGAGCTGGGTAAGACTTTCAGCCAGCGGCGTGAAGTTTCGGGGAGGTCTGTTTTTAAGGTTTGGACGTTAGGGGTTATAATGGTTTTGATTAGTAGGAGGAGGTACTTGATGATAATTTGTAGGCTCTTGGATGTTTGTTCAGTTATTTGGAAAGGCGGATTGAACATGAGGCTGATGATTCAGCTGAAGAACTTGCTATTGGGGTAAAATATTTGCCTGTGGGGCTTGGTACTGGGATTGGATATTTAGGAGTGGAACTTGGTACTGGGATTGAATATTTGGAAGTGGATCTTGGTACTGGGATTGAATATTTGGAAGTGGAGTTTGGTACTAGGATTGAATATTTGGAAGTGGAGTTTGGTAATGGGATTGGGTGTAGAATACATGATGAAAATTTGGTGACGGCAGAGAGAAGAGACTGTTCCTAGGCTAGAATCTCTTCTTCAACTTAGCAACAGAATCAGCAGAGACCGCACCTACTTCTTTTTTTTTCTTCTTTGGGAACATAAAAGTTCCAGACGATGTTGGGGTTTTGATAATCTTTCCTGTTCGGATGCCTTCCTCTAGTGACTCCCCAATTTTCACCAAATCTGTAAAAGTTGCCCTGACTGCGGATACTATCCTAGTATAATATTCTTCCTCCTAAGTTCACAAGAACACAGACACTATCTTTCCTCAGACATAGGAGGTTGTACTTTAGCAGCTTCTTTTCTCCAACGGAAGGTATAGACTCCGAAACACAAATCATTCTTTTGTTTGATCCGGTTTAATAAGTATCGGTCAGGGACTATTTAAATGTTAAACACAAACCTATCAAGGAAATCTTTAGCCAATGCCCTCCAACTAGTCCATTTTTTCAGTTCTTGAGACGTAAACCAATCTAAGGCTTCGCCGTTTAAGATCTGGCTGAACAAGCACATCAATAATGCCTTATTTTTTACTACCCCCACTATTTGATAATGATACCTTCTCAAATGGGCCATTAGATTTCCAGCATCATCGAACACTTCAAATTTAGGGACCTTGTATCCTTTTGGTAGATCTATTCCAGGGTGAACACATAGATCATCGTAACCTAGAGCATCATTGTCCCCCGACCCATGAGATTCCTTGATCCTCATAATTTCTTTATTTATAGCCAATAACTTTATTTCATGCTCGGTCGTTCACTCTTTTTCCTTTTTCCCATAATGGTTTATCTCGAGATTGGGAAAGGAATTATAGATGTCAGAAGATATGATAACATGAGAAGGATTTGAAAGGGTAGCTTAATTTTGAGAATGAGAGGAGGTTGGGTGGTAGGTGGGGAGAAAGTTTTGGAAATTTAAAAACTTTTGTGGAATTTGAGAGTAGTTTGGTGGGATTTGAGAAGGATTTTGTGGATTCGAAAATGAATTTTGTGGATTCGGAAGTGGATTTTATAGATTTGGGAATGGAATTTGTGGATTTAGGAGCGAATTTTGTGGATTTGGGAGTGAATATTGTGGATTTGGAAGCGTGTTTTGTGGATTTGAAAATGGGTTCTGGGAATTTGGAGATAAATTTTATGGGGTTAGGGATAGATTTTGTGGATGGTAATCATCTGGGTTATTTTCTCGATTGGTGTTTTGGACAAGTTAAGGAGCGAAGACGGACGATATATTATGTGGATGGTCCCCGAGAATAAGCATACTGAGAGGAGGGATCTAGAGTGGATTCCCATGTCCTCCTGGAGCGGGAGCGTTGACAGTGATGGCCAAGTTAGCCAAATCTCGCGTACGATTCATCTCCTCCTGAAGCATTTCCAATTTTCTCGCGAGTTCAGCAATCATCTCGCTTTGTTTTGCTATTACATTGTCCCTGATGGTCAATGTAGTTTCTTCATTACTTCCAGTCATTTTTAAATAATGGTCAGAGGATGGAATTTTATGAATTTTTGACTGGGTGGAGTAAGGATATTCTACTAGTTTATTTCAACACAGAGTAGTTTTCGATATCTGTAAAGGAAAATAACTCAGAAGCAGATGTGTCAATTTCCATATGTGATAAGTAATGCAAGATACTTGACAAGAAGTAACTACGTAGAGTTGTTTGTGTCATAGACAAATTGATCCACAAGAGCATAGTGTATAAATTTACCTTTGGTTCAAACAAATGGACATAAACACATAAGGCAGTTATATCGCATAAAAACATTATAATATCGCAAATCCTAACTGGGGTGACCCTTTTAAGCCAAGGATTTAGGCCTAACGAATTTTGAAGAAAATATACGTTTTTTTAAAGTCAATCCATTATCCCCCAAAACCTTCATAGTTATACATAAATGGCATAAATGCCTACAAAAGTTGCACAAAAGGGATACAATCTTTAGGGAAAGGGAAAATAACATGAGAAAAAGAACAATGTCCCGCGCAGGGGATAGGAAATACTAGTTCCAGAATGCTCTTCTATCGGTCTTCGCTATCTTAGGTTTGTCCACTTCTTGTCATTGGAGACATTCGTTGATGATCAAGAAATTTCCGTATAACTGTGCTCTAGATGCAACCGTCCAAATCGATCAATTTCTTGCTTGGCTTGCTTTGATTCCTCCCTCAATTGGTGTATGATTGAGGCATCCTTACACGAAAGTAAGTAAAGCAAGTCTTCTCCCGACCCCCAAAGGATAATGGATTGGATTAAACAAACATATATTTCTCCAACACATAAATATGATTAGCCTGTAATCGACTCAGGGTCAATAAACGCAGGGCAAGTTTTCTAATGGTCCCAATACCCACTCGTGTATTGGGTCATCCTAGGCTTATGCCTAAAAGAGGGTTTTGGTTTAGCTCTATCCTAGGTGTCTAGAGTGGGTTTGGACACAGGTTCTCAAGAGGACAACTTGACTTTGGAAACAGAACGGCCTCCGACCACTTAACATGCCGATAAACTGTCGTATTTCCAACATTTGATTTGGAGTTGAACAACAGGGGCTGGGACATCCACGAAACCCCAAAACAATTTAATAATCAATGCAGGACCATGCCAAGAAATGCAATAATTAAATTCCACAAAATCAAAACACATAAACACGTAAACAATTAAAATAGTTAATCAAAAGACGAAATCAAATATTTGGTTAGAACCTAGTTAATATCCCCAACAGAGTCGCCATTTCTGTTTTGCGGAAATTTTGACTTTTGAGAGTCGTCTCTTAATTTATTAAAAAGGGAATTAAGAAAACCTTTATAAAGTACTTAAACGATCCAAAATAGAAAAATCGTTTAAATTTGAAGATTCTGAGTAAGCGGTTCCTATTAATACTCTTGGAAGGTTGTTAAGGCACCAAGAGTATCTGCTAACTTGCAGTTATCCGGACTGTTTGAAAATATTTTTTGACTAACTTCAAAAAGATTGATTGTTGAAAAGTGATTGATTTTAGGAAAAGACTTGTGTAAAATAGTTTTGGACAACTTAGTAGGGATTTTAACTAAATCTAAACAAACTTATAACAAAGCATGTAAAAGGAAAAGGGGAAAAAATAAAAGACTTAGGTCATTGGCCCCAAATCAATAGACCCTGTCCTAATCTAATTGGGCTTTTGTCCCACTTGCACCTTTCCAAATCTAAATGTTGGGCCTTGGCCCGTAACTTGCCCTAAACTAATTTTTCAGGACCGTTGGCCTAAAATTTTCTCCACCTGTATTAATTTACAATTTTGGCTTCGAGGCCCCGAATAAATGAATAAGTAAATAATTAAATAAATAAAAAGAAGACAATAATAAAAATTGATAATTTTCAAGTCTCTTAGTACCTCATCATTCGGTTTTGACCCATTTTCCTTCTTCATTTATTTTCTAGCACCCGCACGCCATATAGTGGACCTTGGGTTTAATCTTTGAACTTGACTTGAAGAAGTGGACCTCATTGGCCCATTACAAAATGCAAAAGGAGAGGAGTCCATTTCGACTCGAGACATTTTTTGCATGCAAAGAAAAAATAACGAAATTAATATACGTTCAAGGCATAAAAGTAACATATTTCAAAGCAAAAGAAACTATCAAGAACAAATTTTTGAATGACGATGATAAACACACTTGCACAAAAATGAGAGTCAACAAATAAAATGCAAAGCAAAGACACCCACTTACATGCCTCATGATTTATGTTCATATAAGAATGAATAAAGATAAAAGGAAGAAGACCATATTCAATGAATTAATGCGAGAACAAACAATTTGCGAAAGTAAAGGGATGAGGCAATAAGAAAAATACCCATGACTTCTAAAATTGAACAATCATAGAAACTAATTCATATAACAAAAGAAAATGAAGGCTAACTTTTCAAGAAAGCGAATCTTTAAATTTTAATTAAGGAGAAATTATTGAAAATTCATACATCTAAGTCATGGCCAACTTTAGGGAAAACATGTAACGACCTATGTTTTATCGTTCTAAGACATCGTTGATTCTCTTTTGACATTATGACTCAAAGAGAGACATGAATCAAGTCTTTACACACAAAAAGAACACGTATAAAAATTCAAAAGGAGTAAAAAAATTAAAATAAAAGTTTAGCATCTCTAAAAGTGAAATATCATTCAACAATCATACTATGCATGACTCGAGAATATCTAAATAATTATATTTATCCATAAAAATTCGAACTTTCTCATCATTTTGACAAATTAACAATATGCGAAAAAAAGAAAAAAAAAAGGAATAAACATCCTTGATGGAAATAAAGATAGTACTCATCTCTTATATGAGGATTTTGAAATCCATTAAAATAATTAGCAAGCAAATGACAAATTCTTGACTTATTCAATTACTATTTTTATTAAGGCGAAACAAACAATAGTAACTATTTTTCCAACATAAAAGAAACAACTTTACATGCTAATAACAAACATATCCACTAATAATGAATTTAAACATGACATGAATACGTCTTTTGAGCAAAGATCAAAACTTTATACATAACAATCAAAGAATAAAGTCAAAAGGAAAAACAATCAATATTAACTATTCTTTTCAATATAAAGGAAATAACGTTACATGCTAAAAACAAACATATCTACCAAAAATGAGTTCAAACAAGACATGGGTATGTTTTAAAGCAAAAATCTAAACTTTATCTAAAATAATCAAAGAATAAGGTCGAAAGGCAAAACAATCAATATTAACTATTTTTTTTAACATAAACAAAATAACTTTACATGCTAAAAACAAACATAGCTACCAACAATGAGTTTAAACAAGACATGGGTATGTTTTTCAAGAAAAGATCTAAACTTTGTCCAAAATAATCAAAGAATAAGGGCAAAAGACAAAACAATCAATATTAACTATTTTTTTGCAACATAAAGAAAATAGCTTTACATGCTAAAAACAAACATATCCACCAACAATGAGTTTAAACAAAGCATAAGTACATTTTTTAAGCAAAGATTGAAACTTTATCTATAATAATCAAAGAATAAAGTTAAAAAAGGCACGTACAACTATTGCTAGCTCATTTTTATATCATGAACATAAAAATAATTAACATATCAATACCACAATGTCCTATGGCCTTCAAGGCCATCTACAACAAACAATCCTAACAAACAAAATTATAACTACGAACTATGAAGAAGAAGACCATAATAAGACTGAAAAAAGGTAAGGTGTGTTTACCTTTTGGGGGCAGCAAAACGAGATTACGAGCTTCGTCGGAATCAACCACCACCGAAAAATATCGCCAGCAACTCAAAAAATTTGATTAGCTGACCAACTCTATGAAATGAAAATTTTTACTAAATAAAAATAAATATTTTGCTCAAAAGGATATTTTTTTCACCTTTCTAGCATTATTTTTTTCTTTACTTTTCTACCCCCTTTCTACCAAAGTAGTGGTAGTATTTATAGGAGAGAATGGGGTTTTGTTTTCTTTTCTCCACTAATGTGGGAGAAAACTATTTATAGGAAAGGATGAGGATTTATTTCTTGTCATCCACCAATGTGGGAGAAAAGCCATTTAGGGGTGTTTTTGGAATTTTAAAATTGAAGATAAGATGAGGTGGAAGATAATGTGGGGAGAAATTATAAAATATAGTACAATTTAAAATTATTTTTTAGTGGAATTAGGTAGAAGTTATGAGAGTTTTTAGAAATTTTGGGGTTATTTAAAATATAACCCCCATTGGGATTTAAAATTTAGCCATATTCATTTAATTTTGATCAAATTAAAAATCAATTGACGGATTGCATTGCAATTATGGCCAATTTGATTTCAATTATAGCCAAATCTAACAGATTAACTTAATTAAATTGAAATTCGATACGAATTAATACTTCTTTTAATCTCGACCTTGTTGATTTAATAAAATCAAACACATATTTATCCAAATAAATTATTTTTGAGAATAAATTATATTTAAATCAAGATTTTAATCCTTTAAATTTATTTCAAGACAAACCTTGATTAAAATCTGATATTTTATAAAAATGAATATTTAATTAACAAAATTATGTAATTTCATATAATTGAATATGATAATATATAATCGCTAATTAAAATGACAAACTTACCTAGATAAATATTTTGAAAAGTTTTTTATCTGGATAAAATAAATGTTGTAATTTTATTTAAAAATCGAAGAAACTTGAAATTAAACTTAGTTATGGAGGGCAAAAATTAGGTGTCAACCCTATATACTCGTAGAGTATACCTGAATATCATAAATAAGGAATCCAAGCATGGGTTGAACACCTAATATATCAACCCCATGAAAGCAACCAAGGCATTTGTCAACCTAAATGACATCACCAAGAACTCATAGTGTCTATAACGAGTTTGATAAATAGTCATTGGAATATCTTTAGCCTAGATATTTAGTTGGTCATACCTGAACCTCAAATCATTCTTAGAAAATACGAAAGCGCTCTAAAACATATCAAACAAGTCATCTATCATGGGCAAGGGGTATATGTTATAAATTGTAATTTTATTCAATTGTATTTAGTTTATCCACACATGTAGACTACCATCCTTCTTCTTAATAAACAACACTAGAGAATCTCATGAAGAAGCATTAGGATGGTTCAAACCTTTACCTAGAAATTCCTTCAATTAAACCTTTAGCTCCTTCAAATCAGTTGGTACCATCCTATAAAGAGGAGTAGAGATGAGACAATTGTATGGCTCCAGGTCTATGCAAAAGTCAGTGTCATAATCCAGTGACATATTAGGAAAATCTGTTGGAAATACCACTAAAAATTCACACACCACTGGACAGACTTAATAAGAGAGACCTCATAACTAGTATCCCCAAGATGAGCTATGAAAGCATGGCACCCATTCCTAACCAATTTCTTGGCATGTATAAAAGAGGTAAGTCTCATATGAGTAGTCACTTTTCAAGTCTAATCCATTTATTCCCAGCATAGGCACAATATTGTCTTGGCATGACAATCAAGAATTTTCTTGTATGGATATACAAACCCATCCCCAAGATGATGTAAAAACCACCATGGCTAAGATCACCAAATACGACCAAGTTTGGTACCCTGTGAATAAAATAGAACAAGCATGATATACCTTATCAACAATTACAAAATCCCCGATTAGGGTGGTCACAAGCAAAAGAGGATCAAGCATATTACAAATCATATCCAAACCCATTACGAATCTATAGACACAAATGAGAATGTAGAACTAGGATCAAACAAAATAGTTTCCATATTGTCATAGACAAGAATAATACCTATAATAATCGCATTGTATGCCTCGAACTCAAGTTTTCCTAGAGAAGCACAACATTGGGCCCTATCACCCTTCTGGTTCCACCTCTACCATCCTAAGCACCACCTCGATTGACTTGGTTTCCACCCTTAACTTTATGGTGACCACCACACCCACCCTATGGATGACCTCTACCATTACCACTACCTCTCTTACTTATTAAGGTTAAAGCTTAGGGAGCAACCATTGTCTAGCCTGACTAGGATGCCTATAACTCTGACAAAACCTATAAATATGCCCCTACCCAATCACACCCATAACAAAGATGATCCAAGAAGGGGCACTAAGTTAGTGATGATAAAGTCAAGTAACCACTAAATCTAAACTAAGCTAACTTGCCCCTAAAGGAACCTACCTGATACCTACATTGCCAATTAAATGGGGCATTTAGCGTATCCTTGCGAATTCTAACCACGAAAATAGAACCATTGTAGTTTACCAACTATCAGGCCTTCTTCCTTATTGACTTGGCATAACCTTCCTACCTCACACCTTCAACATTCTTAACAAATTCTATCACCTACTGAAAAGACATCCCGAAGGACACCATTTATAATGCCAAAAATTTGAAGATCTGTATTCAAACCTTTAATAAATTGGCAAATCTTATCTTTCTTAGTATTAAGAAGATGCAAAAAGTAACAAGAAAGAGAGTAGAACCTTGTGTCATATACTACAACAAAAGAGCATCCCTACTCAATATTAGTGAACTCATATCTCCTTCTATCACTTGAAGTATGAGGGATATTCTTTTAATAGAACATTAAATAGAAATGATTACATAAAAGTGGTAGAGATCTAACAACCCTATACTTCATGTAAGCTCTCCACCATATCTTGACGTTACCCTGAAGTTGAAAAAGCACATATTTAACCCCATATTTTTAAAATACACTATTTTTGGACTCTCTCATGGCAATCAATTATGAATTCATAGACATCCTCAGATTCAAGCCTATGAAATAATAGAGGCTTTATCTTCTCAAATTTATAAAATGAGTCATGTCATTCCCTGGTCATCATTGGACCAACTACTTACAAAGGAAAACATCAATTTTTTATGCTTCATTCATTCCACGAGCCATGGAAGACACATGTTGCACTCCTAAATTCTAAATATTAAGCACATTATATGCAGCCCCAGTACCAGTCAACACACTTAAGAACCCCAATACTTGCTAAATCAACTTAGACAATACCTAAATTAAGGATGCAACTTCCTAAATTGGTGCTACATCATTCTAAGTTGGCACTTGATCATAGTTAAATTCCTTAGGGATGTCTCAAGTAGTAGTGGATATTTTGATATCTCTCTAATCGACTCTACGATGACATGATCTCTACCCCTTGAGGGTTCTATCCTTTGACCTCTCCCTTAATTTTTTCTCTTGCTATATATCTACCATAAACCAGGGCCTTAATGGTTGGTTTATGTACTAATGTTGCTTTAGCTTCTTCGTGTATGTTTTTATCATCTATAAGAAAAGAGTGAAAGAGTTAGATACCAATTTGGATCACCAGATACCAATTGGATTCAAGTAATAACATAGAAGAAAGAACAAATTAAAGTTTCCTAATATCATGTATCCTCTCAAAGAAAAGTAAAAATATCTCCATACCATTCCATGACACTACTAGATACGTTCTTATACAAAAAGATCAATGAATCTAGGTCTCTGATACAAACTTTGTCACAACCCAAATGTTTGTGAGTGGCACCCATACTAACTCTCTGATGAAAAAAACAAATAACCCAAACTTAACCCAAGTACTCAACCATTTATAAGAAAATATATGATAGTAAAACTCAACCCTAAAGATTAGTTCTCAACAAACTCAATAGATAAATAGATAAAGTTCAAAATGAATATCAAAATATCTATTACAATTCCCAAGGACCTAAAAGTCATTGTACAATAACTTCTAACAAAACCAATATGTAAAATAATTGTCCAAAAAAACTAATAAAATAAATAAAAGTGTCATTGTCTAGAATATGGACAAGCATTGATCTGATGATAAGTAGTTACCATTGGATCTAAAATAGGTGGTCACACATTAGAAGTTGGGTCTCAAAGAAGTATTCGGAGCACTTTCTACACTCATCAAAGGAGAAAAACAAAGTAATGTCAGTACAATACTATGTATTGGTAGATATCATCACCAAACTTAACTTAGACCCACACATAAACCTAAATCAAATGAAATTAAACTAGATATCAATGTATAGTAAGTAATTCAACCAACCAAAATCATCCATAAATAGATAACATCAAACCAACCAATATCCTAAACTAGATTAACTTTCATCCTATCGGTGGTATCACAATCAAATTTAAAAATATAATCTTAACAATCAATGGGATCTATAACCACTGTAAATATTATGAGTGTAAACCTTACCTAATCTAGATATAATCAACTATCTCACAAGAGTAGTCTAATGCTACCCTATGTCACCATAACACTTTATTCATTTTATATAACAAGCTAATTGTTTAATGTAAGTAAGCAATGCACTACAATTATCACAAATATCAAATCAAATTTATACACACATGCTAAGGGAACTTATTTATGAACAATGTCCATGACCTACAGAGGAACCCAACACTTCAAAATATCAATAAATAAGTAATAATATCGATGTGGTACACGACCTCCAAATATATTAAAACCAGATACTATAATTATTATCACTCACGATATACCACACTATACTAATATTAAAAGAACAATTCATTAAAGACATTTAATCAATTTTAATGCTAATTATTCATGCATAAAAGCTATACCAATTGAACTCACCAATCACAAGCATGTTCGAGGGCCAATTCATAAACATTCAACATACAATAGGTATGGAGTCTAAATCAAGTGTATAAAGACAATAGAAACCACATTCAACTTAAAAATAGGCATGGAGTCTATACCAAGTCTATAACTACAATAGAAATTATAACCTACCTAAGCAAAGGCCCAAATGCAACTAATCCACAAAAGCCTTGATTTTTTGCACTTTGGATCATTTTTTATCTAAACATAACATAAGAATTAATAAACGAATGACTCTTTGCTAGAGTAAAACCCACTGATTTACCCTAATTCATAGCCTAACCATCAAGTTTGGCATTTTCCACCAATTAATTTACTCTAAATCCCTATAATACGTATTAAAGGGAAGAAATTCTATGTTAGGGAGTTTAATCTAACAACCTAGATTCAATATCAAGAAAATTAAAGGTCTACCCATAGGTAATTTACCACTAGTTTATCAATTTAGGATTTAAACCCAAGAATTCCATCATAACCCTTTATTCTAGTGATTCTACTGATTTAAATAGTTTAATCTATGTTAGAATTGTGTAATCTTACCTTACTAGTAAAAATCATTGAAGCTAGTAGCAAATTACCTCTCTTATGTCTTAGGTTGAAAATTTGGATGTTTGAGAGAAAATAACATCAAAACTGAGAAACCAAACAACTTTACTACCTGATGACCGATGTAGCGGTCTCCTGTTTACTATAATGGTCCTGCTATAGTGGCTAGAGGGATGCTATAGAATTTCTTCTCTTAATCTTTTCGTCCTCAATGATGGTCAGCTGATCGTTATGGCAATCCCACTATGGCGATACTGGACCACTATAGGGACCCTAAAACAATGACTCAGGAAATTTTCTCAAAATTCCCCTTTTCATAACACTCTCTGGGTTTTTCCATAGTATATAACTATCCATCATAACTAACATAGACAGATTCTACTAATTTAGTTCTCATTGTAAAAGTTTTTATGGACCACTATATCTTTATCTTTCATAAAATCATCAAAGGATACACCCCGAGATACAAACAATATCAAAACCATACAATACTTGATATCTATTAGAATCCATCCTAGCTTGAGATTTAAGCAAATCTCATTCTAGAGAAAACTCTAATCCGGCACTAACATCCTAACCAATGCTATAACGGTTGCATAGGTTCTTACAAATTCCTATTTTTTATCCTTTATAAATAGCATGTTAGGTCTTTGTTGTAAGAGATACTACATTAGTTGTTTAGCATAATTTTAGTTGTAGTTTTTCATTTCAATAGTTTAGTTATAGTTCTTATATTCTTGAATGAAATCTTCAATTTTGTTTAAATCTTTCACCATTCATAGTAAGTTAATGAGTTTCTTAAATACATATTTGGGTATATCTTACTAGTATGAGTAGTTAAATCCTTTATTGAGATTGTGAAATCCAATAAGAGTGTGAAGTTCATGTAGGTTTTCATGTAATTGCATATTCCTAGGGCTGTTAGATATCAAACTTCTTTTTGTTTTTAATCAAAAGGATTAGTTGTTGCAAATAGTAACGTTCACCATAATATCTAAATCTACAGGCTCAAAAGAGTAGGTTAGGACCTCTAAATTTCTGCTTTCTCAAGGAATTCTTCATCAAATATCATGCATTTCTACTCCTCAACAAAATGGCATAGTGGAGAGAAAGCACAGGCATTTTTTAGAAACTTCTAGGGCATTGTTGTTTCAGTCTAGACTACCTATTTCTTATTGGGGTGATTGTGTTCTTACGTCTACTTTTTTAATCAATATATACCCCTCCAATGTATTAAATGGCAAGACCCCTCATGAAGTTTTGTTTGGTTATCCTTCTAAATATCAATTTCTCAAGGCTTTTGGTTGTCTCTACTATGCTTCTACTTTAACTCCAAATAGATCAAAATTTTCACCTAGAGCTACTGCCTGTGTGTTTTTGGGATATCCACCGGGACAAAAGGGATATAAGTTATTATCCTTACAAGACAGGAAAATATTTGTTACAAGAGATGTTCACTTCCATGAAATAGTTTTTCCTTTCAAGAGGACTTCAGGATCTACTCCAATTTTCTCCCATTCACATCCTACCTCTCCAGATTCATATACCATTCCTTCTGGACCTAATTTAACACCTATCTCCACAACTACACAAGATCCTTCATCTTCTCCTCCTCCTTCTACCTTTAATTCTGATCCTACCTCCTCTATCCCTGACCCTATTATTTCTTTACCTCAACCTACTACTCCTCTTGAACCCAGAAGATCATCCAGAACCCATAAAAAACCTGCTTATTTAAATGACTATTACTGTAACATTGTGTTTCTCACTGATCTTACCACTTCTTAATTCACTTCACCTATCAGTCCCCAGGTTTTTTCCTTCACTGCACTTTCTTCTACAAATCAACTTGTAGTAAATTCTATCTTTTCTGTCACTGAGCCCACTAACTATGCATAAGATGCAATGCACCCAGGTTGGAAAGCATCTATGAATGATGAAATTGAGGCCTTGATATCTAATCAAACCTGGGATATTGTGGAGCTACCTAAAGGCAAAAAGGCTCTACCCTGCAAATGGGTGTACAAAGTGAAATATAGGTCTGATGGTAGTATTGGTAGACTCATAGTTTGAGGTGATATTCAAAGGGTTGGGATTGAATTTACTGAAACATTTTCACCAGTGGTCAAAATGACAACTATAAGGTGTCTTTTGGCTATTGGTGCAAAAAGGAAATGGTCTCTTTTTCAGCTTGATGTCAGTAATGCCTTTCTTTATGCAGACCTTGATGAAGAGGTCTACATGAAGTTTCCAGCAGGCATGGTTTTTCCTAGTCCTAATCTTGTTTGTCAACTCAAGAAATCACTCTACGGGTTAAGGCAAGCATCGCGATAATGGTTTGCTAGACTATTAGCAGTTCTTCATTTTAAAGGTTTCCACTCATCACTTAATGATTACTCACTGTTTTACAAGAAATTTGGGGATCTTATTACTATCATTGTTGTATATGTTGACGATATAATCATCACTGGAAGTGATTTCTCTACTATCATACGGTTAAAGAAATTTCTCAATGCAGAATTTAAAATAAAGGATCTGGGACACTTACACTATTTTTTGGGAGTTGAAGTTTTTAGAGAAGACAATGGGTTAATTGTTACTCAAAGAAAATTCACGCTTGTACTGCTTGTTGAATTTGATTGTGCTCAATTGCCCCTAGTCTCTTCTCCATTGGATCCATCAGTTAAGCTCTCATCTAGCTTCAGAGAACTCATTACTGACCCTACTATTTATCGTCGTCTAATTGGAAAGTTCATCTACCTTACACATACTCGCCCTGATCTTTCTTATGTTGTCTAACATTTCTCCAAGTATATGCAATAACCCCATCTTCCCCATTTCAATGTTGCTCTTTGAGTTGTTCGTTATCTACGGTCTGACCCAGGTCAAGGTTTATTCTTTACTAGTGACCCTTCATTTTCCCTCCTTGGTTTTTGCAATGCCGATTGGGGTTCTTGTATAGATTCTTGATGTTCAGTCAGCGGGTTCCACATTACCCTTGGTGGATCTCCCATTTCTTGGAAGTCCAAGAAACAATCATCCATTTCTTTATTCTCTGCTGAGGCAGAATATCGCTCTATGAGGCATGTGGTTGCGGAACTCATCTGGCTAAATCAACTTCTTCATAACTTAGGTGTCCCTCTATCTCTTCCTATTACTGTTCACTCCGACAGCTAAGCGGCGGCAATCTATATAGCCAAAAACCCCATCTTTTACGAACACACCAAACACATCGAACTTGACTGTCATTTTTTTCGACAATAATTTCTCGCCGGATTAATCTTTCTTTGTTTTGTTCCTGTCGCCTCTCAACTCGCTGACCTTCTCACCAAACCCTTGTCTGGGCCTTCACATCACTCTTTAATTGGCAAGTTGGGACTCGTTTCACTCCCCTCCAACTTGATAGGGGGTGTTGAAAATAACAATGGAGATATTCATCACAGTAACAATGAACGAGAAAATGAGAAGTTCATCTCATACAAGGAAATGGAGCAGGCCAAAGCAAATAAAAGGATTGGGCCCATATTAGACCAGTCATCAGTACCAACAACCCACAAGTCCAAATACTTAGCTTTGACTAGAAAATTCTTTTATTTTAGCTTAGAAGAGTAGTTTCTTATTTTATTTTTATTTTCATTGTTTAGGTTAGAATAGATGATTCTTTAGCTTGTATAAATAATCATGATTGGCAAGAAATATATAGACAAGAAAAATTCCCAAATATTGTCTCTTGTTCTCTGCACATGTTGAAACCTCTTCTTTTTGTAATTTTCCAAAACCACCACTGCTGGAAATTACCTCTATGGCAATGAACTTTTTGGCGACGCTTAAAAAAGTGTTGCAATAGGTGGTCTATTACAACGCTTTCAAGCGTTGCCATAAATAATTATTCTATTAGGTCTGATTTAGTACTATAACCATCGCATTTGACATTAAGCGTTGCAAAAGATAAATAAATAAGCTATAGCAATGCTTATTTTTTTCCCTCCATTTTCATGAAATATTTTACTAAATCCTCCAAAACAAAAACATTTTAATAAAAATTTTCTCTAAACCTTAAGCTTAAACTATTCTTAAATCCGTAAATCACTTCGTTATCACAAACTTCTTCTGCACAAATATTTTCTCTAAATCATTGTCACAAACTTCTTCTGCAAATCCTTATCACAAACGCTTTCTCTAAATCGTTGTCACAAACTTCTTCAGCAAATTGTTATCATAAACTTCTTCGGCGGGATTTCATCAAAGATTACCCTAATTGCTAAAGGTTCTGTGGAAGGATATCTGCATAACGCTGTGGGAGATCGACCGGCGATGAATTTTGAAGATTTTAGTGTAACTCTGTGGGATTTTTGGAGATTTTGTTATAGATGGAACTAAATGATGCTTATTGTATCAGTAAGTTCTCACCCTATTCCTTTTTCTTCTTTCAAAAGAGCCCGTGGTAGGTGGTTGAATTAGATGTTACTGATTTGGGGGGATTTTGTTGTAGATGTTACTAATTTTTAGGGATTTTATTGTAGCTTAGATTCTTTTTTTGTGCTTGAAGAGATCATTGACTTCTGATTCAGGCGGCGGTGAGTCACAGACGAGTGATCCTAACAGTCCCAATTTTACATATGATATGTTAAAACTTTTTATTAAAAAAAATGATTTTTATTCTTATGAATGCAATCTCCACTTGGATGTTGATTCTAAACCTTGCTCTAATCAAGATGATAAGTGAAATGTGATTAAAAATAAAGAGAAGTTTTTGGGTGATTATACAATTTGATTCTTTTGTTGTAGTCTGGGTGAGTATTAGGATGATATAACACAGAGGCTTCGAAATGCCTGTAATTTGTGCAGTGGCGCTAGAATCATTATCATAGCCTAGTAGATTTAGCAGTCAAATTACTGTATTTGAACTCCGAGGCCCGAGGGTGAAATAATGTTGTTGTGTTGGTTTGTTTTTATTACTTCTGGTGTATGATTCCCATTTTGTGGAGCTTAAAATCATTTTTATCAATTTGAGAGCATATAGCTATTAGAATTCGGAATTGCAATCCAAAGGAAAGTTATTTTTCTAGATAAGATTTTTCACTTTGGGAGAATTTTTCTATTTGGAAGAGAACATTTCATAAAATAAGGTGCATTGAACTAATATTTGTAAATAATCATGGAGAAACTAAGGGGACTGTCCGTCCAATTGCTCTATGGTAGATGGAAACTCGAGTGAGGTATAGAACTTAATTGAATGATATACTATTCCTTATGCAAATGAATCAGATTTTGGGGTGATCACCTTTTGTATCAACCATAATTTTATAATGTTCTACTTTAACTGTGTTCATTATTCAATTCTTAGAGCCATAATTTGTAAAAAGTACTGGTCAGGCAGCCACATTTCACATTGTATATGAAGGTGGAAATGTCTCATATCTATGAATTATGTGATTGCATCTGATGTTAAGCTTTTCTTTGAGAAATTTTGCTAGTTTTATGTTAAGTTATGTCTTCTTCTGTTTGATTTTAGTGATAAAGTTGAATCTTTTGGAACTATGATTGTGCTTGATATTTCTTCGACTTCTCTAATTTATGTGGTTGTACGAAACTATGTTAACAATGAAAAGCGTTGTTACCGGCATTGGTACGGTAGATAATGTAAAAAAGGTTTTGATTATCACTGCTTTATGTTGCTCGAAATTGGTATGGTAGATAATGTAAAAGAGGTTTTGATTATCATTGCTTCGACTTCTCTGCTTTATGTTGCTCAGAATCACACTCTCTAAAAATGTTATTGTATCTGTGTTGGATCCTCCAAAAATGTACTACTACTTTTGGTACATTTTTGAGATATCAGAGCAAAATAGGTTAGAGATGTCCAATAGTACATAAAAAGTTAATCGAGTCAGGTTTTCTAAACTGAATCAAATCATACAAGTTGAGGGGAGGTACTATCTTTATTAGAATATTAAGGTTAAATCTGTATATGTCACGGTGGTAGGATTTTATTACACTTTTTGCTGGTATATGAGTGCTTGGAATATCTGGTACATAAATGATGAACATGAATAGTTCTGGTTGATGGTAATCTGGTATGGAAACTGATATGGAACTTGGCCATATAGGTCTGGTATTTCATGACTTTCCATCCAAATATGTCCTATCTTTGCATCAAAAATCTGTGAGATCAGGAACTAAAAAAGTTACCATTAACTTTTCTGAGCTTAAGAGACGGCGATATTACTATCCTTTACTGGTACACATTTATGCTTCTCTTTAATTATGGCGATTTATATCTGGTGTCCTTGACTAGACAAGGACTTATATTAAAATACTTTAGTCCTGCTAAGACTCACTTTATGGGGTAAGTTTATTCAGGTAGGTATTGGACTACTCGTACTCCAGCAACTCAGTGGAGTTAATGGTGTTTTATTCTATTCCAGTAACATTTTCAAATCTACTGGTCAGTTCAGTTCCTTAATTATCTGTACATATGCATACCAGGATCATCAAATAATTTGATACTGGCAGTTAAGAATATAATTTTGCCATTTTTTTTTGTTCTTCACTGTAGTTGGTACTTGGTAGAAACAGATAGGAAAGTAACACTGGCTAACAGAAATGGGAGAAAGAATTCCATGTTTTTGCATGAAGTGTATGCAAGTGTGTACAATGATTCTCTTTCTCTGCATCCTAGATAACACCCTGCAATAGAATAGAGATGAGGAAGACTTCATTTTTTGGGAGGTGGGAGAGCTCAAATGACAAATTTTGAAGTTTTGAACTATTAACTTACATATAAAAAAAGAGACTATTAAGAGAAGTGTTAAAGCTATTAACTGTAAAGAAACCCTAAATCAACTGATAAAATAAAGCCTACCTTTCTGATACGGGTGTACAAAGCTATCCAATACGTTCTCGACCATTCACACGAAGCCAAGCCCGAGAGTTACAAAAACTACAAGCCATGTTCATGCAAATGGCTGTGTGTGAGTTGGTACTTGATCCGCCAAAGAGCTTCAATGTTTTTAAGTGTGAAAATAAGCCTTGAAGTGTAATAAATTACACTCTAAGGGTACCCCATGACTGAAGGGTAGGAAGGTCATTTGTCTTTCATTTTGTGTGTAATATAAATAGATGCTATTAGGGTTATTTTCAGCACTTAGTTCATTCTTCATATTTCACAACAACAAGTCTTGTAACATTGAATATTTCTCTCTCTCTTGTTCTTGAGAGTAGAACCTGAAATCTGTCTAACAATTGTAGTTACACTTGTGTTGTTTCTTGGCTAGAAACTTGAGATCTTGAGGTTCATGAGTTCCTCTTGGTCTAAGTAAGAACTTGGTACTGAAATCTTTTGGTCTTAGGGTCCTATCTTCAAGTTAGGGTTCATAGATTCTAAGATATCTTTGTGTCAAGTTACTATCTTTCATTTTGTACTCTTGAAACTTTGTAGTAACTTAGTGAAGCCGTGTGGGGCTGATTTTTGATTCACTATAGTTACTACCATTTGTTGTTCTTGTTGTTAACATTGTACTCTTTGTAATATATCATCTTGTGTTGTTGAACCATTGTTTAATGTTATTGTTATCTTCTTGTTCTCCTTGTGTAGCTACTGTTTTGGTGTTGGTATTCCTTTAAAATTTCGTGATTGTTGTTGTCTTCACATATTGGAGTTGTTATCTTCAAGCTCTCGGAATTGTAGTGTGTTTGGACTGATTTTGTGGCAGATTTGATACGCTTCAATTTAGTAGTGTATCATTTGGTATCAAAGCCATCTTTGATTTTTTTCTAACAAGATCAATCTTGGGCTTGAAACTTGAAAACTACAAAAAAAAAATGAAATCTAAAAATTCTAGAAATAGTCAAATCTGCTACCTTTGTGTTCTTGGCCAAAAATTGTGATGTGTTGTTGTATGGGCCGAGATTTTCTTGTTTTTTTGGCTAGATCTTGTAGTATTTTGCTTGTCTAGAGTGTTTCTAGTGTTGGTTTCTTTCTCACCAACACTAAAGGTGTCAAGATCTAAAGATTGAGCTTATAATATTGACCATAGTTATGGTGCCTTGTGGCTGGCTGTTTGTTGTTACTTGTTGTTGACAATTGGTGGTGTTGTGTTGTGTTTTTGAAGAAGTTGTTGTTGAGTTATTGAAGGTTGTTGTGGTGTTCATCAAGTTCTTCATCTTTTCTTACAACTTTAGACAACCAAAAAGTGTGATATCAATTCAAGAGTTGAAGCTGAAAATTGTAAAGCATGTTGTGAGAAGCCTTGAACCCATCATTTCTTAGACTAAGCTTCTACTTTTCAGCAACTTTTTCTTATTTCAAGAACCTAGTGTTGTGTGACAAGATACCTTTTTCTTATTTCAAGAACCTAGTGTTGTGTGACAAGATACCTTTTTCTTATTTCAAGAACCTAGTGTTGTGGGACAAGGTACTTCTCTTATTTCAAGATTTATGTTTTCCCTCCAAGACCAATTGTCATCCTTTCCAAATTGTGTAAATATTTAAATTTCAGAATGGGTGCTTAAATTGTGTGGGACCAAGACCAATTGCATGCTGCCACATCACCCATTGGCTACTGTTCACATCACCCATTGGCTACTGTTCACGTCATTAATAAGCTCAAATTTAGGTTTTGTAGTTTCTAATTGTTGATTCTTAGTTTCATTACTTGGATCTAGAACTAATTAACATGCTAGTACACTCCTACTAGGTTGTCAATTAGTCCTTTTGAATTCTCTTGTTCGTGTCCACGTTTAGTTGGGTGCTTTTATTCGTTTGAATACGTTGTAACTTCTTAACTCCAGTCCATCGAGAATTCTTTGAGTTTCAAACAAGAATCCACTCCGGACAAGAGCTTTACTCATATCTTAAGGATTCACGGTTACTAGCCAATCTACAACATTTGTGGAGCTCAAGTGTGAGTGAACCGAGAGAGTGTGAGTGAGGAGAGGTTTAACGCTAACTTGTTTGCTGATTGTGTAGGTAACACCTTGACATGGAAGGAAGCACATCCCAAAGTGGGGGTACTACTCAAGCACCACACTTGAGGCCATTACCAGAAGTTTAGAGAGGTTGAACACGGAAGTTGGGGCAATGAGGGGAGATTTGACTACGATAAGTGGGAGATTGGAGCAAGTGGAGAGTCAAAGGAACTCTCGTCCATCCACTCCTCATCTTATTCATTCAAGTCGGTATGAAAGAACTTCATCCACAACTATCTCACCAGAAACATTGCACCAAATAATGAATCCACCTCTAGCCCCACTAAATGCCACAAATCATACCACTACTTTCCCTCCAAACCAAAAAGCGAATAGACCACGCCATTCCCAAACTCCTCCAATTCCATAAGAAGGATGTAGCCGTCCATTACATCCACAAAATCTGAACGTACCTTACCAAACTCCACCAAATCCAAGACCACCACCTCCACAAATCCCAATGCCTCCAAATCAAATTCCAATTCACCAAAACCGACCAGCTCACTTTGAGGAACATGGTAGAGAGGAGTATGATGGATATGGATCCTTTGATGATGCTTACATGAGAGAGGAGGAGCTAAGAAGGGGCCGTGTTGATCCAAGGAGGTACCGAGGGTATGGAGAAAGGGGAAATCGACACCAAGAAAGAGATGTAGGCATCAATACCATCAAATTGAGCTTACCTATCTTTAAGTGTGAAAGTGACCCCGAGGCCTACTTAGCATGGGAATCAGCTTGTGACAAAGTTTTTTAAGTTAATGATATCTCAGAAGAAAAGAAAAGTTGTTATGCCATAGCTCATTTTGAGGGTTATGCCAACACTTGGTGGGAGTACGTCAAGCATTTTGGTGATGAATTAGTTGATGGGCAGCCACCACCTTGGTTTCGGTTAAGGTACTTGATGAGGCAACTGTACCTTCCCGAGAGTTATCACCATGAATTGCTTGCTAGATTGTACAACTTGCGTCAAGGCAATAAAAGTGTGATGGCATATTATGATGAGTTTCAACAAATCATGTTGAAGCTTGATCATCGTGGGGAACAAATCAGTCATGACATCATCCGATTTAAGTGTGGGTTGAAAAAGGAGATCTCCACTCATTTGACACTTCACAAATTTGATACCGTTGAAGGTATTTTCCAAGCGGCTCTTGAGATTGAAAGGGAGCTTAAAGAGAGGTCGTCTCTCAAGGCAAGGGGACAATCCATCTCGGGTTGGCCTAGAATCAAGGACGTGGTTCAATCCTCTTCGGGTTGGCCCAAAAACAAGGACCAACCCACCACTACAAGGCTGCCCGAGCCCAAAACAGTCCACAAAATTCCTCTAAAAAAAGAAGTTCACAAGTATCCAAACCCAAAAGGATTCCAATGTTTCAAGTGCCAAGGTTGGGGACATAAATCCAATGAATGTCCAAATCGACGCAATGTGATACTGCGAGAAGGGAGATTGTATTACCTTGGTGAGGAGATGGGTCTTGAAAAAGAGGAGGATGAGGCTGAGCCTCAAGATAGAGTGGAAACTGGAAATATGCCACTTGATGATGATGATGATGGTGAAGTTATTTACCCACAAGAAGGGGAGTGTGTTGTTCCAAACTTTGTAGTTAGACGCGCTATGATTAGTAAGGAAATAGACGACCCTAGCCAAAGGGAAAATCTATTTCATACTAAATGTCTTGTGAAGGGAAATGTGTGCACTTTGGTGATTGATAGTGGTAGTTGTGCGAATGTCGTTAGTTTCGCTATGGTGAACTTTCTGAAATTACCAACTACACTTCATACTATCCCTTACAAGTTGCAATGGTTGAACGAATGCGGTGAATTGAAGGTCATGAGGCAATGTGTGATACGGTTTAAGGTAGGGAACTACCAAGACGAAGTGCTTTGTGATGTGATACCAATGCAAGCATGTCATTTGTTGTTAGGTAGACCTTGGCAATATGATAGGTCTACCAAACATGATGGGAGGACCAACCAATATTCACTTGAGAAGGATGGTCGAAAGGGCACTCTTTATCCTCTTTTGCCATCACAAGTGAATGAATTACATCAAAAGATGAGGGAGTTGAAGGAGAAGGAAAAGAAACCCGAAAATGGTGAAAAAGAGGGGAAAACCGTGGGTGGGGCAGTAGGGATTTTTGGGACTGCCTCAACGTCAAACGGGCAAGAAAACATGGTGATGTTGGCTAAAAAGAAGGAACTCTTCTTGGATTATGATGTGGACATGCCTATGCTTCTTTTGGCTCATTGTTTTAATACTAACCCCACTAATTCTTCTATTTCTCCTTTGATTTCTTGTGTGTTGCAGGATTATGAAGATGTATTTCCCAAAGAACTTCCGCAAGGATTTCCCCCACTTCGGGGAATTGAGCATCAAATTGACTTTGTGCCGGGCTCATAATTGCCAAATAAGTCGGCTTGCAGAAGCAACCCTACGGACACCAAAGAATTACAGCGTCAAGTTGAGGAACTCCTCAACAAAGGGTATATCAAGGAGAGCATGAGTCCGTGCGAGGTTTCGGTGCTACTGGTGCCTAAGAAAGACGGAACATGGCATATGTGTATGGACTGCCGAGCCATCAATAAGATTACAGTAAAATATCGTCACCCTATCCCTAGGTTAGATGATATGCTTGATGAATTGAATGGTTCGTGTTTATTTTCCAAGATTGATTTAAGGAGTGGCTATCACTAAATAAGAATGCAATCCGGTGATGAATGGAAAACCGCCTTCAAGACTAAATTTGGTCTCTATGAATGGATGGTTATGCCATTCGGCCTAACAAATGCTCCAAGTACTTTCATGAGGCTAATGAATCATGTGATGAAGCCATTTATTGGAAAGTTTGTTGTTGTTTACTTTGATGATGTCTTGGTCCATAGTAAGTCAATTGATGAGCATGTGATGCATTTACAATGTGTGTTTGATGTCCTTAGAAAGGAAAGGTTGTATGCAAATCTGGAGAAGTGCTCTTTTGGTGTTAATGAAGTTGTTTTCTTGGGTTTTGTTGTTAGTTCAAGAGGGGTCGAAGTGGATGAATCCAAGATAGATGCTATCAAAAATTGGCCAACCCCGCAAACCATTAGCGAAGTAAGAAGCTTTCACGGGTTAGCTAGTTTTTATAGAAGGTTTGTCAAAGGATTCAGCACCATAGCCGCTCCTTTGACCGCGATCATTCAAAAAGACCAACCCTTCAAGTGGGGTGAAGAGCAAGCTAAGGCTTTTGAAACCTTGAAAGCTATGCTCGTTTCCGCGCCTTTATTACAATTGCCCAACTTTGATAAGACATTCGAAGTTGAGTGCGATGCTAGTAAAGTGGGCATAGGGGCTGTTTTGAATCAAGATTTAAAACCCATTGCTTATTTTAGTGAAAAGCTCAAAGGAGCAACTCTAAACTACTCCACGTACGATCTAGAGTTGTATGTCTTGATTCGATCTTTGGCCACTTGGCAGCACTATTTGTGGCCCAAGGAGTTCGTGATCCGAACGGACCATGAATCCTTGAAGCATCTTCGGGCACAAGACAAGCTTAACAAGCGGCATGCAAAATGGATTGAGTTTCTTGAAACTTTCCCTTATGTTATTAAATACAAAAAGGGTAAGGACAACGTAGTAGCCGATGCTTTGTCTAGAAAACATGTTCTTGTGTTAACATTATCTTCAAAATTAATGGGTTTTGAGAGTTTGAAAGAATTGTATCCCGAGGACCCTCACTTTGCTCCTATCTTTAGGGAATGCGAAGAAATGGGTAGGTACAAGTGGGATTCGTCTAGGGGTTCAAATCCCTATGCCAAGTTTGATGGATGATTGTTTAAAGGTAGACGATTATGTGTACCCTCCAGTTCTTGGAGAGAGTTATTTATGAGGAAAGCACACAATGGCGGTCTAATGGGTCACTTTGGGATCGAAAATACCCTTGGAATATTGGAGGAGCAATTTTATTGGCCAAAAATGCACAAGGATGTGGCCAAGATTTGTGGCCAATGCATAGATTGCAAAGGAGCCAAATCGCGGCTCCTACCTCATGGGTTGTACACCCCTCTGCCCACTCCTTTACGCCCTTGGCTTGACATATCTATGGATTTCGTGTTAGGGTTGCCTAGGACTAGACGAGGTCGGGACAGTATCTTTGTTGTGGTCGATTGGTTTTCTAAGATGGCACACTTTATTCCATGCTTTAAATGTGATGATGCACCTAGTGTGGCCTCTTTGTTTGTTGTTAATGTTGTCAAGTTGCATGGTATTCCGAGGACCATTGTGAGTATAGGGACTCTAAGTTCCTAAGTCACTTTTGGAAATCCATGTGGGGTAGGCTTGGAACCAAGTTGTTATTCTCTACATCTTGCCACCCACAAACTGATGGTCAAACGGAAGTAGTAAATAGGACTTTGGGTGCTATGCTACGTTCCATGGTAAAAGGAAAATTGACTTTTTGGGAAGAACACCTACCATTGATTGAGTTTGCATATAACCGTGTCATACACTCAAGTACGGGAATGACTCCCTTTGAGTGCATATATGGCCTCAACCCCCTTACTCCTTTAGATTTAACTCCTTTGCCTAGTGATGTTATGATTAGCTTAGATGGAAGCAAGCGGGCAGATTCGATGAAGAAGTTACATGAGAAGGTACGGATTTGACTTAAGAAGAAAAATCAAGACATTGCAAGGAGAGTCAACAAAGGGAGAAAGAAACTCATTCTTGAACCGGGAGATTGGGTATGGGTTCACCTTAGAAAGGATAGGTTTCCATCTCAAAGAAAGTCCAAATTGATGCCAAGAGGTGATGGTCCATTCCAAGTACTTGAACAGATCAATGATAATGCCTACAAGATTGACCTTCCCCCGGAATACCAAGTGCGCAACACTTTCAACGTGTGTGATCTTTCTCTAGTGGATGCGGTTGAGGATGACCAAATGTTGAATTTGAGGTCAAATTCCTCTCAAGATGGAGAGGATGATACGGGTGTACAAAGCTATCCAATACGTTCTCGAATATTCACACGAAGCCAAGCTCGGGAGTTACAAAAACTACAAGCCATGTTCATGCAAATGGCTGCGTGTGAGTTGGTACTTGATCCGCCAAAGATTTTCAATGTTTTTAAGTGTGAAAATGAGCCTTGAAGTGTAATAAATTACACTCTAAGGGCACCCCATGACTGAAGGGTAGGAAGGTCATTTGTCCTTTATTTTGTGTGTAATATAAATAGATGCTATTAGGGTTATTTTCAACACTTAGTTCATTCTTCATATTTCACAACAACAAGTCTTGTAACATTGAATATTTCTCTCTCTCTTGTTCTTGAGAGTAGAACCTGAAATCTGTCCAACAAGTGTAGTTACACTTGTGTTGTTTCTTGGCTAGAAACTTGAGATCTTGAGGTTCATGAGTTCCTCTTGGTCTAAGTAAGAACTTGGTACTGAAATCTTTTGGTCTTAGGGTCCTATCTTCAAGTTAGGGTTCATAGATTCTAAGATACCTTTGTGTCAAGTTACTATCTTTCATTTTGTACTCTTGAAACTTTGTAGTAACTTAGTGAAGTCGTGTGGGGCTGATTTTCGATTCACTATAGTTACTACCATTTGTTGTTCTTGTTGTTAACATTGTACTCTTTGTAATATATCATCTTGTGTTGTTGAACCATTGTTTAATGTTATTGTTATCTTCTTGTTCTCCTTGTGTAGCTACTGTTTTGGTGTTGGTATTCCTTTAAAATTTTGTGATTGTTGTTGTCTTCACATATTGGAGTTGTTATCTTCAAGCTCTCGGAATTGTAGTATGTTTGGACTGATTTTGTGGCAGATTTGATACGCTCCAAGTTAGTAGTGTATCACTTTCAAAGGTACTCTTGAGTCTTAAAAGCAAAAATACTAAGTTGATGTAAGACGATGAGCAGTTTCTTTTTAAGTTGTTTTGAATATTTTTTTTACTTGATTATAGTTTTTTTTTGGATTGATTGCTTGAGGGTTCTAGTTACGCTACTTGGTTTCATTGATATTGTTATTGTTGGTTCACATTTTTGAAGAGTCTAAGCAACCTAGGTAAGAGATATCGTTAAGTTTGCAATCTCAAAAACCTAATAATTTTGTTCTTCTATTCGGTGAAGTGTTCTTAGTATGGATTGCTTATGTTTGTTAAACTTGTTAAAAAATTTGTGCAAGTTTCTTGGCTTCCTATTTCACGTGGTTTACAATGTTCATATTTTAGCTTAGCATGAATCATAATTTTGGTGATTTTGATGTGTTATATATGTAGAATCTTAATGGATAGTGAAGATAAAAGTTGGATGAATTGTTTAATATGGTCTGACGGATTCGAGCGTGGAGTGAAATATTTTCTTGAAAAGGCATTTGAACGAGCTGCTCAAGGAAATGAGATATTATGTCCTTGTAGAGACTGCAAGAATCAACATTGGCGTTATAGAGATATGGTGGAGGATCACTTTCTTTCTAGAGGATTTCTTCCTAGTTACACCAAATGGACTTTCCATGGAGAAAGTGCTTCCTCGAGAAAGACACATCATCCAATCAATGATGATGAAGATTTCGATATACGTGATGATATTGATGGACTACTTCACGATACATTTAGAAATATAGATGCTGAATCGAGGCATGGAGAAGGAGTTGGAGAGCGATTACCTGAAGATGCAACTAAATTTTTTAAATTATTGGAGGAAGGAAAACAACAATTATATCCGGGGTGTGAGAATTTTAGTAAGTTGAGTTTCACTATTCAGTTGTTCTTGTTTAAATCATTGCATGAGTTGAGTAATACAGCATTTTCAGATCTCTTAGTGTTGATAAAAGAGGCCTTTCCCTTTGCTCAGATACCAGAGTCTTTCAATAAGACCAGAAATGTGATAAGAGATTTGGGTCTTGATTATGACAAAATAAATGCATGCCCTAATGATTGCATGTTATTCTGGAAGGACAATGAGAAAGCTGAGATTTGCTCTGTATGTGGGACTTCTAAATGGAAGAGTGTTGGTGATGCCTCAACCAATGCAGGCTCCAAAATTCCTCCAAAGGTTTTAAGATACTTTCCCTTAAAGCCTAGGCTTCAGAGAATGTTCATGCGTCCTAAAATAGCTGTTACAATGAAATGTCATGCTAATGAACGACCGAATGACGGAAATCTAAGGCATCCCTCTGATAGCCAAGCATAGAAAGATTTTGATCGTTTGTATCCAGACTTCTCTAGAGATCCTCGTAATGTTAGGTTAGGCCTCTCGAGTGATGGTTTCAATCCATTTCGAACCATGAGTATTTCTCATAGCACGTGGCCTGTTATGCTGATGAACTATAATTTATCACCATGGATTTGCATGAAGCCGGAGTATCTTATGTTGCCAATGATCATTCCAGGCCCATCTTTTCCTGGAAATGATATTGATGTGTATTTGCAACCACTACTTGATGAATTAAATAAACTATGGGAATCGAGAATAGATACATATGATGCTGAAACCAAACAAACATTCAAAAGCGTACAACCTTAATATGGACAGTTAGTGATTTTCCAGCATTAGCAATGCTTTCAGGATAGAGCACTAAGGGAAAATTGGCATGCCCTACTTGCAATCATAACACATGCTCTCAATATCTTAAACATAGTCGAAAGATGTGTTATTTGGGACATCGGAGATTTTTGCCACTTGATCATCCACTGCGAAAAGATAGAAAGTCATTTGATGGTAAGGAGGAACATAGACCCGCACCCATTCCTTTGTCGGGTATAGAAGTGCTTGAAGAGTTGCGCGAATTCAACAATGTTTTTGGAAAGGGTAAAAAGAAAAGGTCTCAATATAATAAGGGTCCTTGGAAGAAAAGATCTATTTTTTTTGAATTGTTATATTTGCCGGATAACAAATTGAGGCACAATCTTGATCCAATGCACATAGAAAAGAATATATGTGATAGTTTGCTTAGAACTTTATTGGAAATAGATGGAAAGTCAAAGGATCATGTAAATTCTCGATATGACTTACAAGAAATGGGAATACGGGAGGAGCTACAACCGGTAGAAGATAGTAATGGAAATGTAAGTTTGGCTCAATCTTCATTCTCCATGGAGCCAGAACAGAAAAAATTATTTTGCAGTGTTTTGAAAAATGTCAAATTACCTAAAGGGTGTGCTTCAAATATATCAGATCGCGTGCATATGAAGGAGATGAAGATATCAGGGTACAAGAGTCATGATGCTCATTTTATAATGCATCACTTGCTACAGGTTGTTGTTAGAAAAGTGCTACCTAAGAATGTTGCATTGACATTGATTAAGTTGTGCAATTTTTTTAGAGCCACGAACAATCCGGAGAAGGCAAGTATATATATATATATATATATATATATATATATATATTCATACAATTTCAAAAATTGCCTGCATTTCAATAATTTTGTTGTTAATATTATTGTAGGCCCTTCAACTAATAAAAGAAAAAGAGGCACTACACAAATGCAAGCAGTACATAGACGGACTGACCGTCAATTGATAGTGCTAAATGAGTTGAACCAGCCTATTGGTCCAACTAAAGCAGTAGTCACTGAATTTTCCAGCTTTCTTGGCATATTGGCAAGGAATGGGACATTTTGTCCTCTTAATCTCAGTTCGACAAAGTTGAAGACACCCGATGATATGTAGTGCTATATTCAGGTTCTAAGTTCTCAATATTTTGATTTCTACTTAAATGTTTTTCACAGTTTTTACACTAACCCAATTCAACCAAATTATAGGAGAAATATGACATTCCCAACAACGGAAAAAATTGGGCTATGAGATCAATTAATGCTGCATTTAGAGGTCATAAGTCCAAACTCAAGAAGCGTCACTTTTATGCCCACACCAATGATGAAATTCAAAGGGCAAAAAGGCCTACCTCTATTCCAGAACCTGTATTTAAGGATCTCCTTAAGCATTGGCATTCCGAAGAAGCTGAGGTATGATATCAATATGGACAACTGTTATACTATTATTAGCATGCATTTATTATTGAATTCATCACACTTGATCTTCCTTTTTACGTTGTTCTTTCTATCGATATAAGGCATCAAACTCTGTGTGTTTAAACCTTCACTGCCTCAATCTTTATATTAAAAACTCATAAATATTGACTTGCAAGATACTTCCAAGACTAACAAAGAAAACAGGAAAAAGTTTAAGTATCCGCACACTATGGGAAAAATAAGTTTTGCTTTAATCCGCAAGGTTCGTTGTTTTCTCATATTTTTACTATGAACTTGTTGCGTTTACTTGATAATATTTTAATGCTGACTTGCATGAAACTAGGAAAAGATGAAGAAAAATTCAGGTGCTTTGTCGAATAAGGAATTCTTTGTGGCTACTAGAAAAAGAAAACCTGATCGAGTATATAAGGACACATCTGAAGAGATTACAAGAAAAATAGGATGAAATTTTCTATTTCAAAATTGATCAAGATCATTGTTTTCTTAAATATTGAATCAACTAAATTTACTTGCTCTTGAATCCGATGTGTAGGTTGAAATGGAGAGAGTAGAGACTCAAGAAAGTGAAGATGGTACTCAACCAACTGATGCATTCGCCACAGTTATGGGGCCTGATCATCCTGGTCGAGTAAGACTACTCGGACGCGGTGTTACCAAGACTCTTTTGAAACAGAAAGCAAGTGATTCTGGATCCTTTTCAAAACCTGATGAACTGGTAGAGAAGAGATTGGATGAACTAGAAGAGAGGATGCAACAAAGAATGAATTCTCAAAGAGATGTCATTGAGCGTGAAGTTACAATGAACATCATTGCACAACTTCAGCGTCTAAATCCAGGATTAACACTTAATCCTAATATGCTAGGATTCAATGTTCATTCGTCAGGAGAAGCTCTTGCTAATCAACCAATAAACCGTCCATCTGTTGGTAGTAACAATCAAGGTCAGTTTACATTTCTTGATCTGTTGGTAGTAACTATTTGTTGGTAGAACTTCTCTTGCTTTTGGTATGTGCCTGCTGCTGATTAGATGGTGATAGTTTGGTATTGTGGCATGGTAATCTGAGGTTGACTACCTCAACAAGTCATTTGAGATTAGAGTGAGCATGTTACCTTTTTTGTCTAGGGTACTTGCCAATAGTTTTGAGCATTGATGCAGCTCCTGTACCTGCTACACTTCAACTTGATTTCGTCCCTTCACTTCCCTCCATTCTTTTCAACTCCCATCTTGATTCCGTCTCTGCCGAGCCCGACAAATGGACCCACCTGTCTTTTTCCGCTCACATGACTTTCGATGGAAAAATCTTTGCACGTGCGCAGGATGATAAGTGTATAGGCATGCAGTATTTGGAAGCAATCAAGGTGATTCAAAACTTTGATCCAGATTTTATACCTTTGAGAAATGTTCATATTGTGTATGTGCCTGATGAAGAGGTTGGTGGATTTGATGGGATGAAGAAGTTTGTGGAGTTGAAAGAATTTGAAGAGTTAAATATTGGGTTTATGATGGATGGACAGGCTTCGACTAATGATGAGTTTAAGTTATTACAAAGTTTTTTTTTGTCTAAGTTTGATATAGTTAAGGCTGGACTGGCTACTAATTCTGAGGTCATTTCGGTGAACCAAGTGTTTCTCAAGGCTGGTACTTCTTCCCCAACTTTGAGTTTTCGCTCACTCTTTTAAGTTCGAGTATTTCTCTTCCAGCAGTAGTTGATTCTGTTGAAGGGAGATGTGACAAACTAACTATTGTATTGATCAATACAAGTAACTAATAATCAGATTATCTACTTATTTTGTTGTGGAATAGTCCTTTTTATGTTGTCATTTAAGTGCTAATTTATATTATTTGTTCTTTTTTTATAGGTGTCCAAAATGAAGAAAGAGATTAAGAAAATGACGAAGACATTGATCTTACTTGAGAAGATTTTTGAGTTGTGGATAAATGCTCTAATATCAATAGTTTTGTGTTGAATTTTTTGAAACTTATCGCCACTTGAACTTGCTAGTATGTAAAAACTTAACTAATCATTTGGACTTGTTTAAATTACTAGCTTGTTGCATATTTTAAATTATGAGATTATTAATGAATGATTTTGTTTTGTGATGTGTATATATTGTGTTATAATTTATTATGTGTTTAGATAAAAATTATATTAATACAACTATTTATATAAATCATTTCAATTTAATGACATGTGGCAATTGCAACGGTTTAATGTCGTCGCAATAGATGTTATTGCAACGGTTCAATGTCGTTCCAATAGAATCTATTGCAACGGTTACGAACCATTGCACTAGATGAAAATAGGCGTTCCAATAGGTAATGAAATAGTTGTAATAGGTAGTCAAAAGTGTTGCAATAGAATAATAAAAGCGTTGCAATAGCATCTATTGCGACGGTTCGTAACCGCTGCAATAGACAAAAATAGGCGTCTCAATAAGTCAAAAAATAACCGTCGCAATAGATCTATCTATGGCGACGGTTAACAAAAACCGTCGCCATGGCTCGACCTATGGCGACGGTTTAGACAACTGTCGCAGAAACTGTTGCCATAGACCTATCGCAACGCCCACCTATTGGACACTTGCCAAACCGTTGTGATAGGTCTATGGAAACGGTTTTTTAGCCTATTGCAACGGTTTTGCAAACGTCACCATAGACCTAATTTCTGGTAGTGCACAATCATTGAAACAGACGTGTTTACTTGAAAAACCAAACATGTTTTTGTCTCGGAATGAACATACTAATCAATTTCGCCCAACCTATGCAAGTCCAAGCCTAAACATTGGATAGATAAACGGAGGGGCACACTCCAATCTTGGTGATATACCCCAAGTCGCAAAACTTCCCAACGTCTGCTCTTTCTTCTAAGGGCTTGAAATTCTGCCTGATCGCTAGACATTAATCATGACATCAGCAAGCCTAAAATTGGATAGATAAACGGAGGGGCACACTCAAGTCTTGGTGATATCCCCCAAGTCGCAAAATCTTCCCAAGTAGAAAGTTGGAAGGATTTACCACATAGATAAGGAAACGTCTGCTCTTTCTTCTAAGGGCTTGAAATTCTGCCTGATCATTAGACATTAATCATGAAATCAGCAAGCCTAAAAATTGGATAGATAAACGGAGGGGGGCACACTCCAAGTTTTGGTGATTCATGACATCAGTAACAATTGCACCATTAGCTCTCACGCATGTACGAGTTTTATTAAACTGCCCCTCTTCAAAGTCCAACTCGTGCAGAACAGTTACCAATAAACAAATAACAAGTCCATAGTCTGAATTTCATTTCACTTAGTTCAGCAGCTGGATAAGCTAATCATGTTACATCTCCTTAGCAACCACCGGATGCAGGTGTCTCAGTAGAATTTAACAGCACTTTGATGATCACTCAAATAAAGAATAATATGCGCCAACAGGATACTTAAGTACGAATCAAAGTTCTGAAACTTATACTCCTATCGTAAGGTTGTTACTCTACTAAATTTTGTGCCACTGAATAAAATTCAAAGCGGTCAACACAAGCAAAAAAGAGCGATTAAGAAAAAGTTTGTGCATGGTAAAAAATTTTTACAGGACCAAAATTGACTCAATGACGAGAAAAGTGGAGCCTTCCTCTCTTTTTGTGAACGGAGAGTCGGACAGAGGCACAAAAAAACATTCACCACGTTAATCTCTCTTTTTTAGGGTCTGGAAGATTAAACTTCTATCAATTAAACAAAAGATACAAAGGAGGCAGTGCCTGCCGTAGGTGAGTAGAGATTGTTTGTATCAGTACCTATGCTAACATACATTCCTATCTCTCGAACTAAAACTAACTAAAAGCAGTTTACCAGCTCGATTTCCAAACCTGCGGAGGGGGAAATTAAGTCTAGAAGCTCCACATCTACGAGAAGTACGGTATGACGATATTCTACCTCACCATAAAACAAGGAAAACCCGGGCGAAGATAAGAATAGATGCAACTGTTCCACCAAATAGGAAATACTGAAGAATGGTTCTCCTCCTCCTCGGACTTAGGATCCTGAAGTAGTGTATAATCACCTCTGAGATGGCCTCACCATCAAGGAAATAAACCTGGAGAAGAAGCAGAGGTAAAAACGTGAATACATATTACAACAACAAACCCAGTGTAATTCCATAAGTGGGATCTGACGAAGGTAGGATGTATGCAAACCTTACCCCACCCTTTGTGGGGCAGAGAGATTGTTTCCATTAGACCCTCGGGTCAAAAAAATGCAATTAAAGCAGGACATTAAGGGAAAAAACAACAGCAAAATAGCAAGACATACTGATCAATTGAAATAACATGTAGAAAAATGAAGAAAAAAATACTATGTGAATACTAAGTAAACTACTAAATACGGAGAAGAGGAGAGACTAGCTCCCTACTTCTCCCTCATATGATAAACCTACTACCTTTCTACCCTAATTCCCGACCTTCAAATCTTCCTGTATAGGATCATGTGCTCCGTAAGTTGACGATGTGTCATGTCTTGTCTGATCACCTTCACTAGTTCTTCTTTGGTCTATCTCTACCTCCTCTAGAACTTGCAATAGCCAAAATCTCACACCTCCTTACTCATGTCTTCGCGCATCTCCTTTTAACAAAACTATCTCAGTTTTGCTCCCTTCATCTTGGGATTGCTAGAATATGAGTGAAATAGGAATAGTATATAAAATCTTACTTAGAAAAGGATGTTGATGTAATTATGTACATACACAATTCAATTATATGCTTCTCCATTATTTCTCATATGGTATCAAAGAATTGGCGAGAAACTTCAGAAAAAGAAAACTCCGTCACCATGCATCAATTTTCAGTGACTGATTTGTGTCATTATTTGTTTTGTGTGTTGTGTGCAAAATACAACACCACCAAGAGGATTAGAAAGCTCAGGAGACAAAAAATCCGACCAAAACCACCGAAAAAATACAAGTCACGCGCTCCCACGCGCCTGCCAAAATTTCGTTATTCCGACGAGATCTATGTCGCGCCGGTGAGCTCTTCTCTGGTTGAATTTTTGAGTTGTTCCTTTTCTGTTAGGGTCGCCCAACTATTCTGACCTCCCACCAGTTTCTTTTTTTCAAATTCCACCAAATTTTTCAGATTTCGATCGCCGGAACCCTAATTCCGGCAACTTCACATTTTTTCCTGGCGAATTTTCTGCAATATCAGACATCCAGATTCTGTTTCTTGGTGTTTTCAATTCAATAAACCCCAGATGTCTTTTTATTTTTGGCTCCAAAAATACTAGAATTAGAAGTTCAAGTCCTATGATTACTTCCGAACCATCAATGGGAAATTCAAATTATTTAGCATAGGCTTCCTAAGTTGAATTGTGGTGCAAAGGTCAAGGTGTCCAAGATCACTTAAAGATCAAGGCTAGTATGGTAGATGAAAAGGCAAAATCTAGCGCGGATGCGAAAGCCAAAGAATAATAGGATGAAGTTGGCGTTCAATTATGTAGTCTCTTATGGCGATCTATTGGTTCCAAGTTGACGCCCTTGTTTCGCCCATTCCAGACTTGTGATTTAGTTTGAGGAAAAGGTTCGTGCTTTATACGCTAATGACATATCTCGTTTTTTATGATGTGATATCTCGAATGACCAACTTGAAGAAACAAGAATCCGATGTCTTACTTACTTGGGACAAGTATAAGCAATCATGGAAGAATTTGATACATTAATGTCCGTCACTGTAGGTGTGAGAAAACAACAAAAGAACAGACAGATGTTTCTACTAACCATGATTCGGTACGTGATCAGATTTTAGTTAGTCCCACGGTTCCTACAATGGATGAGTTATTCTCTCGTTTACTTCGTCTTGCCGCGCCTCCCAGTCACAAAGTGATTTCATCACCTACCGTTGACTCCCCTATTGTTGCATCTCAAACCATAGAAAAACAAATATATCAGCCTATGGAGAATCGGCGAGGAGTAGGTCGTTCTGGAAAATCTCGATCAAAGTGGAGTTATCGTCATAAAATTGGACTCCAAAACTAAATTTGGAAAACCAATAAGATGAAACTTGTGTGTGATAATCAAAAAGCTCTTCATATTGCATCAAATCCAGTGTTTCATGAGAGGGCTAAACATATAGAGATTGATTTTCACTTTTTCAGAGAAAAGATACGCTCGGGAGATACTTTTACAAAATTTGTGAAGTCAAGTGATATGGAGCAGTTACAGCTTACGGAGGACATGACCATTGATAGGAAGGTGTGGAGGACGCGGATTAGGGTAGAGAGTTAGGGGGTGGGAGTGCGTCGGTAACAGTAAGTAAGCGTTCTTTTGTGTCTGTAGTTTCTTGTTCGTGGTGTTGTGTGATGTCTGTGATTTCGGTTAAATAGTTCTTAGTATTATCTTGTGGTTGTAGTATTATCTTGGGGTTGTAGTATTATTTTGCATACCGTATTAGTTTATATGCACTTATCTTTTGTATTTGTTATACTGTTATCGGTTCTAAGCCGGGGTTCTATTGGAAACAGCCTCTCTACTTCACCTGAGGTAGTGGTATGGTCTACGTACACTCTACCCTCCCCAGACCCCACTACGTGGGAATACACTGGTCATGTTACGTTACGTTTTGTGAAGTCAAGTGATCAACTTGCAGATATCTTCACCAAGTCCCTCCCCAGTCCTCGTATTAATTACATTTGTAACAAGCTAGGTACATATGACTTGTATGCACCAGCTAGAGGGGGCGTGTTAGAATATGAATAGGAATAGTATATAAAATCCTACTTAGAAAAGGATTGTAATGTAGTGTCTATAAATAGGGTTTCGATGTAATTATGTAAATACACAATTCAATAATATTTTTCTCCATTATTTCTCACAGGGATCACACTGGATATGTTGTTATAGTATCCCTTTAGGTAACAGTTCTGACGACTATAGTGACTCTTTTCAGTACTTTGTGCCTCTTTCTAATGAGCATGCATGTTTCCAAAATGCATTAACAACTCCACATGCAGGATCTTGTAATGCTGCTCCCTTGACTCCAAGTGTTCCTAATTAAACACCTTAACTCAAACCAAAATGTTTTACACGCCTTTAATCCTATGTGTTTCTCATTTACCCTGATGTGATACCCATCAGATAAAATCATGGCAAACCATCTTCTTCAGTTCACCAAAAAACAAAATAAATGTGCCAAAGTCAAAACTGCAACCCCACAAACAAAATAACGGAAGTTAGAGAAGTGATGAAAATTCAAGATTCCGGTGAAGATGGTGAGAGAGGTATGAAAAGCTCCAGAACATCTGAAGATTTCACGTGTTACCCTGCCATTCACATCAAGCACAATTCTTTTTTTTTTGACAACCAAAGAAGTAAGAAGTAACTAGGAATCGAAACTCGACCTCGTCCACATCAAGCACAATTCTAACAATTACTTTGAAGTGCTAACATTGACGACACATAGGTCAGCAATCATTACTCTGTGATATTAGTTGACTAGAATCTTCATATTTCTGGAAGGCACTTGCTAAAAAGCCTTGTCTTGAGCTGGGGGTCTATCGGAAACAGCCTCTCGACCTCTTTAGAGGTAGTGGTATGGACTGCGTACACTCTACCCTCCCCAGACCCCACTATGTGGGAATATACTGGGTTTGTTGTTGTTGCTTGCTGAAAAGCCTTTTCACTTGCTTACGTGAAATATTCAACTTAATCAACGGTCAAATAAGCTGGGTTAGAACTCAAATAAAAATCAGACCTAGAAGCTGTCGAGACTTGTTGACACATATCTTCACTTGTGGCTCAACAACTCCAACACACATGGAAAACTAGAATGTCCTCCTCCTCCACCCAAATGCATAGGATTGGTTTACCCTGAAACAAATCTCATGTATGTTTCTATATCCATGGTTTTATCAAAGATAAAATCGCAAAAGTGCACACAAATGTTTGGATAGAATCAGCTATTATTATATTTCATCTGTTGAGACAAATCATATCCACTCATCGTGGCACTTCTGATGAATTTGACTTCACATAGAAGACCCCAGGTTGGGAATTCACATTCAACCCGTCCTCCCTATTCCAAATAGAAAGTTAAACCAAGCTCCTAGAGAAACTACCAATAACAACTGCATCAAACCCAATCCAAGTTCCGCTCATCACTATCTGTAACCTTATTGGCAAAACTTGTCCAACCCATCTTCTCAATCTCACCATTACTTTGATATCCCCCTCAAAATCCCAATTGTTACAAAGTAGAAGTAGGAATGGGAAGGTTAGGCAACAAAATTTAGGGGAGACATGGAGTACAATAATAGTGGAATAAATCAGAGTTTTTCAAACTCAAAAATGGTGGAAGAAAAAGATGGACTCAAGTGGTGGAAAAGAAAGAAAGATGATGTGTTTGTGTCGGTTGGAGCAGTTATTTCACCAAAACTGACGCTACTTACAACCTTGTTCTTCACGCGCATTGTTCAACTCAATCAAATCAGAATCACGTACGAATGGTCACATAGTCTAGGTGCTTAAAACATGTGTTAGTCTTTATAAAAGTGACATTCCAACAAACACAATTTTGCAAGATCAGCCCTCGTATTTGAACTTTACCCAACTAAACCACCTCTACTTAGTAAAACCACTCATAATAAACAATTCTAACTAGTGTTCACACTTATGTGGAGTTACATTTAGTTGATGTGGCTAAAGTGCATGCTGTTCACACTTACATGGCACGTGGATGTGATAATTTTCCGCAAAAAGAAAACTACAATCAGAAGAAAATAGAAGAGAAAAAAACTTTTTAAAAAAAATGATCAAAGATACGAAGAGAAGAGAACCATAAATATCTTTCCTTTATCTCCCCACCCCCTTCCTTTTTCTTTTCTTTCTTTTCTGATTCTCCCTCCCATAATTTCTCCCCCCACTGAGGCCACTCCAACCTTTTCCTGTATAACTTCATTTTAATCTTGTTTCTCCTAGTATGCCCGCACATCCATATAAGCATCCTCATGGACACTACCTTTATCTTCTGAACGAGTGCGTCCTTGATGCGCCGACACTCTGCCCCATAGCATAGAGTAGGTCTAACCACCACTCTGTAGACTTATCTTTAAAGCTTGGTGACACATTTGTATCACAGAGTACCCCGAACACAAGTCTCCATTTCATCTACCCAGCTCCAATACAATGAGCAACATCATCGTCAATGTTAGAATATGAATAGGAATAGCATATAGAATTTTACTTGGAAAGGGATTGTAATGTAGTGTCCTATTAGGAATAGGATTCGAATGTAGTGTCTATAAATAGGGTCTCAATGTAATATTTTAGAGAACAATTTCAATGATATTTTCTCCATTAATTCTCACAGACAATCTCTCTATTTCCTTGATTCTACAAATAATATACACCACGGAACATCCCCTTGAATATGTTCAGTCAATTCGTCCATCACCAAGTCAAATAACGGGCTAAAGGTTGATCCCTAGTGCAACCCCATCATAAACGGGAAATTTTGTGAGTCACTTCCCACCATTCTTACCAGAGTCATCCAAAAGAGAGTGGTCATTCTCAGCAATAGAATGCTAAATCTGGTAAATGGATCAACAAACTGACTTTACAACGGAATTTATTCAAGTGTCATCACATGACCAAGATAAGACTAAAAAATCATCTTTCAAACAGCAATAACACATATCTGGAAGTACTGATAAGAACTGTCAATTGCTATGAAGGGGGAGACAGTTGAGCATGAAAACTGAGAAGTAACAACTGTCAAGAACCAAGGCAAGCCCTAGAATGAGGTTTCTTTCTTCAGCAAAGTCCTAGAACAAAGCTCACTAGGGTCTCAATATAATGAAAGAAACGCATCGAAGTTTCCAAATTATCCTACATTTTCTTTCATCCTCTCTTTCGACATGTAGGAAGATGACAGTAGGACACTGAATTTTATGAAGGGTCTCAAATTTATTACCAAATCTGGATCACATTTTAAGTTCTAACTAGTTCCTTCACCTGACTTCCAGATTTTTAATCTCTCACCACTCTCAGACGAGACACATTTATTATTGATGCAGTTTTATTGTGATCTCACTAAACCAATTTACACGGACTTTTGGTACTGGAAATGCATACATTCATATGTACCTAATCCATGTCTTCGGACAAATAAGTGTCGCACATTCAATTTCTAGCAAGTCATTTATCTATTATTGAGAATGCATGTTATGCACCTAATCCATGTCCACACACAAATAAGTGTCAGACCAACAGAGGATCAACTGTATTCTCTGGTATATTTCAAGCAGGAAGGACCCACTTTAACAAAAAACATTGGCCTTAACGTAGAATAGTTTTGCAGATGTATGTTATCTTATTTACCACCCCACCTGATATTACATTAATGAGAGCAGAAAGCAGGTCTAGGAAATGCATGGGGACATCATTACCTTTTTACTTTTTTTTTGGTTGAAGTTATAGTGCCACAAATTTGTCTTTTCTTTTGCCCAAATGAGAGCAATTTAGTCTTCCAGCAGCAAGGTAAGAGCACCCAAGGATTCCTCTTGCAATATATATATATATATATATATATATATAGAGAGAGAGAGAGAGAGAGAGATTAGATAGATTAGATAGATAGATTAGATAGAGAGAGAGAGAGAAGTAGTAGTCAAAAAATTTATTGAAGCACATCTACAAATCTATGCTTCAAAGTTGCATATCGGTAGCGATTTACATCTACAAATCTATGCTTCAAAGTTGCATATCGATAGAGATTTGAGTAATTCTTCAAAGTTGCATATTGATAAAGATTTGAGTAAGTTGTGGGCATCTGCTTTTTAGGCTTCTAGCTGATATTCAACTATTCATACGGACGCATTTGTGCATGTTTATCATGTAGCCTGGAAAATTTTACAGATGAGTGTTTAGTGCAAATGGTTGCAGGTATAGTCCGCCGGTGAAACAACTCTATCTCACAGGGGTTTGATTGAATATCAGCTAAGCCTAGAATACAGTATGTATATGATCATTGCAGAATCAGGTATGGGAAGATAAGGTGGAATGGCCAAAACTTTTCTTGAAATTCATTGGCAGACTGATCGCACACAAACTTCTGCTTTCTGTTTCAGCTAATAAAACTGAGAAGCAGAAGAAAAATCACAGATCCTGTCCAGTAGGAAGATTTGACCGAAAAGTAGGCCTCCAAAGGATGACAGCAAACTGAGCCAATAGAGTTCAGAGAGAAACAGTGTGAGAAATGGTTCTTGGAAACATAATTAAGTAATTAAAGGTAGATGAGACGGTCACACAATTCTAAATAGTATCAAAGCAAACAAAGGTCCTGCAATTGAGTTTCACTGCCAGTATCGAAACAAATTTCCACATGCTTGTCCCATGAAAATGAACGTGGTGAAGGCATAATTAAGTAACTCTCTCTAATAGCTTAGGCTTTTAGATGACATGTGCACACACTTTAACATCTGCTACCCTTGGAGATTCAATATTTTGTTTGCATTTCCATAAGAAGATGAATCTGAAGGATCTTCAGTAATCGAAGCAAATGTTTGGTTATGCATTCTTGCTGCTTGATGGATGATATCTACAGACAGGTTTTTATGCTTTGAGGGGAAGGAATTCAGAAATGGCAACGTGTATGGTCAGCTTACCCACAAACCTCTAATCTAAGGCAACTGAACTTCATAGAAGCAAAACTGTATGTTCAAGAAGTGACCTGATCATCATGAAGGGAAGGGATAGTTGCTGATTATAGACCTGAATCCAATGTGTGGTATTAACATTTTATGTTCATCCTATTGGAAACATTTTCATAATCGGATGGGTTGTTCTACATATTGTCACTTCTTGCAGTCACAAGATTAGCTGCTCATACTTTAGAGATCATAGTCTTTAGCTGCTCATACTTATAGAGATCATAGCCTGCTGCATAGCTGCACAATCCATTTCTCTAGAAGAGTCCTCCTCCTGATCTTGAGCCTATGTGACATGGTGAGAGCTCTGACGTATTAACAGATGGCTTCAAATCAAAGCAAATGTAATTCTGTTGTAGCACAGGTTAGACCGTGATTTCCTACTTTTTTTTCTTTTTTTTTGAAACAGTTAACTTTAGTGATTTCCTACTTATTCTTGTTTTCTTTTGTTTAGATTAGTTTCTTTGTTTTTGTTTTACAGTTGTTTTGTTATTTTGTAAGACAATTTTATTTATAATATGGTCACTGGACAAGCTTGTCTAGTTGACTACCTTTTGCTGTAAAAAACGCGCAAAAATGACGCGCACAAGCACTCCGACGCTTCGTGCGACCTCAAGTGAGGCTTGCGTATTAGTGGACGTTTTACAATTATAAGTTAGTCTGTCACAATCCTCTAGACCACATTTATGGCAAATAGCCAAGAAACTATGGAAAAATTAAGGGAGCAAATCAAAAATTCAAAAAAATTAAAAGAAAGATCAATAGGAATTATAAGGCCAGACGAGTTGAAGCACTGCAACAAAAAAAGACAATCAACTAAACCTAGACAGCTGCAACGGAACAAGTTTTTATCATAGATAGCTTCTTCGCTTTTCTGTTTCTTTCTCTCTTATCCTCTTTATTCACCTTTTTGTATGCTTCTCTCTGTTACTCATTTTTATACTTTTTTATTCATTCCTTTTAGTAAAAGATATAGACAAAACAATTCCCCATTAAAAATGTGTCTTTGATTGAGTTGACCTTTTCCTAATTTGATTTTTTGCTTTTTTCCTTTCGAAAAACATGGATAAACTAGCAAAGTTCAGAATAAATTATTTTGGTGCTGAAATTCTATATTTGTGATCCTTTTCGTCTTTATGAAGTATGGACACCTGTCCTTGTTCCATGGTGTCTTACTTTTATAATTATCACCATGTAACACATGTAAGGAGAGGACACTAATAAAGATACAAATGGTAGCCTAAACATTTTCTTAGAAGTCATGGCCATAATGGTGGAACCTAGTAGTATAATGGTGGAACCTAGTAGTATTCACATTTATATTCTTTTTGTATATAATTATTTAACAATTAGAATTACATGCAAAATGTTTTACATATTATTTTGTTTCAAAATTAAAAAATGTTAAAGAGGACCTATCTAAGAGCCCGTTTGGATAGGATTAAAAAAAATAGTTTTTTAGCTTATGTGCTTAAAAGCTGAAAATAAGTGCTTATAAATTAAACAGATAGTGTTTGGATAGAAGTGTTGAAACTGAAAAATTTTTGTTGATGTGTTTGGTAAATAAGTGTTGTTAATCACTTTTTAATTGTCAAAATGACTTAAATATCCTTAAAGTTGCTAACACCATAAATAAGTTGACTTATATATGTTAGAATATGAGTAGAAATAGGAATAGTATATACAAAATTCTACTTGGAAAAGGATTGTACTATAGTGTCTATAAATAGGGTCTCGATGTAATTATGTAAACACACTATTCAATAATATTTTTCTCCATTAATTCTCACATGGTATCAGAGCATTGGTGAGAAACATCAAGAAAAAAAAACCACAGTCACACCAATTCCGGTGACTGATTTGCGTCATATTTAATTTTGTAGGTTGTGTGAAAAATACAACACCACCAAGAGGATCGGAACGATCAGGCGACAAAAACCCCACCAAAACTGTCGGAAAAGTACTAGCCACGCGCCAGCCGGAATCCCGTAATTCCGGCGAGATCTACTTCACGCGCCAACGCGTGAGCACGTCTCTTGTTGAATTTTTGAGTTTTTCTTTTTTCTGTTGGGGTCGCCGGTCTATTCCGACTCCGACCACATACTCTTTTCTAGATTCCGCCAAGTATTTAGAGATTCCGATCGCCGGAACCTAAATTCCGGCGACTTCATAATTTTGGTAACTGTTTTTTGTTTCCAGCAACTGTTTCTTGGGGTTTTCAAGTCAAATTACCAAGATGTCTTTTGGGCATGATATTTTTGGCTCCATAAATATAGGAATTGAAAGTTCAAGTCCTATGATCACTTCCGAACCTTTAATGGGAAGTTCAAATTATTTAGCCGGGCTTCCTCGGTTGAGTTGTGGTGCAAAGGTCAAGGTATTCAAGATCACTTAGCGAACAAGGCTAGTGTGGTAGATGAAAAAGCAAAATCTAGCGCGGAAGATACGAAAGCTAAAGAGCAATGGGAGAAAGTTGACGCTCAATTATGTAGTCTCTTATGGCGATCTATTGAGTCCAAGTTGATGCCCTTGTTTCGTCCATTCCAGACGTGTTATTTAGTTTGGAAAAAGGCTCGTGATTTATACACTAATGACATATCTCGTTTTTATGATATGATAGCTCAAATGACCAACTTGAAGAAACAGGAATCCAATATGCATACTTACTTGGGACAAGTACAAGCAGTCATGGAAGAATTTGATACATTGATGCCTGTCACTGCGGATGTAGAAAAACAACAAGAGCACAGACAAATGTTTATAGTTCTTACAATTGCTGGACTTTCTACTGACCATGATGTTGTATGTGATCAGATTTTAGCTAGTCCTACGGTTCCTACAATTGATGAGTTATTCTCTCGTCTGCTTCGTCTTGCCGCGCCTCCCAGTCACAAAGTAGTTTCATCACCCACTGTTGACTCTTCTATTCTTGCATCTCAAACCATAGAAAAACGAACATATCAGCCTATGAAAAATCGGTGAGGAAGAGGTCGTTTGGAAAATCTCGATCGAAGTATAGTTATTGTCATAAAGTTGGACACACTCAGGATATATGTCATAGTTTGCATGGTCCACCACCCAGTTATGATCCTGCTGCTGGAAAGGAATATAATGAGTTCCTTCGGAATCGAGCAAGTAAGCAGATATCTCCACAGCCTAATCGACCATCCAATAATGCTCATACTGCCCAAACAGAATATGATGAGTTCCTTCAGTATAGAGCAAGTAAGCAGACATCTCTACAAGTAGCCTCAGTTGCCCAGCTTGATGTTTCTGTTGCTGGTAATCCTTTTGCTTGTGTTTCACAGTCTAGTACTCTTGGATCATGGGTTGTGGACCCAGGTGCTTCTGATCATATTTCTGGTAAAAGCTCACTTTTGTCTAAAATTGTTTATTCATAATCTCCTCCTGCTATTACTTTAGCCAATGAGATTCGAACAAAACCAAAAGGAATTGGACAAGCCAAACCCCTATCTTCTGTCACTCTAGACTCTGTTCTTTATGTACTTGGTTGTCCTTTTAATCTTGCATCTGTTAGTCGTTTGACACGTGCCCTTAATTGTAGCATAAGTTTTTTTGATAACTCTTTTCTAATCCAGGACCGCAGTACGGGATAGACGATTGGCGCAGGACATGAATCACAAGGCCTTTACCATCTTACCTCTTCAAATTCCTTCACAGCATGCTCCATTACAGACCCTCCAGACCTAATTCACAAACGTCTGGGACATGGGCATCCGAGTCTATCCAAGCTACAAAAGATGGTGCCTAGTTTGTCTAATTTATCCACATTAGATTGTGAGTCATGTCCACTTGGGAAACGCACCCGTGCTACTTTACCACGTAGTATTGAGAGTCGTTCAGAGTCTATTTTCTCATTAGTACATTCTGATGTTTGGGGCCCTAGTAAAGTCAGTTCACCTTTAGGTTTTCGTTATTTTGTTAGTTTCATTGATGATTTTTCAAGATGTACTTGGGTTTTCTTAATGAAAGATCGTTCTGAGATATTTTCTATATTCAAAAGTTTTTGTGCTGCAATACAAACTCAATTTGGTGTTTCTATTCGTACTTTTCATAGTGATAATGCCTTAGAATACTTATCCTCTCAATTTCAGGAGTTTATGACTCATCAAGGAATTGTTCACCAGACATCTTGTCCGTACATCCCTCAGCAAAATGGTATAGCAGAATGAAAAAATAGCATCTTCTTGAGACTGCTCGCATTTTCTCATTGAAGTTCTGCTGCAATTTTGGGCGATGCAGTCCTCACATCTTGTTATCTAATTAATAGAATGTCATCATCTTCCATTCAGAATAAGGTTCCCCATTCTATATTGTTTCCACAGTCACATCTCTACTTTATCCCCCCTCATATCTTTGGGAGCACATGTTTTATTCATAACTTAGCCCCTGAAAAGGATAAATTAGCCCCTCGTGCTCTCAAGTGTGTCTTCCTTGGTTACTCTCGAGTTTAAAAAAGGTATCGTTGTTATTCACCAGATCTTCCGATGTCACTTTTTTTTAATCTCGACCTTACTATATATCTTCTGATCATCCTGATATCTCTAAGATTTTACCCGTATCTCCAGTATTACCCGCACCATCCTTGGTCTTACCCATATCTCCAGACTTACCCGAACCAACCTTTAAGGAATCAACGGTTACTTCTACGTCTCCTGTTACAGTGCCACCACTTCTGACTTATCATCGTCGTCCGCGTCCACCATTAGTCCCAGATGATTCATGTCATGCATCGGACGCTGCTCCTACTGCGGACTTGCCTTCTCCTGGCCAATCAGTTGCACTTCAAAAAGGTATGCGTTTCACTCATAATGCTAACCCCCACACTATACTTTCTTGAGTTGTTATCGCTTATCATCACCCCATTATGCTTTTGTATCATTTTTGTCCTCTATTTCCATCCCTGAGACTATAGGTGAAGCACTTTCTCATTCGGGTTGGAAGCAGGCTATGATAGATGAGATGTCTGCTTTACATGCGAGTGGTACTTAGGAGCTTGCTTCCCTTCCTGCAGGTAAATCTACTGTTGGTTGCCGTTGAATTTATGCAGTCAAAATTGGTCCAGACGGTCAGGTTGATCGGCTTAAGGCTCGCCTTGTTGCCAAAGGATACATGCAAATATTTGGGCTTGATTATAGTGACACTTTTTCTCCCGTGGCTAAAATAGCATATGTCCGTCTTTTCCTATCCATTGTTGCCGTTCGTCATTGGCCTCTTTATCAGTTGGATATTAAGAATGCTTTTCTGCATGGTGATCTTGAGGAAGAAGTCTATATGGAGCAACCACGTGGTTTTGTTGCTCAGGAGGAGTCTAGTAGCCTTGTATGTCGATTGCGCAGGTCACTCTATGGTCTGAAACAGTCTCCTCGAGCTTGCTTTGAAAAATTCAGCACAGTAATTCAACAGTTTGGCATGACTCATAGTGGAGCTGATCACTCAGTGTTTTATCGACATTCTCAACCAAATTTGTGTATTTATCTGGTGGTTTATGTTGATGATATCGTTATCACCGGCAATGATGAAGATGGTATCTCTAAATTGAAGCAACATCTCTTTCAGCATTTTCAGACCAAGGACCTCGGCAGACTGTTTTCTAGGTATTGAGGTTGCTCAGTCCAGATCAGGTATTGTTATTTCTCAACGCAAGTATGCCTTAAACATTCTTAGAGAGACAGGAATGATGGGATGCAGACCGATTGATACTCTTATGGATCCAAATGCCAAACTTCTACCAGGACAGGAGGAGGAGCCACTCAGTGATCCTGAAAGGTATAGGCGGTTGGTTGGAAAGTCGAATTATCTCACCGTGACTAGACCTGACATATCCTTTCCTGTGAGTGTTGTAAGTCAGTTAATGACTTCCCCTTGTGATAGTCACTGGGATGCAGTTGTTCGTATTCTGCGATATATAAAGTCAACTCCAGGTAAAGGATTACTCTTTGAGGATCGAGGTCAAGAGCATATCATTGGATACACAGATGCTGATTGGGCAGGATCACCCTCTGATAGACGTTCTACCTCCGGATATTGTGTTTTAGTAGGAGGTAATTTGGTGTCTTGGAAGAATAAGAAACAGAGTGTGGTTGCTCGATCTAGTGTAGAAGCAGAATATCGAGCAATGGCTGTAGCAACTTGTGAGCTAGTTTGGATCGAACAGTTGCTGAGAGAATTAAAATTTGGAGAAATCAGTAGGATGAAACTTGTGTGTGATAATCAAGCATCCCTCATATCGCATCAAATCTAGTGTTTCATGAGAAGACTAAACACAGAGAGATTGATTGTCATTTTGTCAGAGAAAAGATACTCTCAGGAGATATTGTTACAAAATTTGTGAAGTCAAGTGATCAACTTGCAGATATCTTCACCAAGTCCCGCACCAGTCCTCGTATTAATTACATTTGTAACAAGCTAGGTGCATATGATTTGTATGCACCAGCTTGAGGGGGGTGTTAGAATATGAGTAGAAATAGGAATAGTATATACAAAATCCTACTTGGAAAAGGATTGTACTATAGTGTCTATAAATAGGGTCTCGTTGTAATTATGTAAACACACCATTCAATAATATTTTTCTCCATATTCTCACAATATATAATTTTAATTCTAATAATTCAAAAACAAAGGCGAAAGATAAAGAGGAAACTAGAGGGAAAAGACGGAGAGAAGCGGCAAAGAAAAAAAGAAAAACACTATAGTTAAGGGCTACAAATTGGGGCATTGTTGGAATTGCAAGAAAATATAAAGGATAAAAAGGTAAATGACTTGGTCAAACTTAAAAGCATTTTAATCTAAAAAGTAAAAAATCGGGGTACCCAGCTTCTCACTTGTCGCTTTTTTTAATCAGTTTTTAGATTTTTTTAAGTACTTTTTTTAAGCTGGCTTAACTAGATTTTAATTCTATCCAAATGGGCTCTAAGTTATAGTTTTGTTGTATATTATCATTTAAAAATTATAATTGCATGCAAAATGTATTACATTAGTTTTATTTCAGAATTAAAAATAATAGAGGACCTGCCCACGGTCCACCTTTAAGTTCTTGTTGTGTATTATTGTTTTACAAAAAATGCTTGCAAAATGCATTGAATATTTCTTTGGGAATTAGAAATGACAGAGGACTTTTCCAAAGGCAGTCGAAGGGATTCTAGCAGGAAATATAATCATTTGAAGGATCCTAATGACACTACAAAAGTCACATGCAATTTTTGTGGAAAAGCAACGGGTGGAATTAATCGGGCAGAACAACATTTGATTGGAAACTTTAGAAATGCAGAAAAGTGTACAAAATGCCCACAGAAGATTAGAGAGGAACTAACAAAATTACATAACAGGGAAAAAAAAAAGTCTAATACTAACGAGTTCTCTGAATTTGATGAGTTTGATTATAAAGAAGATGTTGGTGGAGAAGATGAAGTCCATGAGATCCTTAATAAGAATAGAGGTGAAAGAAGCATTTCTAGTGGCTCTAGTAAGAAATTGGCCAAAGGAAAGGGACCCATGGATGTGTTTCTACAAAAGCAAGGAACACTTGAGAAAAAAAATATCAAAGATTCATGTGATAAAGAAGAAAGAGCAATAACAGAACCCATCCAATGTTTGCTGCTCAAAAAGTTTTAATGAAGCAAATGAGGATGTACGAAGGTATAGTCCATACGTAAGCCATCAAGCCCACAAATTAAAGGTTCCTTAACTTAGGAAGCCGGTTGCGTTGACCAATGAGATTGTAAAAGATCATAGAGAAGAATGGGTGAAGTATGAATGTTCCATTATGGCATATGGATGCATGGATAAAGAACTTTGATAAACTGTTTTTTGAGAATTCTCCGCATAGAACAATGTTTATAGAGTCAATAAATGCTTCCTCATTTGTTAAGACCAGAGAGCAATTATGTGAATTGCATGACAGATACAAAGAGCACGTTGGAGAGCAAACTGTGGTTCAAGCTATACGAGGTAGTGGTAGCAACTTTGTGTTGGCTAGAAAGAAGTTATTTGCTTTACATGTAAGTTTTATATTTTACTTTCTAATATCAATTCAAAGTTGAGATATTCTTAAATTCTTAGGGGTTGTTTGGTATGCTAAACAAGCATAGATAGTTGTGGAATAAAAATATAGTATTGGTATCCATTGTCTGGTTACTCATCCTGGGATAAGTTGTACCAAGATTAGTAATTAGTACCAAGATAAGTTATCCTTAGCACAAAGTGGATTAAGGGTATTAAATATTCGATATAAAACAATAAAAAGATAAAATCACCCATGAGGCCTTCTCCTAGCCAATCAATTGCACTTCAAAAAAGTCATGTGTTCCACTCGTAATGCTAACCCACACTATACTTTCTTGAGTTGTTATCGCTTATCATCACCCCATTATGCATTTGTATCATTTTTGTCCTCTATTTCCATCCCTGAGACTATAGGTGAAGCACTTTCTCATTCGGGTTGGAAGCAGGCTATGATAGATGAGATGTCTGCTTTACATGCGAGTGGTACTTGGGAGCTTGTTTCCCTTCCTGCAGGTAAATCTACTGTTGGTTGCCGTTGGGTTTATGTGTCAAAGTTGGTCAAGGTCAGGTTGATCGGCTTAAGGCTCGCCTTGTTGCCAAAGGATACACTCAAATATTTGGGCTTGATTATAGTGACATTTTCTCTCCAGTGGCTAAAATAGCATCCATCCGTCTTTTCCTATCCATTGCTGCCATTCGTCATTGGCCTCTTTATCAGTTGGATACTAAGAATGTTTTTCTGCATGGTGATCTTGAGGAAGAAGGCAATATGAAGCAACCACCTGGTTTTGTTGCTCAGGGGCCTTGTATGTCGATTGTGCAGGTCACTCTATGGTCTGAAACAGTCCCCTCGAGCTTGGTTTGGAAAATTCAGCACAGTAACTCAGCAATTTGGCATGATTCATAGTGGAGCTGACCACTCAGTGTTTTATCGACATTCTCAACCAAATCTGTGTATTTATCTGGTGGTTTATGTTGCTGATATCGTTATCACCGGCAATGATGAAGATGGTATCACTAAATTGAAGCAACATCTCTTTCAGCATTTTTGAACCAAAGACCTTGGCAGACTAAAATATTTTCTAGGTATTGAGGTTGCTCAGTCCAGATCAGGTATTGTTATTTCTCAACGCAAGTATGCCTTAGACATTCTTAAGGAGACAGGAATGATGGGATGTAGACTCATTGACACTCCTATGGATCCAAATGCTAAACTTCTACCAGGAGGGAGCCACTCGGTGATCCTGAAAGGTATAAGCGGTTGATTGGAAAGTTGAATTATCTCACCGTGACTAGACTTGACATATTTTTTCCTGTGAGTGTTTAAGTCAGTTTATGACTTCCCTCTGTGATAGTCATTGGGATGCAGTTGTTCATATTCTGCGATATATAAAGTCAGCTCCAGGTAAAGGACTACTCTTTGAGGATCGAGGTCACGAGCATATCATTGGATACACAGATACTGATTGGGCAGGATCACCCTCTAATAGACGTTCTACCTCTGGATATTGTGTTTTAGTAGGAGGTAATTTGGTGTCTTGGAAGAGTAAAAAACAGAGTGTGGTTGCTCGGTCTAGTGCAGAAACAGAATATCGAGCAATGGTTGTAGCAACTTGTGAGCTAGTTTGGATCGAACAGTTGCTGAGAGAATTAAAATTTGGAGAAACCGGTAAGATGGAACTTGTGTGTGATAATCAAGCAGCCTTTCATATAGCATCAAATCCAGTGTTTCATGAGAGGACTAAACACATAGAGATTGATTGTCACTTTGTCAGAGAAAAGATACTCTCAGGAGATATTGCTACAAAATTTGTGAAGTCAAGCGATCAGCTTGCAGATATCTTCATCAAGTCCCTCACCGGTCTTCGTATTAATTACATTTGTAACAAGCTAGGTACATATGATTGATATGCACCAGTTTGAGGGGGAGTGTTAGAATATGAGTAGAAATAGAAATAGTATATAAAAATCCTACTTGGAAAAGGATTGTACTATAGTGTCTATAAATAGGATCTCGATGTAATTATGTAAACATACAATTCAATAATATTTTTCTCCATTAATTCTCACGGGAATAAAGATGAAAAGGAAGCGAATGTCATGTGATCTCATCATGTGCATGTATGTGTAGATATAAAGCAGGATTTTGCTCATGCCACTGAAATAAGGTAAGACCACCACCAAGTGTCAAAGTTTGCAATGGTGAAAAGGAGACCTTCGCATGCATTTAGGGCCCAAATGTAGGTCGAAGGTTAGTGGAGGAACAAGCAAAGTGACATGTGAAACATTTCTTGAGGAAAGTATTCCTTGAATCAATAATTGTGCATTGATGATGACTTTGGTATAGTTGATATCGGGGAATCGTATTAATTTGTACCATAGGCCATTGCATTAATTAGGTGCTTCAGAAAAGTTTCTCTGTGAGGTGCTCTCGACTACTCCACGGACAGCTCCTTTCCTGACAAATCTCCAGATTTTATCACCAAAATCAGACCAACCAGTATTTAAAGAAACTTCAAGTACCATACAAAGTCTCATTTTTGCTTGTGTTGCATGGCAATCCTAAGCTATTTAAAATCCTGGAAGATCATGAAAGAGTAAGTTCTCTTTCTTCACTCACCCGTTGCTGACGTCTCCTGGCCTGTCTGAGACAGAGCGATACTTGGCAAATTCAGAACATTATCGATCTACTCAGATGTATCTTAATTTGAGCTTCTAACCAAATGTCCTTTATTGTGGGATTCTCCGTAATATAAAATGCACTATGTCCAATCATAAAAAGCTTTTTCTTTGGATGAGAAACTAAGATTTTGGATGAGAAAGGTTTTGAGATGCAGCTAATGGCTAAAGACGTAAGGGTTGGTTGAGGTTTGGTGTTCCGTTGAAAGTTAGTGTGTTTTGCATCATCGGATCAGTGAATCCAGAGGAGGAGGACCATTTTGCCTATCATATTCCACCAATCGACATTCCCTCGACAATTATTCTTTTATTCTACACAATCCACCTATAAATCAAGAACGTTGACTGAAAATGAAACAAAGTACAGATTAAAAAAGCACAGGAAGAATGAAATGGGGAGAAACAAAACAAGAAGGCCAAAAGCGAATCAGAAGGAAAGAACTCTCAGCAAACAGCAAGAAAGAGACATCTTAAAGAAAAAGAAAAAAGACAGAAGCAAATCAAGAGGAGATATGAAGTAGTAAATGGGTGGCATTATAAAAATCAAAAAGAAGATGAAAACATGAAAAATAAATTGGAGTTCAATCCAAGTACTCAGGTAGTAAATGCCCTACTCTCTCATCCTTCTTCACTTTCTTCCAACTTTTAAAATTAGATGAAAGAACACAACCAGTTTACGCAAGGATCACGTAAAGCCTAGCTGTATGAAAAACACGCTTTATTTGTGGCATGTCACTTTAAGCCATACGAAGCAATAAAATGATAACTTGCTTAGCATCGCTCAATTGCTTTCTCCTTAATAGTAATAAAATATTCTCTGATTGTAGCACTTTCAGTCCATTGGATATAGCTATTTACTCTAGCGAACAGAATTTTCTGAAAAAACTTTTACTCTGTGGATTCAGTATAAAGTTAGTAAGAAGTAGTTCACGGTATAATATTTTTTGCCTATATGGTTTAGCAAATCTTTTTTTGAGTACGCTTAGGACACAATCTATACCATTGCAAGTATGCAATACTTTCAATTCAACAAATTAATCCTACTAGATAATAGTGCTAGCAAATTTCCCTCATTCCTTGTTGAAATAATCCTAAACTTATGCATAGTAAATCTCAATGCTTTTTCCTTCCCGTCTTTCCATAATATCACTACGGTTTTCCAGCCTTAGAAAGGCCTTGATTTTCATGGTTCTCAAGCTCTTTTCATGTTAAATCTTGTCTAAGAAAAAAAATTTTGAGAAGGAAATCTTGTCTAAGAAATTATCCATCAAAAGACCCATTAATCCAATAACTTTCTATCCTTCTGGTCCTAAATCAGCACAATTCTGAAACCTTCAAGCTGTTGCAACCTGCCCAACAGAACTAGTAGTTCCTAGCAACACCATTTTGAGACACTGGATCTTCACAGCAAGAAAATACGACAGATATGATCACATGCAGGCCAATAACCATGAAAAACAGAGAGTTATCTTTTCGATAAGAATGCATACCGGCAGGCTGTTGAGAAACGCTAGTGTCAAAGAGACGTGAAAGGTGAACATCAAAAACTTTTCCAGTACATAGGGAAGATGTGCACCAAATTTAGCTGGCCAACGAGGTTGATATGAAGTCAAGAGAACTGCATGCTTTATTGAAATTATATCACCCATAAAAACAAAGGTCTTAACACAGGGGTTCTCCCTGGAGTTATCATCATCGACAATGTGCGTTCTTCCAAGTTGCGAGCATTCTAGGGGAGAAGGACTTGAATATATGATCTCCACCCACGCTACACCAGTCGACAAAAGTGGAAGAAAGCATGCTCCCTCCTGCACCAAAACATCAATTTTTAACACATTCAAATGCATTTTGTGTGTGGTTGTGTTTAACCTAATCGCATTAGCATATTACAAACTACAGGAGCAATATTTATAGGCAGCTCATGGGAAACATGCACAACTGGCAAAATAACATAAAGGTGTAGCTTCTGGTCTCAAGGGGAGAACACTGAATTGCGTACCTTGGAACATAAGCAGCTGCTCCTATTGCTATGAAGTCTGCCCCAACCATCACCACATTTCTCAAGCTTCAAGACATCCTTAGCATAAAAACAATGGAGTTCACCTCCATCCCTTTGATGGCTAACCTCAAGATTGTCATCCGCAGCCATGGCCTGATCCAAGCATGGGATGGTCATAAAAGCACTTAGTTCATCAGGACATGAAGCTTCATTGCCTTCCAACGAAACATGATTGCCTTCTTCAACCAAAGAAGAGGGAATACAGTATCCTTTACCAACACTTCTTTTCATAGATTTCTCAAGAAGGCTATGATTCTGTGTGTTTTGATGAGAGCGTTCAGTTAATACAGCAATAATTTGTGACCAATCCTGAGCATTATGAATACGGATATCATCCAATGATATAATGACATCACCAGGAGACAAATAGCCAGCCAATGGCGATGTTGGAGACACATCCAGTACCTGCTCAAGATCATGTGATTGGAACACGTTAGCCACAATAATGCCTAATTAGGTTCCCCAAATTAGCAAATAGCAGTACAAGAATTAATCCTCAATTACCATGGGACCTTCATCATGAATGTAAAATGGATACAAGATCAAGGGTTGAAGGAGCAAGGCCCAGGCACAAACAGCACAAAGCTGTAAGACAATACACCCAGTTAGTTCAAGGAGTACAAAATATGATAAACAAATGGAGATCGACTAGCATTCTTTACAACTAAAAGTTGCTATAAGCACCCACAACTGCATTATGCCAAACACCAGCACAGTATATTCGAAGAGCAGAAACTTTGGATAATGCCTGCAGTAACTCATGATTGAAGGCCACTAGAGCGCCTGGAAATAATACAGCAAAAAAAACAGCGATGTACTCCATCTGTATGCCCTCACTGCTTTCCCAGAATGTAGTGCCTACAGAAGCAGTTGTGAGATTCATGTACTGCCACTGCTATGTCTAAAAACATGTCAACTGATCAGGTTTGTACATACTAGTCAGCCAATGTACAATCAAAGTCCAAAGATCATGAAGAATACCCGGATATTACATAACCAGTAGTACCTAAATGCCTAATGTTCAAGCATGTGCTCCTTAAATGCCTTATATTTCATCTCCTAGCTTTAGACGAATAGACTATTTTATTATATTTTATTGTAATTAATTATGTTTTCATAAATAGTTTAGGACACATTATATAAATATCCCTTCTCATGGGGTGTAGAAATATCAAGAATACAAGAAGACTTTTCTTGTTTCTCAGAATCTACACATATTAACAATGTCCTAATTTAATGCTCTACCAATAAGATAGAGTCGACATATTGTAGGCTCCTAACTTGCCATAAATATACTCAATTCTGGAGCCACGACATAATCTTGTACGAATATCTACTAATTAATCATTTGTGTTGGCAAAACCTGTCACAATGCACCTCAATTCGATCTTTTGTCGAATAACATGGCAATTTAACGCTATATGCTTCTATGCTTTTGTAGAACACTAAATTTGAAGCATGCTTTTGTAGAACACTAGATTTGAAGCAATGTGTGTTGCAGCTCACATATAAATTTCATTGTAACAGAATGAGGTGTTTGATCCCTTGTGTTAGGTGAAAGGTAGGATTTAATTCAATTGGTTGAACCACCATTTTCTTGGAATAAGAAGAAAAAAGTGTTATTGTTTTTGTGCTAGATGAAAAAGAACAAGAAGATTCTTTTGGAAGGAAATAGTCTCTTATCTTAACTGAAACAAAGAAAGTGAAAGAACTATTGGATAAACGAAAACATTTTTTACAGAAAGAAGTAATCGAAGAAGGAGAAAAAGAATTTTTAGAGTATGAACTCAAAACTCTCGGCTCTGATTTCAGAGTAGGGACTCAAACTTTTGACTCTAGTAAAATTACTTTTAAAGTAAAGAAAGAGAAATTTGAAAGTAGGGACTCAAACCTTTGGTCTTGATAGAATCAAGATCAGAGGATGGCATCGGTTGCAAGCTAGTCAACGAAGAGATAGTGCACCATAACAGTTGCTTCAGAGATGAATGATGTTGAACGGGAAGATGAGCACTAATTCTTGGACAGAGGACTTAAAGGGAGAAAGAAAAGAAGAAAATGAGGCCAGACGGATGGAACACATTGGTTAGTGGCACCCACCGATAGAAGAAGCTATATGAGTCTCTACCTAGATCTTAGAAGCTCTAATAGCAAGTAAGAAATAAGACATTTGAGAATGAATTGTTTGCTAATTTCCTCCTGCATATAGGAATTTTACATAGTATTTACAACTAGTCTCACAAAAGAAAGGAAAGTTTTCAAAAAATTCTAAAAAGAATGGAAAGTGATTCCTAATACTTCATATTTAGACAATTATAGGCGTTCTAAACTTTTCCTTTATATACGAGGAATGGGTTGTTTCATATTAATAATTTCCTAATTCTTAACAAGGATGATAAGTTCAAGCATCCTATCCTAGAGATTTTGTGATTCCACACTTTGATCCCCCATCTCCTCTGGCTCAATTACATATAAGAGATTATGCCTTGATAAATCTCAACCTGAAATAAAGATCATAGCCCTCATTTCCCTCCAGGCCGAATATGTGTCCAGAAAACTTTCCCCCGCTCAGAACCACTTGGGTAAGGGATGTAGAATTCAGGATCTTCAATAAATAGAAAGACAAAGTCAGCTAAGCGCTGAAGTAAGTGGCGGGTGAACCAGGATCCAATTAGCCCTCTTAGTATCCATTTTCTGGGCTAGGGCTTCGAGAATTCTTGCTCCCGAGGTTTCATTAATCAAAGCACCATGGGAAATACATCTTTGTCAGCAGATGATATTGTAACAAACTCTTTCCTCAACAACCCTAATTATGTTGCTGAATAACAGCTTAAATTCAATCATCTCTAAGTAAACCTTAATTATTAGGTGGTGGCTTTCCATTATTAATTCACTTGACTGGAACAGCAGAAACTCATAAAGAGAGAATTTTAATCGTCACCATCAGATATGCATTGTTCACGCAAGTAATAACTTCTCCCCTTTTTTCCAAAATCAGAACAATAATGAAAGAGTACAAGTAAAAGAAAGGAACAGAATCATTTATCAAGGATTTTGAGAAAACCCGACATAAGACAACTTTAATTTTTGCTTTTTATATTTCTTTCCTCATTTTTTTTTGATTGATTTTCTTTCGAGAAGATTTCAATGAATACACACTTTTTTTTTAATCTGGTAATTTGAATATACATATTAAGTATAGTATAATCCATATTGTACTCCAAACCATTTCAGAACAGCATTAGCCTTGACCTTGCAGCAGCTAGAGCGTGCCCAAGTTCATGCACTGAAACTGACAAGATGGAAGACAAGCACAGATATCCAACGTCAGCCACTGAGATGGTCAGGCCTGATATCTGCACGTAAAAACATATGAAGAAGATGCAACTGTTTAAAAAAACAACTGAATTTGAGTGCAAATAGCTGCTTCTAGCCCAGTTCATGTCTGTAGGTACACCACGCTCACCCCTTACCTTAAGCCCAATAAGGTTGCACAAGTCAAGCCCATTTCACCTCTTGCCTTGAGCCAAATAGACAAACCAACATGAATCCACATCAAGACCAACCTTTCCAGCAAATTAAACAAGCACAATATCTTGCCTTAATAAAATGATCTAAGCTCAAGAAAGATAGGGAAAAAAAAAGAATAAATCATCAATCTTCTCTCCTCTTTTGGTTTTAAAAGGGTTAGTGATAGGGTTATCACTATCAAGTTGGTCTTGGGGGGTCTACTTTGAACTTCTGTAGTGCGTATGCACCACAGGTGGGCCTGGACGAGGAGGAGAAGAAGAGATTTTGGGAGGTTTTGGACGAGGTGGTTAGAGGTGTGCTTAGTTCGGAGAAGCTTTTCATAGGAGGGAATTTCAACGGGCACATTGGGTCTTTACCGTTAGGATACGATGATGTGCATGGAGGCTTTGGGTTCGGGGTTAGGAATGATCGCTTTTGGATTTTGCGAGGGTGTTTGGGTTGATGGTAGTGAATTCTAGCTTTCCGAAGAAGGAAGAGCACTTGGTTACTTTCGGTAGTAGGATAGCCAAGTCTCAGATTAACTTTCTGTTGCTTAGGAAGGGGGATAGAGCTTTGTGCAAGGATTGTAAGGTAATTCCGAGTGAGAATCTTGGGACTCAGCATAGACTCCTGTTGATGGACTTAGTTATCAAGAAGGGTAAGCTGCGTCGGGGTAGGAAGGATAGACCTAGTGTTAGGTGGGGCAGTCTGACTCCGGTTAGTGCTTTGGATATAGGGGCTAAGTTGGAGGGGATGGGGGTGTGGGAGTGCAGAGAGGACATGGATAGTATGTGGGATAGGGCCGTTGGTTGCATCAGGGAGTCGGCTAGAGAGGTGTTGGGTGTTTCAAGGGGCTGGTCTGGCCGGTATCGGGGGGATTGGTGGTGGAATGAAGATGTTAAGAAAAAGGTGGAGACGAAAAAGGCGGTTTACGCTAAGTTGGTGGAAAGTAAGGATGAAGAAGAGAAGCGGGTGAGCAGGGAGGAGTACAAGGTAGCTAAAAAGGAGGCTAAGTTATCTGTTACGGCTGCTAAGACAGCAACTTTTGAGAGTTCGTATAAGGGGTTAGAGGAGAAAGGCGGGGAGAAGAGGTTGTTTAGGCTTGCCAAGATTAGGGAGCGGAAGGGTCGTGATCTGGATCAGGTGAAGTGCATTAAGGGGGAGGATGGCAGAGTTTTGGTTGAAGACGCCCTCATTAAGAAAATATGGCAGTCGTATTTCCATAGGCTCTTGAATGATGAAGGGGACAAAGGGGTTGTGTTAGGAGAGTTGGAGTATTCCGGGGAGTGTCGCGATTTTGGCTTTTGTCGGCGATTTAGGGTAGAGGAGGTCAGTAAGGCTATTCGCAAGATGCGAAGGGGCAGGGCGACGGGGCGCGACGAGATTCCGGTGGATTTTTGGAAGTTCTCTGGCGGGTCAGGGTTGAGGTGGCTGACCAACTTGTTTAACAATATTTTCAATTCAGCAAAGATGCCCGAGGCATAGAGATGGAGCACAATGATTCCTCTATATAAGAACAAGGGTGACATTCAGAGTTGCAATAACTACCGGGGTATTAAGTTGTTGAGTCACACGATGAAGATTTGGGAGAGGGTGCTGGAGCGGAGGTTGAGGAAGATTGTGTCGATTTCGGAGAACCAATTTGGTTTTATGCCTGGTCGCTCCACAACTGAGGCAATTCACCTTGTGCGGAGACTGGTAAAGCAGTATAGAGTATAGAGAGAGGAAGAGGGATCTTCACATGGTGTTTATAGACCTGGAAAAGGCATATGACAAGGTCCCTAGGGAGGTTCTTTGGAGATGCCTGGAGGCGAGGGGAGTTTCGGTGGCGTACATTAGAGCGATTAAAGACATGTATGAGGGGGCGAAGACTCAGGTAAGGACAGTGGGAGGAGATTCTGAGCATTTCCCAGTCTTGACAGGGTTGCACCAGGGATCAACTCTTAGTCCGTTTTTATTCTCTTTGGTGATGGATGTGCTGACGCGGAATATACAAGGCGAGGTGCCTTGGTGTATGCTTTTTGCGGATGATATACTTTTGATTGATGAATCGCGACAAGGGTTAATGATAAGCTGGAGATTTGGAGAGAAACCCTGGAGTCTAAAGGTTTTCGGTTGAGTAGGGCCAAGACGGAGTACTTGGAGTGCAAGTTTAATGACTTGAGACATGAGGAGGAGGTGGTAGTAAAGTTGGATTCTCAGACGGTTTGCAAGAGGGATAGTTTTAAGTATCTTGGGTCTACGATTCAGGGGAATGGAGAGATAGATGAGGATGTCTCTCACCGTATTGGGGCAGGTTGGATGAAATGGAGGCTCGCTTCGGGAATTTTATGCGATAAGAAGGTGCCCCCAAGCTTAAAGGCAAATTCTATAGAGTAGCAGTCCGGCCTGCTATGTTGTATGGAGCGGAGTGTTGGCCGGTTAAGAATTCTCATATCCAAAAGTTGAAGATGGCGGAAATGAGAATGTTGCGTTGGATGTGTGGATTCACAAGGGCGGACAAGGTGAGGAATGAAATTATTCGGGAGAAGGTGGGAGTGGTTTCAGTGGAGGATAAAATGCGGGAAATGAGGTTGAGATGGTTTGGTCATGTGATGAGGAGGGGCACGGATGCCCCAGTTCATAGGTGTGAGAGGTTGGCCTTGGAAGGTTTCAAGCAGGGTAGGGGTAGACCGAAAAAATACTGGAGAGAAGTGATTAGACGTGACATGGAGCAGTTACAGCTGACTGAGGACATGACCCTGGATAGGAAGATATGGAGGAAAAACATTAGGATAGAGGGCCAAGGGTGTGGTTGAGTTGTAGTCAGTAGGTAGGGGAATTGTGGTGTCCTTTATTTGGCAATGTACTTTTTTTATGGATGTCGTATCTATGTTATTTTATCATGTTCTATGCTTTTGATGTTTTTGTATACTGCCTTTTATACTGTCTTTTATCTTGAACCGGGGGTCTATCGAAAACAGCCTCTCTATCTCGTTAGAGGTAGTGGTATGGACTGCGTACACTCTACCCTCCCCAGACCCCACTATGTGGGAATATACTGGGTTTGTTGGTGCTGGTGGTGGTGGTCTTTTTCCGAGGGTTCTTTTAATTGCATGGAGAACAAGAAAGAACTGGTACAAGGGTCGAATAAACACAAGATTTTTAATAGCTAAGCGATTGAAATTCATTTCTTTGCATTCAATGTTCTACTTTTCTGTTCTATGAATACAGAAAATGACCCCAAAGAAAAAATACCAGAAATGACTGGAAAAATCATTTTCTTGTCATACTAATATAGGCTTGAAGCATAGTAATCCAAAGAAAGAATGGAAAACAAGAGCCTTAATAACGTGAGGGAATACATACCGTAGAAGAAAAACCAAACAGATATTCACTCATCATATTGGTCATCTGGATGTTTCCATAGTAAAGACACAGTATTTGGCTGATTTCATATAAAAGAATCTGGCCAGAATTAAGAAATGATTCAATGGGCATATATTACAAATTAGGTAAGGCAGAGCCTTTTTCTTTGCTATTTGCAAACTAATTAGATAGGAGTTAGTACCTTACAATAAAAAATCAGATATGAGTTACCAAAGAAATAAAATGATAGACTATAGCAGGTGACTAACCATAGTAACAGAAGATAAAACGGCAAGACTAAAACCAACACCCATTGAGAACCAAGCTTTCAAGAACCTGCAAGAAAAGTTAGCAAGGCGTAAAACCGAGCTCATACAGTAGTCTCTATAGGAGAGAAAATTTGTTAAGAAGATAATATAGTGGCGTGTGTATATACATTAAGTTCTTCACTACTTTGTCAAGAAAGTTGTGAAGTACGTACTATATATACACACGCCACTATAGCCAAATACAAGAGGTTCAAGTGTCAACTATTTAAACTTTCGTGGTCCATAACCCTCAAGGATTTAGTCTAACTGTTGAAGAGTGGAATAACAACATTGCCATCCAAGGTTTGAATACCCATAGAGGCCACACTACATGAATTCTTCCCATCTGCCTAATTCTTTGGTGGGTTTAATTACCAATATCTGTGTGGGTTAAAGATAACTTGGACACATAAAAAATAATTAAGATAAATTAGAATCTTGTTTATCCCATCTGTTTAACTCTTGGTAGACAGAGTTACCTGGAACCTGTTGTTGGTGGGAGTTAGCGGGGATCCAGTAAAATTAGTCGAGGTGTGTGCAAGCAGGCCAGGACACTAGGGTAATAAAAGAAGACGGTTAGGTTAGAAATTTTGATCCAACATCATTGGGCTCGTGAATCTCAGAAATCTAGGCTCCACCAAACCTTTGGTTTAAAAAGTAAGAAATTTTGTTAAATTGCAATAAGTAGGTGTGTCATATTGAAAGCAATTTCATCTCCTGTACATTAGACTTTTTTATGATAAGGTAAATAATTTATTTTAAATTGGGGGGACACCCCATATACATATACCAAAAGAAGAGAACCTAGACCAAAATATGGTTCTCAACAAAAGAGGTCCAATCCTCTATGGTACCTCCAAAGTACACCAAAAGTAAACTAGATACAAAACACTACTCTGTATTTTTAAAAAATCAAATTCAATTTCTTCAAAAGCCCTTCTATTCCTCTCTTTCCAAATGACCCACATGATTGCTAAAGGGGCAACGTTCCATGCTCTCGGGCTTTCCTTCTCCTTTCTATGAGTCCAACTATACAAAGCCTCCAATAATGTACCCGGCAAGACCCATTGCATCCTCAACAAATTAAAGCCACCCTACATAACTGACTAACCACCTTACATTGCAAAAGAAGCTTCCCTATACATTAAACTTGCAATAAATGTGTGAAAGGGGTATTAAAATTAGCATCTAACACAAAAGAAAGATACAGCAAAGCTTTAGTAACTCCAGAACTCTATGCCTAGAATAAACTTCCCTTTTCTCTATCTCCGTCCATGCCAGCTATCAAAAGTTGTTCCGACTGTCTTCGGGCCTTCGGCACAGCCCACTGCACCCCAAATATGTAAAGGAACATATCTGAAACAGCCTTAACAAATTTACAATGCACTAGGCGTCTGCTAAAGTTTTCACAATCTATAGCACAAATTGCATCTATTAGGCATGTTGAAGCCTCTCCTTAGCAGGTTTTCAATAGTTAAACATGCATCACGTAAGACCGTCTATTGAAATAACACCGCCATCAATGAAGCTTCAGATTATCATAACATTCTCCATGTCTTTTGCTCTTCTCTTCCTCCATTACTGCTTAAGACCTAATAGCAAGATTTACCAGAAAACTTGCCCTTGTTAGTTGTTAGTAAGTTCACACGAGAAAATTTGGCTATTAAGCCTCTTCAAGTTTCCAATTAGCAAAATGACCCACCTTTTTCAAGTTTTCAGTTAGCAAAACAGCCTACTTCTATTTTCTCATTTGTCGGATTGATAATCAATCTGTCTATATATAAGTGGGATTGATAATCGATCCGTCGGATTGATAATCGATTTGTCTATATATCTGTCGGATAGATAATAGACCTGTCGGATTGATAATCGATCCGTCTATAAATCTGTCGGACATATAATAGATGTCTCAAAAAATAGGACATCTCCCTAAATAAAAAAACTTATGGTCCATTTAGTTAAAAAATAGACTTAAAAGGTCTATTTAACAAAGAGTCCCAATTCACACCACATAGAATCTGGCTTGCCCTTTGTCAAATCAATCCTTGTGTTCTATTCATCAAGAATGCAGCATGGTGCTCTTCCTTCCTATAGAAAATTGTTCCTTAACTTGTGTAGTTGCTTCACTACGAATCTAGGCATAGCATATAGTCTATCCTCCTATTAAATTTGAGCAACTAGGGATGCAATTAAGTCAAAAGGGAAATATTCTGGGATTTAAGATACTCTCACTAGGTGAGGCTATGGCGAAGGGTGCAAGAAAATAAAAGGCTTTGCAACTTAAAGCAACATAAACACAGGACCAGCAGTGAGAAGCTTGAGAGACAAGTTCATGGGAGTAGGGCTTCTTATGGAGTGGATAATTATGTTTAACGGATTGGCTTATCAGTTATCGACTTTTAAATGTACTAATTTGATAGCCAACCCAATAAGACATCAGTTAATTCGATAACGGATAAGAAATTATCGGGCGGTGTATCGGCCAACCTCCACAGTACCTTTTTTATGCTCCTTAGGAAAAAGAGGATTTCACTATGTTAAATGCAGTTACGTGGAGGGAAAAAGACAAGCAAAGACACTTGAGAACCACCAAAACAGAGAGCAAGAAGTAGCGGCAGAATACTAAATGAATTAATTGGGCATTAAGGTTAATAATATGTAGAGTACTTTATATACCTAGGAGAAAAGTGTAAGTACAATAATTCTTCACGGGTTAATGGTTTATCCAATAAGGAATTGAGCAATCCGCCCCTGCACCAATAAGTCATTTAATTATAAATTTTAATACGTTCACCAACACTGTTTATCCGATAGCAATAAGCCAATAAACCAATTTTGGCGTTACCTTATCGGTAACGATTCAATTTTTAACAGGCCCACACGGGTTAAGAATTAGCTTCACACCTGGTGGCTAATGGCGGGAAGCAGAGCTGAGCAGCACAAGGCTCTCCACCGGCAAGCTAATGGCATACATGGCCTATTTGCTTCTGAAGGTTATTTTAGTCCAAACATGTTTTGTACCAAGTATAGAAGGAACAAACCCAAAAAATTTGGAGTTTCATTGACACTATGAACAAAAGGAAGACGTTGGATAAATTGTGGAGCTTAGGATTCATTTTGAGTTCTTTCTTGGGAAAATTGGACAAAATGTCTGTGGGTTCAAAGTTCCTTATGCAAAATAACTCAATTATCATTCATTACCCAAAATGGTCATTTGTCCCACTTTGTTGAAGGCAAAGTTCATTCTCGCATTTGCTCCTCATCACTGACCATTGCTACTTCTATCTCCCGCCCATTTCTTCACAACATGCACTCTATGTGGAGGGAAAACAGGAGAAGTAGAAAAGCAGTCATGGAAGAAAAAAGAAAGAGCATGATAAATAAAAATGGAACAATATGCCATTGAAGAGCTTCGAAGCTCAAATGTAAATTCGACATGCCGCAAACGTGAATAATCTATTAGAAGACTTGAACATCGAGAGGAACTCAAATATAAATTTGGGGTTGTTTAGAGGAGATTGGAGTTGATCGGGATTGAAAACAAATTCAGTTTGTAGAAGAAGATGAATTGTTGCAATGTATAAATATTGTATAAACAGTGTATATGGATGTATATACTTTTTTTACGCAGATTTATACATCACATATACATGGTTATACACTATTTATATGTTATCGATAAATTACATATACATGCAACCATTTTAGTTTTTTTTTAAATGTTGGTTGTACAGCTACATAAGAAGCCCTTCTTTCTTTTTTCCAAATTTTCATATTCTTTATGAATTTGTGGGATTGTGTTGAGATTTCTACCATGACGATGAGTAGCTATACTATTTATTCTTATGGTTATGGTCATTTCACGAATGTTGATATCTGGATATTGATTTGATGAAGTGATTATCGTATTGAGTTATTAATTCAATTCTTGTGCTTAACTATTTGATTATCTGGCCAACAATTGGATACTATTTATCTTCATCAAAAAATTGGATACTTTATGAATTTTTTATTGCAATAGGATTGAATAGGGCAAGTTCTTGAACCTGGGCATCAGGAAATAAACTTGTGGTTACGACAGAAATACAATAATTGTCTAGCTTAATTATTTATCGAAATTGTTATTGTGTTCATGTAAATTCCAATTCCATAAAGATATGGGCATTAGGTTACAACTTACACCAACAAAGCTACAAAGATAATTGAGAATAAGCTAAATAACTTCATAGCATAAGCCATAAAGCACCCCTAGTTAACAACAAAACAGCAACTTCAACTTCTTTTGCAATTTTAATACTCCTTAAATTTTGTTTAATAAAATTTATGCACAAGAAAATCCTAAAAATGGTTAAAACATTTTGTAATAGGTTAGGAAAACTTCAAAATTAAATTTTCAATCTCATGAAAATATAAAGTATAGAACCAAATGTAATTGAAAAACAATTTCCTCGATATAAGTATAAAGGGGCAAGATGTGCATTGCCATCAGCTGCTACTTCCTAAATATTAGGTATACATAAATTGGGGAGAGAGAAGCTTGAAGTGCGTATCAATAAGAATGGTTAAGAAAAAGGACACCTTGAATATCTTCGTCCGAAACGAAACAAGGGTTCGTTCAATATTGAGGACTTGAAGTCACAATACCTGCAATTTTGGAAATATGACTCAGCGCCAACAGCTTCAAACAATCTTAAAACAAATATTTCATTCATACCAACAAGAAATGACGTTAGATAGTCGATTGACGCGCACAGGCAATAGAGTCTGATTGCTTCGCCATGTGCCAAATCTTCGAACTCGTCTTCCTTCCATTATTCGTTTAGTTTAGTAGAGTAGAGAATGTTCCTAATATTAGATAAAATTGAAGGAAAGGTGTTAAGCTAGTTTGGATTTAAATAAGAGTGAATTTCAATCAAGCTTTCAAAGGAATTTAAAATTTAATTAAGTCAATTGATGGCTCAATTAATTTGTAATATGTTTAATGTTTAAAGCTCTTAAAAATATTGTTTGAAATTAATTAAAAAAAGATTTATTTTTAGATAAAATTGTTATTAATTATTTTTTTCAATTATAATTAATTCATTCATTACTTATTATTCTTTGAAATCGATTAAATTTAAGTTTATTTTTAAAAAAAATCCTAATTTGAGTCTTCAGGTTTTTGAGCGAAAAGTGACAAAAGCATTTAAAAATGAGCAGTAGGTCAAGTCTTAATAATTGAGTGTACGTGATAATTATTTTATTATGGATTGAGAAAGTTAGAAAAATTTAAAAATAACCCACAAATTTTTTAATTTACACTTTGATCCATATGTTAGTTAATATAACAGGAAATCGAGGAAAAAAAGGTATGTTTCTCTCTCTTCTCATCCGTTGTTATTTTCTCTCTCTTCATGATTATTGTTGTTCATTGTTGTTGTTGCTTTATTCATTATCTTCTACTTCATTATCATCATCTTTTACTTCATTGTCATTTTCATCTTCTTTTTGTCGATCATTGTTGTTGTTGTTGTTACTGCTACTGCTACTGTTACTATCTGACCAATTTCTTAGGTCAAATTTTATTTTTTCATCAATTTCCACTTCGACATTACTTCATAGGTAAGTAAATTATGATTTTTAGTCGAATTTGTCATCTGGGTACACAACTACTGCTGTTTTTTCCAACAATGGATAGAATCCGATCATGAATCCAACATAAGTGCCCACAATTTAAACAGATCACTCATCTGTTGCATCAGATAAGTAATCTGTTGCATCAGATAAGTAATTTGTTGCAACAGAAGACTCATATGTTAGATTCATGTTTATGGTTCTATAGTGCCCGTAACATGAATCGAGCAAATGGGTAATCTGTTGCAACATAAGAGTTATCTGTTGCAACAGACTAGTTATTTGTTGCAACAAACTTATGATATGTTGTATCAGACTGATTATCTGTTGCATCAGACTGATTGCAACAGATGAGTAATCTGTTGCAACAGATAAGTAATTTGATTGGAACAACACAAATCAGCCCCTACCACAAACCCAACAGATAAGCAATATATTTTAATTCTTTTTATTGCCTACTAGGTTCAAAAATTTTCCTTACGTCCAATCGTCGACATATTTGTTGAGAAGATAATAGACAAAATGAAAATTAAATATGAATTAAAACGTCGTAGCCGATCAACAGACTAGTTATCTGTTGTAACAGACTTATTATCTGTTGCATCAGACTGATTATCTGTTGCATCAAACTAATTATCTGTTGCATCAGACTGATTATCTGTTGCAACATATGAGTAATCTATTTGGAACAACACAAATCAACCCCTGCCACAAACCCAACATATAACCAATATGTTTCAACTATTGCTATTGCTATTGGATTCAAAATTATTCCTTACGTCCAATCATCTACATATTTGCTGAGAAGATAATAGACAAAATGAAAATTAAATATGAATTAAAACGTCAATGCCGATCACACATAATTTTTTTTAATAAACAAAAATAAATAAAAATACATAGACTAAAAGAAAAAATAATCTAATTACTATTATTATTATCATTATTATTATTATTATTATTATTATTATTATTATTATTATTGTCAGTCGTCCAATCTTCAACCAGCAGCAGCAGGGCCTTCTCAGCTTGTGGATCTCACGGAGCATCCTTGCTCTCACTGTTCCCAACTCCCATTGCAGGTCACGAACCTGCATTTGAAGTTCATTCACGGCGTCTTGCAGAAAAGCAACGTCCCACACTAGATCATCCATATTTAGAACACACATAAATTGACAAAAAACGTAAAAATAAAAGTAAAGAAAAGAATCTAAATGTAATACAACGTATACTACAAAATAGGTATATTTAGACATAAAGTAAGAAAAAAACTTACCTGAGTCAGGGAAGAAACAGTGAGTGGTGGAAGGTGTAATATGAAAGACAAGATGCAATAAATAAATAGAGTGTAGTTGAATGAACAATTGAGTAAGGGGGACCTATTTATAGAGGATTGAATTTGAATGAGTTACGCAAAAAGGCGCGACTATTCACCTAAATTTATTAATTGCATTTTTTATTAATGTGAAAAGTTATGACTTAATTAAATTAAGCAATATTGTGATAAGTCATGACTTTTCAGCTTATTATTATTAATTAGTTTTTTTCAAGAACCGTTTTTATTGAGTTGTGACAACAGATTTTATATTTGTTGCATCATATAACTCATTTGTGACAACAAATATATCATCTGTTGCAACAAATAGACAACCTGTTGCATTAGATAATCTTTCTGTTACAACATATAATCTATTTTTTTTTTAAAATTATCATCATATCATTAATCCAAATTTGCTGACTTTTTTATTATATAAATTCAAAAAAAAGATTTAAAAACAAAAATGTTTTCTGTGAAAAGAAATGACGTCTATTTAATATTAACGTCAATTATTCAAATTAAACAACCATTTTTTATTAATGTCATTTTTTATTGTGTTTATCATTTATTTTCTTACTTTTTTCTGTAAAAAGAAATGACTTAATTAAATCAAGTTGGTGAGTTTTTTATTATTGTGACAAGTCATGACTTTTCAGTTTATTATTATTAATTAGTTCTTAAATTTAAATAACTTTTTTCTCAATTTAAAAATCGAAGACAACTCTTTTCAATAACTGTTTCTCTAATAAAATAATAACCATTTTTATTGAGTTGTGGCAACAGATTATATATCTGTTGCATCAGATAACCCATCTGTTGCATCAGATAACCCATCTGTTGCAACAGATATACCATCTGTTGCAACAAATCGACCATCTATTTTAAGAGCTTTTTTATTTCTTCTAACAGCTGATTCATCAGTCGCAACAGATGGAGAATTTGATGCATCAACAACATTGTTGAATGTGTTTAGACAAAAAGTCACGATTGTTCACCTTTATTTATTATATAATAAATAAATAATTTTAAAAATCAGATTTAAAAACAAAAATGGTGAAGAGTCATGATCAGCTATTAAAATTAAATAATCGTTCTTTTACGGTTATAAATTGTGTTTATCATTTATTTCTTTATTATTTATTTACGAACCGTTTTTCATATTAAATAATCGGAAAGTCATGACTTTTCACCCTTTCAATAACACTAACCTTTTTTTATTAATAACCGTCTGTTGCAACATATGATCCATCTGTCGTATCAGATTAACCTTTGCTGCCACAAATGCTCAATTCCTACCTCCAACCGTCGACATGTTGAGAATAAGGAATAAACAAAATGATAATTAAATATTAAATAAGAATTAAAAATTCAAGGTCGACCAAACATAGATTTTTGAATCCATTATATACAAAAATATACAATAAAAATAACATACCCTGCGGCAGATCTGATATTAAAAAAAAATGCATACGCTAAAAGAAAAAACATAATCTAATTATTATTACTAATATTATTATTAGTAGTACTAGTATTAGTATTAGTATTAGTATTAGTATTAGTATTAGTATTAGTATTAGTATTAGTATTAGTATTAGTATTAGTATTAGTATTAGTATTAGTATTAGTATTAGTATTAGTATTAGTATTAGTATTAGTATTAGTATTAGTATTAGTATTAGTATTAGTATTAGTATTAGTATTAGTATTAGTATTAGTATCAGTATCAGTATCAGTATCAGTATCAGTATCAGTATCAGTATCAGTATTAGTATCAGTATTAGTATCAGTATTAGTATCAGTATTAGTATCAGTATTAGTATCAGCATTAGTATCAGTATTAGTATCAGCATTAGTATCAGTATTAGTATCAGTATTAGTATCAGTATTAGTATCAGCATTATTATCAGTATTAGTATCAGTATTAGTATCAGTATTAGTATCAGTATTAGTATTAGTATTAGTATTAGTATTAGCATTATTGTCATCCGACAGCAGCAGGGCCTTCCTCAGCCTTGCTCTGAAGTCGCCCAAGTCCCTTCGGAGTTCATGAATCTGACTTTCAAGTTCCCGCAAGGACTCGAGATGAATCACCTTATATAAATCTGGATCAACCATATCTAGAAGTAGAGTAGAACGAACGCGTAAGGAGGAACCTATTTATAAAGGATTGAATTTGAATGGGTTAGTCAAAAAGCCACGACTGTTCACCTCTTTGTAAATAAAACTGCTGACTTTTTAGCTTATGTAAATTATAAAAACGGATCTAAATACAACATATTATCTTTATTGTATTTTGAAAAGAAAAGAAAAATGCTTTAAATAAATCTAACAAATGGGTACTTAGTTGCAAAATATATTCATCTGTTAGATAACTTACAACATATTGACAATCTGTTGTAATAGATGGATATATCTGTTTGATTTTTTCAATAGATACATCATATGTTGCAACAGATTGATCATCTGTCGTAACAAATGTCTATAATTATTTGACAATTTAAACATATGTGGCATTTTTTGCAACTTGTTTGTCATCTATTTATTCAATTTAAGCCATAGAAGGGGTTAGAAAGAATAAGGTGCGTGCAGATGGATGGATCCACTTTCATGTGTGGGAGTTAAGTATTACTGATAAGGTTATCGGGACAACATACACAAAGTACAATATTTTTGTGAATGCAGTTTTTAATCGATTAGGCACTGATCATTCAAACAAGATCTTGCTTTGTACAGTTAAGTTTGATAGGTTTGAATTGAGAAGGCTGAGGGCCCCATGATGATGTGCTGATACCCTGTTATGAATTACTGATGTTTGTTGCTCATTTTTATACGTGTGAAGTTTTAAGGAGGGATCAATATTTGGTGTTATTGCAGAGATCCAATAGCGATTGGACTTAACTTTAAGTGTGCATTGGACTCTAAGAAGGCCTTCGAAGCCTCGCATTGCATCAAACAAGAACGAAAAATCAATAGAAATTCTACTGGCCCAAATTTTATATGAAAAGGTTGTTCGTGAAGATGATTATACGCCAGAAGGAGCCGAAGGAGAATGCCTGCAAGGAAAAAGGGAGTTGATGAAAGATTATATCATCTGAGAGCTAATTGAAGAGGAGAATAGGGTAAAAAGGAATTTCTAGCGAATCTAGCCGATGAAACTGAATTAAAACATAAGAAATTTGAATCAAGTGCAAATATAAAAGTGTATCCAGTAATGTAAATTTGTATGTTGTTTCTCTAAAAAAAAATAATGCAGATAGACACTTTTCTAGGGAGCTGTGACAAGGAAGCATGGTCAGGATGATCACCTACATAGAAAATAGCAGAACACTTTGCACTTGATTCAGATTTCTCATGTTCTAAGTCAGTTTCATCGGCCAGATTTGCTAGAAGTTTCTTTCTACCCTATTTCTCCGCTTCAATTAGCTCTCAGATGATATAATCTTTCATCAATTCCTTATTTACCCTTGCAGGCATTCTCCTACCGCACCTTTTGGAGTATAATCATCACTCCGAGCAACCCAACCTTATAAATTTTTGCTAGGGCAATTACTATATTGATTTCTGTTCTTGGTTTAAGTAGTGGGGGGGCTTCAAAGGCCCTCTCAGAGTCTAATGCACCCTAAAAGTTAGTCCAATCGCTATTGAATCTCTTTATAATGACACCAAAACTAGATCCCTTCACAATGCTTGACACATAAACATGAGCAACAACTGACATTAAATCTTAACAAGGTATCCGAACCATATTCATGGTTCCTCAGCCTTATTAGTTTGGACCTATCAAACTTAACTATAAAATTGCAGATATCTTATTTGAATGATCAATGACTAAATGGTAAAAACAACATTCACAAAATCAGTGTACTCTATGTGTGTTTTCACGATAACATTATCAGTAACACATACCTCCCATATATGAAGTAGTTCCATCTGCAAACAACTTATTCCTCTGAACCCATCTTTACTGTAGCCTCTTGTGTTGGTCGGGCAAAAGTTAATCCACTTTCAGTTCCTTATATCTACAAAGAAGAGGAAAAAAATTGATGTCAAATAAGAAAAGAATAAAGAGAACATTATTCATTTGTTGCAATAGATGTGGAGTCTGTTAGAATACATCAAACCAGCCTTGCTAGTGGTTTGATTTATTCCAACAGTTGCTTGGTGTAATACCCGTACTTTTCCTAGCTTGGAAATTTTTCCTAAGAATGTTAGAAGCTTTCTTTGAAAGATGAATCCACTTTTGTACACGTGGTATTTTTAAGGTTTTCACTCTTTTTCATGTGGGAAATTCAATAAGCTTTCCATCATACCAAATTTGCCCAAATCCGACACCCGGGCGAAGAGTTAGAGCCTTTTTAGTGATACAGTGTATCACCTGAGCCTTCAGCGCGTCGCGGAGATAGCTCAAATGACAAATGTCAATTTCCAGTGTTTCTCCATGATAGTGGCGTATCGCACTAAACTTCCAGGTCGCAGACAAGGTGGCAACGCGATACTCCGCATCACGCCACCGTGCAATTTCCCATTTGTCACTTTCCAGTGACTTGGCGCGATAGTGGCGCGTCGCGCCAAGGACAAAAATTGGGAAATTTTCTGAGAAATTAAATACGTGTCCTAGGGTTAAAAGGGTCTATTTCCCACCCTATATAAGCCTTATAACACGAGATTTGGCTATAATCCAGCAATTTATACTCAATTACTCTAAAAAAACTCTCAAGAAACAAGCCCTAGGGTTTTCATAGAAAGTTCAATTCCAAGGGAATTCACCATCAAATTTCAAGAATCTCTTCGTCAATCTTCGTAGAATCACAAGCTAAGGTATGCATAGTGTTCATTCATGGACTCCTTTCGTCCATGAAGTCCAAAAATCTCTTTTCAAATTCAAGTGTATGGATTTTTGTATGAATTCCATATTGGGTTTGTGTTGCTCGTGTTGATAATGACCAATTGAGTTTTAATCCATATTTGGTTATAAATTTCATGTGGAATTGACTAGTAAGGATGTAGATTCATGTAAACCTAGGATTAAAACCCTTGGATGATGAAATTAGAGATGAATCATGATGATTAATTATTGTATAATGTTGTCTACATGTGTTATGCCTAGCATGTGTATGATTAAATGCCTACATGAAGGAACAATGCCTAACTAGTATGATATCATGAAATCCCCATTTATGTACAAGCTTATGCATATCACATGTTTGATGAAGTGCTTTAATATATGAATTATGAATTGTGTTGTTGGTCATGTGTTCAAGTAAGCCATGCTATGTTAGTTTTTTCTCATCGAGTCCTGGGGGTACTTGTACCCGAACATTTAGCTGTGTGCCTAGAGCCATGTCATATTTTCACGATCTCCTCAGTCAAGCCATGATCCATAGAACTCAGTCAGTCATGTAACTCAGGAAATCTCAGAAATCTCAGTAATTTCAGTAGCTCAGTAATCTCAGTAACCTCAGTATTCCTAGTAAATCTTAGTAACTTCAGTATTCTGAGTCAGTCCTCAGAACTCAGTACATTCCGTCAATCAATGAAACTCAGTAAATTCAGTTTAGCTCTGCTAGACAATACCAGTAGTATCAGTTCAATTCAGTTAATCAACTCAGTTCAGTTAATCAGTTCAGTGTCTTTTAGATGGGAGTAGGATTCAGCACCGAGCAAGCCTAGGGCTGGGGACTCACCCTCTAGATAGGACTGAGATCCCTAGAATCAATCCCTAAGTTTCAGAACTATGTAGCCAGCGTAGGTACGAGATGTCACCCATTAGATAGGACTGACATACTCAGGGATCACCCGTTAGCGCATTTAAATGTATAGGACTGATCCCAGAGGTCACCCGCTAGATTAGGACTGACTCTACAGTAGTTGTCTTTACCAGTGGCGCGGTACTGACACCCTTCCAGATGGGGTTACAGGTTGGACCCCAGTTAGCTTAGTATGGGGCATATTGGTTAGATGAATACATCCCATAATTTCAGTTACAGAATCAGGACTGTCAGATACAGTCAATTCAACTCAGTAGTATAGATTTAGGACTGTCAGATACAGTCAGTCCTTATCATTATAAATAGACTCTGGGATCACCCATTAGACAGGACTGATCCCAACTATGGTCAATTAGTAATGGTATCATCAGATTTAGAGATCACCCGCCAGATAGGACTGATCTCAGATTCAGTTACTCAGATACAGTACAAAACTCAGCTAGTTCTATCAGATTCAGGACTGTCAGATACAGTCACTCATGTTATCAGTTATATTAGTTATCAGAACTCATTTTATCAGTATTCAGTTTTAGGACTGTTAGACACAGTCAACCAGACCAGTTCTTCATAATCAGAACTGTCAGAAATAGTTACTCATGTATCAGTAACATAGTATCAGTCCCTCAGATATCTGTAATTCTATTTTATTAGAAAACTTAGTAGTCAGAACTTAGCATTCAGTCCTATCACGATGTCAGTTACAGTTATATATGCATGCATGTATTCTCACGTTCATGTTAGTCAGTCAGTCAGTTAGTATTATTCATGTATATGAACCTATTGCATTCAGCCTACCTCACTTGCATACCAGCACATTCAAAGTACTGACGCATTTACGCTATAGTGTCTTATACCATAGGTTTAGAGGCACGAGCTTCAGAGAACCAGTAGCATCCCAGTTTAACGATCAAAGTTAGCATGAGTCCTTATACTTCGAGGACATGATGATCACATTACTATTTTAGTTTTCAGCTTATTTCAGTAGTTGGAGTTAGTTGGAGACATATCCCATCAACTCCTTATTCAAACAGTTTAGAGGCTTTCAGACTATAGTATGTTCAGATAATTATCTCAGTTGTTTTGGTATTGTTATACCATATTTTTTAGTTATGTACTAGTATTGAACCTTATGGCCTTTCAGTTCATGTTTCCACATTTACGATATTGTTACTATTATTCAGTGCTCAATTTACAGATATCAGTCATGGGTTAGCTTATGGTCCTTCGAGGTCATGGGCACCGTGTAGCATTACGGGTACCAGATTCGTGGCATTACACTTGATCTGTTACAACATCAACAACAACATAAACTATAAAGAAACAATAAATAAAAACCATCGACAACAAAGAAAATACATTATTTGTTCCAACACCACCAACAACAAAGAAACAACATCCTTTGTTCTAACACCATGAACAACACCACACAAAAAGTTTCAACAACACCAACTGATACAAGCACGATCACGAAGATGGACACTTTTGAGTATTTTGAATGCAACATATGGAGTGTATGAGTTGAAGTGTAAAAAAGGCTCCAAAGTCACCCCTCTATTGCACTCCATGGGCTCCATTTTGTTCATTTAACATTAAGGGGCACTTTTATCATTTTGTCTCTTATTGTAATAAGTCTATAAATAGAACATGTTAGGATTTTAGCTCATTAGTTGTTGAATATTGATGATAGAACACATCTCTTGAGAGAGAGAGCCTCCGTAGGCCGAAACTAGGACATGAGCAAGTGTGGATTCACTTGTGAATGTGTATTGCTTGGAAACGATGGTGCTTGAGCGGTCTCGTGTCTTCGTAAGAGTGTGGTGTTGCTATCGTAAGTTCGAGGTTTCCTTAGATTTAATATATCTTTGGGTTCTTGGGTCTTATTGTAGTGTATATCTCACTATCTATCTCTACATTTTATGTCTTAGTGTTGTTTAGGGAAACCGTTAGTTCTTGTTGTTCATGTATCTTGTAACCGTTTGTTGTTGTTATTATCCTTATCATATTGTAGTCTATCTTCTTGTGTTCATCACATTTTAGTGGCTGTTTTGGTGTATAAACACACCTTTTTTCCTTGTATTCTTGTGTTGTAGTTGTTTGACCGAAACTAGCTCTCAAAGGGGTCCTCAGATTTCTCTTGATTTGTGGACTGTTTTGAGCCTTTTATTGTGTTCCTTGGTCTTCTTGTATCACTCTCTCTATCTCAAGAGATGTGTTCTATCATCAACATTCAATAACTAATGAGATAAAACCCTAACATGTTATATTTATAGACTTATTACAATAAGAGACAAAATGACAAAAGTGCCCCTTAGTGTTAAATGAACAAAATGGAGCCCATGGAGTGCAATAAAGGGGCGACTTTGGAGCCCTTTTTACACTTTAACTCATCCACTCTGTATGTTGCATTCAAAATACTCAAAAGTGTCCATCTTCGTGATCGTGCTTGTATCATCCTCTCCATCTTGAGAGGAATTTGACCTCAAATTCACGGCACAAACCAAATAAAAATGGCTCCCAAAACAGTCCACAAAATAAGAAGAAACCGATGACATAACAACTTCAAGTCTCGGCAAACATCTTCATTTTGCACCTCAGTTTTCTCTCCATCTTGAGATTTGCCTTCAATCTTATTCGGCTCAATTGAGTTCCATCCCCGGCCAAGATAGCACTAGGAACGTTGTTATTCATTGTTGCCAAGAAGTTACCTACAAAACACAAACAAATTAGTTGTACAAGAAAGGTCCTCACACTCTCCCTTTATTTCTTTACCTCTCGAATTCCTCACTTTAATTTTACAAGTGTTGTAAGATTGCTTTTCCTCCGGGAGGTGTTGAGAGATGAACCAAATGTTTGCGATGACTCAAAAAAAAAGACTAAGACACACAAAGGAACGTAGACACGAAGAACGGTTTTCAAAACTAATTTACAATCTAGTAAATAGTCACTAGTTTGTAAATTAGTATCGGAATCAACAAACGAAACTAAAGAACAACAAATTGAAACTAGAAGATCAAAATTTGAGCCAAAATTTGTTGCGTAAACAGTATATATGGTGACGTTGCAGTTTATAATTGGTCATGGCCCACACAATTTGTTCATCACTTGAAGTCTTAATCTTTACATAATTTTTTGTAATGGATGACTTGATATTGGAAGGAAAGTAAAGTCTTGTAACCTTTCCACTTTTCAAACTCAAAAGGTGAGATTTGACTTTACTAGTCCAACAAGACAAGGTCCCTTGTTTTAAGGAAAGTTGTTGGAAAATGGTTGATAAAGACTTTGGTAGTTGTAGTGTCTTTCAAGACTAACAAGTCACACCCCCTTTTTCCTTCACCTTTATGGATCAAATAAGCACTTTATTTTAACAAGACATAAAGGTTGTGAAGAACATCAAGAACTACAACAACATTCCCCAAGAACAACAACAAACTTCAAGAACAACCAACAACATCCAGCTTCCAAGTCCAAATCCACAACAAGAACACAAGGCCAAGCTTAGAACAACAATAACATCACAAGGCCAAGGTGAAAACTACAACAAATGTATGCTCAAATCAAGATATAGACTCAATGTGTTAGTGAGGAACAAAACTAACACTTAGAGACAACAAAGACAAGTAAAACTCTCGGCTAAGACACAACAAGAACACAGATTTCGGCCAAGAACACAACACGGACAAATTGCTCTTTTTTTTCTGAAATTTTCAATTTTCAATATTTTTTTAATTTTTCAACTAACAAGCCCAAGATTGATCTTGTGGGAACAAGATCAAGCCATGATTTGATACCAAATGATACAAGAAGACCAAGAAACACAAGAAAAGGCTCAAAATAGTCCATAAAGCAAGAGGAATCCGAGTACCCCTTTGAGAGCTAGTTTCGGTCAAGCAACTACAACACAAGAATATAAGGAAACAAGGTGTATTTATACACCAAAACAGCCACTAAAACGTGATGAACACAAGAAGATAGACAACAATATAATAAGGATAATAACAACAACAAACGGTTACAAGATACATGAACAACAAGAACCAACGGTTTCCCTAAACAACACTAAGACATAAAATGTAGAGATAGACAGTGAGACATACACTATAATAAGACCCAAGAACCCAAAGATATATTAAATCTAAGGACCCTTAGAACTTACGATAGCAACACCACACTCTTACAAAGACACGAGAGGGATTCCACCGCTCAAGCACCATCGTTTCCAAGAAATACACATTCACAAGTGAATCCACACTTGCTCATGTCCTAGTTTCGGCCTAGGGAGGCTCTCTCTCTCAAAAGATGTATTCTATCATCAATATTCAACAACTAATGAGCTAAAACCCTAACATGTTCTATTTATAGACTTATTACAATAAGAGAAAAAATGACAAAAGTGCCCCTTAGTGTTAAATGAACAAAATGGAGCCCATAGAGTGCAATAGAGGGGCAACTTTGGATCCCTTTTTACACTTCAACTCATACACTCTGTATGTTGCATTCAAAATACTCAAAAGTGTCCATCTTCGTGATCGTGCTTATATCAGAGAGCCTCCCTAGGCCAAAACTAGGGCATGAGCAAGTGTAGATTCACTTGTGAATGTGTATTGCTTAGAAACGATGGTGCTTGAGCGGTGGAATCCCTCTCTTGTCTTCGTAAGAGTGTGGTGTTGCTATCGTAAGTTCTAGGGGTCCTTAGATTTAATATATCTTTGGGTTCTTGGGTCTTATTGTAGTGTATGTCTCACTATCTATCTCTACATTTTATGTCTTAGTATTGTTTAGGAAAACCGTTGGTTCTTGTTGTTCATGTATCTTGTAACCGTTTGTTGTTGTTATTATCCTTATCATATTGTTGTCTATCTTCTTGTGTTCATCATGTTTTAGTGTCTGTTTTGGTGTATAAATACACCTTATTTCCTTGTATTCTTGTGTTGTAGTTGTTTGACCGAAACTAGCTCTCAAAGGGGTCCTCGGATTTCTCTTGATTTGTGGACTGTTTTGAGCCTTTTCTTGTGTTCCTTGGTCTTCTTGTATCATTCCACTAACAACACCAATAACAACATCAACAATGAAAAAACAAACAAAATACATACAAAAAAATGATACTGCCAATAAGGTTTTTAAACTTCTTCCAACAGATAACTTTTTTCGCATATTATAATAAAAATTCTCGGTTCATTTCTTCTACACTTAAAAGTTTATTATTTTTTTAAAATAAATATGATATGGGTAGATGGTAATTAAATAAAAAAATAGATGTAAATAACTTGCATCGAAGAAGATGAGAATGAAAGAATAATAGTGAACCATACCTTACCTGCAATGTCAAAAGAGGATCAAAACAACAATTTTAGTCGAGAAAAGATACGCATCGATTTAGATCTGAAAGGATCTTTATGAGAAAGAGGAGAGAAAAAAGGTTGTGATAACCCTAAAGAGGATAGAAAGAAAAAGATGAGAGATGAATAAAATAAATTTAGGGATGAATGAGAGATGAGATAATTCTAGTCTAAATATAGACATGGGTTTAAATATTCATTAATTAATATTCATTAATAACTTAAGGGGCATAAGGAAGACGGGTGACATTGAAAAGACAAGATAAGACTACTCAATGAGATTTTGGAGTTATCCAAGAAATATTTTTTACCGCCTTTAGTAGTACTATTTTATCTATCTTTCTTCTTTCGGACAGAAGCTTGCTTTAAAATTAAAAGAAAAGAAAAATTTTCAAACAAATATGTCATTTTTTGCAATAGATATCAATATCTATTTGAAAAAATCCAACAGCTTAGTCATCTGTAACAACAGATGCAAATGTCCATTTGATAATTAAATCAGATATGTCATCTATTATAATAGTTATCAATATCCATTTGAAAATTTCCAACAGTTCAGTCATCTGTGACAACAGATGCAAATGCCTATTTGATAATTAAATCAGATATGTCATCTGTTGCAACAGATATGAATATTTGTTTGAAAATTTCCAACAACTCAGTCATTTGTTGCAACATATTTCATTGCAATTAATTTAGGTAGAACTAGGGATGAGTTTATTGGGTCAACTACAACATTAATTGAGTCTTTGCAATTGCATAGTATTAGTATTGCATTTATCTAGACCTGAGTCGTCGATCGATCACTCTGAGTTGAAAAGATTCTCATTAACTTAATGTTAATCGAGTACCTAAATTGATTTAGGTAGAACTAGGGATGATTTCATAGGGTCAACTACAACATCAGTTGAGTCTTTGCAATTGCATGGTTTTGGTATTACGTTCATCCCGACTTGAGTTGTTGATCGATCACTCCGTGTTGAAAAGATTCTCATTAACTTAATGTTAAGGTAGTACCTAAATTTACTTAGGTAGAAATAGGGATGAGTTCATAGGGTCAACTACAACTTCAATTGAGTCTTTGCAATTGCATGGTGTTGGTATTGCGTTCATCCCGACTCGAGTCGTCGATTGATCACTCTAAGTTGAAAAGATTCTTATTAACTTAATGTTAATCTAGTTTCTAAATTGATTTAGGTAGAACTAGGGATGAGTTCATAAGGCCAACTATAACTTCAATTCAGTTTTTGCAATTGCATGGTGTTTGTATTGCATTCATCTCGACCCGAGTCATTGATCGATTACTCTGAGTTGAAAAGATTCTCATTAACTTAATGTTAAGCTAGTACCTAAATTGATTTAGGTAGAACTAGGGATGAGTTCATAGGGTCAACTACAACTTTAATTGAGTCTTTGCAATTGCATGATGTTGGTATTGCGTTCATCGCAACCCAAGTCGTTGATCGATCACCCTGAGTTAAAAAGATTCTCATTAACTTAATGTTAAGATAGTACCTAAATTGATTTAGGTAGAACTAGGGATGAGTTCATAGGGTCAACTACAACTTCAATTGAGTCTTTGCAATTACATGGTGTTGGTATTACGTTCATCCCGCCCCGAGTCGTCGATCGATCACTCTGAGTTGAAAAGTTTCTCATTAACTTAATGTTAAGCTAGTACCTAAATTGATTTTGGTAGAACTAAGGATGTGTTTATTGGGTCAACTACAACTTCAATTGATCTTTGCAATTGTATGGTGTTGGTATTGCGTTTATCCCGACCCGAGTCTTCGATCGATCACCCTGAGTTGAAAGATTCTCATTAACTTAATATTTTAAAAACTATATCTTTTAAAATTTTAAAAATTAATTAAGATAAATTCGGGCCAAATTAACAATTTCAAAACTTACCATTCTTTTTCAAAATTACAAATCAACCCATACAAATCATCCATTTGTGGAAAAAACTTTTCCTCATTTCAAATCTCAAGTTCTCGCTCTTCTCTCTCTCCCTATCTCATCAATACAAATAACAACTACTCAACATATTGTTCATTCCTTTAAAACAAATCAATTTTCTTCCCATTTTCGACCACATATTTGTTATTTTCGACTTTATTCTCGCTTGTATCCGTCGTTTTCTCCATCTTTACAGGTAATAGAGTTTGAGAAGAGTTTTACATTTGTTCTTTATTCTAAAAATTAGGGCCTTTTAGTTATTAATGAAAAAGAAGACTTAGTTGTATTATCTTAGCGAATGAGTTAACAATTTTGAGTTTTGATGCTAAAAACTTAGGAAACACCCGAGAAAACCCTAGTTTTTGTCGCAATATTTTGTTGACTATCATGGTATTATTGGATGGTGTTTGTAGTTTTGTTGTTGGCTGTTGTTGGTGGTGTCGATATTTATGGTTTTGGTGGTTGTGTTGGTAGTCTTGGTATTGGTATTAGTGGCATTGGTGGTAGTGTTAGCGGTCTTGGTATTGTTGTTGGTATTGGTGACATTGGTGGTGGTCTTGGTGGTCCATCTATTGAAATAGGTGGAAGATCTGTTGGGAGATATTAAATAGGTCTTCAAATAGATTCCACATCTGTTCTAACTCATGGGTTATCCGTTGAAGTATTTTTTTGTAATGTGGCATATAATAATTTATTGAAATTTGTCTTACCTTTTTAAAAAAATTATGCAGACATCAAATGTAATATATTTTTTGTTTTTCTGTTGTTTGTAGTTAAAAGATGTCTCCCAAAAGAAAAGAAACTGAAAGTGGATTAACTTCTGACCACCCAACAAAAAAGGCTAGAGTACAGATAAATTCAGAGGAACTTCCTGAACAATCTCAGTCAGAGCAAAATAAAGCTAAGGAAAGTGAGAACTCCTTCTCACCAATGGAGCGTGAATTAATATTAAAATCCCAACATGATCCCGTCAAAACCATTAGTATTGACAGGTTTTGAGTTGCGATACCGATAGATTATCCTACAGAAGTAACTGGTGATCGTGTACTTAAATGTCAGTTGGGGAAAGGTTTTGATGAATTTAGGACTATTATGAAGAATGAAAACATAGACAGACTTTTTAAGAGGAGCTGTTTTGCACACTTTCTTAAGCTGCCTGAGGACCACACTCTCTGTTTCCAAATGAGCATGGTATATGGTCTTTTCAAGTGCAGGATTAAGTACGCGGGGGATGATAAATATTCGAAAAAGGGCGAAAAAAAGATGGATGAAAACTAGATCAACTACTGTGGCATACTGATTTGTTTTGGATTGAAAGAGTTTGCCATAGTGATGGGCTTGAGATGCGATCGTCCAAAAGAACCTCTCATCAAGAAAACACTCCACAAAAGCTCCAACAAATGCAAGGAAAAAAAGAGGTTGGGCATTGTAGGAAGTAGCTATAAAGCAGGGGATTTGATAGCAGATCTCGAGGATAAAACCATACCAAAGCAGTACAGGGAGAAATTGTGCTTAGTTTGGTTTGTCCATTTTGTTATATTAGAAAGAGATGTCAGGAAAGTCATAGAAGATGATTTGTTGGCGCTTGCTGATGATTTTAAGAAATAAAATGACTATCCCCGGGGGTATGACATCTACTACTTAACTGTCAAATTATTGACAAAGATATCCCAGGGATGATCACTTTATATGACTTTTCTTGGGCTTTCATGGTAAAATTAATCACTATTTTTATTCATCTATTAATTTATGTTGAATATTCTTATGATGACTTTTTTTTGCTTGCTTTCTATTTATATTTTTTAGGCTTGGGCATTTTAAGCCATTCCTCCCCTATGAAAGCAGTTCAAGGATTACCCGAATGAGGTTTCTCATCCAATGATCCTTAGGTGGTTGGCTGTAAAGAGCAACAAAAAAATTAGGGAGGCTGATCTTTTTAACCCTCCGAATGATGTAGTATGTCTTTTTTCAACTAAAATAATTTTCCCCAAAGAAAGATATTGAAATAGATGTGCCATCTGTTGCGACAGATGGGTCATCTATTGTAACAGATTACCTATCAACTGCAACTGGTGCAACAGATATGTAATCTATTGCGACAGAAAATCTATATTTTGCAACAGATTAACCATTTGTTGCTCTGGTTCTCTGAACCCGACTCAATAGATTACCTATATACTGTAAATTGTGCAATAGATGGGTAATCTAATGCAACATATTGTCAATTAGTTATGGCATACATATCAACTGTTGTGGAAGATAAACCATATGTTGCATAAATTAGCTGTGTTAACATGTAACCCAACCGACTGCAAATTATTATTATATGATTTAAATGTCTTCTGTCTTTTTTATATGTTGTGCATCCTTGGATCGTGCCTACTGAGCAGGAGTTGGGAATGACTTCTTTTATTACTATAGCTCTTGTTAATACAACAACAGACCCAACAGTGGTGTTAATAAAGAAGAAATTAGCTGGAGCAACAACCATAAGAGGAGCAGTTAGGTAAGGTCAACCTAATGTTGAAGTTCTTCATGACCAACCTACTACAACAGATCCGGGTGCTTCTTCTATGAGGTATTTCTGGTGCAGTTATTGATGATAGTGGCAACCATCCTGCTGCTGCTGCTGCTGCTGCTGTCAGTTGTTATTATGAGCATGTTGGTGCTCACAAAAAAATAAATGCATTTGAAAATAGCCACTGCACAGGTCCCTCTCACCCTTACACCGGTCCCTCCCACTCTTATAGTGGTCCCTCTCACCTCTCTTCACCCTCATGTTCTTATTGCAAATGCAAAGTATGCAAGGACAAAGAGGATAAACTCCTTAAAAATCTAGAGGCTATTGCTGAAACTGCTGAGGAGTTGAAATCCAAAAGGGGTGTAATACCATCCAAGAAGGTGAGGGAGCCATATACTCCTACAGTGGCGGTTAGGAGGAAGAGAAAAAACATTAGCCAAATACTCTCTATTCTAAAAATAGAAAACATTGCAACTCCTCCCACTCTAAGAGTTGTTGAAGTTTAGGGGCCGCTGAAGAATGTGGAAATATATGCAATACTTGGCGACGAAGAGAATAAGGAACTAGAAAAAATCATGACTGATGAGACGAAACCTCCACAAGAATACACCATGCATTTATTTGTACCCAAGACTTCATGAGTATGACAATATGCGTGAGTGGTACGTGGATAAAGTAAGTTTACTTTTGCTAACCTAGCCTTCCAATCTAATCCATGAAGAAGAAGTTACGCAACAGATGTGTAATCTATCGCAACAGCTGGGTATTCTGTTGCTTCATAATACACATCCGTTGCATAAGTTGTGTTAGCTGGATAATCTGTGAACTAATTCAGAGAGCCTTCTGCAACAACATCTTTCCATTGTGTTTTTCTTCTTTATAATTAGTAACCTATTTAAAAATTGTCTTCTTTTACCACAGTATATTGATGAAATTCTCTGCCTCATGAGGGGAAGGCAATTAGAGTACCCAGATGCTTATGATGCTGCCGATAGGATAATGGACCTCAACTTCTACAATAATTTCAAGAGTAGGTACGATACTCTCTGTAGTCGAGCTTCTCTCAATGGACGGGGATTTGATCAGTTAGTTTCTACGTTCAAATGGGATGAAGACATGATTACTATGTTAGAGGGAAAATGCCATATCTACACGACAAAAGCTGGACCAAGGCAAAGAGAATCCTTGCAGTCATGAATATGGAAGTCAAACATTTTCTCGTTGTGGAGATGTACTCGACGAGGAAAAGATTAAGGTTTATGACTGCAACTTACTTGTGTTCAAGGTGGCCACACTTTTAACCCATATGCAGCCACTCTTGAAGTTGTTCCCCAAGTTATTGACACAGAGTAAACTGATGGATCATTTGCCGATGGAAGTCTTGATGAAGAAATCATGGAATTTTAAAGGTCGAAATAAGAACATCCACCTTAAAAAAAATCGATACCGCGTGAGGGTCATACTCGCTTGTATACATCGAGAGTTTGCTGACCAACCAAAAATGGTGGGTATGTGCGACACTGTTGTGGAAAAGATGTAAGAGGTCTGGCCTTATGGGGTACTAACTAGATGATTGGAGCCCATGTATAAAGAAGAATATGTACAAAGATAGAGACGAACACGATAATAATTTTTTATTTCAAGCCACTTTGTTCACTTTACATGTAGTGATAATTTTTTATGTATGACGAAAGTTGAATTTTTATAATGCAACAGATTGTCTATCTGTTGTAATAGATATAATACCTGTTGTGACAGATTGATTATCTGTTGCAATAGGTTGGTCATCTGTTGCATTATGCAGATGTTTCTGTCTGTCTATCACAACAGATATACAATTTGTTGCAGCATATAATCTACTTGTTGCAACTGATAGGTAATCTATTGGAACAAATAAAAAAAGTAGGAAGACCAGTTATATAATTTATAGTAGATGACCTATATATTGCAACATATGTCTAAATCTGTTTGATAAGATATATCGTCTGTTGCAGCAGATGTATTATCTATTGCAATATCTGAATCTTCTATTCCATTTCAATTAACAAGTTTAAAACTAAGAATTAAATTATATTCATAGACAACATAAAATAAATCAAAGCCTTCGAAAATTACATGAAATAACTCAACAAATAAGTGAAATGTAAAAAAATTATTATGGGTACAAATGATCTACTCTACAAATAAATCAACAAATTAACCAAGGAAGATAGGTTATTACATTGATAGACTCAAGCTATAAAGTTCTACTCAATATGGACAAGTTGTTCTTCACCCGGTGCTACGGAATTCGGCTTTGGTCGTCATGGATCTTTAATGTCGCTTGCGTACGATTTCTGAGCTTTCGATTTTTTGTATTTCCATAAAAGAGCAGCATATATTTTGTGGAGTAATCCGGAATCAAGTACATCATTTGGTACTTGTAATCCATCGCTCAAATAATCGGCGTAAGAGGCAACAAAAATACGGCAATCCCTGCATTTAAAAAAATAGATAATCCATATCTTGCAGTTCATGTAAACGCTGTGAAATTTATGAAATAAAACTAAATCATGATACTTATACTTACAGAGTACCAATGGTTTATTGAGCAATTCCTTCAACATATTGTACATCAAATAGATTACCCATTTTATCCCGGTATACTTCAATCGTCGACCAATCAGTATGAACCTTTTGGTCCAAAAAGCCACTTATATCAAGGTAAGTAGGCAATATTTTGGCTAGCTTTTATATCTCAGACAATGGCCCAGAATGTCTCCTTAGCAACATCGAGTCGTAAACTCGGATGCGCTTCTCTTTTAGAACGCCGATAGCCAACACCCAATGGAATTCGTCGCCATAATTGATTCAGATGTATACTTCGTCGATCAAATGCCAAGGTAAGTTAGCTGGAATGATACAACCTTTGATGATGTTGATTAAGCATTCCTTATTTCGGAAAACTTCCGGTTGTTGTTGACAATACCTATCATAGACATTATTGATGTAAACTTTGTACAAATAATTGCCCGTCGTGTATCTGTATTGTTCTTGTGTTTGCAACTTGGCCTTCTTTCAGAGGTAGTATAAAATGACATCGATGTGCTGCACGTATTATTAAATATTTTATATTACGTGACAAAAAAATTAATACACAGATGTAATTAAATAAAGTATTAATTAATAGTAATATGTATGATATTTAAACCTCATTATTCCAGCAAGTTTGGGGTTGTGACATCAAATAGAACTAATTCTTCATTTTGGTATGTGAAACAACAAAGTCGAATATATCAAAACCAAGACTCGATTCGTTTACTTTGTAGTGTTCATCAATTTATTTTCTATATGATGATTTATATGTGTTAATGTCATGTTTTTACAATAAGAATTGTATAACTTAATATCCTTAAAATTGATTTATGTACCTGCCGGCATGATGCTTCAACAGCCCATCGGCAATCTATTCTAAATAGTCGTTGATCAATTTTATTAGTTTTTTTGGAGCCTCGACCGAGATGTTGAACCCTTTAAACGGGTAATTCTTCCGTTCTCCCAAACTAAAAGGCTCTATTTCTTCTTCTTCTTTGGAAGTAGTTGACGGATTATCAACTGTGATATTATGATCTTCAGCAGTAGCTTCTACTGTGACATCCACTTGAAAAGACAGAATTGTCAATGCTAATTATAGATATACAACAGATTGTCTATCTATTGCAACAGATGAGTCTTATGTTAAAATATATAGATCATCTATTGGGACAAATTCAAACTGGTAAAGCAAAGCGGTACGATAATTTCGAACAGATGACCCATCTGTTGCAACATAAGACTCATCTATTGGTACAAATTAAAATAGTACGAAAAGCTATTTGATTTGCTAAAATAGACGGACATATGTTGGAACAGATAACACATTTGATACAACAAATTAGACAACAGTTGCAACAAATGTATATATCCGTTTGATAATTTTTAGCAGATGTATCATCTGTTGAAACAGATATGTGCCTATTTATTTATTAGAACAGATGATATATATTCACCTTCTTCAGCTCATACTGTTTTTCTGTGGCCCTTGTACATTGAACATCGGTGCAAGACAAAGACATAGGAGTTGTAATTTTGCCTTTTTTGATGCTTGATGATGCCCTGGAAATATCTTTCCTTCTCCTCTTAGCCACCTTGATCTCTAGTGGAGTGTATGGATATGAAATCCTCTTTGATGGAATGACACCCCTCATAGATGTTATTTTCTTTACAGAAGCAGTTAGTACATTAATAACATTAATCACTCTATCATGTTTCGCCTTGCAGTCTTGACATTTACATGCAGAACATTCGCTAGAAGTGGCAAAATCTGTATAACCAGTATGATCATAATCATAATAGTTTGTTGTTTCAAAAACTGTAAGAAGAGTATCATTAGCCCCAATAGCAGCATCGCTACCACTACCACTACCATCATCAACAATAACAAGCCCACCCTCCAAAATTATTTTTCTTGTGATGGCTGTTGCTCTAAACAATTCCATTTTTATTCTATCAATGACCTTAGGATCCGATAAAGTTTGCACAGACCATATAGTAAGAAAAAAGGGCATCTTTAACTCTGGATTGGTCAGAATAAGCCACGGATGGACAATCTAAAATAAATCAGTACATATATTAGAATGATGATGAAATCATTTAAAATAATTATTAATTAAAATAAAAACTTGATTAGAATTAGACTCGCTGCTTCCTTCGGGGGATTGAAAAAATCAAGAAATTTTGCATTTTTATTAGTTTTGGCCGACAATCATCTTAGGATTCTTGGACTGAAAATTTCTTCCCGATAGTTCACTTGTTGTCTCAAATGAGGAATGACTTCAAATGCCTAAGTCTATAACATAACGCTAATAAATCAAAAGTATTATTGAATAAAAAATGAATCATATCATAATAAAAGAAATATTTACCATGAAAGCCCATGGAAAGCCATATAAGTTGACAGTCTTTGGGGTTAATGAAGTCAACAAATATTTGACAGTCATTTTGAAGCATTCATAACCCCAAGGATAGTTGTTAAATGCCTGAAGATCCTCGAAGAAATTTATTAAATCGAGGCTTATGTTGTTGCTAACATCTCTCGTCCAAAGAATATTATGTACAAACCAAATCAAGCACAATGATTGCTTGTTCTTCTTTAAAAATCTTTTACCTTTCAATGCTTCTATCAAATTTTTATTTTTGAAGCTTGGACCAACAATGAACACCAGGTCATCACGATCACTCGACTTGCCTTTGCCTTTTTTGGGTTTGTGGGTTTTTTTTTGGGTTAGAGTAGGTATAACTTGAGAAGGAGAAGGAGGATAACATTTTAGTCCAGTAACTATGGAAAACTCCTTCCAACCAAAATAAACAGGCATGCCCCAGTTATTTATCCACACCTCATCCATCTTATCTTTGTTTTCACACGTAAACCTATGCTTGAGAAGTTCATATACCATTTTTATTTTGAAACGAGCATTGATGTCCTTCGGCAAATCAAGGTACTGGCCAAAGCATCTTTCCCTGAATTAAGAATCCAATTTTTGTCGAAGTATTTTTCTGAAGGTGTCGAAAGATTTTTCCATGGCTGACTTAACTACAAAATCACCCGTTAAATCTGTGGCACCATCGCACTGCATTCTCACAGAATAACAATCAATGCTAAAAGTTTTGACTAACTCTTCAGTGAAAGGGCTATTAGTATTTGGATCATCTCTTTTGAAATATTTCTTCTCCCCGTGTTTATTATCTTTTGCTCCTGATTGAGATAACGCTTGTAAAGAAAACTCATAGAGTGGTGGATGTAGCCCAACTGCTTTACTTGTTTCTTTACTTAGACTTGATTCGGTTTCTTTTCTTTTGGGAGCCATATTATCTTAAATTAACAGGAACATAAAATCGATTATAATTAATTAATGCATCATTAAAAAAGAATAACAGTAAATCTAACATGCACAACAGTAAAATAACAGTTCTAACAGATCACACATCTGTTGCACCAGGTTTGTTATCTGTTGCAACATATAACCAAGCTATTGCAACAGATGAGTAAACTATTGGAAATAATAAAAACAGATCACTCATCTGTTGTACTAGAAAGGTTATCTGTTGCAACATATAACCAACTTATCATAATGAATGAGTAATCCGTTAAAAATAATAAAAATAGATCACTTATCTGTTGCACCAGAAATGTTACCTTTTGCAATATATAGCCAGCCTGTTGCAATGGATGAGTAATCCATTGGAAATAATTATAATAGATTACTCATCTGTTGCACCAGGTAGGATATCTGTTGCAGCATATAACCAACTTGTTGCAGCGGATGAGTAATCTGTTGGAAATAATAAAAATAGATCACTCATCTGTTTCACCAGGTAGGATATTTGTTGTAGCATATAACTAACCTGTTGCAGTAGATGAGTAATCCATTGGAATCAATAAAAATAGATCACTCGTCTATTGCACCAGGTAGGTTATCTGTTGTAATATATAACCAACTTGTTGCAGTAGATAAGTAATCCCTTGGAAATAATAAAAACAAATCACTCATATGTTGCACCATATAGGATATCTGTTGCAACATATAACCAATATACTGCAGCGGATAAATAATCCATTGGAAACAATAAAAACATATCTCTCATCTATTGCATCAGGTAAGTTATCTGTTACAACCTATAAGCAACCTATTGCAACGGATAAGTAATATGTTGGAAATAATAAAAATAGGCCACACATCTATTGAAACAGATCACTCATCTATTGCCAAATGAGTTATCTGTTGGATCAATATTGTTTAGATTTCTTCCAAACAGAAGAGTCGTCTGTTGCAACAGATGAATGATCTATTCTGTTCATCTGTTGCATTTAAGGTTGTTCAAAACTGAATCGTAACTGATAAGCCAACCACAAAATTGACTTATTGGCTTATTGGTTTTGGGTTATCAGATTAACGGTTGAAAAATGGATTAAAATTTTATAGTTAATGGTTTAACGGTGCAGGGGTGGATTACTCAATTTTCTTATTGAATAAATTGTTAACCCGTTAAGAACTATTTTAATTAATTTTTACCATTATCTATATACTTTAAAGTACCTATCGTTAATCCTAAAGCTTCATTTAATATTCTACCGCTCCTTAAAATTTATCAAATCAAAATGTCGCTCCTTAAAGATCAAACCAAAACAAGTTGTTTTTCTCTCTGTTTTGGACTTTTAATTATGACAAGAGAGCTACTTGATTTATTAACTAGTTCACGGGAATCATAGTTATATGACTTGATATGATTTGTGAGTTGAATTTCTTATTGATCTACTAGCTCATTAGTCTGGAGTTTGGACCGTACTAGACTAGTCTTCACTTCTAATATATAAATGTGTATACTTGAAGTATATTTTAGTTAATATTTGTTAAATAAATATTTATGTATGCACCCTCAAAATTTAAGTTTTTGTGCATTTTCACTGTGGATTAGATTATAGAGTTGTAAGCTTAAGTAGAGTAGGAAAAATCGTTTTATTACATCAATATATTGATGAGTGAAATTGTGAAAGTGAAAGAAGAGAACATGAAATGATTGAGCCAATACACCATCCGTTAACCATCCGATAATTACTAATCCAAACCGAACCAACCGATATCTCATTGGTTGGCTAGCGGATTAGTATATTTAAAAGCCAATATCCGATAAGCCAAACCGTTAAGCATATTTATCCGTCCGATAAACAACCTAGTAGTATTAGATGTTTAATTTGTTGCATCCGATGTTTATCTATTGGAATAAATGGTTTATCTGTTGGATCAGATGGTTAATCTGTTGTATCAGATGGTTAATCTATTGCGTCAGATGGTTCATCTGTTGCAACACTATTTTTACCAAGAAAAACAACAAATCAACCCACCAACACCAATACAACACACGCACACTAAGAACATCAACGGTGACCAAAAACCACCAACAAATTGAATCAACAGTTCGACAACAAGAACTATAATAACAACGAAAAATTATATTTCACACCGAAAAGAGTAGAGAAGAAATGCCAGAACTTAGGGTTTTATTCATTTCACATTTCAAATTTAAGCAAGAAATATTAAAATTATAAACCAATACTAGAAGCGAAGTTGGCTCAAGTTTCTCTGTTTCTTCATAACTAAAAAATACATAATTTTTTACTTGTAAAAGAAGAAATGAGACAACGAAGAACTCGAAGTTGTTATCGCCGGAGAAGTTGGCTCAATTTTCTTTGTTTCTTCATGTCGATTGATGGTTGAAATTCGAAAAGGAACTTGTCCAGCTATTTGTCGCCAGAGCTTGAAGTTGCTGGGGATTGAAGGGAGAAATTTTGCAGAACTGTTGTTTGGGAGAGAGTTAAGAGAGACTGTTGAGAGAGAAAAAGAGGAGAGAGACGGTTGATTTGGAGGAGAAGAGTGTGGTTTGATTGTATTTTTGAATAGATTATAAAGTTTTAAAAATATTAATCAAGTCCATAATTATCTTAATCAAGTTTCGTAATTATGTTTGACCCTTTAAGTTGGTAAATGTCACCAATCCTTCATTCAAGACTTAAAAGACACCTTTCCTTCAATTTTCTCGAGTCTCTATATATTTACACACACAATAAAAACATCATGCATATTAACATAGAAAGGACTACGAGCAGATTAAGAGAATTCAATGTCAAATGTGAAGTATTTAGCAGCTGAATTAGCTGAGGAAGAAGGCAAAATTAATTACGATATTATTTTCACTTTCACCAAGATCCCAGAGTATATTTAAATTCAAATCAATATCTCATATTTTTATTATTTCTGTTGAAGGTGAGTACGATTACTTTGTTCTAAAAATATTTTTGAATATATTGATATTTGGTATGTACGGACATTAACATGTATGGCTTTTGACATATGTTGCTTTGTTTGCTTTTTAATTTGTTGATGTAGGTATATGTATATATACACATAGTCCATATATTTGAACGCCGCAGAGAAAAAAAGGTTAGTAACATTTGTTACGAATTAGAACTTTCTACAGCAAAGCAGCTTTGATAATTTATCATTGTGATATTTTTCTTGATTTGTTTGACAATTTATCTTTGTCATGTTTTCCTTAATTTATTGAATTATTACATAATCATCACATTAGAGGCTATGTATTCATATATTTCAATTCGTATGTGAAATTAAAGGAACACAGGGATTGAAAAATTCATTCTTGATCAACTTATTAGGATCAAATTGGTGCTTCTCTTCTCCATCATATATTTTTATCATCACATTAATATCATTTTTTAATTATATTTTAAAACTCAAGAGTTCTAATTATATGGAGCATGAAAGTATTATACAAATACCAAATTGAAAATTATCAAGTAGGAATCAAGGTTCCTATTCTTGATTACTTGCATTCTTAAATAATTCAAAAGATGACAAATACACCATATTTAGTTGATAGAATGTCTTACTTGACCTACATGCATTTATGGTGATATGTTGGTGCATGAACACTGTGATTACAGGAAATGAAATTCAAAGTATTACCATATTATAAAGGGGAAGAAAATATTCATGAAAGAGTATATAGACCCCAAAGCAATTAATAAAGAATAAATCATGAACAAATTCAAGACTTTAAGTTTATGGGTTCTTATAAAGATCTAAAATTAATATACAATTCAGTAAAAGAGTCCGCAGTTGAATATTAATTGTTGTTTAATTAATTTCTTAATACATATACAATGTATGAAAAAAATTAGCCATGACTTTTAGTTTTACAGTGTTGTTTTCAAGATTTAGTGCGTTACGTGACTCTAATGTTTTAATTTGTATGATATTCGTTCTTTGATTTTAACATTAATATAATAACATAATAATTTATGGTTGGCTTTTGATGGATTGCTTAGTTGTATTCTTCATGATTATGATGTGGGATGTTTAAGCACTCTGCCTCACGATACTCTCTTTTTATTATATTTTCTATTTGTGCTAAAAATATAATCGGTATCACACCTTGTTGCTTTCTTTTTTGATATAGGACACGTCTTTTTGAATTTGCCTGTGTTTTTTTACTATAGATTGTCTTATTGAATTTGGGTATGGGAATGTTTCAAAATATCTGGAGAATTAGTATGTATCGATTTTATTTTTCCTTCCTGGTCAAGAAAATGAGTCCTGAAATATATGATTAGAAAAATAAATCTTAATATCAGGAATGTGTGGTTGCTTCACATGTTTCTTGGGATACGTATTGCTGACTTGTTGTTGTACATAGAAGGAAAATAATATTGTACACAGATTGAATTGAAGGAATATGGCAACGAGGACCTAAATTATGTTGGTATAAAAGTTAAATTAATGAATTAAATTATCTTGGTATAAAAGGTAAATTAATGAACCCGCCAAAGTTGTAGTAAATGCTTTGAAAAGTTTGATCAAATACTAATTATTGTTGAAAAGTATTTTTAAAATTTATTAGACAAACTGCTTATCCTACCTCCTCTATATATTTTATACAAAGAATATATATATATATATATATATATATATATATATGTAATTGTCTTTTCACTTATTTTCATCAATTATTATATCATTGTATTTATTAATATTTAAAATTAAAATATCGTAAAATATTGTAAGGTGTATTAGGAAAATTAATAATTAAGGAGTCCTAAAATATATGTTAGAAAAAAAATAGACTTTAAAAATTTAGAAATCCTAAATATGGTTAAAGAAATTATATGGCAAGAATTCTAATTTTTCTTAAAGCTAAAATACTTGTTGTTGGACAAAAAATTTTCGACATCGAAAAAAATAATCGGGAAAAGAAGAATATTGCAACAATCATTTTATTGATTTCAACAAGTGAGTGTTAATCTCTATGAATCCTCTAATTTACGTTTTCAAATATAAATTCAAGGGCTTCAAGCTTGATCTTGAATTTAAACTTAATTTGCGGATTTGATCTTGACTTGTGCTTGAATTCAAGGGCTTTTGGACTTGTTCTTGAATCTTGCGATCTTGATCTTGAATCTTGATGAACTAGATTTGAATGCTTGAGCTTTGTATAGAAATTGCGGTGTTTGATCCACGAGCTTTCTCTTTCTTCTTGTTAGAGTTCTTGGTCTATTTTCTGAATTATGTGACCCCTATTTATAGTTGTGGAAAGGGAAAAGTTATGGTGTAGATGAACTCTTTTTGATCAATCAGATTCAAGTACTAAAAAACAAATCATTCCTTTGTTTTTGAAAGACCCAATCACATAATTTCATTACTCCCTTCTAAGCCTTCTATTTCACTTCTACCCCCCTTCCAAGAGAAACTGTTCGACGAATATATATTATTTCAACTCTCACATAAAGTTTTTGTTTTGACAATTCAAAAGTTGGAGAAGGTTTTTTACTAATAAACCGATATTCAAAATCAATCTATTTAGGATCTTTTAATCTGTCAAACGTCGAATTTCTAAATTTTCATAAGGCCCCCTTGGAATTTCTTCCAAAGCCTGTTGAATAATCTTTATGGATTCTGCATTATATGAACAACAAGCAACCGACCGGGATCATTCAATACAACGGTATGAACACAATACCAAGTCAAAGAATAATTTTCTAAAATAATGGAATTGCCATATTAATCCAGTATTTCTTTTTTTTAATATTCGAAAAATATTTTTTGGCGATTTAGGACTAATGTCTATTTCTGGAGTTACTTTCTTTTTCTCTTTTGTAATTCTTTCTATCTGATTTTTTATTGTACTTGTTCTATCAGTTAAATCCTTCATTTTGGTTTCTATCAGACATCTTTTATTGACTTTTGATTTCACTAGGCTTGCAATATCATTTTGACATGTGGTATGATCCTATTGGCTCCTTCACTTGACTTGGTATGCCACATCATTTGACACGTGACACTCATTTAGGCCTTTAGAATATGATAATTTCTATGGCTTAGCAAAGTGGGCTCATCATTTGTAGCCCAAATCAATGGGTTAGCACAATAAAAATTAGACTTTAATTAAATTCAATTATATTATTCCGTAATTTTTTATTTGAGACTAATATATTTTGAATTTAATAAAATTTTGTTTTCCACACTTATTTTAACTATATAAGAAGTAATACTACCTAATTATCCCTAAATCTAAGCAAAGAAAAAGGATAGAAGAACGTAGGTAATATTGATTAGTTGGCAATAAAAGAACTCGAAACTTAAGAATTTCTTTGGGCATAAAAAATATGATACTTAAGAAAAACATCAAAAAAAAATTAAAAATTAAATTTTATTTTATTTTTTCACATACACTTGACAAAGAAAAAAAGGAGGCACGTTTTTTTTTTCCAGAGTAATGTTGATAGTTTTTTTTTTTTTTGTGTACATAAAAAAAGTCCTAAAATATAAGGTGTGTCCCTTTTTTCTAATAAAATATTTGAAGATTTAGTATAGATAAAAATACTAATTTCAAATCCTTCTACCTCTATAAAGGGAGTCTATAATCGTATTCAACATGTTTATATGTTTTGTTGATATATATTAATTTGTCATAAATAGTTGTGCTATATTATTATATTCATATATAATAGTTCAGACTGTGTTTTCATGCATCAATACCAATATAATTTTGACTTTCGATATGAGTGGCAATAATTCGTTAACTTTAAATAATTATAAACTTCGAAAATTACAATTGTATATAACCCCTAATAATATATTATACATAAAATGCAAAAAAAGGACTTCTAAAATACACATACAATCGATGCATCTCTCTTAGCTTCTAGTAGTAAGGAAAGAGGTACTGTATGACATACGCAAAAAAGACGATCCATTAACCACTTGAAATTTCTGGTAGTAATATATATATATATGTGTTTACAATAAATATATGTTATGCTTACATTATTATATTAAAGTTTGAAGGATCTTTGAGAAGTGATTTGACTTTTTGCAATTCATTAAAAAACATTCGCAATAGACAAAATCGTCTAATTTTAAATAATTAAATATTACACGTGCGGTAAATATTGTATTTTTGATAGTATAAATTAATCCGCAGTTATATTTAATAAAAAAAAAAATTAAAGTGAGAAAAATTAGTTATCTCTCAAGCCTAATAATTGTTGTCCTCCATCGGTAACAGATCAACGACACAACAATCTTTCGACGACTTTCAATTTTTGGTGACTCCATATTCGATTTCTTGTCATTTCTTTTAGATTTTCAATTGTTATTTCTCTTTCTTCACAGGTAATAACTTCTCATTTTTTTGGAGGGGGGGGGGGGTTAAAAATCAATAATTCTTAGTTATGAAGAAAAAGAAGAGTTTGAGTTGTCTTCTCTTCTAATATGGGTTAGCAAGAACGAGTCTTTGATGCTTAAAAAGAAATAAAAATTCAAAAAAAATCTAAATTTGTTGTGTTTTATCTCTTGATAGGATGGTTGATGTATATGTGGTATCTTTCTGAGTGAAATACAATTTGTTGTTGTTGTTATTGTTGTTCTGTAACATTGTTGTATAAATAGTGAAATTTTTAATTTCAATTCTTTTCATAGACATATCTATTGTGACTAAATCCAACAATTATTGAGATTGTACCATTGATTAGATCTCGTGTTCTTAAATGGGTTCGAAAAGTTAAAATTCTCAATTGAATACTGTTTGTTCTTAAATAATAGTGGTTTGTCAAGTGGTTATGTTTGTGGCGTGATATTTGTGCTATTGTATTGGTATGTATTAACTTTTCTTGGTGTTGCTGGTGTTGTTGTTTTTGTTGACTTTGTTGATTTTGTTGGTGTATGTTGGTGTTGATAGTTTTGTTAATTTTGTTGATTTTATTGGTGTTATTGATATTGTTGTATTAGTAAATGTTGTTGTTGTTCTTGTATTGATAAATGTTGGTGTTGTTCTTAAAAATTATTGTTCAAGTGATAAATGTTGGTGTATGTTGGTGTTGGTGTTGTTGATAATTTATGTATATAACTGTTGGTGTTGGTGATGATTTATGTATATAAATATTGGTGTTGTTGTTGGTGATATATGTATTAAAAATATTGGTAATATTCCAACAAATGTGTAATATGTTGCAACAGATTAAGAATTTGTTAGAACATATTAAGCATCTGTTGAGAACAACTGTTGATCTACTCCTACCATTGTTGACACCTAATTTTTGTCTTCCCTATTCCACATTCGTTTTTGAGTTTCTCAATTTTAAATAATCTTAAAATATATGTTTTAAGTTATTTTGAAATAAATTTCAAGCCTCCCTTTTAAATTTTAGGTGAAATTAATATGTCCCGTGTTTAATTATACAGGATCATATAATTACCACTCAAAGAAAATGCTTTAAAATTTATTTTGAGTGAAAATTTTGATTAAATTGCAAATACTCTACTTTTTCAAGATCGATTAAAAATAAGGAATTGATGACATAATTAGTTCCTTAGTTTTTAAATAAAATAATTGTGCTTTACTAAATATTTGTTTCAAAATTATTAAATTGCAAAAGCTCGTTAAATTAATTGAAAATTAATTTTATTTTAATTTTGTCCAATTAATTCAATTCAATCATTTTATTAATCTTGAGTTGACTAAATAGATAAGGACCTCCCCATTAATTTTCTCTGAAGATTAATTGACAACCCAACTCTTTTTTAACCCAAACAATCCCTTTCCTATTTTTAAATTGGGTCATTCTACCCCAGGCCCAATGTTCAGCCGCCCCATCAACCCACCAACCCAGCTTTTTCTTTTACCCGAACCACCACCCTCTTTTCTCTAACCCAGCAAATATCAACACCAACATACAATATCTCCCAACATCAATGGACAAATACCGATAATAGCTTCAACAAAACGACGACCCATCAACAACGACAAAACTCGAGCAACCCGCGAACCCGAATTAGTAATCGCGGTTCCATGCGTAAACGACAATAATAACTCAACAACATCAATACTAGCAGGCAAAAGATGACATCATTGGCTTTCCCTCTATTTCGCCTCATCTCCGCGTGCTAGGTGCGAGGATGGTATTACTAGAAGCTTTCAGAATGATTTCCTCATTAATTATCCATTTTATTTTGATTTTACAATTTCTTTTTCACAAATTCATATAGAATATATGATTTTCATCTCCCCAAATATTATCCCTCAGCCAATTTCCCAAAATATTTCTAAAATTTCAAATCCCACATCGATTTGGAATGTCTTGATCCCCCAAAATCAACACCATAAATACTTTTCCATTCTCATTGTTTAGGGCGGCTGGACACATCCAAAAAGGGTGAAAAAGGCAAGAATTCCACTCTTTTTTCCATTAGTAAGAGTTTCACAGCTAAAAGTTCCTATAAGACTCCTTAAGCTTAGATTTTGGCAGACTCAAAGCTTTTCGGTGGTGGTGAAGCGATTCCAATAAAGCTCGTCCTTTCAATGAGCTGCCCGAAAAAAGTAAACACACCTTTATCTTTTCCAATTCTTTAGTTATCTAGTTATTTGTTCTTTTTTCTTTTTATGAGCAATATTTTTTTGTAACAATAGTTATGGTAGAAGGCCTTGAAGGCCATAGGATTTTCATGTGATACGTATTGTGATGTTATACTTTAATCCATTGCTTTTCTTTGTTTTAACTGGTGCTTGTTGGGTCTATTTCATGATTTTATTTAGCCTTATTTTTGGTTTATTGCTTTGTTTTGATTTGGTATCGCTTGCTACATAACTGTTTCTGTACCTAAAAGTTCATATTTTTTTGGTTCGAAACTGCTAGTTAACATTAATAACTAAGCAAGTTTCTGAGTTTGAAAATATGAGTATCAAAAATCAGATTTTTAATGCTTATGAATTGGTAAAATTCAGACTCTAGTTGTTGTCATTCTTTTAGTTCTGATTTTTATTTTCATCTTTGGCTTAACTTCAGTATTCTTTCCACTTCTGATATGATTAATTTGTCAATGATCATATATCCTACGATTTTATATGTTTTTTCTCTTCTTACTGTCTGAGTTCATGTAAGTTCTCGTAGGAGTTTCACTCTTAATATTGCATTCTCATTAAAATTATTCTATGTCAAATTCCCTCTGTGATGAAATCATATGTATGGAAAAAAAGCTAGCTTCGTTAGAAAGGACTGGTTAGCACATCATTTCTTGCTTTGGTTTGCTTTCTAAAGAATATTTTTTTTAAGTTGCTGAGAAATAGGCAGACATCAAAATAATGCTCACAGTACCTTGTCTTTCTTGGGCTCAATAATTTTAATCATTTTTTAACTTAGGTTTGTTTATTATTTGTTTAAAAAATATGTTGTCTCCTTGATAGCTGCTACTTTATAAAATTAAAAATATGTCTTTTCTTTACTATTTTGAGAAGTTCGTTTATGCTATTTTAGTTTTAATCACTGGTTTGAGCAAATATTAATCTTTCTCTCTATCTTTTGATGCATGTGACATGAATCCGAGTCCATTGAGGTCCATCTCCCCTTTGCGTTTCTGATGGTCCATTAAGGTCAGTGACATCGAGTCCTAGCCCCGAAGACTGAGTTCAAAGGAATTGATATGCATTAGTATACGACAGGAATTGAGGAATGTAAGCAAATATATATGTGGGAGACAAAATATACGCAAATATACAATCATATACACAGATATACAACCACATACATGATAATATAAAGGAATATCACAAGTTGTATACAAGGGTACACATTACAGAAATGGGTTCAAATAAATTCATAAGTTGAAGTCCAAATCTGGACATATTCAAGATGGGTCATAAGAGGCCCAAATCTCATCTTCAATTCCTTTATTTCCTTGTAACTAATTTGATTGTTTTCTTATAATTTAATCTAATTCATCTAGATGAATCCTCAAGAGCAAGTTTATGTTAAAATTATTCATTTTATTTTGGTTATTTAATATTTTTTCATTCCTCTATTTAGTAAAACTTTAGCTTATAGAATAACTTGAGGATTTATTTATATCCTTTCATAGTTATTAAATAGCTTAAATCCAAGTTCAAGAATTGGAGTTAACTATTTAGCCCAAAGTCTTAATCCAGATAAAATTGTGAAAGTTAGAGTTATTTCGAAACTTTGATGTTTAGTTTATTTCATTATTGGAATGGATTAAATGGATAAGTGTCAAATAAATTCTATTTATTCAAAAAACAATAAGATTTTAAAACAAAATTCAAGATCTTTCTAAAATAATTTTAAGATTTTTCTTACAACTTAAGAATTTTTTTTCAAGTTTAGCCAAATAAGTTTAATCCGCAAGGAACCACACTTTGTGGATTTTCGAAAGTGCCTAGCACCTTCCGTCTGATTTATTTGAACCCATACCTAGACTTTGGTTTTGAATAAAAAGGTTTTCAAAAAATTACTTTTGTTTTAATGATTTTCTTAATTTCCTAAAATTAAGTGGTGACTCTATTTTGTCTAAAAAATATTTTTCAAATTAATCAAATCGACTTTTTCTGCCACGAAGTTGTAGAATGTTCTTGGCTTTTTGAAAATTGATAGTTACAAAATGACGACTCTGTCGGAGATTCATCTTGGTACTAACCATCAAAATTTTTATGTGTTTGACTAATATTTTTATTAATTGTTACTTTTGCATTCATGAGTTTAAATTTTTGCGATTATTAACTATTGCATTCATGTCATACTTCTGCATTTGATTTGTAGACTGTTGGGGTTTCGCATTTGCCGTGGCCCCTATTAATCAATTTTAAATAAAAGTGTTGGAAATTCAACAGTTTATTGGTATGTTAGGCGTCCAATGACTGTTTGTATTTCCAAACCCAAATTACGCATTTGAAAACCTGATTAAAACCCACTCTAGATACCTAGGCTAGAGAGAAATCAAAACTCTTTTTAGGCATAAGCCTAGGACGATCCAATACCTGAGGGGGTATTAGGCCTATGAGAAAAACCTACTGTGCGTCTATTGACCACGAGTCAATAATAAACGATCATCCCTTATGTGCTTAAATTTAAGTATATAATATCGGCTTGTACGAACCATTGCCCCTTGGGGTTGAGGATTCTATTTAGAATAGTTTCTATTTACTGTAATCTAGCGAAGATCTTCATCAGAAAGGTATTCAAAAATCTCAAAAAGTTCAAGATCGAAGGACCCCAAGGAGGTTTAGTTTAGGTTTGATCCCCTGTGTGGGACTAATATCATTTATTTTTCCTTTTCCTCATTTTGTATCCCCATTTGATTTATTCATAAAAATTGTATAGTCTATTTTTGGGGCAATGGAACGTCTTACAAACAACATATATATCCTTCAAACGCTAGACTTACCTTTGACTCCAAAGGTCCCATGTATGTTAGGTGATAAGTGGGTCACCCATAGCAACGTGACAATATTTTTCAGTCTGTTAATTAGGGACATCTTGGTAATTTCCTTCTTGCCCCACTTAGACCCCACGTCCATAAAAACCTAAGGAGCGTTATTTCCAATACTTTGGCATATTAAACACTCTCTAATTCTCTCTCAAATTCCCTATTCAAGTAAACTCTAGGGTTTTAAGAAAAATGGTCATCTTTTTAATTTTTTTGGTAATTAAGGCATATACCTCTTTCCCTATAATTGTATTTTCTTAATGGCATAAAAATTGGTTTATTATTGATAGTTTTGATGTTGTGTTTTGAACTATGGGTTGAGGGTTTTGGATATAATTGTTTGAATGTTTTCTCATGATTACTATTGAACTATTATACATTAAATTGTTGGTTTGTACACTCATTGGGGTGCATGGGAATGGTGGATGGAATTAGGTTACAATGGAATCCTACCTTCCTTGAACTTAAAAAATAAAACTTGAGGCCAAATGCCTAAGTTGGGGGTGGTAAGTTTTGAAAGAAGTGACCTTGGGCCATGATATTGTTATTAGTAAGTAGGTGCCTAAAAATTTAAGCAAAGAGAGAAAGTGAAAAAGTGAAAAAGAAAGGAATCATCCAAGAAGGAATTAACTTGTATTGAAAAAAAATAGTCGAAAAGAAAATGCTTTCAAGGCATGGGTAAATCAAGGTAGCAAAAGTAGGCATGTGTGAATTTGGGAAACAAATGAAGTGGTCCATGGTTAAAAGTTTGGTTAAATAGTATGATGTAGATGTTCAAGGAGGGTGTAGTCACTTTTTACCCAAATGATATCTTACCCTTTCCCGAACCTATGTTACAATCTCGAAAAAGCCCTTTGACATATCCAACCAAGTGTATTCATTGTAGTGACGATTGAAAATAAGGGCAAGCATATGATATGGTACTTGTTAGCGTTGAGAGAGTCCTTGTGAGTGTGAGTGTTTGCACTTAAATCCATTGTCGCATAATAGATAATTTGGTGTGTGGGATTTCCTTCTCGTGAGGAGGCATATAGACTAATTAAGGCGGGTGAAATTGTCATTTTTCAAAAAATGAGGCAAAAGAGTATAGTTGAGTTGCTATCAATAATTGAGTTGCTATCGATAAGAAGTCACTTCCAGCGAGTTGGTGATTGTTTCATTGATTGTTCTTTAAAGTCTTTTGCGTCCTTGAAAATTGCGCAAGAACCCCATTGTAAGGGATTTTGCCATTAGTAAGTGTTTTCACAGCTAAAAGGTACTATAAGACTCCTTAATCTTGAATTGTTGTAAAGAAAGCTCAAAACCTTCCGACAGTGGTGAAACGATTTCGATCAAAGCTCGCCGTTCTAGTGAACTGCCCCTAAAAAAGTAAACACACTTTTCACTTTTCCAATTCTTTAGTTATTTAGTTTTTTTTTTTATGAGTAGCAATTTTTTCATAATCATAATTATGATGGATTTATATGTCGTAGAAGGCCTTGAAGGCCATAGGATATTCGTATGATACATATTTTGATGTTATACTTGAATACGTTGCCTTTTTTTGTTTGAACCGGTGCTTGTTGGGCTCTATTTCATTATTTTCTTTAGCCTTCCTTTTAGTTTATTATGTTGTTTTGATTTAGTATCGCTTGCGACATAACTATTCCCATCGCTAAAAGTCCATATTTTTTGGTGTGAAATTGCTAGTTAACATCAATAACTCAACAAGTTTTTGATTTTGAAAATATGAGTGTCGAAAATCAGATTTTTAATGCTTATGAATTGGTAAATTCAGACTCTAGTCATTGTCATTCTCTTTAATTCTGATTTTCATTTTCATCTATGACTTAACTTTGGTATTCCTTCCACTTCTGATATGATTAATTTGTCAATGATCATATCTCCTACGAGTTTCTCTGTTCTTCTTTCTTACTTTATAAGTTCATATAAGTTCTCGTAGGAGTTTCACTCTTAATATAGTATTCTCGTCAAAATTGTTCCATCTCAAGTTTCCCCTTTGATGAAATCATCCGTATGAAAAAAGAGTTAGCTTCATTACAAGGGACTGGTTCAGCACATCGTTTCTTGACTTGGTTTGCTTCTAAAGAATATATATTTTTAAGTTGCTGAAAAGTAGGCAGACCTCAAAATAATGTTCACAGTACCTTGTCTTTCTTCCAAGCATAATTATTTTATTCATCTTTTTACTTAGGTTTGTTTGTTATTTGTTCAACAAATACGTTGCCTCCTTGATACCCGTTACTTCATAAAATTTAAAACTTGTTCTTTCTTTTCTATTTTGAGAAGTTCATTTATGCAATTTTAGTTTTTATCATATGCTTGAGCTAATATTCTTTCTCTCTATCTTTTGATACACGTGACATGATCCGAGTCCATTGGACTCCATCTCCCCTTTGCATTTTTGATGGGCCACCGAGGCCCAATGATATCGAGTCCTAACCCCAAAGACTAAGTCCAAAGGAATTGGTATACACTAGTATACGACAAGAATTGAGGAATGTAATCAAATATACAATTGGAAAACAAAATATATGCAGATATACAATCATATATGCAGATATACAACCATATACATGCTGATACATAGGAATATCACAAGTTGTATATAAGGGTATACATTGCAGAAATGGGCTGAAATAAGTCCATAACTTAAAGTCCAAATCTGGGAAGATTTAAGATGGGTCAAGAGAGGCCCAAATCTCAACTTTATTTCCTTTATTAGCTTGCAATTAATTTAATTATTTATTTTTAATTTAATTTAATTAATCTAGATGAATTCTCGGGGAGCAAATTTATGGTAATATTATTCATTTTTTAGTTATTTAATATTTTTAATTCCTCTATTTAGGCAAACCTAAGATTATAAAATAACTTGAGGATTTATTTATATCCTTTCATAGTTATTAAATAACTTACATCCATATTTAAGAAATTGAGTTTACTATTTAGCCCAAAGTCTTAATCCGTGTAAAATTGTTAATGTTAGAATTATTTCAAAACTTTGATGTTTAGTTTATTTCATTATTGGAATGGATTAATTGGATAAGTATCAAATAAATTCTATTTATTCAAAGAATAATAAGATTTTCAAATAAATTCAAGATCTTAGTAAAATTAATTGAAGATTTCTTTTACAATTTAAGAATTTTTTTCTAGTTTAGCCAAATAAGTTTAATCCCCAGGGAACCATACTTTGTGGGTTCTCGAAAGTGTCTAACACTTTCTTTTGAATTTATTTGAACCCTTACCTTGACTCTATTTTTTAACAAAAAGGTTTCAAAAAGTTACCTTTTTAAGTGGTTTCCTTAATTTCCTAAAAATTAAGTGGCGACTCTTTTTTTTCTAAAAAATATTTTTCAAATAAATCAAACTAACTTTTTTCACCACGAAGTTATGGAGCGTTTTTGACTTTTCAAAAATGGATCATAACTATGATATTCCAATAGATGGGTATATGTTGCAACAGATGGGTCATCTATTGAAGGAAATCAAAACAGTAGGGTATACTATTTGGATTTCTTCCACAGATGACTCATCTGTAGCAACAGATCACTCATCTATTGCAACAAATCACTCATTTGTTGTAACAAATGAGTCAAGTTTTGGAAGAATCAAAATAGAATTGCAACTATTTTATTTCTTCCAATAGATGACTTATTTATTGCAACATATGAGTAATTTGTTGCAACAGATCACTCATCTATTGTAGAAAATCACTCATATGTTGAAACTATTATTTTATTGTGTTGTAAGTGTTAAATTTACTATTACCATCTTTAACAGATGACTCATTTGTTGTAATAGTGATTGATCTATTTCAACAGATGAGTGATCCGTTACAATAGATAGGTCATTTGTTGGAATTATTATTTTACTGTGTTATACTTGTTAAATTTTCTATTTCCCTTTTTTTAATGATTCATAAATCATTTTTTTTATGTCCCTCTTATTTGTAGATAAAATGACTCTCAAAAGAAAAAAAAGTGAACCAACTCTAAAGAAAGGAAGAAATAAAGTAGTAGGCTACATTCACCACTAGATGAATTTGCTGTACAAATAATATTTCAATTAGAAGTTGAATTACCTTCTCAATCTGCTCTAAATATAGGAAAAAGAAGGTAAAAAAGGATGAGAATGAAGTAGAAATAAGTAAAGAATCTAAAGATTTAAATAAAAATAAACAATGAGATGAGGAAAATGAGGTTGGTGAGAAAGATGAACAGGAAAGTGATGAAAATGAAAAGGAAGTAGATGTAGAAAAAGAAGGGGATGGAGAAGATAATGAAGTAGAAGAAATGATAAAAATGATGAAAGAGAAAAAGATGAAGGAGAACACGAGGAAGAAAAAATCTTTATAAGAATTTCTGAGTTTAGATAAAAAAGTCAACGTGATTAAAATGCTAATATTGATCCTAATAGCCCTTCCACTGAAGAGATTGCCAAAACCTGTATTGATAATTTTCCTGTGAGAATGCAGTATAATGATGCCACAGATTTAAATGGTGATTGTATGGTAAATTCAGCCATAGGAAAATCTTTTGACACCTTTAGAAAAATACTCCGAGCATAAAAATTATATGTTTATTTAAGTGAATTGTGCTTTGAGCAATATCTTGATTTTTCGGAAAACATTAATGCTCTTTTCCAAATGACCATGCTGTATTATCTTCTCAAACGTAGTTTACTTATGTGAATAAAGATAATATAGATGATGTATGGAAAAACTACTGTTGCATGCCACTTTGTTTTGGATGAAATGAGTTTGCCATAATCACTGGACTAAAATATTATCCTAATATAATACCCCAAATTTTCAAGCTCTATACCCCTCAAAAGATAGGCCACTAAGTTGGTTTTCGAATGCCGCAAGTCTCGCTTTGATCTAATATCGTGGCAAGAAGTTATGCAATTTTCCCTTTAAGTATCCGTCAACTGTTAGTGACTATGACTTACGTGATGACTCATAATCAGACATTATGAGTAGTCATAGTCACAACAGAAAAAACCTTCTATTTCAGCCCAGTAACCATAACTCTACTGTACGACTCGTAATCAGACATTATGAATCGTTAGTAGGGACTCATAGTCACAACAATATTCAACCAATAATCTGTTCCTATGGTTATGAGTCTATCACACAACTCGTAGTCAGACATTGCGAGTTATTGTATGGACCCATATCCTGATCAGTAAAAGATCCAAGAAGTAAGCCTTAAAGTACAACTTCACCTAACGACTAGTAGTTAGTCGTAACGAGTTGTAGAAGGTCGTAGTCATAGTAGAAAGAACCCCAGACCTTAGGGTTACAGGTTACGTCTCAAACCATGACTCGTGACCAGTCGTAACGAGTCGTGAGGTGAGTCATAACAACTGGGAACAAAATTCCTATACATTTTTAATAAGGGATTTTTGGTAACTTACACCCCCCTTTTTAACCCCAAATACATATTATTTGGGTACCCCCAACATTAGTTATTGGTGGATTAAAACTACCCTTATACCTCATAACCTCAGAAATCACTTCTCTTAGCAAAATAAAGCGATTCCCTCCTTCCTCAAGAGAAAACTGGGGTTTCTCAAGAACAAGATCTATTATAAGAATTTCACTAAGGCATCTATTTTCAAGTAAGTGGGATATTCATTAATGGACCACTTTCACCTATTGAGTTACAAGAAATTCCCAAATCTACAAATACAAACCCTTTTCCCCTTTCATAGAGTTTCAAGTTAAATATGAATTTTATCATCTCTTTCTCTTAGTTGTTTGGGTTATGTACCATGAAAATATGTTACCTCATGAGAATTGTATTTCCAACATTTGATAATCTTCATTGTCCATATCAAAATTAGCCATTGATATATTGAGTATTAATTATGATTTTCCATACTATGGTCAGTTTTATGATTTTTATGATCAGTTGCATTAGTCTATGCTGGTGGTTTATGAATACCCGATACCAGGGTTTTAAACATGTATCAATTTACAAATTCATGACTCCTTCAATTATGTAAACAATATTAATTTCAGAATACCATGACTTGAGCATATCATCATTCAGTTTATGTTTTAGTGAAGATTTAGAGTCGTTTAGTTGGGAGTAACACTTAGCATCGAGTGAACGCAGGGATGGATGCTTCCCCATCAGTTAGGCAGAGTCATTAGTAGCAGTCCCTAAGTTCCAAAACTTTGTTGCCAATGTTGGTTATGAGGGGTGACCCATCAGTTTAGGCTTGACACCCTCTTAGGGGTTACCCTTCAGTTCAGGATTGACACCCTAGTCCTTGGAGACATCAGATTAGTGGATCTATGACAACTAGTGTTGGTACCCTTGGCAAGGTATCGACACTTTTCCAACTGAGGTTATAGGTTAGACCTCAACTAGCTTAGATTGGGGTATGTCGGTTGTGGTTATCTCCCACAGTCCTCAGTTTATTTATTCAGATTATGTTTAGTTCAGGTTTGCATGACCAAGTATTTAGTATCTCAGTCATCCAGTTATTTAGATTATGTCAGTACATGTTTATACTTGGTCTTGCATTTGATTTTTCATGTTCATGAATTCATGCTCAGTATATATGTATATCATCTATCTTCCATCTCATATACCAGTACATTCAAAGTATTAATTGCATACTCTCTTTTACACTATGCTGTCTTATGATAGGGGTTCGGATGCTCAGTTCCTAGATCACATGTAGTCCATTCCTGTGCCACTCAGCTTCAGAATTGGTGAGACTTCATCAGTATAGGACTAGTTATATTATTATTTATTCATCCCATTATTTTATTTCATGCTATAGTAGTTAGTTCGAGTTTGTTGGGGACCTATCCAAACAACTCATCATGTTTAGAGTCTTTCAGACAATCAGTTAGTTAGACATGTTTTGAAGTTGATATATTTCAGACATCATTGATGTTGTTTTGACTTTTAGATATTTTTATATGATTTTTGCATAGTATTTTATTTTTTTCTTTCAGTATTTACACCTTATGCCAGATATGGGTTAGCTTGGGGTCACTCGTAGCTTTAAGAATTGTATTACTACTAAGGGGTAGTCTCGACTCATGAAAAACTTGCTATCAAAGCTAGGTTTAAAGTGTCCTAGGGTGTATGAAAGTTGCACTAATTTAGAGTCTTGCTCATGGGTGTAAAGTGCATCACACTTATTCGGCAAGAGGCTACAAAATATTTTAAAAAAGTCTCCCTTCTTTTAGTATTCATGTCGTGCGATGGAGCATAAGCTCTGTTAAGCTTTTTCTTCTAACTCGATCTCTACCATTTACAGAATTGCCTCCAAGTAGGGCTAATGAAAAAAGAAATTGGGACCAGCCCGCACCACCACTTGTTTCCAAGGACTCTCTTAATGAGTAGGTCTCTCACACTGAATTCAAGGCCGCTTTCACTACCTTAGACCAATCTGTGGCTTCCCAGAATAATCAGAAGGCCGTTGCCCCAGCTAAACCTATGGTGAGTACGACAACATATTTACTCGAATGAATACCTCAGCATTCTTTAGATCCAAGTCTGAAGAGGATCCATGAGAGTTTTTGGATTGCATGTAAAAGGTGACTGATATCATGGGTTTTATCCCAAGTGATAGTACTGATTTATCTACTTACGAATTGAATGGGGTGGCTCACACTTGGGTTAAGTAGTAGAAGGAAAATAGAGGAGTCAATGTAGGGCCTATGGAGTGGTATGAGTTTGCTATTACTTTCTTAGATAGGTTCTTCCCACTCGAATTGAGGGGGGCCAAAGTGCAAGAGATCATTAATTTAAAGCAGGGTAACATGAGTGTCAAGGAGTATTCACTCAAGTTCACCCAGTTAGCAAGATATGCTTCAACTATGGTGGATGATTCTAGGGCTAGGATGAGTAAGTTCATATCTAGTGTTGTCACAACCCGAGGCTGCCTGATGATAGGCGAATTTACACGCCTATAACACTATATTTTGCCCATATTTTAGCCTAGTTTTGAGAACAAATTATATATTTCATGCACTTTTAGTCCTTTTTCCTGTAAAGTGAGCTAACGAACATGATTAGCAAAGTTTCAGGTATAAATGATGCAGAATTCAGCATTTTATGGATAACTTGACGCCAAAGAAAGCTTCACGAAAGGAGAAAAGCCAATCTTGGACGCCAAGGACTAAAGATGGCGCATGGAAAATCTGTCCCGGGCTAAAACAACATTTCTGAAGACTTTGGGGACTAGCAGTAATTTATTAGGATTAGGATAATGATACATTAACCAAGTACAATTGGGTTAAGTATTTCCTTAGATTATTAGGATTAGGATAATGATACATTAACCTAGTACAATTGGGTTAAGTATTTCATTAGCTTAGTAGAATTTGGTTAAGTATTTCATTAGCTTAGTAGGAATAGGATATGGGTATTATAAATACCCTATCTTGCTAGAGATTTAAAAAAATTCCGAATTAATTCTATTACTCTACAACTCTCCTTCTAATTCTTCCATTAATTCTATTTTTCTTCTTCTACTCATCTATTCAATTCTTAAATTCCGCAACAAGAGAAACTTTACCTTGCTAAGGAATTCACGCCTAAACGCCTACCACACCATTATAAACGTGAAATCTTAATTGTGGTATAACAACAATGTCAATTGTGATTTCCTTCGCATTCATGGGTAACTAAACTTCTCTGTTGGGGTTATGGAAGCGGTATGAGATACTATCTATTGCTGTGAGTTTGTGAGTTCGTGACACGTATGCTGTTTATATCATTATTCTCTTCATCTTAATCTAAATTCTTTGTGGTTGCAAACGCAAGAATACGCCAGCATAACATTTAACTTGTTCGAAAGAAAGGTTATCTGTCTGGAAAAGAGATAATGTCAAGGTAGTAGGGTCCCATCCCCTATTAAAAAGTTACTGCCGTAACTGGATTAACCTCTTGGAAAATTCGTACCGTTAGACACGCTTTAAGCTCGAAAGAGTTAAAGTGAAATAATCCTCGAATAGGTCGAAAGACTCCTGGATTTACCATCGAAGACAATTCTCTATAAGCACATGCATGTCTGAATTCCGCACACTCATAGCCAATAGAGACGTATAACTCAGAAGGTGGACATAACCCCAACTCCTCAATTCTCATTGTTTACATATTACAAAACATTCGTTCTTTTACTTTGCTATTTTCTGCTTTACTCTCTTATTTTGGTTACATTACTATCACAATACAATTCCCCCTTTTTTACGAGACTTGCACTAAAAGTCTAGTAATCTTTGTTTACTTGTTGACCAAGCTATTCCCTGTGGGATCGATACCCAACCCAGTTGGGTTCTATATTTGACAAACGACCGCTTTACACTCCTACGAGAGCTGTAGATTGAGCGTTATCAAAAATTGGCGCCGTTTCCGGAGAATACAAGTGTCAATTAAGTTCGTAATAATTACTAGACCCTTTGGTCAAAGATTCTCGTACTTTTACTTTTAGTTTTTGTTTTTGTTTACTGCAGGTTTTTATTCAGCGCATGCCCCATACCCGAAGTTCTGGTCAACCATTATTACCTATCAATCCTGAACCACAACGTATTCGCAGAATGGAGGCACAACACGCAATTGAAAGGATGGCTGCTCAATAGGAACAGGCGAGACTAGCTGCGCTAGCCGCCGCTCAAGTGCATCAACAGAATATTGATAACCCTGGGCGAGCAACAAATCCTGACGATGAAGATCTAGGTGATGACGATCTACTAAACCCTAGGCATGCCGCTGAGATCGCAACACCTGCCAACAGAAGAGATCGTCAAGCTAGGTTTAGGCCTGAACGCCAAGCTATGCAGCCAGCTTTCGACGATGATGATGATGATCTTGATGGAGCCGGAGCCACAGGAGCCATTATTCCTCCACCATTGGCACCCAGAGCCAAGTTCAACATCATGAGCACTATGATTCAGTTATTGAAACTCAAGGGATTATTTGGTGGACTAGCAGGCGATGATCCGAATATGCATCTCATCAACTTTATTTCTACATGCAAGTCGTTTGACAATCCTGGAGTTGGTCAGAATGCAATTCGGTTACGCTTATTTCCATTGTCTCTGTCTGGGGAGGCAACTCTATGGTTGAATGGGCTGACTCCTGATTCTATTACAAATTGGAGGCAATTGAGAGATGCTTTCCTAGAAAGATTCTTTCCACCATCCAAAAGAGCACAAATGAGAGATGAAATCAGCAACTTTCGACATCTTCCAACTGAAGCCCTTCATGAAACATGGGAGAGGTTCAAGACGAAGCTAATGAGGTGCCCAAACCATCACATGACTAATGTTCACCTAATGGAGATACTTTACAGATCCTTGAATTCAATAACTAAACCAGTTGTGGATAATGCGGCTGAAGGATCATTTATGGATCTCACCTTTGGCCAGGCAAGCAATATGCTAGATCGTATGACGAAGCAAAGTAGAGCTTGGCATACCAGGGATTCTGAGGTAGCAAGCCCCACTTTATCTATAGGCATGACTGCAGACCAAAAGAGAAGAGAAGAAGAACGTGATCAAGATATGGCGCACATGAAGACACAAGTGGATCTTCTTACAAAGCATCTATTATCAGGGAAGACCAAAAAAGTCAAAGCCATTGCATTAAAAGGAAGAGACGAATCTGAATCGGAAGAAGAAGCCAACTACTTAAATAATCAGGGGGGTTTCCGAGGTAATACCCAAGGAAACCAAGGTCGGAACTATTATGATAAATATGGAAACAAGGACCAAGGTAGTTGGAAGAACAAGAATGACAAAAGTGGTTTGTATGTTCCCCCTGGAAGACGTGACGCCACCACATCTAGTTCTGGAAGTATGGAAGACATGATGGCTAAACTACTGAAAGGAGTGGAAGCAACTAGCGCGGGAGTAATGGAGGTAATAAATGATTTGTCCTCTATGAAGCAATTAGTTGATTCACATTCCACTTCAATCAAGCAAATAGAGCAGCAATTGAGCCAACTTTCAGCAGCACTCAATCAAAGAAAGGCTGGTACTTTACCTAGCGACACTGTGCAAAATCCAAGGAATGAGGGATCATGCATGGCTATTACTACTCGAAGTGGTAAGGTGCTGGAAACTTCATCTAAGGGCAAACAAGTGGTCGACGATGTAGCAGACATTGATGACAAGGCAAAAGGAGAAGCTGCCGTAGAATCCACCCACGACGTCCATGACAGTACACCGAGTATGTTGCAGCCTGAAAAGGCTGAAAAACGAAGGCAAGAGGAGAAGAAATCCGTGGAGAGAACAATTCCATACCCACCACCACCTTTTCCTCAAAGATTGAAGAAGGTGGCGGACGATACAAAGTTCAGCAAATTCATGACTATGTTAAAGCAGCTGACCATTAATGTTCCATTGGTGGAGGCACTTGAACAAATGCCTGGGTATGCGAAATTTATGAAAGATCTTTTGACGAAAAAGCGGGCAGCAAGCTATGAGTTGAAAGATAATGTTCATCACTGCAGCGCCATCGCTACTCGATCACTAGTTCAGAAGAAGGCTGACCCCGGAGCTTTCACTATTCCTTGCACTGTTGGATCTTTGAATTTTGCCAAGGCATTATGTGATTTAGGAGCCAGCATCAATTTGATGCCATTATCTATCTATAAAAAGTTGGGGTTAGATGATCCTACTCCAACCAATATGAGGCTCGTAATGGCGGATAGGTCGGTAAAACGACCTGTTGGGATTCTATGTGATGTATTGGTAAAGGTTTCTTCATTCATCTTTCCGACAGACTTTGTTATTTTGGATTGTGAAGCAGACTCAAAAGTTCCCATAATCTTGGGGTGCCCTTTCCTTGCTACAGGAAGCGTGCTTATTGATTTGAGAGCTAATGAGCTTTCATTCCGAATAAATGATGAAGTAGTTCGCTTTGATGTGTGCAAATCAATGAAGCAACCCAAAGAGCTGAACGTATTCTCGGTGGCTGATGTTTACTTTGATGATGAGAAAGAACTACTTGAAGAAGAGAAAATTATTGATGACCCAGTGGCGGTTGTGCTCATGAATGAAGAGAATAAGGATGCTGAAAATTGCGAAGAAGCTATTTGTGCTCTATTAGGATTAGGGACATATCGCCATACTCCCAAGAAGCTGGACCTCGATCTCAAAAATCGACCCACACCACCAGCCAAGCCATCTATCGAAGAGCCACCCACGTTAGAATTGAAGGAGCTGCCTAGTCATTTAAAGTATGCATTCTTAGGAATCGGAAACACACTTCCAGTTATTGTGGCAACAGATTTGGGAGAGCAACAAGTTGCAGCTCTCATTGCTATTCTACAGAAGTATATAAGAGCCATTGGTTGGACCATTGCTGATATTATTGGTATTCCACCTGGGATTTGTACACACAAGATTCAGCTTGAAGAAAATTGCACACCCACCATTGAGCATCAAAGGCGTCTCAACACACCTATGCAAGAAGTGGTGAAGAAAGAAATTATCAAGTGGTTAGACGCAGGAGTTGTGTATCCAATCTCCGACAGTACATGGGTAAGCCCGGTACAATGTGTTCCCAAGAAAGGAGGCATGATGGTGGTCGCAAATGAAAAGAATGAGCTTATTCCACTCAGACCCGTCACTATATGGAGAGTATGCATGGACTACAGAAAGCTGAATTCTTGGACACTCAAAGATCACTTTCCAATGCCATTTATGGACCAAATGCTAGATCGATTAGCGGGGAAAGGATGGTTTTGTTTTCTAGATGGTTATTCAGGCTATAATCAGATTTGTATTTCCCCCGAAGACCAAGAGAAGACAACGTTCACATGTCCATATGGCACGTTTGCCTTCAAACGTATGCCATTCAAGCTATGTAACGCACCAGCCACCTTTCAACGTTGTATGATGTCCATTTTTTCTGATATGGTTGAAGATACTTTGGAGGTATTCATGGATGATTTTTCAGTCGTTGGTGAGTCTTTTGAAGCGTGCTTGGTAAACCTAAGTATGGCGTTGAAAAGATGTGTAGAATTCAACCTAGTGCTTAATTGGGAAAAATGCCACTTCATGGTTAAAGAAGGTATTGTTCTGGGGCATAAAATCTACGAAAGAGGGATTGAGGTTGATCGAGCGAAAATTGATGTTATTGAGAAGCTACCACCACCAATTTCCGTAAAGGGAATTCGTAGTTTCCTCGGTCACGCAGGTTTCTATCGGCGATTTATCAAAGACTTCTCCAAAATTGCTAGTCCATTGTGCAAACTCTTGGAGAAAGATGCAAAATTTGACTTCAATGAAGATTGTTTGAAGGCATTCGAACGCCTCAAAGGAAAACTAATTGAAGCCCCTATCATGGTTGCACCAGATTGGTCTCTACCGTTCGAAGTCATGTGTGATGCTAGTGGGGTAGTCGTGGGCACTGTACTTGGCCAGAGGAAGGAGAAATTATTCCATCCTATCTACTATGCTAGCAAGGTCCTGAACAAAGCCCAAAAGAACTACACTGTCATAGAACAAGAGCTTCTAGCGGTTGTGTACGCGTTTGAGAAGTTCCGTGCTTATTTGTTGGGGACCAAAGTGATCGTTCATACAGACCATGCACCCCTAAGATATCTAATGACAAAGAAGGATGCGAAACCAAGACTAATTCGATGGGTGTTACTGCTGCAAGAATTCGATTTCGAAGTTAAAGATAGAAGAGGTTGCGAGAACCAAGTGGCTGATCATCTATCTAGACTAAAAAACGAGCATATGGAGCAGCCTGAAATCGAGATTGATGATGCATTCCCTGATGAGGAGATCTTAGAAACGATAATGGAAAAGTTACCATGGTATGCCGACTTTGCAAATTTTGCGGTAAGTAATGTGATACCTGCAAACTTATCTTACCATCAAAAGAGGAAGTTTATGCATGATGTAAAACACTACTTTTGGGATGAGCCATATTTGTTTCGACGATGCGCGGATGGTGTTATCCGACGATGTATATCCCATGCAGAGGTGCCTAATATATTGGAAGCATGCCACACTTCCCAAGTTGGGGGACATCACGCAGGTAATCGGACAGCAAGAAAGGTATTGCAAAGCGGATATTATTGGCCTTCGATATTTAGAGATGCTTACGACTTTGTTAGAAGATGCGACCAATGTCAGCGACAAGGTGCTATTTCGAAACACCATGAGATGCCCATGTCGAAAATCCTTGAAGTAGAGCTCTTTGACATATGGGGTATTGATTTCATGGGTCCATTCGTAAATTCGTTTGGAATGAAGTACATCCTAGTTGCTGTAGATTATGTCTCAAAATGGGTTGAAGCAGTAGCGTTGGCCGACAATGAGGGAAAGCGCGTTGTTGCATTCTTGAAGAGAAATATCTTCTCTCGCTTTGGAGTACCACGTACTATCATAAGCGATGGAGGATCCCACTTTTGCAACAAGCTATTCAAATCCGTGTTGGCAAAATATGGTGTCAAGCAACATAAGGTAGCCACACCTTATCACCTACAAACTAGCGACCAAGTAGAGGTTTCCAACCGAGAGATCAAGCAAATCCTTGCTAAAACGGTGAATGCTAATAGGAAAGATTGGTCTAGGAAGCTAGATGATGCACTATGGGCGTACAAGACTGCATTCAAAACACCCATTGGCATGTCCCCGTACCAACTAGTTTATGGGAAGGCTTGTCACTTACCCATTGAGCTTGAGCATAAGGCATTGTGGGCGTTGAAGCGATTGAATTTGAATTGGGATGATGCAATAAATCTGAGATTGGAGCAACTGAACGAGATGGATGGATTTCGTCTCCATGCTTATGAAAGATCAGACCTATACAAGGAGCGGATGAAAAAGTATCATGATCAGCGGATTGTTCGACGAAACTTTCAAAAGGATGATATGGTCCTTCTTTTCAATTCCAGACTGAAGTTATTCCCAGGTAAGTTAAAATCCAAGTGGTCTGGTCCATACAAAGTTAACCAAATCTACTCGTCTGGAGTAGTAGAGTTGGAAGACAATAATGGTGTTGTCTTCAAAGTGAATGGCAACGAATAAAACCCTATATCAGTCCTCTTGATTCGATAAATTATATGGCCCTCACTTATCTCGACGAAGTCTAAGTACTCGAGGTAACTATGTCATGCCGCGACAATAAATCAAGCGCTAGATGGGAGGCAACCCATCGTTCATCATTTATCGTTTATCATTTTTCATTCTTTCATTCTAATACGTGTTTTGTTTTTGATAAATAAAAATCAAAAAATACGAGTCGTGCCACGACCAAAACTAAGGCGCTTGGTGGGAGGCAACCCATCGTACTAATCATTTTTATTGGTTTTGAGCAAATGTAGGTGCAAGAGGTATTCAACGAGGAGATCGGTTTCAAATTTTGATTTGGACGTATTGCATGGTAAAGGTGGTAAGTTAGGCATGAAGATGCAAAAGGCTATGGATTGAGCATTGCTCATGAAAATATAGGCATCGAGCAAGGCTAGGCCTAGGTAAAACTAGGCCACGAACAAGGCAAGGCCTATACTATGGCCCAAGGTCTCGGAATCTAGTGTGCCATAGCATAGGCGCCGCCCATGCTCAAGTATGCCATAGCATAGGCGCCGCCTATGCTAAAGCATTTTGTCTCTGAATCTCAAATGCAAAGTAAAAGGCGCCGCCTATGCTCACCAAATGCTATGGCATAGGCGCCTCCTATGCTAGACAATGCTTTGCAAAAGGCGCCGCCTATGCCAAGCATAGGCAAAGCTAAAGGCGCCGCCTATGGTCAATTTATGTCTCCAAATCCGATTTTAAATGGGTCAAAACCCGACCCAATCTTTTTCTATAAATAGGAGACTTAGTATTGAGGCACAAACACATTGAAAACCTAACATAGGCGCCGCACATAGCATCCAAATCTTCTCAAAACTTTTCTTTTTGCTCTTCCACTTCACAAGAACATCTCCAAAGGCTTCAATCACGTAATTACTCTTGTGTTCTTCATCTATTTTTTGTAAGTACTACGTTACTATGTCTATTATGAATTGCTAAATCTTGAAGAAGTATTGAAGATGTGAATATGTTTGAATTACAACCAAGTGAGTGAACATATACGTTAGGACGATCTTAACTTGTTTCCGACTTCAATTCGATTTTGATGCATACTACTTGCGGAATTTCTATAGTCATGAACATTGCATACTCTTGTCACTTGAATACTTACATATTGGGATGTCTCGTTCATCGGAATAAGACTTATAGTTGCCTACCGACATAGGAGATTGTGATTATTGATAAAAACTATACCATGATGTAATCCCTATGTAGAAGTCTTGATATACCTAACATGAAAGTATTGCAAAGATTGCAAAAAGTGTTACATCTCTGAATTTCCTGTTGGAATATAGCCCCTAAAACGTATGTCGATGAAGCCTAAGTAATCGACCACTTTTACTTCACTAATTTGTGCCAACAAACTAAGTGTGGGGTGGTACCCCTACTGCTTGTGTATAGATTGTATCCATTGAGTTGATGCTAACATGAACATTGTTCTAAGTCTCAGGTACAATGGTACCCAAAGCAATACAAGGCAAAGATAAGGCTACCACTTCCCAAAAGAGCAAGAAAAGAAGTCGCAAGGAGCAAGGAGAATCATCCTCAATGCAATTACCACGCCGAACGTTTGGAATAAAATGGGTTCTTGAGGAGGAAGCGAAGGAATGGTATAGGAACTACAAAGAAAGAAAATATGTTCATGTGGACCTGATCAACAAGGAAAGCCTAGCGAAGAAGGAGCCGCGCATGTTGGCAAAGATCATGACATTACCTTTGGATTTCATCTTTCGAGACATGGGAGAATGCAATCTTGATTTGACAAGGGAATTTTATGCCAACTGGTCGCCGAAAACCACAGGCAACGAAGTCAAGATTCAGTTCCAAGTTTTACAACTCAATGCGGATTTCTTCAACTCCTTTCTTGGCTTGCCTTCAGTCGATCCAACACCATTCAAAGAGCTGTACAGTAGACCTCCATATAGAGCAATTCGACACACACTTTGTGGAAGTAGATCCATGGCAAGGTGGAGCAGACATAAAGACACCGGGCGACACAACACCTTCCCTTATGCTCCTTTGAATAGGGAAACAAGGATATGGTTGCGTATTGTCAACTCTTGCCTCATACCAGGGACTCAGTACACCAAGATAACAAGAGATAGAGTGTGCTTGGTATACGCATTGATGACGAATGTCCCTATCAACGTCGGGGCAATTATTCGTTCCACAAAGCGGAAAGTTAGGCTACACAAGAGGTCCCACTTCAGTTTTGGCAACCTGTTGACTGCAATACTAAGGAAAGAAGACATCGAAGAGGAACCGGCTGATCACAAACTCCCACACAACATAAAGAAGGTTGACCTCACGAAGGTTAAAGATGCTGAAACCACTCATGGAGTCAACCTTACCACTTCAGAAAGGCATACTCGCGACGAAAGCTTCTCCCGCAATTTATATGGCATGATGAAGTTTACCATGATGAGCGGGGATCGTGTTCCAACTGCTGCAGAGCTCCAACAGTTGGATTATGACTACCCAATGAATGAGCATGCGAGGGCGATGTGTGGAGAAAGTGTATATTTTGAGGAACCTCTTGATGATGACATGCCGACCGATGATGATCGACGAATGCCAGACTCCGACGTGGAAGAGAACTCTGATGACGACGACTCTGATGACGATTCCGATGCAGGGGGTATGACCCCAGACATAGAGGATGAGTCCGACTAATCAGGTTCTTCTTATTTATTTTTCACTGAGGGCAGTGTGTCCCGTCTAAGTGTGGGGTGCTGGTATTTGCATGCTATACTTCTCTATCCACATTTGCATTTATTTATGTTTGTTTGTTTTGTTAGTAGTTAATTGTTTTTTTTCAGTAGTTAATTTTTTTTTTAACTTAGCATCGCATGAAATTATTCTAATAGGCAGCATGAGATTATGACAAGAGTTTGTGCTAAAATCATGACTATTGAGACGTTTAGGCTCTAATTGTGATTCACTATGTAATATTGTTTGGTTTAATTCCTTCATCTGTTGGGTCAAGAGTCTATACTACTCCCAATAAAGTCGACCATGTGCCTTGTGTGTGTGAGATAATAGTATATTCTGTGCTTGTGGCTGATGCTAGAACTTGCCTGGTATGTATGTAAAGCGAAAATAAAGAGTGCAAGTCTAGGAGATGATTTAGGCATTTCTTTGGCAACCTATGATTATTTACCTTCTTTTTACCTACCCATGGACATTATCCTAGTCAACCCCTTTTGAGCCTTTAGCCTATTTTCTTTGACAACCTCATATGAAAGCCTAATCCATTTTTTCAAGACCATAATTTGATCCAAATTCCTAAGTGCTTTAAAGTGTAAAGTCATGTGACAAAATAAGAGGAGATTGGGTGAATATGATGCTTTAGAATGTATGGGTGCTTGAATTCATTATGAAAAAGAAGTGCTATCATAAGAGGTATGTTATGAAAAGAAAAAGGAAAGGAAAACTAAAAAGTTGGTTATGTTTAAAATCGAAAAAACAAAAGAGGAGAAAAAGGGTGGTAGATTAAAAGAAAGTAGAGAGGTTGTTTGAAAGAAAAGTGTTAATGATATAATGTGATGTATTAAAGCGCTTAGGAACATAGTCACTATTTCTGGCCAAAATAGTCCTACCCGTCCCTTAGCCTACATTACAACCAGCAAAAGACCTATTTGATCCTAAGCTTAGCATTCTGACATTGAGTGGAGCATTACACTAAGGGCAAGCCTATGGTCATCAGTTACAACATATGAATTCTTTGTGAGAGTGAGAGCAAAGATATTTTTATACCCATGTTTGAAAAATATGCGATACTTGTGAGTGATTATGGGTAATACATTGTGAGACACACATGGTTGATGAGTTTTGGGTGGTCGTGTATGATTCTTTGTGCCTTGACTTTTGAATATGAGTTGACCACCATCACGAGTCTATGTTGGAGGCTGAATTGTTTCTACTAATGATCAGAAAACTACTCTTTGTTGATAATTGTTGTGCTTGTCTTGACGAATATTTTGTGTTGTTGCTATGAAACCCTAAGTTGATGTTTAGAGGGACATGATATTTTGTTCGAGGACGAACAAAGCTTCAAGTGTGGGGTGTTGATGATAGGCGAATTTACACGCCTATATCACTATATTTTGCCCACATTTTAGCCTAGTTTTGAGAACAAATTATATATTTCATGCACTTTTAGTCCTTTTTCCTGTAAAGTGAGCTAACGAACATGATTAGCAAAGTTTCAGGTATAAATGATGCAGAATTCAGCATTTTATGGATAACTTAACGCCAAAGAAAGATTCACGAAAGGAGAAAAGCCAATCTTGGACGCCAAAGACTAAAGATGGCGCATGGAAAATCTGTCCCGGGCTAAAACAACATTTCTGAAGACTTTGGGGACTAGCAGTAATTTATTAGGATTAGGATAATGATACATTTACCTAGTACAATTGGGTTAAGTATTTCATTAGCTTATTAGGATTAGGATAATGATACATTAACCTAGTACAATTGGGTTAAGTATTTCATTAGCTTAGTAGAATTTGGTTAAGTATTTCATTAGCTTAGTAAGAATAGGATATGGGTATTATAAATACCCTATCTTGCTAGAGATTTAAAAAAATTCCGAATTAATTCTATTACTCTACAACTCTTCTTCTAATTCTTCCATTAATTCTATTTTTCTTCTTCTACTCATCTATTCAATTCTTAAATTCCGCAACAAGAGAAACGTTACCTTGCTAAAGAATTCACGCCTAAACGCCTACCACACCATTATAAACGTGAAATCTTAATTGTGGTATAACAACAATGTCAATTGTGATTTCCTTCGCATTCATGGGTGGCTAAACTTCTCTGTTGGGGTTATAGAAGCGGTATGAGATACTATCTATTGCTGTGAGTTTGTGAGTTCGTGACACGTATGCTGCTTATATCATTATTCTCTTCATCTTAATCCAAATTCTTTGTGGTTGCAAATGCAAGAATACGCCAGTATAACATTTAACTTGTTCGAAAGAAAGGTTATCTGTCTGGAAAAGAGATAATGTCAAGGTAGTAGGGTCCCATCCCCTATTAAAAAGTTAGTGCCGTAACTGGATTAACCTCTTGGAAAATTCGTACCGTTAGACACGCTTTAAGCTCGAAAGAGTTAAAGTGAAATAATCCTCGAATAGGTCGAAAGACGCCTGGATTTACCATCGAAGACAATTCTCTATAAGCACATGCATGTCTGAATTCCGCACACTCATAGCCAATAGAGACGTATAACTCAGAAGTTGGACATAACCCCAACTCCTCAATTCTCATTGTTTACATATTACAAAACATTCGTTTTTTTACTTTGCTATTTTCTGCTTTACTCTCTTATTTTGGTTACATTACTATCACAATACAATTCCCCTTTTTTTACGAGACTTGCACTAAAAGTCTAGTAATCTTTGCTTACTTGTTGACCAAGCTATTCCCTGTGGAATCGATACCCAACCCAGTTGGGTTCTATATTTGACAAACGACCGCTTTACACTCCTACGAGAGCTGTAGATTGAGCGTTATCACTACCCCCTAGTCGCGACAATGGTACTTACGACCATAAGTGATCACAAGATAACCCATAAGCTAGTACTTGCTTTGAGCACTGGACAAAATAGTAATACATCACATATGCGGAAGGGAAACTGATAAGATACTATATAATTAGATACTGAAATACAACTAAAAACATGTTTAAAATATTTGATAACAGCTGAAAACACTTAAATGACTGACTGACTATATAACTGATTAACTGAAATCCTATAAACATCATGAGGAGTTGATGGGTCAAACCCCCAACTAACTTCAACAGACTGAACATAAAAAAATGCTGAAATAACTGAAATAAATATATCATATCCTCGATGGATGAGGACTCACCACTACTGTTGCTGAGTAATGCTGAGCTGTCTAAGAATAGTCAGGAAACTGAGCGTCCGAACCTATGTTATAAGATAACATAGCGCAAAAGAAAAGTATGCAGTTAGTAATTTGAATGTACTGGTATATGAGATGAGGACTGGCTAAAATGCATGAGGTAACTGAGCATGAATACATGAACATGTAATAATCTGAGAATGCAAGACCAAGCTTAAATATGTTTCTGAAATAAATCTAAAATCTGAAAGACTGAAATCTGTATAATTGAATGACTGAAAACCTGTACACTTAGTCAAGCAAACCTGATGAGATATTAAAATACTGACTGAAACTGTAGTAGGTATCATATAACCGACATGGCCCAACTGAGCTAATCGGGGTCCAGCCTGTAACCCCTGTTGGAAAGGTGTCAGTACCGTGCCATGGGAAATAACACTAGATGTATGGATCCACTAATCTGATGTCCCAAAGGACTAAGAAGTTAGTCCTAACCTGGCGGGTGACCCCTATGGGAGTGTCAGTCCTAAACTGGCGGGTGACATCTCATAATCCTATGTTGGCTACGTAGTTCTGAACTTAGGGACTGCTACTAAGGACCCAGTCCTAACTGGAGGGTGAGCCCCCATCCCTAGGTTCGCTCGATACTAAATCCTACTCCCCACTAAACTGACATTGGTACTGAACTGAACTAAGTTTAACTGAATATTATTTCAAATAGTACTCATCATGATCATAAATATCTGAGTATACTGATAGGATTCATGGCTTAAATGACTTAGTAATTAAAATTCTGAAATTATATGAACACATAGGTATTGGGTGTTCATAACCCACCAACACTGAATGATCATAAAATGCAATATTAAAGCTTGAAACTATAGGATTGAATCATGGTTCAAAGAACCAAAAGTAGACATTTCATCAAACATGTGAGAATCATGAACTTGAACATGGGAATATCTTAAAACATGGGAAAATAGTATGGTTACATGACTAAAATCATAACTTGATAATATAACATGAAATTCACTTAAATGTAATATGAGAGATTGAAGCTTAAAGCATGAGATAACCTAATTTGTCATGGAATCATTCTTGGGCATGAATTAAGTCAAACTACTAAGAAAAAACATAAATAAAAACTCATCTTAAGCATATAAACTCCATAAATAGAGAAAAATCCAACTTTAATTGAAAATAAGGTTTTTGGGCTCCATGGGTGAAAGGGACCCATGGATAAACATCCCACATACCTTAATAACTTAATTCTTGAAGATTTTCTTGGATGGGAAGCTTGAACTCTTGATTTCTTGAGAATGAATCTTGGATTTGTTCTTGGGGAAAGGAAGGGTTTTTCTTGAGAGAATATGTGAATGAAAGGGAAAATAATGCTCTTTGGAAGCCCCAAATTTGTGCTATGGACGAATTAGGTGAAGGGAAATGACTCAGATACCCTTAAAATGCTAAGAAACAAAAGCTGGACAGAATTGGGAGGAGCCGACGTGGGCTCTGGAGCAGTGGACTAGGCTGGGCGATGCTGGCCTTAGAGCGGTGGACTGGACCAGGCATCGCCCACCTTACCCTGGTGAATTGGAGAGGGCGGCGCCCGCTTATCCCGGTGGTGCTACTGTTTTTGTTTTCCAAACACTCGCCTATGCTCGTCTGAAAATTTCAAACTCACCCGAGAGATACTTTGAACTACCCCAATCATGAATCAACTCAAAAATCAACGTTCTAAAGTCGGGAAGGTTAAAATAAAATCATCAAAGTTTAGGGGTCTTGAAAATAACTATGTCTTCAACACTTAGTGAAAATTCCAAGTCTTGGACCCCTTAAACATGCAACTGTGAGCTGAATTAAGCTTAGGATCTTATGGGGTGTTACATTATCTCCCCCTTAGGAACATTCATCCTCGAATGAGACTGGTTTAGCTGAGAATACTGAGAAAACTAAGATCATATACTGAACATGAATGACTTGGGTTAAGAGTACATAACTGAGCCTGAAGCATGATACATGAACTGAACTAATTTCGTGTATGCATGCAATGGCATGAGAATGGTTATTTAACTGGAACTAAAAACAGAATTGAACCAACGTAAGGAAAATCATTATCTCAAGAAGAATCTAAGTTTACGTGAAAATGATGAGGGTATTTGGTTTACATATCTGCTTCTACTTCCCAAGTAGCTCCCCTAACAGACTAATTCCGTCATAAAACTTTAACCAAGGGAACATTTTTGTTCTTTTGTATATGAATCTAAGGATCAAGAATCTTAACTAAGACTTCCTCAAAATAAAAGCTATCCCGAACGTCCATGCTTTCTAGAGGAACAATAATAGCTGAGTCTCCAATATATTTATTTAACAAAGATATATGGAACACTTGATGCACTAATGCCAAATCTGCAGGTAACTGATGTTACGGATTTTAATGAAATATTTTATACCTTTTACAAGGGATAATTAGGCATTTTCAAGCAACTAGTGTTGTATTCGACATTGGATTTTCGTGTTTCCAGGACAGACACTTAGCTGGAGAAAAAGGGATTTTGATGGTCAAACTGATGGACCGTCAACCATGTGATGGACCATCAGGATGTTCATCAACGATAAACAAAATGAGCATCATGGCAGACCCTTGCGATGGCCCAAGTGACGGACCGTCAGGACACTGATGGGTCGTCTAATTAGCCATCAACTCAAAGCTGAATGAATCAACCTTGATGATGAAGTGATGGTCTAACCGACAGACTGTCATCCCAGCGACGGGCCATCAACCTGGCCGTCAGAGGTGAAACAGAATGCAACATCACTGGAAGCCTTGCGACGAGCCCAACAATAGACCGTCAAGGACTTGAAGGGCCGTTAACTCACCCATCACACTTGAAGCGGTAATCCAAGTTTTGAATTTTAAAACCCAGTCCCTAGAAACATATAAATACCCAGTTTAGATTTTATTTACATATCTTTTATCATATTTCCATCTTGAACAACTGATTGTAACATATTATTCTCCGAGATTCAAGCTACCATTTTTGATCTATCTATTTTATTCATATTTTATGAAGATTCAAGAACAATTAATTGAACTTTTGTAAGTAATTCTCTGAATTTATTTATGAATAACACAATGACTACTTCTTTTCTTAAGATTTGTGGCTAAGCTTCCATTACTAGGGTTATGGGAGCCTTGATGTGAATAGCTGATTGAGGTTGTGAAAATACTTAATTTCCCCACTTAATTGAGATTATATAAACCCTTCTTCATATTAACGACCTTTATTAGTTTCAAACTTGAAGGGTGAGCCCAAGAAGATCACTTGTTTGAGTAGAAAAGTGCATGTTGGGAAAAAAAGAGGTTTATATGGAATACAAAGGCTTTAACCTTTGGGTTATGGGTTAATGCCTTAACGGGATTAACCCACATGAGAGAGTAGTTAAATAAACCAATGTATTCTTTAAGTTCAAAAGAATTAAAGAGTAAACTATCCATTTAGGTTGAGAAACAAACGAATAAAATTTAGAATTCAATAACTTTTACAATTGAAGTTATAAATTGGAAACTTAAGATAATTCACAACCCCGACTGCTTGAGCATATTGGTGAACATAACTCTAGTTTGTCTACTCTCATTGAATTAACACTTGCAATAAAACTCACTAGTTGAAACAAAATTTGCTACAAATATCTGAATACTATTGACAAGTCAAAACCCCATTTACTCCAAAATCTTCAATCAACAGTCTATTAAAAACCAAAACATTTAGTTTACACAGTATTCCCTATGGGTTTCGACCCCAACCTAGTTGGGTTCTATATTTGACAGCGACCGCTTTCACTTTCTAACAAAAGTTGTAATTTGGGCATATAAAATTTTGGCCCTGTTGCCGAGGAATATGGTTGTCAATTAAGTTTATGAGTTTTAATTAACCTTTGGTCAGGTTTCCCAAATTTTACCTTTCTTTGTTGTTTTTGTTCTTTGCAGGGTAATTACTTTGTATGGCAAGTACCAGGAGGTCGAGTGAACCATTATTACCAGTATATCTAAAACCTTAATTAATTGGCAGAATGGAAGCTCAGCAAGAAGCAGAGAGATTAGCTGCCTAAGCTAATGCTTAACTAAATTAACAGAATGCTGGTATTCTAGGCCGGGAGCAAAACCCAGATAATGAGAATTCAGGAGATGATGATTTGATAAATCCGGCCAACTAAAGATGTGCAAATGGTGTAGCTGTGCGTGTGAATAGGAATTTACCCCGCCAGGGCGAGACCAGAGCGCCAGCTATTCAATTTGACCTTGATGATAATGAGGACAATATGGATAAAGCAAGTGCAATTGGATCCATTATTCCTTTACCACTGACACCTGGAGTTAAGTTCAACATCACTAGCATAATGATTCAACTACTTCATCTTAAGGGGTTGTTCGACGGACTTCCAAGTGATGACCCAAATATGCATTTAGTGAACTCTGTATCTATTTGCAAGTCTTTTGATAACCCGATAGTTATACATAAAGCTATTCGGTTGTGGTTATTTTCGTTGTCTCTATTTGGGGAGCCAATATTATGGTTAAATGGGCTGACTCCTAATTCTATAACAAACTGGAGGCAGTTGAAAGAGGCTTTCCTAGAAAGGTTCTTTCCGCCATCCAGGATGTTACAGTTAAAGGATGAGATAAGTAACTTTAGGCAGCTTCCAACTGAAGCTCTTTATGAAATATGGGAGAGGTTCAAGAAGAAGTTAATGCAGTGTCCAAACCATAAAATGACTAACATGCAATTAATGGAGACTTTGTATAAAACTTTAAACTCTATTACGAATCCAGTTGTGGATAATACTGCAGGTGGAGTATTTATGGATCTCACTTTTCCAGTAGCTTTGAAAATGCTTAATAGGATGAATAAATAGAGTAGGGCTTGGCATACCAGGTATTCCAAGGTAGCGAGCTCTACTAGGTCCAGTGGTATATCTGTGGAGCAACACCGGAAAGAGAAGGAGCATGACCAAGATATGACACATTTGAAGACCCAGATAGATCTACTTACTAAATATTTATTATCTAGGAAGACTGGGAAGGTGAAAGCTGTTGGGTCACAGGGTAGAACTGACTCGGATTTTGAGGAAGAGGCTAATTATTTAAAAAACCAGCGGGTTTCCAAGGAAATAACAAAGGAAACTAAGGTCGGAACTATTATGATAAAGTTGGGTATAGAGAACGCGACCAAGGGAACTGGAAAAACAAGATTGATAGGAGTGGTTTGTATGTGCCTCCTGGGAATCATGATACTACTGCTACTAGTTCAGGAAGATGTCCATGGAGGACATGATGGCAAAATTGTTGAAACAAGTGGAATCAACTAATGCAGGTGTGACTGAAATGAAAAGTGATTTGTCATTGATGAGTCAGTTAGTCGATTCGCAGTTGGTCGATTCACACTCCACTTCTATTAAGACGGGAGCAGCAGATGAATGATGAACTAGTTATCCACAATATTTAATTAGAAAAAGAATGGTACATTGCTGAGTGATACAATGCAAAATCCTCGGAATGATGGCTCTTGCAATGGTAGTTATCACTCAGAGTGGTAAAGTATTATCGATCCCTTTTGTGGGCAAAGTTGTGATTGATGATGTGGTTGAAGAAGGTATGGTAGATGAAAAAAACTATCCAGCAGATTCTGAGAAGCTAGATAGTAATAAGATTCCATCTAACCATCAACAGGTTGATGAGTTAGAAAAAGAAAAGGGAAAAGAGAAGGAAGTAGTGGTTATTACTCTCCCAAAACCATCATCTCTCTTCCCTCATTAATTGAAAAAGAAGGTCGATGACACAAAGCTTAGCAAATTCATGGCGATGCTGAAGCAGCTGATGGTGAATGTGCCTTTAGTGGAGGCACTAGAGCAGATACATGGATACGCTAAGTTTATAAAGGACCTTGTGACAAAGAAGAGAACATTAAGCTACGAACAAGTGGATAATCTTCACCATTGTGGCACCATTTTGACAAGATCCTTGGTGCAAAAAAAAGCAGTCTTGAGAGAATTCACCATCCCTTTTACTATCAGATGGCTTGATTTTTCTAAGGCCTTAGTGATCTCCGAGCAAGTATTAACCTAATGCCATTTGCTGTTTATAAAAAGTTGGGTTTGGGGGACCCTACACCCACAAATATGTGACTAGTGATTGCAGACAGGTCAGTAAAACGGCCAGTGAGGATATTGTATGATGAGATAGTAAAGGTGGCCGGTTTTATAGTTCACGTTGATTTTGTTATTCTGGATTGCGAGGTTGACTTTGAGGTACCCATAATCTTGGGTAGACCTTTCCTCGCAATGAGTAGCGTGCTTATTGATTTGTAGGCTAATAAGCTACTATTCAGACTTAATTATGAGGTAGTTCAGTTCGATGTATGCCAGTCTATGAAGAAACACAAAGAGATAAGTGTATTCTCCATTATTGATGTTTATTATAAGAATGAGCAAAAAGTGCCGATCAAGGAGAAATTTGCTGTTGAAACTTTAGCTGCGGTCTTGATGAACTTTGATACCGAAGGTATTGAAGAATATGAGGAGACAGTATGTGCCCTTATGAGAATGACATCATATTCATATGCTCCCAAGAAGCTAAATTTGGACCTCAAAAATTGCCCAACACCACCGGCTAATCCATCTATTGAAGAGCCACAGGTGTTGGAGTTGAAAGAGTTATCGGGCCATCTACGTTCTGTGTTTATAGGTAGTGGAAACACTTTACCTGTGATTATTGCATTAGATTTGTGTGAGAAGCAAGTTGAGGCTCTTATCTCTGTGCTTAGGAGATACAAAAGTGCTATAGGTTTGACTATTACTGATATTATTGGTATTCCTTTGGGTATTTGCAATCACAAGATTTAGCTTGAGGAAGATTGCATACCAACCATTGAGAACTAATACTGCCTTAACCCACCGATGTAAGAAGTGGTTAAGAAGGAGATCATTAAATGGCTTGATATAGGAGTTGTATACCCCATCTCCAATAGTAATTGGGTAAGCCCCGTCCAATGTGTGCCTAAAAAAGGGGGTATGACTGTAGTGGCGAATGAGAAAAATGAGTTGATTCCACTCAGGCCTGTAACTGGGTGGAGAGTTTGCATGGAATATCATAATCTTAACTCATGGACCTTGAAGAACCACTTCCTGATGCCTTTTATGGATTAAATACTTGATCAGTTGGCGGGAGGAGGTTGGTATTATTTCCTGGATGGGTATTCAGGCTATAACCAAAGTTCTATCACCCCATAGGATCAGGAGAAGATGACGTTCACTTCCTCATATGGTACTTTTGCTTTCAAGTGGATGCCGTTTGGCCTGTGTAATTCACCCACTACCTTTCAACAGTGCATGATGTCTATCTTTTTTGATATGGTGGAAGACACCTTAGAGGTGTTTTTGGAGGACTTCTCAGTGGTAGGTGATTCTTTGGAGCTATGTTTAGTAAATTTGAGTAGAGCATTGTAGCGATGCGAGGAGTTTAACCTTGTGCTGAATTGGGAAAAGCGCCACTTCATGGTGAAGGAGGGCATTGTCCTTGGTCACAGAATTTCAGCTAAGGGAATTGAAGTTGACCGGGCAAAGGTCGAGGTTATTGAGAAACTACCTCCTCCTATTTCAGTAAAGAGATTTCATAGTTTTCTTGGTCATGTGGGGTTCTATCGTCGATATATAAAGGACTTCTCTAAAATTGCAAATCTACCCTGCAAGCTTTTAGAGAAGGAGGCCAAGTTTACATTTGATGATGATTATAAGAAGGCATTTGAATGCCTTAAGGAGAAATTAGATGATGCCCCAATCATTATTGTGCCAGATTGGTCGATGCCATTCGAAATCATGTGTGATGCAAGCGGAGTAGCGCTTGGGGAAATGCTTGGACAAAAGAAAGAAAAGTTGTTTCATCACATTTACTATGCAAGCAAGGCATTGAATGTGGCTCAAAAGAATTACATTGTTACTGAGCAGGAATTTCTCACGGTGGTTTATGCATTTGAAAAGTTTCGTGCTTATCTATTGTGGACCAAGGTGGTGGTGCATACAGGCTATGCCTCTTTTAGGTATTTGATGGGAAAGAAGGATGCTAATCTAATGCTAATTCGATGGGTGCTGCTTCTTCAAGAGTTTGACTTTGAAGTCAAAGATCAGAAAGGATGCGAGAATCAAGTTGCAGATCACCTGTCTAGACTTGAGTGGGATCAAGAAGTCAAGGATTAGCTCGAATTTAATGATATATTTTTGGATGAGAAAATCCTAGCTGCTTCACTTGAAAGAGTACCTTGGTATGCAGACTTTGCAAATTATGTGGTAAATGAGATTATCCTGGAGAATCTTTCTTTTCACCAAAGAAAGAAGTTTCTCCATGATGTTACACACTACTTTTGGGATGAGCCGTATTTATTTCAGCATTATGCGGATAACATTATCAGGAGGTGTATCCCAGAAGTGGACATGCTTAGTATCCTGGAAACTTATCATGCTTCCCCAGTCAGGGGTCACCATGCAGGTGACCGTATTGCAAGGAAAGTACTGCAGAGCGGCTATTATTGACAGACCTTATTCAAAGATGCATATGAGTTTGTGCGGAGATGTGACCAATGCTAGAGACAAGGGTCAATCTCAAAGTACCATGAGACGCCCATGACAAAAATAATGGAAGTGGAGTTGTTCGACGTCTAGGGTATTGACTTTATGGGGACCTTTCCAAGCTCATATGGGTTGAAATATATCTTGGTTGTGTTGATTATGTGTCTAAATGGGTTGAGGCCATTGCCTTGGCCAATAATGAATGAAAGAGAGTGGTTGCATTCCTTAAAAAGAACATCTTCTCTCTTTTTGGGGTACCACGTACCATCATAAGTGATGATGGATCACATTTTTGCAACTGAGTGTTCTGGGATGCCTTGGCAAAATATAGTTTTAAGTAATACAAGGTGGCAACTCCATATCACCCACAGACTAGTGGACAAGTGGAGATTTCAAAACGGGAGATAAAAACTATTCTTGCCAAAATGGTGAATGCAAGTAGACAAGATTGGTCTAGGAAGTTGGGTGATGCCCCGTGGGCATACAAATCGGATTTCAAGACACCCATTGGCATGTCACAGTACCAATTGGTCTATGGCAAAGCATGTCACCTGCCAATTGAATTGGAGCATAAGGCACTGTGGGCACTTAAGAGGCTAAATTTGAATTGGAATGAGGCAGCAGAGTTGCGATTGGGGCAGCTGAATGAGATGGACGAGTTCCATCTCAGGGCTTATGAAAGAGCAGACCTGTACAAAGAAAAAATGAAGAGGTACCATGATGGGAGAATTGAAAAGTATGGCTTTCAGAAGGGTGATTGGGCACTCCTCTTCAATTCCAGACTGAAGCTCTTTCTAGGTAAACTTAAGTCAAAGTAGTCTGGCCCATTCAAAGTTAACCAAGTCTACTCATCTGGAGTAGTTAAACTTGGAAATGAGGACGGAAGTGTCTTCAAGGTTAACGGGAAATGAGTAAAACAACTTATGCTGATGCAGTCAGTTGAGATGCACATTACTTAACTAGATCAGGGCCAAATTCGACATTTTATTTCAACTCTAGACCATCTTCATCAAACTACTAACGTCCTGATAGTAGCCACCCTCAACTTAGGCGTTTTCCCTACGTTAAGGTGCACAATGTCCAATATTGGACCAGGGTAAAAGTTAGATGCTAACATCCTAAAAAGAGTTAATAAGAGTTGTTGGGAATGAATAAAAACTAATATAATCTCAAAAGGGGTTCAAAAATGGAAAAAATCTTTTCGGTGGGTCATTCTTTTCGGCTAAGCGGACTTTATCACATTCCTGTTCACAAGAGCAGCTACACCATTTACACGTCTTTGGTTGTTCGGATATATCAAATCGTTATCTTCTGGGTTTCGCTCTTGGACTAGAATACCAACATTCTGTTGATTTAGTTGAGTATTAGCTAAGGCAGCTAATCTTTCTGCTTCTTGCTGAGCTTTCTTTCTGCCAATTAATTGAGGTTCCGAATATACTGGTAATAATGGTTCACCCAACCTCCTGGTACTTTCCATACAAACTAATTACCCTGCAAAGAATAAAAACAAAAAATAAAGGTAAAATTTGGGAAACTTGACCAAAGGTCAATGAACACTCATAAACTTAATTGACAACCATTTTCCCCGGCAACGACGCCAAAATTTGATACACCCAAATTACAACTTTTGTTAGAAAGTGTAAGTGGTCACTGTCAAATATAGAATCCAACTAGGTTGGGGTCGAATCCCATATGAAATATTGTGTAAACTAAGTGTTATGGTTGTTAATAGACTGTTGATCAAAGATTTCAGAGTAAAAAGGGTTTTAACTTGTCAACAGTATTCAGATGTTTGTAGCAAATTTTGTTCCAACTAGTGAGTTTTATTGCAAGTGTTAATTCAATGACAGTAGACAAACTAGAGTTATGTTCACCAAGATGTTCAAGCAGTCGGGGTTGTGAGTTATCTTAAGTTTCCAATTTATAACTTCAATTGTAAAAGTTATTGAATTCTAAAGTTTATCCATTTGTTTCTCAACCTAACTGGATAGTTTATTCTTCAATTCTTGCAAACGTAAAGAAAATGTTGGTTTATTCAACTAGTCTCTCATGTGGGTTAATCCCTTTAAGGAATCAAACCATAACCCAAAGGTTAAAGCCTTTGGATTCCATTCAAACCTCTTCTTTTCCCAACATGCACTTTTCTACTCAAACAAGTGATGTTTTTGGGCTGATCCTTCGAGTTTGCAACCAAGAAAGGTCGTTAATATGAAGAAGGGTTTATACAATCTCCATTAAGAAGGGAGATTAAGTATTTTCATAACCCCAATCAGCTATTCACATCAAGGCTCCCATAACCCTAGTTATGGGAGGTTAGCCACACATTTAGAAGAAGAAAAAGTATTCCTTGTGTTATTCATAAATAAATTTAGAGAATTACTTACAAAAGTTCCAATAATTGTTCTTGAATCTTCAGCAAAAATATGAATAAATTAGCTAGATGCACAATGGTAGCTTTAATCTTAGAGAATAATACGTTACAATCAGTTGTTCAAGATGGAAATGTGATAAAAAGATATGTAAATAAAACCTAACCTGGGTATTTATATGTTTCCTGGGACTGGTGTTTTAAAATTTGAAACTCGAATTGCCGCTTCAAGTGTGACAGATGAGTTGGTGTCCCTTCAAGTCCTTGACGGTCCGTCGCTGGGTTCATCGTAAGGCTTATTGTGATGTTGCATTCTATTTCACCTCTAACTTGTGCTCTCTAACCGTCTCCTTCAACTTAGCTAAACTAGGATCCCTATCTTGCTTCTCTTTCACTTTGCCAACTAACGAGGATTCTGAACCATTCTGAACCCATACACTACCTTCGATCCAATAGAACAACCGAACACCCAATCTAGGAAGCTGATGAACCTCACTGACTAACTTCTTTTTATCCTTCTTAACATGAGCAACACTACCCATAGATAACCTGCCAAGGGAATCTGCCACTATATTGGCCTTGTCGAATGATACAACACACTCATATCATAATCCTTTAATAATTCCAGCTACCTTCTTTGACAAAGGTTCAGATCTTTCTTTGAAAACACGTACTGCAAACTCTTGTGATCAGTGAACACATCAAAATAAACCCCATAAATATAGTGCCTCTAAATTTTCAAGTCAAAAACAATAGCTGCCAACTCAAGATCATAAGTAGGATAATTCTTTTTATGGGGTTTAAGCTGTCTAGAGGCGTAGGCTATGATCTTCCCTCTCTACATCAAAATACAACCAATACCAACTCTAGAAGCATCACAGTAAATCACAAACCCATCTGAACCATCTAGCATAGTCAAAACTGGAGCGAAAGTGAGTCGAGTCTTCAACTCTTAAAAAATCTTCTCGCATGAATCTGATCACTAAAATTTGGCTTTCTTCTGAGTTAATCGAGACATGGAGGAGGAAATAGTAGAAAACCCTTCAACAAACTATATGTAATAGAAAAAACCTTCAGCAAACCATATGTAATAGCAGGCCAAACCCAAAAAACTCCTGATATCTGATGGAGAGATGGGTATAGACCAATTTCTCACTGCTTCGGTCTTTTGAGTGTCAACTCGTATGACATCAACGGAAACTATATAGCCAAGGAAATCTACTGATCTTAGCCAAAATTCACACTTAATGAACTTAGCAAACAATTGATGAGCTCTAAGGGTCTGTAACACAATTCTCAGATGGTCTGAATAATCATTCTCACTATGGGAATAGACAAGGATGTCATCAATGAAGACTGTGATGAATATGTCCAAATACTATTTGAACACTCTGTTCATAAAATCCATGAAAGCTGTAGGGGAATTCATTTGTCTAAAGTACATAACTAAGAATTTGAAGTGACCATATCGAGTTCTGAAGGCTATCTTTAGATTGTCACATTCTCTGACTCTAAGCTGATGATGGTTGAATCTGAGGTCTATCTTATTTAATTAACTGGCACCCTAATTTTGGTCGAACAAGTCATCAATTTTGGGAAGTGGATACTTATTCTTGATTGTCACTTTGTTTCACTAATGGTAGTCGATGCATATTCTGAGAGAATCATCTTTCTTGTGCATGAACAAGATTAGAGCGCCCCTTGGAGAAATACTGGGCCTGATGAAACCCTTATCTCAGAGATCTTTTAATTGTTCATTCAACTCCTTAAGCTCTGTTAGATCCATTCGATAAGGTGGAATAAAGACAGGCTAGGTATCTGGAAGGAGATCTATTCCAATGTCAATTTACCTTTTGGGAGGAACCCCAGGAAGATTTTTAGGGAACACATTTGGAAATTCATTACTACTAAAACTGTCTCAAGACTCAGAGTCTCAGAACTAGAGTCATTGAATCAAACAAGATGGTACATGCATCCCTTAGATACCATCCTTCTTTCCTTAAGATAAAAAATAATCTGACCCCTAAGCAGAGAGGTACTACCTCTCTATTCAATAACTGGTTCATTGGGAAACTTAAACTGAATGAATCTATTTCTACAGTCAATTGAGGCATAGTATGAGTGGAGCTAATCTATGCCAAGGATGACCTCAAAATTAGTCATCTCTAACTCCACAGGATTAACTGAAGTGATTTTCTGAGATACTGTGATCGAGAAATTTCTGTATACCCGTCTGGATATAATAGACTTACCCACTAGGGTATACACTAAGAAATGCTCTACTAACGTTTCAGGATTAATACCGAAATTCACATCTATATAAGGAGTTACAAAGCAAAGTGAAGCTCTAGGGTATAATAAAACATACACACGAAGATAAAACACCCGTAACATACCCGTAACCATATCAAGAGAAATTTCCTGATCATGCCAAGTTTGGATAGCATATAATTTATTCTGGTGCTGCCCACTGGTTGTATTGGAAGTGGCACCCTGCTGATTTGGGTGACCTACTGGTGCTGATGATTGATTAGACATGCCTTGTTGGCTTAAATACTTTCCCCACTGAACACTTCTGGATCTTATGAATCGGCTTGACATATCTAAAACATACGTCACTACCAGCCTTACACACACCCTAATGATTTCTACTATATTTCCCACAGAGTGGATTAGTATGACCACTGTTTACCCTACCCAAGACTTAAATCCCGGTGCTTTATCCTGATTGTCTTGCCTAAACTTAGGAACTGGCACAATATCTAAAGATGGAGATGGGGCTGAAATTTTTTGACGGAACTCAGAATAGTTACCACCTTCAGACCTTGGCTAAGAGAAGATGAAGTTATCTTTTATGGACCTTTTATTCTCTCTCTCTCCCTAAGCTTGTACTCCTTAATCTGCTGAGCATGAACCATGAGTCTAGATATGTCCATCTTCTTAATCAACATGGAAATCCTACACTCCTTAACCACACCATCAGCTACACTTGATACAAACTTATTTATTCTAGATCTATTATTTGAAACCATAGTAGGAGCATACCTAGACAACTGAGTGAACTTAAGTGAGTACTCCTTTACACTCATACTACCTTGTTTCAAACTGATGAACTCCTTCACCTTAGCTTCCTCCATCTCTAATGGAAAGAATCTATTTTAAAAAGCCGTGACAAATTCCTCCCTCTCAATAGGCCCTGCCTCCATACCTCGATCCTCCTTCCACTACTTAAACCAGGTGTGAGATATGTCTTGCATCTGATATGCAACCAACTTTTCACTCTCACTCGAAGTGACTCCTATGATATCAGTTATCTTTTGTACCATGTCCAAAAACTCCCGTAGATCCTCCTCAGATTTGGATCCTAAAAACAAAGGGGGATTCATCTGAGTGAAATCATAAATCCTAGATGTAGTTGTATTTACCATCAAATTAGCTGGGGTAACAACTCACTGGTTATTTTGAGCATCTACTGAATGGGATAAAGTTGTGAAAGTTTCCTTGAACTCGACATGAGAGACATGCTCATTCTGGGGATCTTTCTGAACAGGTGGTGGTGCGTGATGAACCTCGTTCCTTCTTCCATTATTTCTTATGGGAGGCATTATCTGTAAACAGAATGAAGGATGGGTTAGAAAAAGGAATTTAATAGAGCCCATGCTCTTTCGCATGATATGAACCCTAAAAGAAGGGAAACTTTTCTAAAATGCCTTGTAGCTTCTTGTCCATAAGTGTGGCGTGCTTCACACGCATGCGTAAGACTCTACTTAATGCAACTTTCAAAGTCCCTAGGATATTCTGAAATCTTAGGCTCTGATACCTAGATTTGTCACAAACCGAGGCTATGTCTTAGTCGTAACAATGGTGCTTACGGCTATAAGTGACCATAAGCTAACTAATGAGCTGGTACCTACTATGAGCACTAGACAAGATAGTAATACATCACATATGCAGAAAGTAAGTTGATAAGATACTGTATAACTGGATGTTGAAATTCAAATTAAAATATGTCTGAAATATCTGATAACAATTGAAAATATTGAAATGACTGATTAACTATCTAAATAATTGTCTAGAAGCCTCTAAACATCATGAGGAGTTGATGGGCCAAACCCTCAACTAACTCATATTGACTGAACATAAAAAAATGCTGAAACAAATAAAATAGATATATTATATCCTTGATGGATGAGAACTCATCACTACTGCTGCTGAGTAATGCTGAGCTGTCTAAGAATGGTCGGAAAACTAAGCGTTTGAACCTATGTTATAATACAATATAGCGTAAAAATAAAAATATGTGGTCAGTACTTTGAATGTACAGATATATGAGATGAGGACTAGCTGAAATGCATGAGGTAACTGAGCATGAATGCATGAATATGTAATAATCTAAGAATGCAAGACCAAGCATAAATATGTTTTTAAAATAAATCTAAAATCTGAAAGACTAAAATCTATATAACTATCTAACTAAAAACCTGTACACTTAGTCGAGCAAACTGACAGAGATATACTAAAATACTAACTAAAAATATGAGAGGTATCATATAACCGACATGTCTTAATCTGAGCTAATCGAGGTCTAAACTGTAACCCTAGTTGGAAGGGTGTCAGTACCATGCCACGGGTACTAACACTAGCTATATGTGGGTCCACTAATCTGATGTCCCGAAGGACTAAGGAGTCAGTCCTAAACTGGCACGTAACCCCTCAGAGAGTGCCATTCCTAAACTGCCAAGTGAATCTCATAATCCTATATTGGCTACGTAGTTCTGGAACTTAGGGACTGCTACTAAGGATCCAGTCCTAACTGGCGGGTGAGCCCCCATCCCTAGGTTTTCTTTGTACTAAATTCTACTCCCAACTGAAGTGACACTGGTACTGAACTAAACTAAGATTAACTGAACATTATTTCTGATAGTGCTCATCATGATCATAAATATTGAGTATATTTATAGGATTTATGGCTTAACTGATTTAGTACTTGAAATTCTGAAATCATGTGAACACATAGGTATCGGATGTTCATAACCCACTAGCACTGAATGATCATAAATACAATATTAAAGATTAAAACATTAGGATTAAATCATCGTTCAAAGACCCAAAAGTAGAAATTTCATCAAACATGTGAGAATCATGAACTTGAACATGGGAATGTCTTAAAAAATGGGAAAACAGTATGGTTATGTGTCTAAGATCATAGCTTGATAATATATGATAAAGCTCAACTTACACGTCAATTTAAGTGCAAGACGGTCATTATCAATATAATTACCCAACAAAAGTCGGGGTCGAATCCACGAGGAACAATATGAGTGGCGATTGAGTAGGTTCGAGATAAAAGTTACTTGCTAAGTTTAAAACTATGATACAAGATAGTTTGGGGGTTTTCAATCATGTTGAATACGAATGAAACTCTTGGGTTTCTAGGGGACTAATTCAAGACTAAGAACAATTAGAGTGTAATCAATTAAAATGGATCTTGGTACTATGCTTTCCTAGGGAAAAGATGTGCATGGGAACATGATAATTCGATGCAAATTTTAATCATTGATAATGTGGTAGGCTAGTTCTAAAGTCCTTGAGGCTAGTTTTTCAACAAAACCACAAAGATTTCACCCGTTGGCTCTCTTGAGCACCTAATAAGTGTGTTGATGATAGGCGAATTTACACGCCTATATCAATATATTTTGCCCATATTTTAGCCTAGTTTTGAGAACAAAGTATATATTTCATGCACTTTTAGTCCTTTTTCCTGTAAATGAGCTAACGAACATGATTAGTAAAGTTTCAGGTATAAATGATGCAGAATTCAGCATTTTATGGCTTACTTGACGCAAAAGAAAGCTCACGAAGGAAGGGAAGGGAGTTTACACGCCTAAGGACCAAAACTGCTGCATGGAAAATCTGTCCCGGGCTAAAACATCATTTCTGAAGACTTTGGGGATTTGCAGTAACTTAGTTGGATTTGGACAATGATACATTAACCTAGTACAATTGGGTTATGTATTTCATTAGTTTATTTGGATTATGATAATGTTACATTAACCTAGTACAATTGGGTTAAGTATTACATTAGCCTAGTAGGATTTGGTTAGATATTTTATTTATCTAGTAGGATTAGGATATGGGTATTATAAATACCCTATCATGCTAGAGAGTTTTAATAATTAGGGAGACCACAATACTTTCTTCCATCCCTCTCATCTTCCACTACAAACAATTCTACAACTCTTCTAATCTTTCCATTAATTCTATTTTTCTTCTTCTACTCTTCTATTCTTAAATTCCACAACAAGAGAATCGTTACTTTGCCTAGGAATTCATGCCTCACGCCTACCACCTAAGCTACACGAAATTACTCAATCTTGTGGTATAACAACAATGTCAATCGTGATCTCCTTCGCATTCATGGGTAACTAAACTTCTCTGTTGGGGTTATGGAAGCCGTATGAGATACTATCTATTGCTGTGAGGTTGTGAGTTCGCGACACGTATACTGCTTATATCATTATTCTCTTCATCTTAGTCTGCATTCTTTGTGGTTGCAAACGCAAGAATACGCCAGTATAACATTTAACTTGTTCGAAAGAAAGGTTATTTGTCTGGAAAAGAGATAATGTCAAGGTAGTAGGGTCACCCCCTAAAATTCCCTACTAAAAAGCTAGTGCTGTAATTGGACTAACCTCTTGGAGAATTCGTACCGTTAGACACGCTTTAAGCTCGAAAGAGTTAAAGTGAAATAATCCTCGAATAGGTCGAAAGACGCCTGGATTTACCATCGAATACAATTCTCTATAAGCAGTTGCATGTCAGAATTCTACACACTCATAGCCAATAGAGACGTATACCTCAGAAGGTGGACATAACCCCAACGCCTCAATTCTCATTGTTTACAACTTACGTAACAATATTTCTCTTTTACTTTGCTATTTTCAGCTTTTATTTAATTGTTTTGGTGACACATTACAATCCCCCCTTTTTACGAGACTTGCACCAAAAGTTTAGTAATTTTGCTTACTTATTGGCCAAGCTATTCCCTGTGGGATCGACACCCAACCCTGTTGGGTTCTATATTTGCTAACGACCGCCTTACACTCCTACGAGAGCTGTAGATTGAGCGCTATCAAAAATTGGCGCCGTTGCCGGGGAATACAAGTGTCAATCAAGTTCGTGATAATTACTAGACCCTTTGGTCAACGATTCTCGTACTTTTACGTTTAGTTTTGTTTTTGTCTACTGCAGGTTTTTATTTTAGTGCATGCCCCATACTCGAAGTTCTGGTCAACCGTTATTACCAATCAATCCTGAACCACAACGCATTGGTAGAATGGAAGCACAAGCTGAAATCGCAAGGATGGCTGCTCAACAGGAACAAGCAAGATTGGCTGCCCTTGCCGCAACCCAGGTTTAACAGCAGAACATTGATAACCCTGCATGAGAAACAAATCCTGACGATGAGGATTTAGGTGATGACGAATTACTAAACCCAAGGCATGATGATGAAATCACAACACCTGCCAACAGAAGAGGTCGACAAGCTCGGTATAGACATGATCGCCAACCTATGCAGCCAGCTTTCGACGATGATGATGATGATCTTGATGGTGCCGGAGCCACTGGAGCTATAATTCCACCACCATTAGCGCCCGGAGCCAAGTTCAACATCACAAGCACCATGATTCAGTTATTGCAACTCAAGGGATTGTTTGGTGGACTAGCAGGCGATGATCCGAATATGCATCTCATCAACTTTATTTCTACATGCAAGTCTTTTGACAATCCTGGTGTTGGTTCAGAATGCAATTCGATTACGTCTATTTCCATTGTCTCTGTCTGGGGAGGCAACACTATGGTTGAATGGGCTGACTCCTGATTCAATTACAAATTGGAGGCAATTGAGAGACGCTTTCCTAGAAAGATTCTTTCCGCCTTCTAAAAGGGCACAATTGAGAGATGAAATCAACAACTTTCATCAGCTTCCCACTGAAGCTCTTCATGAAACATGGGAGAGGTTCAAGACAAAGCTAGCGAGATGCCCAAACCATCACATGACTAATGTTCACCTCATGGAGATATTGTATAGAGCCTTGAATTCAATAACTAAGCCAGTGGTGGATAACGCAGCTGGAGGATCTTTTATGGACCTCACCTTTGGTCAAGCAAGCAATATGCTAGATCGCATGACGAAACAAAGTAGAGCTTGGCATACCAGGGATTCTGAGGTACAAAGCCCCACTTTATCTATAGGCATGACTGCAGACCAAAGAAGAAGACAAGAAGAACGTGATCAAGATTTAGCGCACATGAAAACGCAAGTGGATCTTCTGACAAAGCATTTATTATCAGGGAAGACCGAAAAAGTAAAAGCTGTGGCGCTAAAAGGAAGAGACGAATCTGATTCGGAAGAGGAGGCCAACTACTTGAACAATCAGGGGGGTTTCCGTGGGAATACCCAAGGAAACCAAGGTCGGAACTATTATGATAAATTTGGAAGCAAAGACCAAGGTAGTTGGAAGAAAAACAATGAAAAGAGTGGTTTGTACGTTCCCCCTGGTAGACGTGATACCACCACATCTAATTCTGGAAGTATGGAAGACATGATGGCTAAATTATTGAAAGGAGTGGAAGCAACGAGCGCGGGAGTTACTGAGGTAATTAATGATTTGTTCTCCATGAAACAACTAGTTGATTCTCATTCCACTTCAATCAAGCAAATAGAGCAGCAATTGAGCCAACTTTTAGCAGCACTCAATCAAAGAAAGGCTGGCACTTTACCTAGCGATACTGTGCAAAACCCAAGGAATGATGGGTCATGCATGGACATCACTACCAGAAGTGGTAAGGTGCTGGAACCTTCAGCAAAAGGCAAGCAAGTGGTTGACGAAGTTGCGGACATGGATGATAACGCAAAAGGAGAAGATGCCGCAACAACCAGTCCTGACGTCAAGGACGTCACGCCCAGTGACGTGCAACCTGAAAAAATGGAAAAACGGAAGCAAGAGGAGAAGAAAACTGTGGAGAGAACACTTCCATACCCACCACCATCTTTTCCCCAAAGACTGAAGAAGGTGGCGGATGACACTAAGTTCAGCAAATTCTTGACTATGTTAAAGCAGCTGACCATTAATGTTTCATTGGTGGAGGCACTTGAACAAATACCTGGGTATGCGAAGTTTATGAAGGATCTTTTGACAAAGAAGAGGGCAGCAAGTTATGAGATGAAAGACGATGTGCATCATTGTAGTGCAATTGCTACCCGATCGATAGTTCAGAAGAAGGCCGACCCCGGAGCTTTCACTATTCCTTGCACTGTCGGATCTTTGAACTTTGCCAAAGCATTATGTGACTTAGGATCCAGCATCAATTTGATGCCATTATCGATCTACAAGAAGTTGGGGTTAGGAGATCCTACTCCAACCAATATGAGGTTCGTCATGGCAGATAGGTCGGTAAAACGACCTGTTGGTATTCTATGCGATGTCTTGGTAAAAGTTTCTTCATTTATCTTTCCAGCAGACTTTGTCATCTTGGATTGTGAAGCAGATTCTGAGGTTCCCATAATCTTGGGGCGCCCTTTCCTTGCTACAGGAAGTGTGCTCATTGATTTGAGAGCTAATGAACTTTCATTCCGAATAAATGACGAAGTGGTTCGTTTTGATGTTTGCAAAACAATGAAGCAACCCAAATATCTTAGTGTATTTTTGGTGGCTGATGTTTTCTTTGATGATGAGAAAGAACTACTTGAAGAAGAGCAAATTATTGATGATCCCTTGGAGGTTGTGCTCATGAATGGAGAGAGTGAAGATGCTGAAAATTTTGAAGAAGCCATTTGTGCTCTATCGGGATTAGGAACATATCGCTATACTCCCAAGAAGCTAGATCTTGATCTCAAGAATCGGCCTACACCACCAGCTGAGCCATCTATTGAAGAGCCACCCACGTTAGAATTGAAGGAGCTGCCAAGACATTTGAAGTACGCATTCTTAGGAAGCGGAAATACTCTTCCAGTCATTGTGGTAGCCGATTTGGGTGAGCGACAAGTTGCAGCTCTTATTGCTATTCTACGCAAGTATATTAGAGCTATTGGATGGACCATTGCGGATATTATTGGTATACCACCTGGGATTTGTACACATAAAATTCAGCTTCAAGAAAATTGCACACCCACCATTGAGCATCAAAGGCGTCTAAACCCACCTATGCAAGAAGTGGTGAAGAAAGAGATCATCAAGTGGTTAGACGCAGGAGTTGTGTATCCTATTTCTGATAGTACATGGGTAAGCCCTGTACAATGTGTTCCCAAGAAAGGAGGTATGACGGTGGTCGCGAATGCAAAGAATGAACTTATTCCACTCAGGCCCGTCACTAGATGGAGAGTATGCATGGACTACCGCAAGCTGAATTCTTGGACACTCAAGAATCACTTCCCAATGCCATTTATGGACCAAATGCTAGATCGATTAGCGGGGAAAGGATGGTTTTGCTTCTTGGATGGTTATTCAGGATATAATCAGATTTGTATTGCACCCGAAGACTAAGAGAAGAAAACGTTTACATGCCCATATGGTACATTTGCCTTCAAACGTATGCCATTCGGGTTATGTAACGCACCAGACACCTTTCAACGTTGTATGATGTCTATTTTCTCTAATATGGTTGAAGACACTTTGGAGGTATTTATTGACGACTTTTCAGTTGTTGGTGAGTCTTTTGAAGCATGCCTGGCAAACTTGAGCATGGCATTACAAAGATGTGTAGAGTTCAACCTTGTGCTGAATTGGGAGAAGTGCCACTTCATGGTAAAAGAAGGAATCGTTCTTGGGCACAAGATCTCTGAAAGAGGAATAGAGGTTGACCGAGCAAAAATTGAGGTTATTGAGAAGCTACCGCCTCCAATTTCGGTGAAGGGAGTTCGTAGTTTTCTTGGCCATGCTGGTTTCTATCATAGGTTCATCAAAGACTTCTCCAAAATTGCGAGTCCATTATGCAAACTATTGGAGAAAGATGCAAAGTTTGACTTCAATGACGATTGCTTAAAGGCATTCGAATGCCTTAAAGGAAAACTCATTGAAGACCCTATTATGGTAGCACCAGATTGGACTCTCCCGTTTGAAGTCATGTGTGATGCTAGTGGTGTAGCCGTTGGTGCTGTTCTTGGTCAGAGAAAGGAGAAATTATTTCATCCTATCTACTATGCGAGTAAGGTCCTAAATGAAGCCCAAAGGAACTACACTGTTACTAAACAAGAGCTTCTAGCGGTTGTGTATGCATTTAAGAAGTTTCGTGCCTATCTATTGGGTACTAAGGTGATCGTTCATACAGACCATGCAGCTCTTAGGTATCTAATGACAAAGAAGGATGCAAAACCAAGGTTGATTAGATGGGTATTGCTGCTGCAAGAGTTTGATTTCGAAGTCAAAGATAGACGAGGTTGCGAGAACCAAGTGGCTGATCACCTATCTCGACTTGAGAATGAGCATGTGGTGCAACCTGAAATTCAGATTGATGATGCATTCCCGGACGAAGAGATATTAGCGACAACAATGGAGAAATTACCATGGTATGCCGACTTTGCAAATTTCATGGTGAGTAATGTGATACCTGCCAATTTATCTTACCACCAAAGGAGGAAGTTTATGCATGACGTACAACACTACTATTGGGATGAGCCTTATTTGTTTCGACGATGTGCGGATGGTATCATTCGACGATGTATATCCCATGAAGAGGTGCCTAATATCTTGGAAGCATGCCACACTTCGCAAGTTGGAGGACATCACGCAGGCAATCGGACGGCCAGAAAAGTATTGCAAAGTGGTTATTCCTGGCCTTCGATATTCAGAGATGCCTACGACTATGTTAGAAGGTGTGACCAATGCCAGCATCAAGGTGCGATTTCAAAACACCATGAAATGCCCATGACCAAAATTCTTGAGGTAGAACTCTTTGATGTGTGGGGTATTGATTTCATGGGTCCATTCGTGAATTCGTTTGGAATGAAGTACATCTTGGTTGCTGTGGATTATGTTTCGAAATGGGTAGAAGCTGTAGTATTGGCCGACAACGAAGGAAAGCGTGTTGTAGCGTTCTTAAAGAAGAATATCTTCTCTCGCTTTGGAGTACCACGTACTATCATAAGTGATGGAGGATCTCACTTCTGCAACAAGCTATTCAAATCAGTTTTGGCCAAGTATGGTGTCAAGCAACATAAGGTAGCCACGACTTATCACCCACAAACTAGCGGACAGGTAGAGGTTTCCAATCGAGAGATCAAGCAAATCCTTGCGAAGATGGTAAATGCTAATAGGAAGGATTGATCTCGGAAGCTGGACGATGCACTATGGGCGTACAGAACTGCATTCAAAACGCCAATTGGCATGTCCCCTTATCAACTAGTTTATGGGAAGGCTTGTCACTTACCCATTGAGCTCGAGCACAAGGCATTGTGGGCGCTGAAGCGATTGAATTTGAATTGGGATGATGCAATGAAGCTGAGGATGGAGCAACTAAACGAGATGGATGAATTCTGTCTACATGCTTATGAAAGATCAGACCTATACAAGGAGCGGATGAAAAAGTATCATGATCAGTGGATTGTTTGTCGAAACTTTCAAAAGGATGATATGGTACTTCTCTTCAACTCCAGATTGAAGCTCTTCCCAGGTAAGTTAAAGTCTAAGTGGTCTGGTCCATACAAAGTTATCCAAGTCTACTCGTCTGGAGTAGTCGAATTGGAAGACAATAATGGTGTTGTCTTCAAGGTGAATGGCCAATGTGTTAAGACTTATATCGGTCTTCTTGACTCGATGAATTCTATGGACATCACTTATCTCGATGAAGTCTAAGTACTCGAGGTAACTATGTCGAGCCACGACAATAAAAAAGGCGCTAGATGGGATGCAACCCATCGTTTTATCGTTCTTTTTTTTTACTTGTTTTGCTTTTGATAATGAAAATCCAAAAATAAGAGTCATACCACGACCAAAACTAAGGCGCTTGGTGGGAGGCAACCCATCGTACTAATCGTTTTCATTTGGTTTTAAGCAAAAAAATAGGTGCAAGAGGTATTCAATGAGGAGATTGATTTCAATTGACGATTTGGACGCATTGTATGGTAAAGTTGGTAAGTTAGGAATAGTGATGCATAAGGCTATGGATTGAGCATTGCTCATGCCAAACTAGGCATCGAGGAAGGCTAGGCCTAGGTAAAACTAGGCCACAAACGGTGCACAACCTATCCTATAGCCTAAGGTCTCGGAATCTAGTGTGCTATACACTATGCGCTGCCCAGTCCTAAGTGTGCTTTTGACTATGCGCCGCCTATGCTATAGCATTAGGTCTCAGGATCTCATATTCCATAGACTATGTGGCGCATATGTCCCTAAATGCCATAGACTATGCGCCGCATACACTATGACTATGCCGAGCATTATGCGCCGCATATGTAGCATTTTTGTCTCCAAAATCGTTTGTAAATGGGTCAAAACCCGACCCATTCTCTTCCTATATAAAGGGAACTTAGTCTTGAAACATAACCACACTAGAAATTAACCTAAAGGCGCCGCATTCCCTCTCCAAACCATCCCATTTTTTTTTTTTGCTCTTCCAATTCACAAAACCATCTCCAAAAGCTTCAAGCAAGTAAGTACTCTCTTATTCTTCATTTATTTCTCGTAAGTACTACGTTGATATGTCTATTATAAATTGATACATCGTATAAGATTGATTGGTGATGTTCATGTGTTTTGATCGTTGATACAAAATCATGTGAGTAAACATATACGTAGGAAAATCTTGACTTGTTTCCAACTTGAATTTGGTTTTAATAGCATTGTTATACGATTTGCGGAATTGCTATGGTGATGAACATTGACTATCATGTTATGATCTTGTTACTTGGATACTTACATGCTAGACTATCCCGTTCATCGGGATAAGCCTTATAGTTGCCTACCGACTTAGGAGGTTGCGATTGTTGAAAACATCCATACCATGTTACAACCCCTATGTAGTAGTGTTGTTATATCTAACATGAAAGTAGTGCAATGGCTGCAAGTAGAAATACATTACTGATTTTCTTGTCGGAATATAATCCTTAAACGTATGTCGACGAAATCTGAGTAATCGACCACTTTCACTTCACTGATTTGTGTCAACAAAACTAAGTGTGGGGTGGTACCCCTACTGCTTGTTTATAGATTGTATCAACTGAGATTGTGCTGCCATTAACACTATTTCTAGTCTCAGGTACAATGGCACCTAAAGCGAGGCAAGGCAAGGAGAAGGCTACCACTTCCCAAAAGAGCAAGAAGAGAGGTAGAAAGGACCAAGGAGAATCATCCTCAACACAACTACCCCGCAGAATGTTTGGAATAAAATGGGTTCTTGAGGAGGAAGCCAAAGAATGGTACAGGAACAACAAAGAAAGAAGATATGTTCACGTCGACCTGATCAACAAGGACACCTTAGCGAAGAAGGAGCCGCGTATGTTGGCGAAAATCATGGCATTGAAGCTGGATTTCATCTTCCGCGATATGGGAGAATGTAATCTTGATTTGACAAGAGAGTTTTATGCCAACTGGTCGCCGAAAACAACAGGCAACGAAGTCAAAATTCGGGTCCAAGTGTTACAGCTCAACGCGGACTGGATCAACTCTTTTCTTGGCTTACCTTCAGTCGACCCAGCACCATTCAAAGAGCTGTACAGTAGGACTCTTTATAGAGCAATTATACACACACTTTGTGGAAGTAGATTGATGGCAAGGTGGGGCAGACATAAAGACACAGGACGACACAACACCTTCCCCTATGCTTCACTGAATAGGGAAACAAGAATCTGGATGCGTATTGTCAACTCATGCCTTATTCTTGGGACTCAATACACCAAGATATCAAGAGATAGAGTGTGTTTGGTCTATGCTTTTATGACGAATGTCCCTATCAACTTTGGGGCAATCATTCGCTCTACCATGAGGAAGGCCAGACTCCACAAAAGGTCCCACTTCACGTTTGGAAATCTGTTGACAGCAATCTTGCGGAAGGAGGATATCGAAGAGGAACCAGCTGACCACAAACTCCCACATAACCCAAAGAAGGTTGACCTTACTAAGGTCAAAGATGCTGAAACAACTCATGGTGTCAACCTTACTACTGCTGAAAGACATGCTAGTGATGAGAGTTTCTTCCGTCATCTTTATGGCATGACACGATTTACTATGATGAGTGGTGGACGTGTTCCAACTGCTGCAGAGCTCCAACATCTGGACCACAACTATCCCATGAACATGCATGCACGGGAGATGTGTGGAGTGGGCGTATACTTTGAGGAACCTCTAGATGATGATGTGCCGACTGATGACGATCGACGCTTGCCAGACTCTGACGAGGAGGAGAACTCTAACGACGACTCTTATGATGATTCCGACGAAGGGGGTATGACCCCCGACATTGAGGAAGAGTCCGACTAACCAGGTTTCTCGTATTTATTTTCCACTGAGGGCAGTGTCCCGTTTAAGTGTGGGGTGGCGGTATCGTATGCTATACTTCTCTATCGCATCTATGTTTGTTTATTTTGTTGTTTTTTTTGTTGTTTTTTTGTTTTTGTTGTTTTTTCTAGCTTCGCATGAAATTATTTTGATAGGCAGCATGAGATTATAACAAGAGTATGTGCTACAATTGTGACTATTGAGACGTTTAGGCTCTAGTTGTGACTCATTATGTGATATTGTGTGGTTCAATTCCTTCACTTGTTGGGTCGAGAGTCTATATTACTTCCAAGCAAGTCGACCATGTGCCTTGTGTGTGTGAGAAAATCGTATATTCTATGTGTGTGGCTGATGCTAAAACTTGCCTGGTATGTATGCAAAGCGAAAATAAGGAGTGTAAGTTTAGGATATGATTTAGGCATTTCTTTGGCAACCTATATTTGTTTACCTTCAGTTTTACCTACCCATGGACATCATACTAGTTAAACCCTTTTGAGCCTTTAGCCTATTTTCTTTGACAACCTTGTATGTAAGCCTAATCCATTTTTTTCAAGACCGTAATTTGATCCAAACTCCTAAGTGCTTTAAAGTGAAAAAGTCATGTGACAACATAAGAGGAAATTGGGTGAGTATGATGCTATAAATTGTAATGGTGCTTGAATGTGTTATGAAAAAAAAAGTGCTATCATAAGAGGTATGCTGTGAAAAGAAAAAGGAAAAGAAAGCTGAAAAGCGAGTTGTGCTTAAAATTGAAAAACAAAAGAGGAGAACAAGGGTGGTAGAATAAAAGAAAGAAAGGTTGAAAGAAAAAAAAAGTGTTAATGATACAAAGTGATGTATTAAAGCACTTAGGAACTTAGTCACTATTCCTGGCCAAAATAGTCCTACCCGTCCCTTAGCCTACATTACAACTATCAAAAGACCTACTTGATCCTAAGCTTAGCATTCTGACATTTAGTAGAGTATTACATTAAGGGCAAGCCTATGGTCATCAGTTTCTACATATGAATTCATTGTGAGAGTGAGAGCAAGGACATTTTGATACCCATGTTTGAAAAATATGCTATACTTGTGAGTGATTATGGGTACTATAGTGTGAGACACACATGGTTGATGAGTTTTGGGTAGTTATATATGATTCCTTGTACCTTAACGTTTGCATGCGAGTTGATCACCATCACGAGTCTATGCTAGAGGTTAAATTGTTTCTACCTATAATCGAAAAGCTACTCTTTGTTGATAATTGTTGTGCTAGTCTTGACAAATGTTTTGTGTTGTCGCTGTGAAACCCTAAGTTGATATTTAGAAGGACATGGTATTTCATTCGAGGATGAACAAAGCTTCAAGTGTGGGGTGTTGATGATTGGCGAATTTACACGCCTATATCAATATATTTTGCCCATATTTTAGCCTAGTTTTGAGAACAAAGTATATATTTCATGCACTTTTAGTCCCTTTTCCTGTAAATGAGCTAACGAACATGATTAGTAAAGTTTCAGGTATAAATGATGCAGAATTCAGCATTTTATGGCTTACTTGACGCAAAAGAAAGCTCACGAAGGAAGGGAAGGGAGTTTACGCGCCTAAGGACCAAAACTGCTGCATGGAAAATCTGTCCCGGGCTAAAACAGCATTTCTGAAGACTTTGGGGATTTGCAGTAACTTAGTTGGATTCGGACAATGATACATTAACCTAGTACAATTGGGTTATGTATTTCATTAGTTTATTTGGATTATGATAATGTTACATTAACCTAGTACAATTGGGTTAAGTATTACATTAGCCTAGTAGGATTTGGTTAGATATTTTATTTATCTAGTAGGATTAGGATATAGGTATTATAAATACCCTATCATGCTAGAGATTTTTAATAATCAGGGAGACCACAATACTTTCTTCCATCCCTCTCATCTTCCACTACAAAAAATTCTACAACTCTTCTAATCTTTCCATTAATTCTATTTTTCTTCTTCTACTCTTCTATTCTTAAATTCCACAACAAGAGAATCGTTACTTTGCCTAGGAATTCATGCCTCACGCCTACCACCTAAGCTACATGAAATTACTCAATCTTGTGGTATAACAACAATGTCAATCGTGATCTCCTTTGCATTCATGGGTAACTAAACTTCTCTGTTGGGGTTATGGAAGCCGTATGAGATACTATCTATTTCTGTGAGGTTGTGAGTTCGCGACACGTATACTGCTTATATCATTATTCTCTTCATCTTAGTCTACATTCTTTGTGGTTGCAAACGCAAGAATACGCCAGTATAACATTTAACTTGTTCGAAAGAAAGGTTATTTGTCTGGAAAAGAGATAATGTCAAGGTAGTAGGGTCACCCCCTAAAATTCCCTACTAAAAAGCTAGTGCCGTAACTGGACTAACCTCTTGGAGAATTCGTACCGTTAGACACGCTTTAAGCTCGAAAGAGTTAAAGTGAAATAATCCTCGAATAGGTCGAAAGACGCCTGGATTTACCATCGAATACAATTCTCTATAAGCAGTTGCATGTCAGAATTCTACACACTCATAGCCAATAGAGACGTATACCTCAGAAGGTGGACATAACCCCAACGCCTCAATTCTCATTGTTTACAACTTACGTAACAATATTTCTCTTTTACTTTGCTATTTTCAGCTTTTATTTAATTGTTTTGGTGACACATTACAATCCCCCCTTTTTACGAGACTTGCACCAAAAGTTTAGTAATTTTGCTTACTTATTGGCCAAGCTATTCCCTGTGGGATCGACACCCAACCCTGTTGGGTTCTATATTTGCTAACGACCGCTTTACACTGCTACGAGAGCTGTAGATTGAGCGTTATCAAAAATTGGCACCGTTGCCGGGGAATACAAGTGTCAATCAAGTTCGTGATAATTACTAGACCCCTTGGTCAAAGATTCTCATACTTTTACGTTTAGTTTTTGTTTTTGTCTACTGCAGGTTTTTATTTTAGTGCATGCCCCATACTCGAAGTTCTGGTCAACCGTTATTACCAATCAATCCTGAACCACAACGCATTGGTAGAATGGAAGCACAAGCTGAAATCGCAAGGATGGCTGCTCAACAGGAACAAGCAAGATTGGCTGCCCTTGCCGCAACCCAGGTTTAACAGCAGAACATTGATAACCCTACACGAGCAACAAATCCTGACGATGAGGATTTAGGTAATGACGAATTACTAAACCCAAGGCATGATGCTGAAATCACAACACCTGCCAACAGAAGAGGTCGACAAGCTCGGTATAGACATGATCGCCAACCTATGCAGCCAGCTTTCGACGATGATGATGATGATCTTGATGGTGCCGGAGCCACTGGAGCTATAATTCCACCACCATTAGCGCCCGGAGCCAAGTTCAACATCACAAGCACCATGATTCAGTTATTGCAACTCAATGGATTGTTTGGTGGACTAGCAGGCGATGATCCGAATATGCATCTCATCAACTTTATTTCTACATGCAAGTCTTTTGACAATCCTGGTGTTGGTCAGAATGCAATTCGATTACGTCTATTTCCATTGTCTCTGTCTGGGGAGGCAACACTATGGTTGAATGGGCTGACTCCTGATTCAATTACAAATTGGAGGCAATTGAGAGACGCTTTCCTATAAAGATTCTTTCCGCCTTCCAAAAGGGCACAATTGAGAGATGAAATCAGCAACTTTCATCAGCTTCCCACTGAAGCTCTTCATGAAACATGGGAGAGGTTCAAGACAAAGCTAGCGAGATGCCCAAACCATCACATGACTAATGTTCACCTCATGGAGATATTGTATTGAGCCTTGATTCAATAACTAAGCCAGTGGTGGATAACGCAGCTGGAGGATCTTTTATGGACCTCACCTTTGGTCAAGCAAGCAATATGCTAGATCGCATGACGAAACAAAGTAGAGCTTGGCATACCAGGGATTCCGAGGTAGCAAGCCCCACTTTATCTATAGGCATGACTGCAGACCAAAGAAGAAGACAAGAAGAACGTGATCAAGATTTAGCGCACATGAAAACGCAAGTGGATCTTCTGACAAAGCATTTATTATCAGGGAAGACCGAAAAAGTGAAAGTTGTGGCGCTAAAAGGCAGAGACGAATCTAATTCAGAAGAGGAGGCCAACTACTTGAACAATCAGGGGGTTTCCGTGGGAATACCCAAGGAAACCAAGGTCGGAACTATTATGATAAATCTGGAAGCAAAGACCAAGGTAGTTGGAAGAAAAACAATGAAAAGAGTGGTTTGTACGTTCCCCCTGGTAGACGTGATACCACCACATCTAATTCTTGAAGTATGGAAGACATGATGGCTAAATTATTGAAAGGAGTGGAAGCAACGAGCGCGGGAGTTACTGAGGTAATTAATGATGTGGATTCCTAAAGTTCACCCAAAAGCCTTTTTTCAAATATGTCTTAGAGCTTTCTAGAGTTTAGAGTTTTCACCCATCAAACCCATATGGGTATTTGGGGTTTTCACCCCCCAAATCCCAACCAATCTAGTCAAGAAATAGAAGAACCAATTATCAACAAACTAGAATCTACACAAATACATCATAACCCACACACATTTGCACTTTAATCAAGCAAAACCCCAAGAGGTATATCTAGCAAATCATTATGATAATAAACACAAATAAACCAATATTTCCATCAAAGTTATCCATAAGAAAATAAAGAGATGGCAAACCACACTTCAGAATCTATTGAATCTTTAATGGGTGATGCCAAATCTACCTTTAAAAGTCACTCTAATGTCTTCATAGCTCAAGATTAGTACAAGTTTAACTCCAAGCTCCCAGAAATTACCAAAACCCTAAACTAAGGATGAGAGGTAGGGTCTAGAATGATTGATTTAGAATAAAGGGATTTTAAGCCTTAAATTGGATTTAGGGTCAGATGTTTAGAATGATATTTCTGCCCTCGTGCCATTTTTCACCCTCACACGATCGCAGAAGATTGGTCACGATCGCACTCACCGCGATTGCAATTAGTCCATAACAATTGCAATTGGTTGACTATCTTAACTCGGAGCGATTTTGGGCTAATGCCTGCTATCGGGATAACTGAGGGCTTGATCCTGATCCTGCTTCAGCTTGTCCAGCTCTTGCACTTCAATTCCCTTTTTGATCCTTTTCAGCTCAAGTTTGCTTATTTTTTCCCCAGTACTTGTATACCTGCAAAATATGGGAATTAGTATATTTAACCTTGAATGTGTCTCAATTTACATTCAAATCATAGTAGTGTGCATGAATGTTGAGTGTAAATAAGTAGTAAATTCACCACTTATCAATATAACATGAAATTCACTTAAATATAACATGAGAGATTGAGGCTTAAAGCATGAGATAGCCTAATTTGGCATGGAATCATTCTTTCTCATGAATTAAGTCAACCTACTTAGGAGAAACATGAATTAAAACTCATCTTGAACATATAAAACTCCATAATAAGAGAAAAATCCATACTTTAATTGAAAAAAAGGTTTTTGGGCTCCATGGGTGAAAGGGACCCATGGATGAACATCCCACATACCTTAACAATTGAATTCTTGAAGATTTTCTTGGATGGGAAGTTTGAACTCTTGATTTCTTAAAAATGAAGCATGGATTTGTTCCTGGGGAAATAAAGGGTTTTTCTTGAGAGAATTTGTGAATAAAAGGGCAAATAATGCTCTTTGGAAGCCCCAAATTTGTGTTATAGATGGATTAGGTGAAGGTAAATGACTTAAATACCCTTAAAATGCCAAAAAACTAAAGCTGGACAAAATAGAGAGGGGGCAGTGCGTGCTCTGGAGCGGTGGACTAGGACGGGCGACTCCCGCCTTATAGTGGTGGACTAGACCAGGCGGTGCTCGCCTTACCCCAGTATACTAGAGGGGCAAAACCCTTTTATCTCAATGGTGCAATTGGTTTGGTTTTCCAAACATGCCCCTACGCTCTTTCAATAATTCAGAAACTCACTGTAGACATACTTTGAACTACCTCGATCATGAATCAACTCAAAAATTGATGTCCCGAGGTTGGTAAGGTTAAAATAAAGTCATCAAAGTTTAGAGGTCTTGAAATGACTAAGTCCTCAGCACTTAGTGAAAATTCCAAGTCTTGGACCCCTTAAACGTGCAATTGTGAGCTGAATTAAGCTTAGGATCTTATGGGGTGTTACAGGTGTTTCAGAAGATGTTGTCAAGGAGTATAGGACAACTATGTTGATTAAGGAGATGGGACTTTCTATATTGATGATTCATGCTCAACAAATTAAGAAGGAGAAGCTAAAAGAAAGGGAAAGAGAGAATAAGATAGCCAGAACTTGTAGTTATAACTTTTCTCAATAGAGGTCAGAAGGTGGTTATTGTCCTTAGTTCTGCCAGAAATCCTCAACTCCATCCTAATTTTCTACCAGTGTTCCAGTGCCTAAGTTCAGACAGGATAATCGGGATAGAGAACCAAGCTCCAAATCCTAGGGTAGCATGAATAGTGGTCTCACCAACTCGATTTTCAAGAGATATGGTAAAAACCACAAGAGTGAGTGCTTGGTAGGTAGCGATGTGTTTTTTGGGTGTGGCAAGTTAGGCCATCAAATAAGGAAATGTCCTGCAGTTGCCCAAAGAGGAAGAAATGATCATCAGCATGGCCCAACTAACTCTTCAGTAGTCCCAACAGGACACCCAACTTAGTAGGGTGCCACTTCTAGTACCCCTAGTGGACGATGTCAAAATTGACTCTATGCCCTTCAGACTTGATAGGATTAGGAAGGTTCTCTTGATATGGTTACTGGTATGTTAAAAGTCTTTCACCTTCATATGTATGCATTAGTAGATCCCGGAGCCACGCTTTCCTTCAACTCCCTATATAGTAGTGAACTTTGGTGTCAGCCCCAAAATTCTTACAGAACCTTTTTTTGTATCCACTATCATATGTTGTTTCATCATAGCTAAATGGGTGTATAGAAACTTCCCAATCCCAGTATCCCAAAAGGTCTCCTTAATTGATCTTATAGAGTTAGAAATGACCAATTTCGATATTATCCTCAGCATAGATTTGATCTACTCTTGCTATGCCTCAGTTGACTGTAGAAATAGAATAGTCCAATTTTAATTTCCTAATGATATAGTCATAGAATGGAAGCGTAGTACCTTAGTGCCTATAGGTCGATTCGTCTCCTACCTAACGCAAGGAAGATGATCTCCAAAGATAGCATCTATCACCTTGTTTGAGTCAAGAACTAAAGTTCTGAGATTCCAAGTCTTGAGTTAGTTTCATTATTTAATAAGTTTCTAGAATATTTCCTAAAGATCTGCCTAGAGTTCCTCTCGAGAGAAAAATTGACTTTGAAATAGATCTCCTTCCAGATACCCAGCCTATTTCAATTTCACCTTACTGAATGGCTTGATCCGAGCTTAAGAAATTGAAAGAATAGTTGAAATATCTCTTAGATAAGGGCTTCATCGAGCCTAGTATTTTCCCATGGAGTGTCTTAGTTCTGTCCGTGTGCAAGAAAGATGGTTCCCTCAAAATGTGCATCAACTACTATCAACTGAACAAATTCACAATCAAGAATATGTATCCTCTCCCTAGGATTGATGACTTGTTCAACCATCTTCAGGGTGCCAATTGTTTCTTAAGATATATCTCAGACCTGAGCATCATCTGCTCAAAGTCAAAGAAAGTGACATTCCAAAGACAATATTTAGAACTCAGAATGGTCACTTTGAATTTGTAGTTATGTATTTTGGATGAGTGAATGATCCTGCAACTTTTATAGACTTAATGAACTGAGTATTCAAGAAGTACTTGGACATGTTTGTCATAGTATTCATAAATGACATTCTCGTCTATTCTCATAGTGAAGGTGAATACACAGACTATTTGAGGATTGTTTTCCAGACCCTTAAGGATCACCAGTTATTCGCTAAGTTCAGCAAGTGTGAATTCTAGTTGAAATATATATCTTTCCTTGGCCATATCATTTTTAGTAATGATATTTGAGTTGATTCTCAAAAGACCATGGCAATATAAAATTGGCCTAGACCCATTTCTACATCAAATATTAGGAGTTTCTTTAGTTTAGCCGATACTACAGACGATTTGTTGTGGATTTCCTCTATTGCTTCTCCCATGTACATATTGACTCAATTTTAGTGGTCCAATTCCTACAAGCAGAGTTTTCTAGAGTTGAAGACTCGACTCACTTTTGCTCCAGTGTTGACCCTACTAGAGGGCTTAATTAGTTTTATAGTGTATTGTAATGCTTCTAGAGTTGATCTTGGTTATGTGTTGATACAACAGGGCAAGGTTATAATGTATGCCTCTAGATAGTTCAAACCCTATGAGACGAACTAATTGACTCATAATCTTGAGTTGGCAGTGGCTATTTTTTCCTTAAAGATTTGAAAGCATTACCCTTATGGGGTTCATGTTGATGTGTTTGCTGATCAAAAGAGTTTACAGTATCTGTTCCCTCAAAAGGACCTAAATCTTTGTCAGAGAAGGTGGCTAGAATTACTAAAAATATATAATAGAAGTGTGTTGTATTACCAGGGTAAGGCTAATGTCGTGGTCGATGCCCTTAGTAGATTTTCTATAGAAGTGCTACCCATGTTGAGGATAATAAGAAAGAATTAGTTTCTGAGGTTCAACATCTTGCTAGATTGGATGTTCGGTTGGTTTATTTGGCTGAAGATAGTGTTTGGGTTCTGGACATTTCAAAATCTTTCTTGGTTTTTGAGGTAAAAAAAAAGCAAGGCAGGGATCCTATTTTGGCTAAACTGAAAGACGCAGTTCAGGATAAGAAGGTTAAGGTTTTCTTCCAAGAAAGAGATAGTGTACTTTATTATCATGGTAGATTATGTGTTTCGAACGTGGATGATTTGAGGCAAGGAATGTTAGCAGAGGCATATGGTTTGCAGTATTCTATTCACCCAGGATCCACTAAGATGTACCACAATTTGCAGGAAGTCTATTGGTGGAATGGTATGATGAAGGATATTGCATAATTTATGGATAAGTGTTCAAATTGTCATTAGGTTAAGGATGAGCATCAGAGGACTAGTGGTAAGCTTCAAGAATTCAGCATCCCCACTTGGAAGTGGGACATGGTGAATATAGACTTTGTTATAGGGTTACCTCATACACGTCGTCAACATGATTTTATTTGGGTCATTGTGGATGGAATGACCAAGTCAGCCCATTTCTTGCCAGTCCATACTTCATATTCAGTTGAGGATTATGCTAGTCTCATATTTTGTATAACTCCATGGAGTTCTATTGACCATTATTTCAGATAAGGGTACCTAGTTTACCTCCTATTTTTGGAAGGCTTTTCAGAAAGGTCTTGGTACCTAGGTTTATCTAAGTACGACTCTTCACCCTAGAGAGATTGTTAGGAAGAGAGGACCATTCCAACCTTATAGGCATGTTGAGGGCTTGTGTTATTGATTTCAAGAGTAGTTGGGATAAATCACTTGCCTTTGATTGAGTTTGGCTACAATAACAGCTATCACTCTAGTATTCAGATGGCTCTATTTGAGTCTCTTTATGTTAGGAGGTGTAGGTCTCCTATTGGTTAGTTTAAGGTTGGTAAAGCTGCTTTGATAGGGCTAGACTCGGTGTATGAGAAAATAGAGAAAGTTTAGTTGATTCGAGAAAGGTTGAAGATAGCCTAGAGTTGACAGAAATCCTATCCAGATATAAGGATGAGGGAGCTTAAGTTTTGTATTGGTGACTTGGTGTATTTGAAAATTTGTCGATAAAAGGGGTAAAGAGATTTGTAAGAAAGAGAAGCTTACTCCCTGCTATGTTGGCCCATATTGGATTTTGAGCCGTTTTGGGAAGGTAGAGACTATGGGTTAGAGTTGCCTGCAGAGTTAGCATCAGTGCATCTAGTATTTAATGTCTCTTTGCAAAAAACAAATACATTGGTGATCCAGCTTCAGTCATTCCTCTAGAGGGTTGAGGAATGGAAGGTAGACTTTCCTATGAAGAAGTCCCACTTGAGATCCTTGACCACCAGATTCATAGGATGAGGAATAAAGAAGTAGATTTAGTGAAAGTTCTGTAGAGAAATCAGTCAGTTGCGGGAGCTACTTGGGAAGAAGAAGCTGATATGCGAGCCAAGTACCCCTATCATTTCTCTTTGAATCTAGATTCAACTTGAGGTAATGGTTACCTTAATTAATTAATTCTTTTATTTTCGATCTCATCTATCCAACCATCCTCATATCGCAGCATGCATTCATGAATTCAGTTCAGTCCATGCATCATGTTTCAGATTCAGATAGTTAGTCATGATTCAGCTCATAAGTGTTCAGTGCATGATCTCAGGTTTTCCTAGTACCCCAACTTAGACAGTTTCATTCAGGGATGGATCATCCTAAGGGGGAGATATTTTAATACCCCAATTTTTCAAGATTTAAACCCCTCAAAAGATAGTCCACTAAGTTTGTTTTCCAACGCCACAAGTCTCGTCTCGATCTGATATCGTAGTAAGAAGTTATGTGATTTTCCCTTTTAAGTGTTAGTCAGATGCCAGTGGCTATGACTCATATGATGACCCATAATCAAACATTACGAGTAGTCGTAGTGACAACAGAAATAACCTTCAGTTTTATCCCAGTGACCACGACTCTACTCCATGACTCGTAATCAGACATTACAAGTCGTTGGGAGGGACTCGTAGTTGCAACAGTGTTTAACCAAGAATCCATTCCATTGGTTACAAGTCTAGCACATGAATCATAGTCATTCATTCATTTTTTGGCCCCGTATCCTGACCAGTAAAGGATCCAAGAAACAAGCCTCAAACTATGAATCTACCTTACGACTCATAGTTAGTCATAACGAGTTTTAGAAGGAAGGTCTTAGTCATAGTAGAAAGAACCCCAGACCTCAGGGTTCTAGGCTATGACTCAGACCACAACTCGTCACCAGTAGTAGCAAGTCATGAGGTAGTCATAATGACTGGGAATAGAATTTTCGCACATTTTTAATAAGGGCTTTTTGGTAATTTTTAACCCCAAACCCACATCGTTTGGGTATCCCGACATCAGTTAGTGGTGGATTAAAACTACCCCAACACCTCATAACTTCAAAAATCACTTCTCTTAGCAAAATAAAGCAATTCCCTTCTTCCTCAAGAGCAAACTAGGGCTTCCCAAGAACAAGATCAACTACAAGGATTTCACCAAGGCATCTATTCTCAGGTATGTATGATATTCATCAATGGGCCCCTTTCACCCATTGAGTCCTAAGAAATTACCAAAATTTTCTAATATAAACCCGTTTTCCCTTTTATAGAGTTTAAAATTAAATATGAATTTTATAATCTCTTTCTCTTAGTTGTTTGATTATGTACCATGAAAATATATTCCCTCATGAGAATTGTGTTTCCATACATTTAATATTCTTCATTGTCCATATCAAAATCAGTCATTGGCATTTGAGTATTAATTATGATTTTCCATACTATGGTCAGTTTTACGACTTTTATGTTCAGTTGCATTAGTCTATGCTGGTGGGTTATGAACACTCGATGCCAAGGTTTTAAGCATGTATCAATTTACAAGTTCATGAATTTTTCAGTTAGTTAAACAATATTAATTTCAGAATACCATAAATTGAGCATATCATCATTCAGTTTATGTTTTAGTTAAACTTCAGAGTCGTTCAGTTGGGAGTAACACTTAACATCGAGTGAACACAGGGATGGCGGCTCTCCCGTCAGTTAGGAAGAGTTGTTAGTAGCAGTCCTTAGGTTCTAGAACTATATTTCTAGCATAGGTTATAAGGGGTTACCCATCAGTTTCAGCTTGACACCCTAGTCCTTCCGGATATCAGATTTGTAGATCCACGTTGCACCTTTGGCAAAGTATCAACATGCTTCCAACTGGGGTTATAGGTTGGACCTCGATTAGCTCAGATTGAGGTATGTTGGTTATAGTTAGCTCCCATAGTCCTCAGTTCAGTTATTCAGATTATGTTCTGTTTAGGTTTGCATGACCAAGTGTTCAGTATCTCAGTCATCCAGTTATTCAGATTATTTAAGTACATATTTATACTTGGTCTTGAATTCAACTTTTCATGTTCGTGCGTTCATGCCCAGTATAATGTATATCAACCAACTTCCATCTTATAGACCAGTATATTTAAAGTACTGATTATATACTCTCTTTTGCACTATGTTGTCTTATAACATAGGTTCGAATGCTCAGTTTCCCAGATCATATCCCAGATCGCATATAGTTCATTTTTGTGCCACTCAGCTGCAGCATTAGTTTGTCCTCATCAATCGAGGACTAGTTATATTATTACTTATTCATCCCAATATTTTATTTTCTTGCTATTTCAGTTAGTCAGAGTTAGTTGGGGACCAGTCCCAACAACTCATCATGTTTAGAGGCTTTCAAGCAGTCAGTCAGTTAGACATGTTTTCAAGTTGATGTATTTAAGACATCACAGATATTGTTTTGACTCTTAGATATTTTTATATAACTTATGCGTAGTATTTTGTTTTATTCTTTTAGTATTTATAACATGTGCTTGATCATAGGTTAGCTTAGGGTCACTCGTGGCCTTAAGCACCGTATTATGAATAGGGGGTAGTCTCGAATCGTGACACCTCCTTATAAAACTACACCTATTGTAACACAAAAAATCACCCTACACACTAAAAATAACAACAAAGAAAAGAGGTAAGATTGTTGAAAATTCAAAAACATGAGTCAAGTGCCTGTGATGACTTGGTGTCCTTTGTTGGTCCAAACTTCAGGAACATAAATTTGATTGAAGAGTTGTAAAGTAAAAGACTTTAAAAGAAGCACAAGCAACCACAGTGCTTGGTTTTATTTGTACATACTATTATTTGGGAAAGAGACATTAACAACAACATTCTACTTGGTCTAATAAAGTTTTTTAAGGATATGAAGGTATTCAAAAACTACCCTAGGGGTCACAAAAGCTTCAAAATAATATTCAAATATTGGTTGGCTCCATTAACATCAAAGACAGTCAATTTATATTGCTTTCCATGGATTTCATGGTAAATATTTATGTTTCATTTAATTTTTATTGAATAATTCTTTTGATTTGTTGGCATAATTTTTATAGGCTTGGGCCTTTGAAGTCATTCCTCATCTCAAACAATAAGTGAACGACTACTAAGAAGAGGTTTCATGTCCAAGAATTCTGAGATGGTTGTCGGTCAAAAATGATAAAAAAAGTAAATTTCTTTGATCTTTTCAAACCCCTTAGGAATTAGTAAGTCTACTTTTAATTAAGTTTTTACTTTAATCAATGATTAATTTTAATGGTTTAATCACCATTCTAATACATGTACTTGTTTATTTTATATTGTGCATCTGTGGTTGGTCTCGACTAATCGAGAGCTGAAGATACCATTTCTTGTTACTTTACAATCTTTTTAAACTTTATCGGACCCTAAGGTAATTGATAGAATAAGAAAGAAAATGGATAGAGCAACAACCATCAAAAGAAAAGCACTTGGAGAGGGTAAGCTTATTCTTGGTAATATTGTTGTTGATGGTGCTTTTATTGGTAGAGGTGGTGCTTTTGTTGGTGTTGGTGGTGGTGATAGTACTTCTATTGGTGGTGATGGTGATGGTGTTGTTGTTGCTATTGGTGATGGTATTATTTTTGGGGTTAGTGGTGATGCTCCTCTTGCAGTTTTTGAAACAAAAAATGACCATGATTATAGTAATACTAGTTTTGCTGATTTTGGTGGTGGATATACCTCTTTAAGTGGGCATATTACAAATTTCATAGGTAGACAATCATTTAGAGGTGTTGCCTCTCCTAGCTCAGTTCTGCTTGCTAATGCCAAGAGTGTAAGAAAACACATGATGGAGTAATTAATGCTCTTAATGAATTGACTATTGTTGTTAAGGAATTGACATCTACAAGGGGTTTTATTCACTCAAAGAGGATTTCAAATTCATTCACTTCATTTGAGGTTAAGAGAAGAAAGAAAACAATTTCCAAGGTACTATCAGATATCAAACAACAAAGGTGATTATTTACAAGATTATGAGTGCCCAAACGAAGGCTAAGCTGAACATGGTGATAAAATAAAAAATGCCTCAAATGTCTACTCCATGCATAAATTTGGTGTGAAAGATTTCAAGGACATGACTAGTATGGATATTTGGTGGATGGACTGTGTAAGTTTTCTAACCCTCAATTTATATTAATTTTTAGGGCTTTTAAACTTGTAAATATATATATGTAAATATTTCTCATCTACTACAATACATGGGACATCTATTGTAACAGATTATCTATCTGCTACATAACTTGTAGTAGTTGGGGTAATCTATTAACAGGTACAAAGATAAGTACAACAGATATGTCCCATCTATTGTAATAGATTGGTCATCTGTTGTAACAGATTACCCAACCCATTTGTTGCAATAGATTACCTATATGCTGCATAACTTACAATAGTTGGGGTAATTTTTTAATAAGTACGAGATAAGTACAATAGATGGGACTAAATTACATATCTGTTGCAACAAATGAGTTATCTGTTGCAACAAATTCCCATTTGTTGCATAACTTACAGTAGCTGGGCTAACCTGTTACCAAAATCAGAGATAAGTATAACAAATGACCCATATGTTACAAAAAATATATAATCTGTTGCAACAGATGGGTTATCCGTTGCAATATATTATCCATCTACTACCTATTTTTTATTTTTATTATACATATTTATGTAAAAAAAAATTTCAGTATGCTGATGAAATTCTTTATCTAATGCATAAGAGACATGTCAATACTCTGAGTACTATGATATAAATAATAGAATCATGAATCTAAACTTATACAACAGCTTCCTATTGAGATACACCAAGTTGTGAAGAAACTACAAGCAAAGGTAGAAATCCACTTGACCAATTATTTGCTGAATTCAGATGAGATGATGATATGCTCAATTACTATAGAGGTAAGAGACCCTACACATGTTCTTTACCCTAGACATGTGATTGAAGGATTTTGGTTGTGAGGAATCTTGAAAAAACACAATTTGCGACTCTTGAGATAATTATTGAGAAGGGAGTCATGAATGTGTATGATGGAAATATTCCATTCTTTGAAGATAGTGATTTCTTGTGTCTAATGGAATGTCTATTGGAGTTTTTTCCTAAGTTATTGAAGCAAAGTAACATATATGATCACTTGTCAGAAAAATTGCTCAATGAATAATGAGGTTTTAATGGGAGAATGTCAAATCTCACCAAAAATGAAATTGGTAATGCGTGCGCTTCATATTCACTTGCCTTTATATATAATTTGATAACCAGGACCAATGTGACGAATTCAAACACTTTAATGTGTGACAAATCTATTAAAGGGATGTAAGTTGTATGAGCTGCTGGTGTAGTATGCAAGAGTTTAAAAGACCTAATTAAATAATTTATAATTTGTGATGACTTTTATTCCTATGTAATTGTTGGTTCTGACAACATAACAATTTTTATATTTCAAAGTTTTGTTGAACTATTTTATGTAATTTGTGATGTCTTTGATTTATTTTTTGTTATGAATTAATTTCTTAGATGCATAAAATTTACTGCATTATTTCCAATAATTATACTATTTCTGCTGCATCAGATGTATATCTATTGGAAATATTGCAATAGATATAGACCTCTACTGTAGATGATTTCCAATAGACTCTACATATATTGCAACAATTGATTAATCTATTGCAATAGATGAATAATGTAATGACCCTCCATGTCATTTTCTCAATTTTCGTATGTTTTTTTTAGCATTTTTAGCCTTCCCATAGTGGCTACAGGATATTTATGACTTACCAAAATTATCAGTTCAATTATTAGTAGTTCGTTTGGATTTTAGGCTTATTTCCCTATTTTGGAGCTTTCATTATTAAGGAATTGATCTCATATAAAAAATCCTAGTAAATGGTATTGGATGATAAATTCGATAGTGCTATCAGCTCTGAATGTTGATTTTAGGATAGGGGTACCCTTGGTTCAGGTCCTGAGGCTTTCAAACTCATTTTAGGCTATCGGGTAAAATTAGGTTAAAATGGAACTAGGTTAGGAACTATATTTAATCGAAACAATCTCGGATGAAAGATTTTATGATTCCATTGAGTCTGGAATGTTGAATTTGGTATAGTAACATAGTTCGTTTGCACACATGGGGTTTTACGTGAATCTTGAGCATCCGATCAAAGTCTATTGAAACTAGGCTTTTGCTATTTTTTTTTTCAAAATTTGTTGCAATCATATTTTACCCTTTGCATTCTCCAAGGTTCAAGACTTTAATCATCGCATCCGTGAGCTTCCTCCCTCGCGTTCACGATAAAAAGGCGACCCAACCCAGTTCTTCTTTTCTTATTCGCGTTCGTGACCTATAAAACCGCGTTCGTAATACCTGACCTATTTCCCTTCATGTTAGCAAACCTTATGCCTTCATTTGTAAAGGGTAATTCTCGTTGTCATCCCATTCGTGACCCCGGAGCCCCACATTCACGAAGGGCAATGACTTGGCAAAACATATATTGTTTTTCCAATTTCTTCATCATTCTTGATCCTCCTTTCACCATTTTGAGAGATTTGATCTTACTAAATTGGGAGAAATCATCCATTGAAGCTAAGGTAAGTTTGTCCAACACTCCTTGGACTTTCCCCATTATTTTTCCCATTAAATTCCATCCTTTTTAAGTGTAAATTCATAGAATTTAGGTCTTAAGTTTCCAAACTTAAGGGCTAATTTGAGCCCCGATTCATATCCCATTTGTGCTCTACTTTTGATTACACATTCTTTCTACTTTGAGGGACCTCATGACATATTCAATTTTAGAATTCTGTTAGTGGGTCCCATGGGATCGTTATTGACCTAACTTTGGGCTTAAACTTTTGTATAGCAATACAGGTATTATTTTACTTCTATTAATGTGTATATTACAATTTTGATAGTGTGGTGGCATTTTGGAATCATGGAGCAAAGACGAGCAATTCATGGATGACTTAAAATTTGTGGTTTAGCATCGAGGTAGGCTTTAGTCTACTTTTCTATGAGATTATGTATAGTATATATTGCATGATAGGTAGGGATTATAGGATGGGTTGGATGACTAGTATACCATGACTTAGCCTATTTTAAGAAATTTGAGATAGAAAGGTGACCCAAGTGATCGAGCCTTAACATAGGATACTCGTTATGGACATAGGATCCTATTATCCTTGATTATAAGCATGTTAACTATAGTTCAATGTTAAGGATCCATTTAGTATAATATTTACCATTTGACTTTGTGAATCAAACGACATTCCACTGATTAGATCCTTTAGTGACTTTACACCCTCAGTTATCATAGTTTTTCGAGTTATGAGGCTTTATTATATTAATTATATACTATTGGGATTGAGGCTGTAGTTACGATACTAGTTTGACTCCAGATAAGTATTCTATCCTTATAAAAGTCATGAGTCTAGTTTATAGATACTTAGGCGCTTAGGGTTGTATTATTTGAATACTGGTGATAGAATGCGTGCTTTCGGGCGCAATCATGCTCACTTAGTGGTATGATTCCAACCAAACACTTGATTTTTCTACTATTTTCTAAAAAGAAATTTATTCCCATTTTTCACTTTAAAAATGGATTTATTCTATAATGGGAATCATACCACCTTAAAAATAAATTATGATATTTTAAAAATAAATGTGCTATTTTGAAAATAAGATCGAGATTAATTTCAGTCCATTATTATTCCACTCTTTTACCGCTACTACTTTCTTCGATCAAGAGGGATTTTGACCCTTTCTATACTTATTATGTAGATTTAGTCTCGAAGTCGATCTCGGTCAATGAATTTATAGATTTACACTTTTTTATTCATAATTTGAGTCTTTGCACTTATTATACTTTTATATATATATATATATATCTTCGATACTGAATGGAGTAGATTGATTATGATGGTTATTGGACGTATTAGTTCATGACCCGACAATGTATATGAATATCTTGAGTCCCCTGTGGCCCCCTTCATCTGTAAGACATAGTTCCGAAGAAGGATGGTCTCCATAGGTCCTGCCTTCGCAAACTATTGAGTAGAGGAGGTGTATACACTTGGTATATTTGGTACTTGAATTGTATATTGTTTATTATTTATTTATGTGCAATCATTCATTCATATGCATTGCCTATCACTAGTATAAATGTTTGGTGCTTATATCTATTCGCCTTATGCAGGGTTGTATAAGTATAAGCTATTATTCTTGTTTGCTGAGTGCTTTATTGAACCTTCTAGACTTATGGGGGCTTGGTTAGGTTATTGTTTATCTGGACTCGCTGGTTACTTTATTATTGGTTTGCATGATTAGTTCATGGCAGGATGGTTATGGACTGGTACCTGAGATTGGAGGGACATTTTTGTTTTTCCTTCTCTATTATGGTAAGTTTCATTATTGATGGTTTATCTCATGGTTAGACATTATGGTTAGAGAACCTGATTATGCTAGTATTAAATCTCCCACTTGATTAGGATTCCTTAAGATGTTAGGTTGGTTCTCTCAGGTTATTACCTTTGATTTAGTCTTATATATGTATATGTTTATATTTATATATATGTGGGGGGAGGGGAGGGGGGGAGGGGGGGTATTACCATATATCCCTCCTTTTCTTTGTTTATTCATATCATAAATGTATCCTTTGGCCTTGTATTATTACTATATCTCGTTCTTTCACTTTTCGTTTTTATAATGGCTAGGGATATATAGTATCACATTTTAGTCCCTTAATACTATTAAAATAGGATAAGTTTATCTTATTTCTCCATTATCATTATCCTATTTAGCTTTCCCGAATAGTTGCCTATAGTTTATATTCCTTCTTTACATGTTATTTATGCTTGCATTATCTCTGGAGTTCAGTCAGAAGATTACATATTGAGTACCATGTGTTTGGCACTCATACTATACTTTACATCCTGTAGATTATAGTATGAGTTCTTGTCTTTGATGTGTTCATCGTGCAGAGCAGTGATGGATCAGAGATTTGGGGTGAGCTCCTGATGTTTAGAGTATTTCTGATCTCTCTCGCATTGATTAAACTTATTTCTATTTTGTAGTTTGAGTTAGTTTGTACATGTATTTTTATTCTGTATTCCTTTTGTACTCTGGTTGTATTAGAAGCTTTTGTACTGACTTCACCAGGTCTTGGGGTTGTAATTTATATTGGCCTATTATTTAGATTCATTTTTGCTATTTCCTTTTATTTTCCCTGATAGTCCGTTACTAGATGTTTTAGATTATGGGTTGGCTTACCTACTGGTGGGTTACAGAAGGTGCCATCATGATCTGAGAAAATGGGTCGTGACAAATAATCTATTGGAACTGTCCAAATAGATATAGATATCTGTTGCAACAAATATATACATTTGTTGCAATAGATATACACATCTATTGCATTATGTGTCTAATATGTTTGCATTTCCAACAGACTCTACATATACTACAACAATTGATTAATCTGTTTTAATTGATGAATAATCTATTATAACTAATCAAATAGATATAGACATCCATTGCAATAAATATACACATCTATTGCAACAGATGTCAAATGTATTTGATCATTTTCAATAGACTACATATATTACAATAGTTAATTAATCTGTTGCAACAGATGAATAATTTGTTGGAACTAATCAAACAGATACAGACATCTATTGAAACAGATATACACATTTATTGAAGTAGGTGTCTAACTACATATATTGCGTCAGCTGATTAATCTATTGCAATAAATAAATAATTTGTTGGAATTAACCAAATAGATATAAACATCCATTGCAACAAATATACACATCTATTACAACAGGTGTCTAATATATTTGATTATTTTTAATAGACTCTCTATATATTGCAACAACTGATTAATCTGTTCCAACAGATGAATAATCTATTGGACTAATCAAATAGATATAGACATCTGTTGTAACAAATATACACATCTATTGCAACAGGTGTCTAATATGTTAGATTATTTCTAACTAACTCTAAATATGATGCAACAAATATTTAATCTATTAGAAATAATCAAACAGATTTAGTCATCTGTTACAACAAGTTAAAATATGTTGCAACATATTAAATACTTAGTTGAACATGTAATTACTATGTAATTCATTAACATTGTAATTGAGATTATCAGTTGAAGGTTAATTATCGATAAATAACTTTATTTATTACTAATCATGGGTTAATGAAGCATTTCACAACAAATTGGTCAATTGATCACACTATTTAGGATGAATACACTTGGTTGATTATGTAATTACTATGTAATTCATTGAGATTGTAATTGAACTTATTAACTAAAAGTTAATTATGGTTAAATAATTTTTTTATTACTAATCATGGGTTAATGAAGCATTTCACAATAAATTAGTCGATTGATATCTCTATTTAGGATGAATACACTTAGTTGATCATGTAATCACTATGTAATTCATTGAGATTGTAATTAAAATTATTAATTGAAAGCTAATTATAGTTAAATAACTTTGTTAATTACTAATTATGGATTAATGAAGTATTTCACAACAAATTATTTGATTGATCGCTCTATTTATTCAACGTATCACTCATCTGTTGCAACAAACGTTTATATCTGTTTGATTATTTCGAACAGATGAGTCATCTGTTACAATAGGTTAGTCACTTATTGCAACAAATGTTTATATATGTTTGATTATTTTCAATAGATGAGTCATCTACTGCAATACATAATGCATCTGTTGCGACATATATAGAATCTGTTAGAAATGATTAAATATATTAGACACCTACCACAACATATTTCTATATCTAGTTGATTATTTCCAGCAGATGAATTATCTGTTGCAACAGAGTAATCATCTGCTGCAACATAATTCATCATTCTAACTAATTTTACATCAATTGCAATAAATTTAACATATGTTGCAACAGAAGTTGTTCCCACAAATACAAAATTGTTGGATCATAAACAAAAATATATTTTATATAATAAATAACATACATCACCAATGAAAATGAATTAAAATTATCAAGTTCATAACTAAACCAACACAAGACTTTTAATATTACTAGTTTAACCACATTTGTCTCGCATGTGTAATATTTGATTATTTAAAATTAAATGATTTTGTCTCTATTGTGGAGATTTTTTTAATGAAGTGTAAAAAGTTCAAATCACTTTTCAAAGACCCTTCACTCTTTAAAATAATAATGTAAATATAAACATATATTTTAGTGTAAACATGTATATATTTTACCACAAGAAGTTTCAAGTGGTTGATGGATCATTACTATTACGTTTGCCATGCAGTACCCTTGTTGTCAGAGGCTAAGAGAGACACATCAATTTGAACCATATTTGTGGTACGATTTTTTTTCTATATTTAAAATCTTGCATTGTTTTTAAAGTCAAATCTTTACAAAATCATTGATTACATTCTCATCACGTACTTAAAACTTTTAAAAATTTGGTACTTCATAAATTTTTCTTATTCTATTAATTAATAAGGTCTTGAAATAGTAAAAATAATCATTTCAATCATTGATTTTTTAATACACATGCTAAGTCCATGACAAGTAAAAATAAAGAAGAGGAGTATAACCAACATGGGTTGTGGTGTAGTAGATGGGGCTGCTCCACCCTTACCTAGAGGTCGAGAGTTTGACCCTGGGTATGGAGAAAACTCTGAAGGGAGTGTTGCCACCTTAATGGATCCTGCAACGCGCGATCCAGATTAGTTGGGGCTCTAATGCGGACATCGGATACCGGATGGGAAACCAAAAAAAAGAAAAAGAAAAGGAGTATAACATTGGGTGAGTTTGATATTATACAATGGAGACCTTTAGTTAAGGGCAACTCATAATAGAAAATTTTCATTCATCACACCATATCTTCTTATGCAAATTCAAAGTTGAGGTTTAGAACCGGTAAAAAAAATTGAGTACGAAGAATATTGCAAATACTAAGAAAATTAATAAAAGTGTAAGTAAAGTTTTACCCAAGTACTTTAGAACGAAGACATTATTCGGTGATACTATTTTATTATAATAAAGTTGAAGATTATTCGATTTTAAACTTTACATTATCAATTTCTTTAACTTATTTTTATCGTCAATTTTTTTTATTTTTTTGAAAATAATATCTAAGTCACTACGTTGATTTGTAAACTTCTAATGTATTAGAGTACATGTTTACCGGAACAAATGTAATATGCGAAGAATAATTGGTAGTAAATTATTCTATCTCATTCGGTTTTAATTAAAGATGGTAAGTGAAATTTTAAAACAAATTTATTTTATTTAGAATTCTTAAACTAATTAAAAAATATTAATTGACATTAATTCTGATGACTTTTAATAAGGAAAGGTTTTACCATAAATATATTTAATTAAGTTTCAACTCTTAAATATTAACAAAATGATCAAAAGACGATTTTGTCTAAAGCAAAGACTTTTAATGAAGGGCAAAAAGTTCAATCAATATTTATAAGGCCCATCACACTTTTAATATATTATAGATAATAATTATGTAGCATTTTGATCCGGACATGTAGTTCTTTTGTGACCAACCATCTAACATATGGAGCACTTATTTTTTCTTGTTGGAAATGATTCCCTAACTCCACACCTCCTATTCATTTCCTTCTTCACGATTTGCTTGGTTCAACATATGAAGGAGATATTTCTCTCTCCAAAATCTCTAACGGAACAATCCAAAAACTTAGGTCATGATGATACTTATCGCAGCTAAGACTTGACAAGTGAGCCAATCACCCAAACAGATATATAGGTGAAAATCAGAACACAATCCCAAGGCGAGACTTCTAAAACAAAATCAAATCGTACATGCATAACAATAGTAGAAGTCTAAATCACACTAATACCACAAACCATCTCAAATCTCGGTGAACAACCTACATACAACTCAAAGTTTGAAAATACAATTGCAAATCCAAACAAAAGAAGCCACAAGTCTGTGATGAGTATGGTCCGCTTATACTGAGTAGGTATCATAGGCAAACTGAGCAAAGTAGAAAATAAGGTATATTAAAATGCACTATGAGCACATCACCTGTAAGTAGAAAATGTCCCAAACAGTAGCTTACACCATCTCCACTAACAATTCTAATATAGCACATAGGCAGGAAACATGTATGTAAAAGAAAAAAATAAACATACATAAATAAAATATGAAAACACAACACTGAAGATGCATAAATGAATGAGATATAATGATGATGATAATGATTATGAAGTGATGTTATCGAGGTTATTGCATAACCTCCGTACATACCTATCGAGCCTCAGCGCTTCCAAGTAGGACCCATGAGGGGTTCACAACCTAAATACTATCTCAATACACAATCCCAATATACATGTCTCCTCTTTGACTTATGGTCTATGGTAGAGGGTTTTGAAAATATGTCTCATTTCTGTCAAAAATCATCGTTTCCACATTGCCGCTAATATCTCATGTATGTATGGATGATATGAGGATGTAATGTTAACGGTCAAACCAATATGAGGATCCCAAATCCATTTAATATACATGCACATGAGCTAAAAATCCACTCAATAATTCAACTATCCATGATTCAATATAAGCCATGTACTGTTAGAGTGAAATATGCAAGTAAGACATCATTAATACCATATTAACCCCAACTTAGGCATTTCTATTATGAAGAAATCAACCAAATGTATACACAAGGACAACAATATTAGATAAGACCCCTACATGGCCCACACATAGCAATTATCATCTTAGATCATCAATAACAACAACATAAGCCCCATATGAGCACATGACAGGAATAACATTATTTCCATGATTATTACCCATAACCATAACATGATTTTATATAAATATTAACTATCCAATGCGGTTTGAAGAAAGTTAAGCTATAACCTATCTTGTGACATCAAATCCAAGCCTAAAACTCTTTACAGGAGCTTTTCCCCTCTCAAATGGCCTTAAAATCAACTAAATCATACAAATACAAAATCCGTGCATTAAAAGAAAGCCAACGATATCCATATTGCCTATTTTTGAATCGGGATCAAAATATACCCCCGAAATGGGTTTTTGAAAAGAAAAGGTAAAATTGGAATTTTCGTTTACAAAACATCTTATGATTAAAGGAAGCCATAGAAGAAAAACCAAGTAAAAATGGACTTAAAACGGGGTTTAAATTGAAGAAAAACTATTTTGGTCCATTTCTTTTTGCCTTAGTGATGGATGTTTTGATGCGGCATATCCAAGGAGAGGTGACTTGGTGTATGCTATTTGTGAATGATATAGTTTTGATTGATGAGACCCGAGAGGTGTTAATGATAAATTAAAGGTTTGAAGATAAACCCTGGAGTCAAAAGGGTTCAAGTTGAGTAGGACCAAGACCGAGTACTTGGAATGTAAGTTCAGCAATGTGACACAGGAGGACGAGGTGGTAGTGAAGTTTGATTCGCAGGTTCTTTGTAGAAGGGATAGTTTTTAGTATTTTGGGTCTAGGGAAATAGAGAGATTGATGAGGATGTCACACACTGTATTGGGGCGGGGTGGATGAAATGGAGGCTTGCCTATGGAGTTTTGTGTGATAACAAAGTGCCTACCAAGCTTAAAGGTAAATTCTATAGAATGGCGGTACGTTTGGTCATATTGTATAGAGTAGAGTGTTGGCCAGTCAAGAACTCTCACATCCAAAAGTTGAAGGTGGTGGATACGAGAATTTTTCATTGTATATGTGGACTTACTAGGGGAGATAGTGTTAGGAATGAGACTATTTAGACGAAGGTGGGGGTGGCCTTGGTGGAGGATAAGATGCAGGAAACGAGGCTGAGATGGTTTGGACATGTGAGGAGGAGAGGCATGGATGCCCCTGTTCGGAGATGTGAAAGTTTAGATTTGGATGGTTTTATGCGGGGTAGAGGTAGGCCAAATAAATACTGGAGGAAGGTGATTAGACATGACATAGATTAGTTATAACTTACTGAGGACATGATCCTTGATAGGAAAGTACGGAGAACACAAATTAAGTTAGAAGGTTAATGCGTGTGGGTGAATCATAGCCAGTAGTTAGGTGTGCTTTCGGGTGGCCTTGCTAGTAATTGTAGCCTTGCTAGTAGTTGTAGGACTTTTCATATAGGATGGAGTATCTAGTTAGGCGGGCTGGGGGAGGTAGGTGCTTGAGGTTTGATAGTGTATTATACTACTTTGTGGGTGCCTTATTTCTGTCATTTCAGCTTGTCTCATGTTTTATTACGATCTTATTTACTGTCTCTGTGTCTTGAGTCGGGGGTCTATCAGAAATGATCTCTCTACTTCTTTGGAGGTAGTGCTATGGACTACATACATTTTACCCTCCCCAGACCCCACTAGATGGGAATTCACTGGGTATGTTGTTGGTGTTGAAATCACAATTTAACAAGTTTTAAACGACAAGAATGGAAGTAAAATAATTGAAATAGTGATTTGGAGCTTACCCAAATTTTAAAATAGAAGAACTCATCCAAAAGCCGCTTAACCTGAAGCTCAAAACCTCAAAAATGGAAGAAAATCAAGAAAAAAGAGTTTCTATACTAACCGCAAAAGAGGCCACTTGACCGCTTAAGTGGTCATCGCTAGAGGGGCCAAGTGCCACTTAAGTGGTACTCGTGAGGTCTGCACCCTCTGCTTAAGCGGTCTGGGCTCTGCTTTAACGGACCATCTGGTGAGCCTAGTCAATTAAGCAGCCTCTGCTAAAGTGACAGTGGCCGCTTAAGCACTCAGCGCTAAAGGGGCCAAGTTCCACTTAAGTGGTACTCGCGAGGTCTGCACCCTTTGCTTAAGAGGACCGGGAACCGCTTTAGTGGCCCCAGCTGGTGAGCCTAGTCGTTTAATCGACCTCCACAAAAGCGACCCAAGTGTCACTATAGAGGTTGCATCAACTGGGATTTTGGAAAATTTCCTTGTCTTCACTAGCTCCTCGAGATTCAATCGGAATCTCAAGAGCGCAAACGAACTATGCTACTCTATCAAATTCGACGTTCTGGACTCAATGACGTCATCATATTTTCGAAAAGAGGTTGTTTTCACAAAATTGACCTTCGAGACCCAATTTCATAATTTTCTAAACTGAGGGTTAAAATGAGAATCAAAATCCATAAAATTAGACCAACCACAGTGCTAACCCAAAATTGGCGTTTTGGATCTACTAACACACCCATTTTGCCACTCGAAACACAAAACAACTAATGTTGATCAAAGTCAATGATAAGGCCTTTTTAACTTCATAAATCATAAACTCGCATAAGTCACACCAAAATACATTAAGAATCATGCCCGCCATCCCCATACCCTGGAAACATCACGTAGCAATCATGGGGAGGGGCAAATAGTTAAAATACATAAAAAGGAGAAATTCACAGCATTAAGTCCTTACAATATCTACCACTAAGAATCTAGTTCGTCCTCAAACAAAAGGCAAGGGAAATACCTGAATCAACAAAAAGTTGGGGATAACCACTACGCATGTCGGACTTGACCTCCCAAGTAGCCTCATCTATAGGATGGTGTACTGGACCTTAACCACCAAAATATCCCTAGAACGCAGCCGCCTAACATCCCGGGCTAGAATGGAGACCGAATCCTCCATAAAGGACAATCTTTCATCTAATTGCATTGTGTTCCAACAAATGATATGAGACTTATTCATAATATAAAGCCGTAGCATGGATACATAAAAAAATGGATGAATAACTGATAAATCCAGGGGTAATGCTAACTCATAAGCTACATCCCCAATAGTCGGAAGAATATCAAATGGCCCAATATACCTGGGGCTAAGCTTGCCCCTCTTTTTAACCTCATCACTCCCTTCATGGGAGAAACTCAAAGAAAGACTCGATCACCAACACCAAATCTCAAGGCACAAAGTCTACGATCCGCATAACACTTTTGCCTACTCTAAGTTGCTTGAAGTCTATCCTGAATGACCCAAACTCTATCTAGAGACTCACACAGCAAGTTTGTACCTTGAGGTATAATCTCAGAAACCTCAAACCAACCAATCAGAGAGCGACAACACCTACTATATAGAGCCTCTAAAGGTGCCATATCAATACTGGAATGGTAGTTGTTTTTATATGCAAACTCCACCAAGGATAAATCTTGCTCCCACTGACCTCCAAAGTCCATAACACAAGAATGAAGCATATCCTTTAATACCTGAATAGTCCACTCTAACTAGCCATCGTCCTAGGTGTGAAAAATTATGCTAAGACCAACTCAGGTACCCAACATCTCCTGAAATGCCTTCCAGAATTAAGAAGTGAAGATTTAAACTCTATTTGAGAAAATAGACACTGGTACACCATATAGATAAACTATCTCATGAACAAAGATATGGGCCAACCTCTCAGTACTAAAGAAAACCTAAACAGGGATGAAATAAGAAAATTTGATCAATCGATCCATAAGGATACAAACACTGTTAAAACCATGAGAAGTACGAGGCAACCCAATCATGAAGTCCATAGTGAACTATTTCTATTTCTACTCAATAATGGGTAACCTCTGAAGCAAACCACCAGGCCTTGAATGCTTGGTGTTCGCCTACTGGCAACAAAGAAAACAAGATACAAAGTCCACTACATCCTTTCTTATACCACCCAGTAGTAATGTCTTAAATCATGATATATCTTAGTCACTCCCAGATGAATGGAATAATTAGAACAATAAGCCTCCTCCAAAATCATTATCACCCAATCACCCATTCTCAACACATAAACTCGACCTCCAACTCTCAAAACACCTCCAGAGTCAAGTGAGGTTTCCTTAGCTTCGCTACTTAACATCTTTGTCCTGAATCACTCTCAAACCAATATCATCAAACTGATGAGCCTAAATCTACTCCATCAAAAAAGATCTAGCCTCCACAATTGCCAAAACACACCTAGATGTTGAATTATCAAGCCTAAGCATCTGGTTAGCCAAAGACTAAACCTCTATGGCCAAAGGCCTCTCTTGGGTTAAAAGATGCACCAAACTACCCATATTAGTTGACTTCTGGATGGCTCTAGGCATCTGTAACCACGTTAGCCTTGCCTAGATGATAGAGAATAGTAATATTATAATCCTTAAGCAACTTAAGACAATGATGCCACCTCATATTAAGATCCCATTGGGTGAAGAAATACTGAAGGCTATGGTGATCCAAGAAGATCTCATAATAGACTCTATACAAATAGTGCCTCTACAACTCAAAGAAAATACAATCGCATATAACTCTAAATCATTGGTAGGGTAGTTATTCTCATATGGCTTCTACTGATGAGAAACATACACAATTATCTTACTTTCCTACATCAACATGACACCTAAGCCAACACCAAAAGCATCATAGAAGATGAAAAAACTTTTGGCCTCCTTGGGTAAGGTCAGGATGGAAGCTGATGCCAAAAATCCTTGAGCTTTTGAAAGCTTGCATCATAAGCATTGGACCACTGGAAAGAAATCTTCTTTTGAGTTAACTTGGTCAAAGGAGCTGCAATAGATAAAAAAAACCCTAAATAAAGCATAGATAGTAACATGCTAAACCAATAAAAATTCAAATATCGATAGAAGAAGTAGGTCTAGCCTAATCGCGAACTGCTATAATCTTGGACGAATCGACTATGATAGCAACCTTGGTCACCACATGACCCAAGAAAGAAATAGACTCCAACAAAAACTGACACTTGGCGAACTTAGCATACAACTTCCAATCTCTAAATCTCTAAAGTATAATTCACAAATGCTCCTCATAGTTGACCTCATTCTTGGAGTAAACCAAGATGTTATCTTTAAATATAATGATATAAGAGACGAGATATAATCAAAACACCAATTCATTAACTCAATGGACACGACTAAGGAATTAGGCAATCCGAAGGACATGACTAAGAACTCATAATGACTGTATCGAGTCTGAAAAGCTGTCTTTGGAATATCTAAAGTTCTAATCCTCAACTGCAGAAAATCAAACCTCAAATTAATCTTAAAAAACATTGAAGCACCCTAAAACTGATCAAATAAATCATCAACACAAAAAAATGGACACTTATTCTTAGCCGTTACCTTATTCAACTACTGATAATCAATACACATACGCATAAACCTATCCTATTTCTTCATAAATAAGATAGGTGCACCGTAAGGTGATACACTAGGTCAAATAAATACCTTATCCAATAATTCCTTCAACTCTATTAGGGCTATATGATAAGGAGGAATAGATATGGGCTTATTGCCTGACTCAATATTAATAACGAAGTCAATATCATGATCCAGAGTTATACTAGGTAAATCCATAGAAGAGACATCCATGAACTCATGGAGAATATGGACAAAATCCATTGGAGGTGGTGAATCAACACTAATATCACGAATATAGGCCAAACAAGACAAACATCCCTTCTCTACCCTGCGATAAGCTCAAAGAAAGATATAATTCTCTTGGGACCCGAATGAAATATACTCTTCTAATAGATCCTTGGCACACTCGAAAAGGCTAAATTCACAGTCTTACCATAAAAATCTAGAACAACATGGTCGGGACATAAGCAATCCAAACCCAAGAGAACATCAAAATCTACCCTATCTATGATAATAAGAACTACCCAAGTCTTATGGCCAGTAAAGGTCTCAACACAAGATATGGACCTGATCCACCACTAAAGAGTCTCATACAGGGGTAGATACATGAATAGGCATGGCAAGAGGCTCACTATTAGAATAAAAACCTGAAGAAAAATATGAAAATACATAGGAGAAAGTTGATCCTAAATCAAATAACACTGATGCAGATCTGAAACAAATAGGGATGATACCTATGATAACGACGTCAAAAGCCTCTACATTAGGTATGACGGGCATAGCATAGCATTTTCCACATCTTCCATCAAACTGAGAAGCCCTGCGACCACCACCATGGGCACCCCTACCTCTATCTCTCGAATCTCTAGTAGCACTTCTACCACTCGAGGATCACATCTCACTATCAATATAAGAGCAAGCCTAAAAACATAAAGGAGCAATCCTTGGCCACATAGCTAAAATCATCATATGCATTACAACTTCTATGGACTGACTCAATCTGAGAAGGTACAACAGAGCTAGAACAACCTCCCTAGGATGACACTCGAGTACCCAAAGCTGCTAAACCAAAAAACTACCTGAACCCTATAAAGCTACTTGTACCGATCTACCATGGTACTATGGGAACCTCTAAAATCTCTACCTCAAGGGGTGTAACCTCTAAACTTACCCTGATGGTGCACCCTCTTAGTGCCTGCCTAAAATGCTTGAAGGATCAACTCGATCATCTTTGAATGATCCACTATACTTTAAATGATGCCCCTGACTCTACCATTTGGGCAGTAGCTAATTGGAAAATAGTATTCAATCCCTTCATAAACTTTTGAATCTTCTCAAAATCGGTGGTAATACTAGCAATAAAATATTTGAACAATACATGAAAATGTGCCTCTTATTCGATAATAATCATAGAGCCTTCCTCCAATTGATCAAACCCATTTCTCATCTTATCCCTCAAACTTTATGGTACAAACCTACCGAAAAGGCCTCAACAAACTAGTACCAAGTAATCTCTGGCAAACCAAAAGGTCTACAACTAATAATTGAACTCTTTTAATCTCTAGCTATATCTCTTAACTGATAAGTAGTGTAAGAAAATCCATGTGACTGAAGCGATCCAAGGTTATACAACTTCTTTCAGCAATCAATCAAGAACTCATAGGCATACTCACCCACATTACCACTAAACTTGGGTGAACCCAAGCATGTAAATCTGTCAAACCTCTTTTGATCCTCAAAAGATATAAAAAGACCCAAAGCAACAGGTGTATAGTAAATCTGTCAGGTTGTGATCCCATCTGAGAAAGTAATATAAATGAAGGGTAAACCCCTAAACTAAAAATACCATTCTTGAATACTAGGACAAAAGAAGAAAAAATACTCGAAGCCTATAGACCACCGTAAGTAGATGCTGGTATCGATGAAGGAACCACGCTCAGAATCAGAGAAACACCATACGTAGTTTCTAGCATATATGGAGATACAACACTCAGATCTGGAGAAATACCAGGTGCACTCAAAAGAACACCCTCTAAATGGGTCAACAAATGATTCAATAAACCCGCTAAGATTGGGGTAGTAGTACTTTGTGGAACTTAATTAGGACCCACATCTCTAGCATACTCAACCTCGGGCTTAGGGGAGATCCCCCTAGTACTACCTCTAGAAGGGGAAGATACTCATGTCCTTCCTCTACCTCAATCCCATATATAACCCTTAGATATTCCCTAGGCTTGACTCTTTTCTCAGATATTGACTCTACACCCCTAGCCTCATGGGATCTAGTCTTCACCATCTGTGTAAAAAAAGTGAAAATTAGTTCAGATTATAGGGTATGGAAAAACTCACATAATAAGGAACAACCTAAGAAAGTTTTATAAAGATATATTATAGCCTCTCAAAGATGGATATGGATATCTATGTACAGATCTACAAAACTCTACCAGAAACCCTGTTCTTACACTGATGAACCTGACTGCTTTAATACCAATTTATCATGACCCAAAAGCTCAGGTCATGATGACACTTATTATGGATAAGCCTTGACAAGTGAACCAATTACCTAACCTAATATGTAAAATAAAATCATAACACAAATCCCAAGTCAAGACTTCTAGAGCAAAGTCAAATCATACATGCATAAAGATAGCTATAATACCCCGAAAAATCCAAACCAATATTAGAGCCATGTACCAAGCTCATGCATAGTACATCATAATTATTTTATAGTTTTATGAGTAGGTTAGATGTATATTAATTCTTCAAATAACTTCCAGCTATCAGACGAATCAAAACATTCCTTACTGATTGAATTCTTGAGAAGGATATTGGAATAGTCTACTTAAAAAAAGCATATCTCTCACTATACTTGGAATTTTTGAGCTCATAACCTATAAAAAGATATATAATTGAATTATCTTTCCAACGATACCAATTTCTCCTAAATCTGATATCAAAGCAAAGAGTTATTACTATTTTACCCAAAAATGTCAGGCTAGAAACTGTGTGACGACATTCGTGGTAGCTTATCACATTTGTGACACCCTACCACGAAGATCGTTAGCCTTAGGAAGAAACCAGATCCTATGTGACGACATTTGTGGTAGCTTACCATATTTTTGACGCCCTACCACGGAGGTCGTCAGCCTTAGGCAGAAACTAACTCCTGTGTGATGACATTCGTGGTAGCTTACCACATTTGTAACGCCCTACCACGAAGGTCGTCAGACTTAGGCAGAAACCATCAATTCCAGCTTCTATGTGATGAAATTTTTGATGGCTTACCATATTTTTGATGCCTTGTCACAAATGTCGTCAACTATTATTTTCAGCAACTGGGAATTTATTTCATAGGGGTATTTTGGTCTTTTCCCTTCACTTCTCATGACTTATAACCCTAAAGAGGCGTATTTTTTCCCATTTTTCATCAGTTAAGCATCTTAAAAACCCTCTCTTATACTCTCAACCATAAGATTAGGGTTTTCATCAAACTCATCTCTCAAAAGTAAGATTCAAACCTATTTCCAAGATAATTGAGAATTAAGTTTCCCAAATCCAAGAACTCTCCAACATATCATCAAAGTTTCTTTTCTAAGGTATGCATAGTGTTCATCTATGGATCCAATCTATTCATAGAGCTCAAGAACCATGTTTTAAATATTATTTTGTAAACCTTTTGTGGTGATATAAGTATGTATATATTGACGATTGTTGTTTAAGTTTCAATGTGATGTCTAAAGGTGTTTTCATGGAATATATTTGTTTGTTAATTGAAAACCATGAACTTTAGGTGGTTTAATATGGTACAAGTATGAAACTCACCTATTCCTTAAAGAATGCATGCAAGGTGTTTGATAAAATGCTTAGGATGTTAGAAATTCATGTTTGTATAGTTCTACGATGTCTAAATGACAAGTCCATGTCAACTATATACTTCAATATGAATCCCATGCTTTTTATGTGTTGCTATTATGGTGGTATGAAATATGTAAGATAATGGAGATAAACAATATGTACACAAAATATATCCATGCATTCCCTACACTGTTTAAGATGTTGAATAACTATATGAAATATGATATCCCCTACTTATGATATTATGAATTGTGGACTCAAATCTTGTGATCAAGTCATGTCATGTGTGTCAGTTTCCTTCTATTGAGTCTTGGGGGTATTCATACCCAAAAACTATAGTTGTGTGCCTAGAGCCATGTCATGTTTCACAATATATAAAATCAAGCCATGATTCAGTAGAATTCAGTCAGTCATGTGACCCAGGAAACCTCAAAGTCTCAGTCAGTTATCAGCTATCAGTAGTATTCCATCAGTCAATGGAATTTAATAAGTTCCACTTACGTATAGTCAGTTAAATCATGTTCAGTCTCTTCAAATGGGTGTAAGAGTTAGCACCGAGTGAACCCAAGGATGGGAACTCACCTGTATATGAGGGTGTGATTCTTCACAGTCATCCTTGCGTTTCAGAACTATGTAGCCAGCATAGGTTGAGACATCGCAACCTATTATATGAGGGTAGATAAGGTGGCTTAACCTATTATATGAGGGTTCCCACCATTCTCACTAGAGTTACCTGTTATATGAGGGTTTCTCACATGTTGTCCTTACCATTGGCGCGGTATTAACACCCTTCCAGTCAGGACAGAGATTGGACCCCATCTTAGCCATAATGGCACATATAGGGCATGCCGATTAAACAACTACCTCCCACAGTTTCAGTATCAGTCTCAGTAAAATAACTCAGACAGTTCTTCAGATATCAGTAGACCAGGACTGTTAGATACAGTTAAATTCAGTTATAGCACGGAACTTAGAGAGTTCAACTAGATTCAGGGCTGTCAGATACATTCATCCATGTTATCAGAACTACTGTTCCAGCCATGTATCAGCGTACAGATTTAGCCATTATGTTCTCACGATCTTAGTTACTATGTATGTATGTTTGCACTCTTATGTTCATATCAGTCAGTCAGTAGTATTATTTATGTACGTAAACCCTTAGCATTAGCCTACATCACTCGTATACTCAGTACTCCAGTTGTACTGACGCATTTATGCTATGGTGCTTTCTTTTCATGTTACACCATAGTTTCAGAGGCACGAGTCCCAGAACAGCAGTAGCAGTCGTATTCAGCATACAGAGTTGCAGTGAGTTCTCTTCATTCGAGGACGACATTATTTAATTTATTCATTTATTTCTTCAGTTCAGTTTTACGGAGTTAGTTGGAGACATGTTCCTTCAACTCCTTATTTCAGAGAGTACTTAGAGGCTTTCGGATTTACGCTTATATTTAGCTTTTAGATTCAATTTTCAGTTGTTTTGGGTATTTTTTTCCCATATGGATGTTATATTATTTCAGTTGAACCTTATGGCCTATTGTGCATGTTTTCCATATTATTATGTCATGAATTGCAGTATCCAGGTACAGATATCAGTCATGGGTTAGATTGTGGTCCCTTGGGGTCATAAGCACCTTGTAGCATTTCGGTTCAGAAAATTGGGGCGTTACAAATTTGGTATCAGAGCCTAAGGTTCTATAGAGTCCTAGGAAGTCTGAAAGCCGCATCTAGTAGAGTCTTGTACATGGGTTTATTACTCGCCACATTTATGTACAGGAGGCTATGAGATGTTTTAGGAACAGTTCCCTTTCTTCAGTATTTATGTCGTGCTAGTAAACATAATTTCAAGTCAGTCTCTTAGTCTAATCCGCTCTTCTCTTATTTCAGAAACATGCCTCCACAGAGAAGAAACCAGTCAGATCCTCAGCCCGAAGATCCTTTGGGAGAACATGTTTCTCATGTGGAGTTCAGGACCACATTTGCCGCTCTTGCTCAATCTGTAGCTGCCCACAATGAACGACCAACAGTCATTCCGACCAACCTAGTGGCCAATTCAGCAGCATCTAAGATTTGGGACTTTACCTGAATGAACCCTCCGTCCTTCTTTGGGTCTAAGGAAGACGAGGATCCTCAAGAATTCATTGACCAAGTCCAGAAGGTCATTGATATCATGGGATTCACTTCTTCTCAGAGTGCCTATTTAGCTGCATACCAATTACAGGATATCGCTCATACTTGGTACAAGCAGTGGCTAGCAGAAAGGTTAGGGGATGCAGATTCTGTTGAGTGGGAAGAATTTGTCACGGCTTTCTTAGACAGATTCTTTCCCCAAGAGCTGAGAGAGGCCAAAGTTCTTGAGTTCATCAATCTCAAGCAGGGAAATATGACAGTTAGAGAGTATTTTCTTAGATTTACTCAGCTAGCTAGATATGCCCCTCATGTGGTTGCAGACAACAGGGCTAAGATGAGCAAGTTCGTGTTAGGGGTGAATGGTAGTGTGGTAAATGAGTATAGGTCTGCGATGCTGAACAGTGATATGACTTTATCTTGGCTCATGACCCACGCTCAATAGATAGAGGAGCAGAAGGTTAAGACTAGGGAGAGGCAGAACAAGAGAGTAAGAACAGGCAATTTCAGTTTTGCTCAGCCCAAACCAGAGGGAGGAAATCGTTCACAGTTTCATCCTAAGTCAGCAGTTCCAACCCCTTCCTCCGCTAGTGCCCCAGTGCCAAAGTTCAGGGATGGCAACAGAGGCAGAGCACCAAGCTCTAAATCTCAGAGCAGTGTTAGTAGTGCCCGCACTTATCCTTAGTGTCAGACCTGCGGTAAGCACCATCAGGGTGTGTGTAGAGTGGGTCAAGGCATTTGTTTTAGTTGTGGAAAGCTAGGCCACAGAGTTAGGGACTGTCCTCAGCCAGGCCCTCAGGGTCAGCAGAATTGTTCCACAGCTTAGTCCGGTCGCCCGAACCAGTAGGGTGCCACTTCCAGTGCTAATAGTGGGCAATGCCCAAATAGACTCTATGCTCTTTAGACCCGACAGGATCAGGAAAATTCTCCTGATGTCATTACTGGTATGTTATAGATTTTCCATGTTTATGTTTAAGATTTGCTAGACCCAAGTATATCCCTGTCTTTTGTCACTCCATACGTAGCAGGCAATTTTGGAATCAGTCCTAAAATTTTAGCAGAGTCTTTTTCAGTATCTACCCAGTGGGTAAAACCATCATAGCTCGGCGGGTATACAGGAACTACCCGGTTATGATATTTTAGAAATCCACTTCAGCAGATTTAGTCGAGTTAGGGATGTCTGATTTTGATGTCATTCTCGGCATGGATTGGCTTCATTCCTGCTATGCCATAGTCGACTATAGAAAAAGTATAGTTCAGTTTTACTTCCCGAATGAGCCCGTCCTAGAGTGGAAGGGTAGCATTTCATCTTTCAGGGGTCAGCTTATTTCCTACCTTCGGGCAAGGAAAATGATTTCTAAGGGGTGTGTGTATCATCTCGTGCATGTTAAGGCTTCTAGTTTTGAATCTCCCAGTCTCGAATCAGTCCCAGTGGTTAATGAATATTCAAATATCTTTCCCGAAGATCTTCCAGGCATTCCTCCCAAAAGGGAAATAGGCTTCGGCATAGACCTTCTTCCAGATACTCAGCCTATTTCTATTCCGCCATATAGAATGGCACCAGTAGAACTCAAGGAGATGAAAGATCAGTTGGAGGATCTCTTAGATAAGGGATTCATCAGGCCCAGTGTATCCTCATGGGGTGCGCCAGTCTTATTCGTGCGCAAAAAAGATGGTTCTCTTAGAATGTGTATTGATTACCGTCAGCTCAACAAAGTCACGGTCAAGAATAGGTATCCGCTGCCTAGGATAGACGACTTGTTTGACCAACTTAAGGATGCCAGTTATTTCTCCAAGATAGACCTCAGATCAGGCTATCATCAGCTCAGAGTTAGAGAATGTGACATTCCGAAGATAGCTTTTCGTACTCGGTATGGTCACTTTGAATTTCTAGTCATGTCCTTTGGTCTTACCAATTCCCCTGCAACTTTCATGGACTTGATGAACCGGGTGTTCAAGTAGTACTTGGACACATTCGTCATAGTCTTCATAGATGATATTCTAGTCTATTCTCACACAGAGCGTGATCATTCAGACTTTCTCATAACTGTTCTTCAGACTCTCAGGGATCACCAGTTGTTCTCCAAGTTCAGTAAGTGTGAATTTTGGCTAAGATTAGTAGCATTCCTTGTCCCCATTATTTTTGGTGATGGCATTAGAGTAGATCCTCAGAAAACTGAAGCGGTAAGAAACTGGCCTCGCCCTATCTCTCCATCAGATATCAGGAGTTTCTTGGGTTTGGATGGCTATTACCGATGGTTTATCGAGTCATTTTCTTCTATTGCATCTCCTATGTCCAGATTGACTCAGAAGAAGGTCAAGTTTCAGTGGTTAGAACCTTGCGAGAAGAGTTTTTAGGAGTTGAAGACTCGACTCACCTCAACTCCAGTTTTAGCACTTCCCGACGGTTTTGATGGATTCGTAGTATATTGTGATGCATCTAGAGTAGGTTTAGGTTGTTTCCTCATACAACATGGTAGAGTCATAGCCTATGCCTCCAGATAGTTAAAGCCCTATGAGAAGAATTATCCTACTTATGACCTTGAGTTAGCAGCAGTTGTCTTTTCCTTAAAGATTTGGAGGCATTATCTGTACGGTGTTCATGTAGACGTCTTCACAGATCATAAGATCCTTCAGTATGTCTTTTCCCATAAAGATCTCAATCTTCGTCAGAGAAGGTGGTTAGAGCTCTTGAAGGATTATGACATGAGTGTCCTTTATCATCCTGGCAAGACCAATGTAGTGGCAGACGCACTATGTAGACTGTCCATGGGTAGTGTTTCCTATGTTGAGGATAGTAAGAAGACATTAGCTCAGGAGATTCATCAGCTTGTCAGACTAGGCATTCGCTTAGTCGACTCTTCAGAGGGTGGTGTATGTGTTCAGAGTAGTTCAGAGTCATCTCTAGTTTTCGAGGTGAAAGAGAAACAAGACAGGGATCCTAGCCTTGTCAAGCTAAAAGAGTCAGTTTAGAGTCAGGAAGTAGAGGTTTTCTTCCAAGGGGGAGATGGTGTTCTTCATTGTCAGGGTTATCTGTGTGTTCCCGGTGTAGATGACTTGAGGCAGCGAATTTTTGTAGAAGCGCATGGTGTGCAATACTCTATTCATACAGGGGCCACTAAGATGTACCGTGACTTGCAGGAGATCTATTGGTGGAGTGGGATGAAGAGAGATGTTGCAGAGTTTGTGGCTAAGTGCTCTACATGTCAGCAGGTTAAGATAGAGCATCAAAAACCCAGTGGTTCCATGCAGGATTTCACTATTCCTACTTGGAAGTGGGAGGAAGTGAACATGGACTTTGTGATGGGTTTGCCTAGAACACGTCATTAGCATGATTCAGTTTGGGTCATTGTAGACAGAATGACCAAGTCAGCTCATTTTCTTCCAGTTCGTACCTCTTACTCAGCCGAGGATTATGCCAAACTCTATATCAGGGAGTTGGTCAGATTACACGGTGTTCCACTATCTATCATCTCAGACAGAGGTACCCAGTTCACCTCTTACTTTTAGAAAGCATTCCAAAAGGGTCTTGGTACCCAAGTTCATCTCAGTACAATGTTTCATCCTTAGATAGATGGTCAAGCAAAAAGGACCATTCAGACCCTAGAAGATATGCTAAGGGCGTGTGCAATTGATTTCAAGGGAAGCTGGGATGACCACTTACCTTTGATTGAGTTTGCATACAACAACAAACTATCACTCCAGTATTCAGATGGCTTCATTCGAAGCTCTCTATGGTAGGAGATGTAGGTCTCTGATCGATTGGTTCGAAGTTAGTGAGACCGCAGTCATAGGGCCTGACTTAGTATTCGATGCCTTAGAGAAAGTTCAGTTGATCAGAGAAAGACTCTGGGCTTCTCAGAGCCGACAGAAGTCTTATGCAGATGTTCGTAGAAAGGATCTCAAATTCGAGGTCGATGACTATGTCTATCTCAAGATCTCTCCCATTAAGGGAGTGAAGAGATTTGGCAAGAAGGTAAAACTCAGTCCCCGATATGTCGGTCCCTTCAGGATTCTCAGTCGCTTCGGAAAGGTAGCCTATGGGCTCGAGTTGCCTTCATATCTAGCCTCAGTTAATCTAGTCTTCCATGTCTCTTTGCTCAAGAAGTTCATAGGTGACCCAGCAGTTATAGTCCCTATTCAGAGTATTGACATTCAGAATAGCCTCTCTTATGAAGATATTCCAGTCAACATCCTCGACTATCAGACTCGTAGGCTGAGGAACAAAGAAGTCCCTCTAGTCAAGGTTCTTTGGCGGGATCAATCCATGGAGGGAGCTACTTGGGAAGCAGAAGCAGACATGTGAACCAAGTACCCTCATAATTTCTCTGCTAATTCAGACTTAGCTCGAGGTAACCATTTTCCTTAAGCTTATTCAGTTACATATTCAAAATTCCAGTAGAAAATTGGTATCGAGTATCAGTGCATAGCTTATCATGCATTCATGAGTTCAGCTTATCAGTCATGCATCAGATATGCATGTTCAGTTGGGCTATATTCAGTTAAGAATTCAGTTCATCCCTAAATCATGTGCCAGTTGAGCATGATCAGTATATGCATTAGTTTATCTTTTCTCCCCTCTCAAGCAGTCATCATTCGAGGACGAATGTTTCCAAGGGGAAGATATTGTAATACCCCAAAAAATCCAAACCAATATTAGATCTATGTACCAAGCTTATGAATAGTAAATAATGGTTATTTTATAGTTTTATGAGTAGGTTAGATGTATATTAAGGCTTCAAATAACTCCCAGCTATCAGATGAATCAAAACATTCCTTACCGATTGAATTCTTGAGAAGGATATTGGTATAGTCAACTTAAAATGAGTATATCTCTCATTATACTTGGAATTTTTTATCTCATGACCTATTAACATATATATAATTGAATTAGCTTTCCAATGAAACCAATTTCGCCTAAATCCGATATCAGAGCAAAGAGTTATTCCTATTTTACTCCAGCATGTCAGGCTGGAAACTCTGTGACGACATTCGTGGTAGCTTACCATATTTGTGACGCCCTACCACGAAGGTCATCAGCCTTAGGCAAAAACCAGCTCCTGTGTGACAACATTCATGGTAGCTTACCACATTTGTGATGCCCTACCACGAAGGTCGTCAGCCTTAGGCAGAAACCAGCTCCTGTGTGACGACATTCGTGGTAGCTTACCATATTTGTGATGCCCTACCACGAAGGTAGTCAGACTTAGGCAAAAACCATCAATTACAGCTTCTGTGTGACAACATTTTTGACGGCTTACCATATTTTTGATTCCTTGTCACGAATGTAGTCAGCTATTATTTTCAGCAACTGGGAATTTATTTCATAAGGGTATTTTGGTCTTTTCCCTTCACTTCCCATGACTTATAACCCTAAAGAGGCATAATTTTTCCCATTTTTCTTCAGTTAAGCATCTTAAAAACCCTCTCTTATGCTCTCAACCACAAGATTAGGGTTTCCATCAAACTCATGTCTCAAAAGCAAGATTCAAGCCTTTTTCCAAGATAATTGAGAATTAAGTTTCCCAAATCCAAGAACTCTCCAGCAAATCATCAAGGTTTCCTTTCTAAGGTATGCGTAGTGTTCATATATGTATCCAATCCGTTCATAGAGCTCAAGAACCATGTTTTAAATATTATTTTGTAAACCTTTTGTGGTGATATAAGTATGTACATGCTGACGATTGTTGTTTAAGTTTTAATGTGATGTCTAAAGGTGTTTTCATGGAATATATATGTTTGTTAATTGAAAACCATGAACTTTAGGTGGTTTAATATGGTGCAAGTATGAAACTCACCTATGCCTTAAAGAATGCATGCAAGGTGTTTGATAAAATGCTTAGGATGTTAGAAATTCATGTTTGTATGGTTCTACGATGTCTAAATGACAAGTCCATGTTATCTATATACTTCAATATGAATCCCATGCTTTTCATGTGTTGCTATTGTGGTGGTATGAAACATGTAAGATAATGGAGATATATAATATGTACACAAAATATATACATGCATTCCCTACAATGTTTAAGATGTTGAATAACTATATGAAATATGATATCCCTTACTTATGATATTATGAATTGTGGACTCAAATCTTGTGATCAAGTCATGTCATGTGTGTCAGTTTCCTTCTATTGAGTCTTGGGGGTATTCGTACCCAAAAACTATAGTTGTGTGCCTAGAGCCATGTCATGTTTCACGATATACAAAATCAAGCCATGATTCAGTAGAATTCAGTTAGTAATGTGACTCGGGAAATCTCATGGTCTCAGTCAGTTATTAGATATCAGTAGTATTTCGTCAGTCAATGAAATTCAATAAGTTCCACTTACGTACAGTCAGTTAAATCATGTTCAGTCTCTACAGATAGGAGTAGGAGTTAGCACCGAGTGAACCCAAGGATGGGAACTCACCTGTATATGAGGGTGTGATTCTTAGTAGTCATCCTTGCATTTTAGAACTATGTAGCCAACATAGGTTGAGACATCGCAGCCTATTATATGAGGGTAGATGAGGTGGCTTAACTTGTTATATGAGGGTTCCCACCGTTCTCACTAGAGTTACCTGTTATATGAGGGTTGCTCACATGTTGTCCTTACCAATGGTGTGGTATTGAAACCCTTCCAATCATGACAGAGATTGGACCCCATCTTAGCCATAATGGCACATATGGGGCATGTCGATTAAACAACTACCTCCCACAGTTTCAGTATCAGTCTCAGTAAAACAACTCAGACAGTTCTTCAGATATCAGTAGACCAGGATTGTTAGATACGGTCAAATTCAGTTATAGCACGGAACTTAGAGAGTTCAACTAGATTCAGGGCTATCAGATACAGTTATCCATGTTATCAGAACTACGGTTCCAGCCATGTATTAGCGTACAGATTTAGCCATTACATACTCACGATCTTAGTTACTATGTATGTATGTTTGCACTCTTATGTTCATATCAGTCAGTCAGTAGTATTATTCATGCACGTAAACCCTTTGCATTAGCCTACCTCACTCGTATACTCAGTACTCCAGTTGTACTGATGCATTTTCACTATTGTGCTTTCTTTTCATGTTACACCATAGGTTCATAGGCACGAGTCCCAGACCAGTAGTAGCAGTCGTATTTAGCGTACAAAGTTGCAGTGAGTCCTCTTCATTCGAGGATGACATTATTTGATTTATTCATTTATTTCTTCAGTTCAGTTTTACGAAGTTAGTTGGAGACATGTTCCTTCAACTCCTTATTTCAGACTGTACTTAGAGGCTTTTGGATTTACGCTCAGATTTAGCTTTCTGATTCAGTTTTCAGTTGTTTTGGGTATTTTTTGCCCATATGGATGTTATATTATTTCAGTTGAACCTTATGGCCTATTGTACATGTTTTTCGCATTATTATGTCATGAATTGCAGTATACAGGTACAGATATCAGTCATAGATTAGCTTGTGGTCCCTCGGGGTCATAATCACCGTGTAGCATTCTGATTCAAAAAATTGGGGCGTTACAATAGCAGAAGTCTAAATCATAATAATATGATAAACTATCTAATAACCTGGTGTCACAGTGTAAGATCAACCTACATATAACTTGAAGTTTGAAATAAATCCAAATAAAAAGAAGGCACAAGTCTGTCTCTGAACATAAATAAGATATAACTAGATAAGATAAGCTCAAAAGTCAACTTTTATAGCATAGCGCAACCAGTACCTTGAATGTATCAAATCACCACTCAAACTCAGCTATCACGCAATGCACTTGTACTTAGATCTCTACCAAAAGGGCAATGTAGGAATGAATACAGTTTACTTGTACTCAGTAGGTATGATAGGATGACTGAGCAAAGTAGAAAATAAAGTACATAAATACATAATATAAGCACATCACCTACAACTAGAAAATCTCTCAAACGGTAGCTCACACCGCCTTCACTAACAGTTCTAAATTTAGCACATAGGTACAAAACAGGTACTTATAAGAAATAAAATAAACGTACATCAGATAAAATATGGAAACACAACATTGAAGATGCATAAATGGATGAAATATAATAAAAATGATAATGATAATGATGTGATATGGATAAAGTTATTGTATAACCTCTATATACACCTACAGAGCCTCAATGTTTCTAAGTAGGACCCATGGGGTGTCCAAAACCCATATACTATCACAATACTTAATACCAATCTCAATATTTATATCTCCTCTTGGAATCACGGGCTACAGTAAAGGGTGATGATGCCCAAGATTATACCTCCACAAAAGTATAACACAATCATTGTCAAATATATAACCCAATAAAGGTTGGGGTTGAACTCATAGGGAATAGGTTGAATCTTTACCACGAACTTGCTGAAGTAACTGAAACATGTAAAAAAGTAAATGGAGGGATTTTGTGAGTACAGTAACAATAGTAATAAATTTTTATCGCTTTAAGTTGAAATCAATATGAGATGAATATTGGAACTGTGTTTCCCCAAACTCCCTAACTCTTTAGACTTATAGTTCTTTATCAAACTATCTTAATGCCTTGCATACAGAATTCTGACAAGATATATATCACCAACCATCTTGTTAATGCCTTTGGTGAATTTCACTCATCACATTTTGAGTTGAAGAATGTCGCCTTACTAACCCTTGTCCTGGATCCCAAATTAACTATTACCATTTAAGTCTCAAGTTAATTATATAAAGGTTGATAACTTTAAATTACTATTTTGATCTTTTTTTCCTAATTTCTTCCTCTCTTTTGGAGTACGTATCGAATACAGATAGGTTCTCAATGTTTGTAGTTTTTAAGAAAGAATTCCCATCGGAGATCACAATACATTCATGAATATTGATAAAAAATAACTTTGTACTTTATTTACTTTATTATTCCATCAAGGTTCCCACAACCCTAGTTAGATAGTTTAGCATCTCATGTTTGCAAGAACATCCATTGAATTCAGAAAAGAAAGCATATGAATAATCTTACAATAATTGAAGAATAAAAACCATAATATCAAATTAATATCCAACTGTGTAAGCCAATAACAATGGATTCCAAGATCAAAAGTTGAATCCCAGAATCAATATAGTGTTGTAAGTATAAAAGTGTATAAACTAATACAAAAACATTAGAACGGTATTTATAGTTAAAAAATAAAACCTAAAAATCATAAACAAAACAGAATAGGAAAATAAAATCAGTAGTAGTAACGCCTCAGATAATGAGTCATTTAGACTAGTGATGACTCATTGTCAACTCTATATGTTGTGTTCTTTGCTCTTTGGTGATGACTGGTCACCTCTCCCTATGATTAGTTGGCTAGACTCGTTGCCTCTCTAGTATGTTTTTAGCCTGTATGTTTTTTTTTAAAATCTTAGAATGATCATTACAACAAGTCGTAGTCAGATCCTACGACTCGTTACCAGCCTCTCCTCCACTGGGCTTAAGATTGTAATCTTTCAGGATTTTTTTCACATTTTTCCTTAGAACGATCTTCCCTATGACTCATAGTTAGATCCTACGAGTCTTAGCTAGTGTTCACTTTATTATTCTACTCAGATTCTTTCACTTATCACCCTACGACTTGGATGACGAGTTATAGCGTTACCTAATGACTCATTGTCCAAGAAAAGACTTTATTTTTTAGAGATTTATCTTTATTTATTTCTTCTACTCACTTCAAACCCTATTTTCCTGTAAATCAAATACAAAACACATCACATCTATAAAAAATACCAAAGTATTTACATATTTTCATCGTTTTAAGCATAAAAGATGCCATGAAACCATGGCACATCCGAGGGTTTTGTAAATATGTCTCATTTTTGTTAAAAATAAGTCTTTCCATAATGTCATCAATATTTCATGAATGTATAGATTATATGAAGATGTAATATTCATAACCAAACTAGTATGAGGATACAAATCAATTTAATATACATTCACGTGAGCCAAAAATCCACTCATTAAATAAACTATCCATGATTCAATATAATCCAAGTACCATTATAGTGAATGTGAAAGTAAGACATCATTAGTATCACATTAACCCTAACTTACTGTAAGACCCCGCAAAATCCTAAGCTTAATTCAGTCCTTTAAGCTTGTCAAGGGGTCCCAGACTTAGAATATTTTAGCTAAGTACTCAGACTTAGTGTCATTTTAGCCTATGAAGGTCGGCAATCTCATTTCATGACCTTTACACCCATTAAATATTGATGTTCAGGTTGATTCATGATCAAGAATGTTCGTAGGAGTTTTCGGACAAGTTTCGGATTTTTTGGACTTTGTTTAAAGCTCCGTTGGAACCCCAAAGTAGTGGATCAATGCGATCTTGGCTTGCCACATCGACCATCACATTGATTAATGTTTTCCCAAGCTACTAGCGTCCAATTACAATGAATCGACGTGAACTTGGCACAATTTGTTGGCTATCGCATCGATGTCATTGATGTGCCGTATCGACCTGTGCATCGGTAACCCAATTTTTAGTCATTAAATGACTGCATTCTTGGGGGTATTTAGGTCTTTTCCCTCGACCCTCAGCCCCCAAAATACAAAATTAAACTCTCTATAGATCAAATATACTCATTTATTCTCCAATTAGCTCAAGAACAAAAACCTAGATGCTTAAATTTCAAATCAAGAACGCAAGATTTAACCATAAACTTTTAGGAATTCTTCAACACAGGTATGTGAAGTGTTCATCCAAGGGTTCCTTCCACTCTTGGAGTCCAAGAATCTCTTTTGAACTTCAAATAATTGATTTTATATTTTCCATGGTTGGAATTAAAGTTTATCCATGATTGCTTTTTGGATTAAGTTCCTAATTCATGACTATATATATGTATCTCATGTGAAATTGATCATTATATGTGTAGATTCATGTGAATCCATGATAAACCCTTGAATTGTGAGATTAGAGATGAATTATGATGCTCACTTGTTGTTCAATACTATGTGCATATTCTATGCTCACCAAGTACTTGATAAATTGTCCATGTGAACTATTAAGAGAATGAAACATGTCAAGTTATATCATGCAAGTGTTTGTCAAAATGCCCCAATTTATGAATGATGATCAAGTTCATAGTTTACATATTTCATGTTATGCCATGTCTCTTAATTTATGCTATCGAGTCCTGGGGGTACTTGTACCCGACAATTTAGTTGATTACCTAGAGCCATGGTCAGTCATAGAATAGTATCAGTCAAGACACGATCATTAGTACTCTCTGTCAGTTACGAAACTCAGGAAAACTCAGTAGAATCCATAGTAGTCCAGTCTAATTTAGTATTCAGTTTAGACCTCAGTAAACTCTATCAGTTAATAGGATCCAGTAGTATTCCATCTGTCAACGAAACTCTGTGAACTCAGTTCAGTTTAGCTAAATAGTAATATCAGTAACCGTTCAGTCCAGCCTAGTACAAACTAGAAATTAGTTCAGTGTCTATTCAGTTGGGAGTAGGATTCAACACCGAGTTAACCCAGGGGTGGGGGAATTTCTGTCAGTAGAGGGTTTAACCCTTAGCAGCAACCCCTGTGTTACAGAACTACGTAGCCAGTGTAGGTTGAGGTATCTTCTTGCCAGATATTATGAGGGTTGATACTTCTCATCCAAGTTATCCTGCCAGCGAGAGTTGACGTAAGAGCTTCTTGTCTAAGAGGGTTAACTCACAACTTGTCCTTACCTGTGGCATGGTATTGACACCCTTCAAATTGGGGTTACAGGTTAGACCCTAAATTAGTTAGAGAAAGGGCATGTCGGTTAAATGATTATCTCTCACAGTCTCAGTTCTAGTCTCAGTCTCAGAATAAAACTCAGTTCAGTTCTACAAATTTAGGACTATCAGACATGGTCACTCAGTTCAGTACGGAACTCAGTATGGTTTCACAGTACTCAGAACTATCAGATACAGTCATTCAGATAATCAGTAATACAGTATTCGCAAAACCAAATATCGGTTATCAGTATTTTGATTTAGTACTCAGTATTAGCACGATCTCAGTTATAGTCTATGTGTTTATGCATGTACTCTTACTCAGTCATATTCATGTTATTCAGTAATTATTGTACATGCAAATGAACCCATGCATATCAGTCTACCGCACTGAGCATACCAGTAAATTTAAAGTATTGACGCATGCTTTTGTTTGCACTATGATGTCTTATATCATAGGTTCAGACGCACGGGCTCCAGAGTACCCTTAGCTGTCTAGACTCAGCTTTCAGAGTGGTGGTGAGTCCCCATAGTTTAAGAACATGCTTATTATTTAAAGTACTTTAGTTTTATTTTAGTAGATGGAGTTAGTTGGGGGCTTGTCCCATCAACTCCACAGTTCAGACAGTTAGAGGCTTTTTTCAGACGAGAGTATTTTCAAACAATTGTTTAGTTTTTCAGTATTGATGTTCAGTTTTTATATTGTGATACCATATTCAATAATATTTACAGTAGTGAACCTTATGGCAAGTTTTTGCCTATTTCTGCATATTTACAGTACTTATTACCCAGTTATTGTAGAAGGTACCAGTCATGGGTTAGCTTGTGGTCCTTCGGGATTATAAGCACCGTGTAACGTCCAGGGTACTAACTCGGGGTGTTACAAACTTAGTATCAGAGCCTAAGGTACAGCAGAGTCCTAGGAAGTCTGAAAGTCGTATCTAGTAGAGTTTTGTGCATGGGTGTATTGTGCGCCACACTTATGGACAAGGGGCTACGAGATGTTTTAGGAGAAGTTTCCCTTCTTTTAGTATTTATGTCTTGCGAGTGAGCATGAGCTCCAGTTACACTCTCTTTCTAATCCTAGTTTCTCTTTTATTTATAGATATGCCTCCAAAGAGGACTCAGGGAAGAGAAATAGGAGATCAGTCAGCCCCTCAGCTCATCCATCCAGATCCTTTGGGTGAGCATGTCTCCCACACAGAGTTCAGAGCATCCTTCACCACCCTAGCTCATTCTGTGGTAGCCTGAAATGAATGTCCAACTGTGGTTCTAGACAACCCAGTGGCCAATACTGCTGCTGCTAGGATTCAGGACTTCACCCGAATGAACCCTCCATCGTTTACTGAGTCTAAGTCAGATGAGGACCCTTGAGAATTTCTTTATCAGGTGCAGAAGGTTACCAATATCATGGGGGTGACTACTGTTGAGAGAGTTGAGTTGGCTGCATATTAGTTATAGGATATGGCTCACTCATGGTTCAAACAGTGGAAGGTAGTAAGGGTTGCAGATGTAGAGTCCATAGAGTGGGAGGAGCTTGCAGTTGCTTTTCTTGATAGGTTCTTCCCTCTAGAGTTAAGGGAAGCGAAGGATTTGGAGTTTATAAACCTAAAGTAGGGCAATATGATAGTATAGGAGTATTCTCTTAAGTTTACTCAGTTAGCCAGATATGGCCCGCATATTGTAGCAGATAGCAGCGCGAAGATGAGTAAGTTCATGTCAGGACTGTCTAGTAGTATGGAAAAGAGTGTAGGACCACAATGCTTATTAAGGAGATAGACACAGCCAGACTCATGGTCCATGCTCAGTAGATAGAGGAGGCCAAGAATAAAAAGGAGGAGAAAAAGAATAAGAGAGCGAGAATAGGTAGTTTTAATTTTGCTCAGCCTAAGTCAGAGGGTAGGAACTGTTCTCAGTTCCATTCGAAATACTCTGTTCCATCTCCTTCCTCAGCCAGTGCTCCAGTGTTAAAATTCAGAGATGGCAACCAAGATAGGGCATCAGGCCTAAACCCCAGGGTAGTGTTAACAGTGCCCGAACCAATCCTCTTTGCTAGAAGTGCGACAGAAACCACCAGGATATTTGTAGAGATGGAAACAATGTGTGTTTTCAATGTGGCAAGCCAGACCATAGGGTCAGACAGTGTCCTCAGGTTGGTTTGCAGAGTCAGCATAATCATCTCCCAACTTAGTCCGGTCGCCCAAATCAGTAGGGTGCCTCTTCCAGTGCCACCAGTAGGCAGTTTCCAAATAGACTCTAGGCTCTTCAGTCCCGACAGGATCAGGAAATTTCTCCTAATGTGGTCACTGGTACGTTACAAGTTTTCCATTTGCATATTTACGCTTTGCTAGATCCAGGAGCTTCTTTGTCTTTTGTTACTCTATATATAGCAGTTGATCTCGGAGTCTGTCCTAAAATTCTAGTAGAGCCCTTCTCAGTTTCTACCCCAGTGGGTAAATCTATCATAGCCCAGCAGGTATAAAGAAACTGTCCGATTATGATATCTCAGAAAGTCACTTCAGCAGATTCAGTCGAATTAGAGATGACTGATTTCGACGTCATTCTTGGCATGGATTGGCTTTATTCCTGCTATGCCTCAGTTGACTACAGAAACAAAGTTGTCCAGTTTCAGTTTATGAATGAACCCATCCTAGAGTGGAAGTGTAGTACTTCAGCACTTAGGGGTTAACTTATTTCTTACCTTTGATCTAGAAAGATGATATCTAAGGGATGTGTCTACCATCTTGTTTGAGTCCAGGACTCTAGTTCATAAACCCCTACTCTTGAATCAGTATCAGTAGTATGTGAATTCCCAGATGTATTTCTCGAAGATCTTTCTGGAGTTCCTCCCGAAAGGGAAATTGATTTCTAAATTGATCTTCTCCCAGATACTCAGCCCATCTCTATCCCACCATATAAAATGGTACCAGCAGAACTCAGAGAATTAAAGGAACCATTAAAGGATCTCTTAGATAAGGGATTCATCAGACCCAGTGTGTCCCCGTAGGGCACACCAGTTTATTCGTGCGTAAGAAAGACAGTTCTCTTAGAATGTTCATAGATTACCGTTAGTTAAACAAAGTTACAATCAAGAACAAGTATCCACTCCCCAGAATCAATGAATTATTTGACCAACTTCAGAGTGTCAGTTATTTCTCTAAGATAGACCTCAGATTAGGCTATCATTATCTCAGAGTCATAGAAAGTGACATCCTAAAAATAGCTTTCTAAACTCGGTACAGTCACTTCAAATTTTTAGTTATATCTTTTGGTTTTATTAATGCCCCGCAGCCTTTATGGACTTGATGAACCGTGTGTTCAAGTAGTACTTGGACATGTTTGTCATAGTCTTTATAGATGACATTTTTGTTTACTCCTGTAGTGAACACGATCATGCAGACCATCTCAGAATAGTATTGCAGACTCTCAAAAACCATCAGTTATTTGCCAAATTTAGTAAGTACAAATTTTGGCTAAATTTAGTAGCATTCCTTGTCTATATAATTTACGGTGATGACATTAGAGTTGATCCCCAAAAGACCAAAGCAGTGAGAAACTGGCCCAGGCCCATCTCTCTGTTAGATATCAGGAGTTTCTTGGGTTTGACTGGCTATTATCGACGGTTTATTGAGGGATTTTCATCTATTTCATCCCCTATGTCCAGATTGACTTCGAAGAAGTTCAAGTTCCAGTGGTCAGATCCTTATGATAAGAGTTTTCAGGAGTTGAAGACTCGACTCACTACAGCTCCAATTTTTACCCTACCAGATGGTTCAGACGGTTTTGTTGTGTACTGTGATACTTCCAGAGTCTGATTGGATTGTGTTCTGATGCAGAGAGGTAAGGTCATAGCCTATTCCTCTAGACAGCTTAATCCCTATGAGAAAAACTATCCTACTCATGATCTTGAGTTAGCAGTAGTAGTTTTTGTCTTAAAGATTTGGAGGCATTACTTGTATGGTGTGCACGTTGGTGTGTTCACTGATCATAAGAGCCTGTAGTATGTGTTCTCTTAGAAAGACCTCAACCTTCGTTAGATAAGTTGGTTGGCATTATTGAAAGACTATGACATGAGTGTTCTGTATCATTCGGGCAAAGCCAATATAGTGGCTGACGCTCTCAATAGAATGTCTATAGGTAGTGTTTCCCATGTTGAGAAAAGTAAGAAGAATTTAGCCCAGGAAGTTCATCAGCTAGCCTGACTAGGTGTTCGCTTAGTTGATTTAGCAGAGGTAGTGTATGGGTGCAGAGTAGCTCAAAATCATCCCTAGTTTCTGAAGTAAAGGAAAAGCAGGATAGGGATCCCAGTCTAGTCCAGTTGAAGGAATCAGTCAGAAATCAGAAGGTTGAGGTTTTCTCCTAAGGGGGAGATAGTATTTTGCATTGTCAGAGTCATCTGTGTGTGCCAGGTATGGATGACTTGAGGCAGTGAATTCTTGAAGAAGCACATGGTGTGCATTACTCTATTCATCCAGGGGCCAGAAAGATGTACCATGATTTATAGGAGATCTATTGGTGGAGTGGGATGAAAAGACACATTGCAGAGCTTGTGGCTAAGTGCTCAACTTATCAGCAGGTTAATATTGAGCATCAAAAGCTAGTGGGTCCATGCAGGAGTTCAGTATTCCCACCTGGAAATGGGAAGAAGTGAACATGGACTTTGTGATGGCCTTGCCTCATACTCGTCGTCAGCATGATTCAGTTTGGGTCATTGTAGGCAGGATGACCAAATCAGCTTATTTCCTTCTAGTTTATACCTATTATTCATCCAAGGATTATGCCAAACTCTATGTCAGGGAGTTGGTCAGATTGCACGGTGTTCCATTGTCCATTATCTCAGATAGAGGTACCTAATTCACCTCTCATTTCTGGAAAGCATTCCAAAAGGGTCTTGGTACCCGAGTTCATCTCAGTATAACCTTTCATCCTCAAATAGATGGACAAACAGAAAGGACCATTCAAATCTTAGAATATATGTTGCGAGCATGTGCGGTAGACTTTAAAGGTAGTTGGGATAACCACTTGCCTTTGATTAAGTTCACATATAGCAATAGTTATCACTCCAGTATTCAGATGGCTCCGTTTGAGGTGATTTATGAGAGGAGGTGTAGATCTCCTATTGGTTGGTTTGAAGTGGGTGAGGCCACAATAGTAGGGCCTGACTTGGTGTTTGATACCTTAGAGAAGGTCCAGTTGATCAGGGAAAGGCTTAAGACAGCTAAGAGCCAACAAAAATCATATGTAGATGTGCGCAAAAAAGATCTCGAGTTCGAGAATAGTGACTATGTGTACTTGATGATCTCTCTTATGAAAGGAGTGAAGCATTTTGGAAAGAAGGGGAAACTCAGTCCCCAATTTGTCGGTCCTTACCGAATTCTCAGTCATTTTAGAAAGGTAGCTTACGAGCTTGAGTTCCCTTCAGATTTATCATTAGTTCATCCACTGTTCCATGTCTCCTTGCTAAAGAAATGGATAGGTGAACCAGCAGTCGTAGTCCCTATTGAGGGCACAAATATTTAGAACAGCCTCTCTTATGAAGAGATCCCAGTCGAATCCTTGACTATCAGATTCGCAGACTAAGGAACCAAGAAGTTTCTCTAGTCAAAATTCTTTGGCGGAATCAGTCTGTTGAGAGAGCTACTTGGGAAGCAGAAGCAGTCATACGAACCATGTATCCTCATCTATTCTATCCTAATACAGACTCAGCTCAAGGTAATAGTTTTCTTAAGCTTAATCAGTTTCATGTTCAAATTTCAGTTACAAACGTGGTATCAGTTCCCATTGCATGTTCATTATATGTTCATGAGCCAGTTTAGTCATGTATCCATGCATCAAATATGAATGTTCAGTATATAGATTCAGTTTATCAGTAATCCCAGTCATTTATTCATGAATCATGTCTATCTATATCCATGCATCAGATATACATGTTCAGTATGATAATTCAAAATACCGGTAATATCAGTCATATAGTCATGTTCCCGATGTGCATGTCCAGTAAGTAAGTCAGTCTCTCAAAGTTCTCAGTCTCAGCAGTCTCATTCAAGGATGAATGTTCCCAGGGAGGATATAATGTAAGACACCACAAAATCCTAAGCTTAATTCAGTCCTTTAGGCCTGTCAAGGGGTCCAGACTTAGAATATTTTAGCGAAGTACTAAGACTTAAGTGTCATTTTAGTCTATGAAGGTTGGAAATCTCATTTTGCGACCTTTACACCCATTAAATGTTGATGTTCAAGTTGATTCATGATCAGAAATGTCCTTAGATGTTTTCGAACAAGTTTAGGATTTTTCGAACTTCATTTGAAGATCCGTTGGAATCCCAAAATAGTGGATCAACGCGAACTTGGTGCGCCATATTGACTATCGCGTTGATTAATATTTTCCCTATCTACTAGCGTCCAATTCCAGTGAATCAATGCAAACTTGGAATGATGCATTGGCTATCACGTCGATGCCATTGACGCGCCGCGTCGACCTGCGCGTCGGTAACCCAGTTTTCAGTCATTAAAAGACCGCATTCTTGAGGGTAGTTAGGTCTTTTTTTCTTGACCCTCAGCCCCCAAAAAAACAAAATTAAACTCCCTATAGAGCAAATATACTCATTCATTTTCCAATTAGCTCAAGAACAAAACCCTAGGTGCTTACATTTCAAATCAAGAACGCAAGATTCAACCATAAGCTTTCAGAAATTCTTCAACACAGGTATGTGAAGTGTTCATCCAAGGGTTCCTTCCATCATTTGAGTCCAAGAATCTCTTTTGAACATTAAATAATTGATTTTATGATTTCCATGATTGGAATTAAAGTTTATCCATGATTGTTATTTGGATTAAGTTCCTAATTCATGACTATGTATATGTATCTCATGTAAAATTGATCATTATATGTGTAGATTCATGTGAATCCATGAAAAACCTTGACTTGTGAGATTAGAGATAAATTGTGATACTCACTTGTTGTTCAATACTTTGTTCATATTCTATGCTCACCAAGTGCTTGATAAATTGTCCATGTGAATTATTAAGAGAATAAAATCATGTCAAGTTTTATCATGCAAGTGTTTGTCAAAATGCCCCCAATGTATGAATGATGATCAAGTTCATAGTTTACATGTTTCATGTTATGTCATGTCTCTTAATTTATGCTATCGAGTCCTGGGGGTACTTGTACCCGACAATTTAGCTGATTACCTAGAGCTATGGTCAATCATAGAACAGTATCAGTCACGACACTATCAGTAATACTCTCAGCCAGTTACAGAACTCAGGAAAACTCAGTAGAATCCATATTAGTCAAGTCTAATTTAGTATTTAGCTCAGACCTCAGTAAACTCTATCACTTAACAGGATCCAGTAGTATTCTATCTGTCAACGGAACTCTGTGAACTCAGTTCAGTTCAGCTAAACAGTAATCTCAGTAACCATTCAGTCCAACCTAGTACAGACTAGAAATCAGTTCAGTGTCTATTCAGTTGGGAGTAGGTTGAGGTATCTTCTTGCCAGATATTATGAGGGTTGATACTTCTCATCTGAGTTATCCTGCCAGCGAGCGTTGATGTAAGACTTTCTTGTCAGAGAGGGTTAACTCACAGCTTGTCCTTACCCGTGGAATGATATTGATACCCTTCCAACTAGTGTTACAGGTTGGACCCCAGATAAGTTAGAGAAGAGGCTTGTCGGTTAGATGATTACCTCCCACAGTCTCAGTTCCAGCCTCAGTCTTAGAATAGAACTCAGTTCAGTTCTACAGATTCAGGACTATCAGACATGGTCACTCAGCTCAGTACGGAACCCAATATGGTTCCACAGTACTCAAAATTGTTAGATACAGTTATTCAGATAATCAGTAATACACTATTCACAAAACCAGATATCGGTTATCAGTATTTCGATTCAATACTTAGTATTAGCACGATCTCAGTTACAGTCTTTGTGTTCATGCATGTACTCTTACTCAGTCATACTCATGTTATTCAATTATTATTGTTCATGCATATGAACCCATGCATATCAGCCTACCTCACTGAGCATACCAGTACATTCAAAGTACTGACACATACTTTTCTTTGCTCTATGATGTCTTATATCAGAGGTTCAGACGTACGGGCTCCAGGGCACCCTTAGCAGTCTAGATTCTCAGCTTTCAGAGTAGTGGTAAGTCCTCATAGCTTGAGGACATTCTTATTATTTATAGTACTTCAATTTTATTTTCATAGATGGAGTTAGTTGGGGTCTTGTCCCATTAACTCCACAGTTCAGACAGTTAGAGGCTTTTTCAGACTAGAGTATTTTCAGACAGTTATTCAGTTTTTCTGTATTGATGTTCAGTTTTGGTATTGTGATACCATATTCAGTAATATTTATAGTATTGAAACTTATGGAAAGTTTCCGCCTATTTCTACATATTTACAGTATTTATTACCAGTTATTACAGCAGGTACCAGTCATGGGTTAGCTTGTGGTTCTTCAGGATTATGAGCACTGTGTAGCGTCCAGGGTACAGACTCGGGGCGTTACACTTAGGCATTTATATCATGAAGAAAGAAACCAAATGTATACATAAGGCCAATAATATCATATTAGATTTCTACATGGCCCACACATAATAATTATCAACTTAGATCACCAATTGTCACAACCCGAACGAGGCCCTGGCCATGACAGACATCCCGAACCATGAAGGCCCGAAAGCCCTTCTAACTAGTAATTATACACACCATTCATATACAAATAGGAAGTACGGAAAATACATACTAAAATGGAATCATGGTCATAAGTCTGAACTCAATTTATAGTGTGAAAGTAAATCCCAACAACAACTAGACAATGTCTTAACCAGTCTGCGAAATCTCTACTACATCTGAAAATAAAAACTGTCTAAAACTGGGACAAGGCCCCCAGTGGACCTAAACCAAAATAAATAACATAATCTGAAAGACATAGACCTTTTGGAATAAAAAGGATCACCAATTGCACACATCACTGCTGTCTAAAAACTCTACGGCTTAGCAGGGTTTCTAAACTGAACTTTAGACCCTGGAGGTAGGGGTCAATACAATTGTACTGGCACGCAGAGCAATCCAAAATAAATCTTTTATATAAATAAAATAGTTGAGAGCTAGTCAAAAATATCATGAAAGATATAATTTCTAAACACATGGGCATTTTTGAAAACATAAAACCTTTCTATCATTGCAGTTTCTAATCTTTGTATTACTTCTGAGTTAGGTGGCACTCCCCTATGAATTTGATATTCCACGGGCTATATGGAATCTGCCATTGACTTGGCAGGGAAGACCCCAACCCAAGTGTGCTGTAAGGGTTGGAGTGTCTAAGTCTGATATACCACAGGGCACTAGGCCAACGTATAATAATATACCCGGATAGGAAAATCACGATTTTGGGAAATAAGTTATTTGAACTTGTTCCTTCTTCGGGGAACCACCTAAGCTCTCTTTATGCCCAGTTTTAGTCTGTTCTGAAACATGCATCATTCTTGTTTCAAAATCTGAAAATCTAATTTCAAACATGCATTCTATTCTGTTCTGAATTACCATGGCATTATCTGAGTTGGTGTGGTCATACCAAGACTTGCAAGTCCTATTTCTAAGCTATAATGCATCATGCATGATTGTTTCATCAAAAACTCAATTCAGACCACCCAAACATGCAAATAGTGTAAGAGATTTCATGTTCCTAAAACATAAGTCAAAACTATGCAAGGATTATCATTCTTTCAATAACAATGCAACTCTTTTCATTATATGATTATGTTCAACATTCATCAACATAAACAACCCTTTCTTTTGAAATCAAAATCATAATCCAAATATAACATTACTCAAGACATTTCATATCATGCTTTTCAAGATGCATTCAAAACAATTCCTAGCATATCATAAGTAAAGGAAAATCATAACAAGAGAGGGATTTTTCATAAGTCATGCTCTCAATTCAATCATCAACCTTAAAACACATGATTACATATATATATAATTTCAAATTAATTTGGGGGAAGGCCTAAAGACCAAAACGATATCATCAAGGTTTCTAAAACATGTTTATAATCATAAATCCAAAACCATTTTCTTAAAATCATGATTTCTAAACCCTTTGCATAATTAAAAGAAGATTTCTATGCCTATGAGATTTTAGGAAAACCCTGCGTACCTTAAATTAGAAGTTTTTGAATGAACTCTAGCTTTTGGGATGCTATACGTACGATTGATGGGTGATTCTTGTAGCCCTCGTAATGGGGATTCTGAATCTTGAAGAATTAAGGAAAATCCACGGTTAAATCTTGAGATATATTGATCTTTGGGTTGAAACCCCAAGGAGTGTTCTTGGTGATTTTGAGAGAAAATAATGTTATTTTGGTTTTTAGAGGATTTAATCCCGTGTTATGGCTGAATAGGGGGTGGAAAATACCACTTTTGCCCTTAAAAATGCGAAAACAACACCTGGAAATTGGGTGCGCGCGTCGCACGCTAATCGCGCGATGCTACTATCCCAGTCACAAAAATAGCCATAACTTTTCGCTCGGGTATCGGATTTTAGCGAAATTAGTATCGTTGGAAATATAATCCAAAGAGCTTTAATTTTATATATAGTAAGCCCTCTAATTCTTTATATACAAAGAGTTACGGTTGATTGAATTTGTCCCAAGTTTTGACGCTCACTCAAACTCGAACGATAGGAAAGCTTTCAACTCGTCCTTGAGTTTGGGGACCTCTATGATCTCAATTCATGCTCAAATAGGTTCCCACACTACATAATTGATTAACATGCCAAATTTGCATAGGATTTATGGCTGTTAGATCATCTACACATAGAAACGATGATTTTTTTTCTAGCCCAAAATGTGGGGTGTTACACCAATAATAATAACATTAGCCTCCACATGAGCACATGGCAGTAATAACATTATTTTCATGATTATTACCCATACCCATAACATTCTTTTATATAAATAGTAACTACCCAACCCAGTCTGAAAAAAGTTAAGCCATAATCTACCTCGTGACGCTGAAATCCAAGCTTAAAAGTCCTTCACATGGAGTTTTTCCCCTCTCAAATGGCTTCAAAATCAACTAAAGAATACAAATGTAGAATCTATGCATTAAAAAAAATCAATGATACCCATATTACCTATTTTTCAGTCGAGATCAAACTGGACCCCCTAAATGGATTTTCAAAAAAAGGGTAAAACTGGAATTATTATTTATAAATACCTTACCATGATTAAAGGAAGAAATAGAAGAAAACCCAAGTGAAAATTGGTTTAAAATGGAGTTTAAATTGAAGAATTAGTATTTTAGGCCTTTAGAGCCAAAATTCCCAAATTTCACTTCTGAAATCATAATTTAACGAATTTTAACTGACATGAATTAAAGTAAAATAATTAAAATAGTTATCTAGATCTTATCCAAGCTTAAAAATGGAAGAAGTCATCCAAAAACCTCTTAACTCAAAGCTCAAAACCTCAAAAATGGGAGAAAAAAAAAGAAAAAGAGTTTTTATACTATACTAGGCATGACCGCTTAAGCGACTAGTTGACCAGTAAGCAATCACTGTAAGTGTCGCTTAAGCGGTACCCGTGAAGTCTTCACCCTCTGCTTAAGTGGAAAATAGGCCGCTGAAGTAAACCAAACTCCACTTTAGTAGCCCGAACTAGTGATCTTGGTCGCTTAAGCGGCCTCAACTAAAGTGACCCAAGTGTCACTTTAGCGACTGCACCAACTGAATGGTGCACCAGTGGGGACTTGGAGATTTCCAAGTATCCATCGACCCCTTAGGATTTATTCAAAATCTCGATAATGCAAATGAACTTTGCAACCCTATCAAGTTTGACATTCCATATTCAATTCTCACTTTAGATTTTTGAAAAAAGGTTGTTTTTACAAAATTGACCCCCAAGACCCAATTTTACAATTTTTCAAACCAAAGGTCAAAATGAGATCCAAAAGCCATAAAATTAAACCAACCATGCTACTAATCCAAAATCTACGTTCCGTATCTACTGGCGTAGTTTTCTTTTCCATTTGACATACAAAATAATTAATGTTGACGGAACTCAACTATAAAGCCTTTTTAACCTCTAAAAACCACAAACTCGTATGAATTGCACTGAAATACATTAGAAACCATTTCAAGCATCCCCACACCCCATAAATATTACATAGCAACCACGACAGGGGTAAAATGGTCAAAAAATATAAAAAGGAGACATTCACAGCATCAAGTCCTTTCAGTTCTTTTGTGACCAACCATCTTACATATGGAGCACTTATTTATTTTGTTGGAAATGATTCCCCAAATCCACGCTTCCTATTCATTTTCTCCATCCTAATTTTCTTGGGTCAACATATGAAGAAGGTATTTCTCTCTCCAAAATCTCCAACAAAACAATCTAAGAATCTTCAAGAGGCACTGGATTAATTTCCTCACAATATGCAATTATGTATTTTTCCATCAAATAATATAGAGATGAGTGGTCATAAATTTGTTTTTTAGGTCACCATATTGGATGTTTCCCTAGATTGTGGATGAGGTATTTTGTTCAAGCTAAAAACTCTACATGTACAAGTTCTTATTTGAAGATCGATCATGGCAACATTACCATGACCATTGATTCTATGTTGTAATCATGGGCGGAGCTACCTTTGGCGAAGGATGATCAGATGCACACCTTTTGCTGGAAAATTATATAGTGAATAGAGGTTAAATGTTAATCATAATGAGTGTATATTCAATTTTGCACACTCTTAACTTAGTTGAGAATAAAATTCTCATACCCTTCACCATATTCCTGGCTCTGCCACTGGCTGTAATTGGCTACTTGATGGGCCAATAACTTGTTCCTCAAATTGATGTAATTTTATATTTGTTTCTTTATTGAAGAAATAATTTTTTTTGGTGAGTTTACCAACTCTATATGCCTATCATGAAATAATTTTGCAAACCTCATACTTATTTTGTGAAATAGAGAGCAATGGGAAATTCTCTTTCAACATCAAATATTACATTCACCAAATCAATAATGTTTGACATCATAATATAATACCTATACAAAAGAAAATCTCTTAGTCTTCCATTCCTTCTTATAGGATGACTCCAGCTAAACTAAAGGAGCTTAAGGAGCAATTGAAAGATCTTCTTGATAAGGGATTTATTCATTCTAATATTTCTCTGTAAGGTGCTTCTGTGCTTTTTGTGGAAAAGAAAGATGGGTTTATTTTGATGTGTATAGACTACCATCAGCTGAATAAGGTGAAGTGAAAAATAAGTATCCTCTTCCTAGGATTGATGATCTTTTTAATTAGCTTCAGGGTGCTAGGTGTTTCTCTAAGATTGATCTTTGTTTGGGATATCATCAGTTAAAAATTAGAGAGGTTGATATTCTCAAGACTGCTCTCCAAACCCGATATGGTCATTATGAGTTTTTGGTTATGTCATTTGGGTTGACTAGTGCCCTGGTTGTTTTTATGGATCTTATGAATCTAGTGCTCAGGTATTTTTTAGATTTTTTTGTTATAGTCTTCATTGGTGGCATCTTGGTGTACTCTAAGAGTGAGGAGGATCATGTCAATCACCTCCAAATTGTGTTGCAAACCCTTAAGGACTAGACGTTATATGCAAAATTTTCTAAGTGAGAGTTTTAGATAAATATTGTGACTTTTTCAGAGCATATTATTTCTAATGAAGGGATCAAAGTGGATCCATAGAATGTTAATACAGTTAAGAAATGGCCAAAACCTATGACTTCAACTGACATGAGGATCTTTTTGGGCTTGAATGGGTATTATAAGAGGTTTGTGGAGGGCTTCTTTTCTATTATTGCCTCGTTGACAATGTTGACTCAAAAGAAGGTTAAGTTCTTATGGTCCGATGCTTTTGAGGGTATTTTTGAGAAGTTGAAGGATAAGTTGATTTCTGCACCAATTTTGACCCTGTTTGAGGGTACTGATGGCTTTGTTGTGTATTGTGATTCATCTTATGTGGAACTAGGTTGTGTTTTAATGTAGCATGGTAAGGTTGTGGACTATGCTTCTAGGAAGCTCAAGGTTCATCAGATAAATTACCCGACTCATGACTTAAAGTTGGCAGTTTTGGTCTTTGCATTGAAAATTTGGCACCATTACTTGTATGGGGTGCATGTAGACATCTATTCAAATCATAAGATCTTGCAATATGTATTTACATAAAAGGAATTAAATCTCAGGCAGAGAGGTGCCTTAAATTGCTTAAGGATTATGACATGAGTTTTCACTACCATCTAGGTAAAGATAACATTGTTGTTGGTGCTCTTAGTAGGTTGTCTATGGGGAACTTATCTCATGCTGAGAAGAAGAAGAAAGGGTTGGTGAAAGACATTCACAGGTTGTCTAACTTGCGAGTTCATCTTTTGGACTTTGAGAATAGGGGAGTGATTATTCAGGAAGTGGTCAAATTATCTCTTGGTGCTATGGTGAAGGAGAAACAGGTTTTGGATCTCAAACTTATGCAGATTAAGAATGGTGTGGGCCAGCAAAAAGTTACGGCTTTGGAGATTGAGGGAGATGGTATTATGAGGTACTAAGGCAGGTAGTGTATTCCTGATATTAATATTAATAGGCTATAGGAAAGTATTTTGATTGAGTCTCATGAGTCTAGATATACCGTTCATCCAGGTTCAACTAAGATATATCATGACATAAAGGAAATCTACCGGTGGAACAAATGAAGAGGGATATGGAGAATTTTGTTTCCAAATATATGGTTTGTTAGTAAGTTAAGGTTGACCATTTGAGGCTTGGTGGCATATCTCAAGAGATATAGTTGCCCATGTGGAAGTGGGAGATGATTAATATAGATTTTGTTAGAAGTCTTCCGTGGTCTCACAATCACTATGATTCCATTTGGGTCATTATGGATAGAATGACTAGGTCTGTTCACTTCTTGCCTATGAGGACTAACTACTTAGGAGAGGATTATGCTAAGTTGTTCATTCAGGAGATTGAAAAGTTTCAAGGTGCGCTAGTGTCCATTATTTTAGACCAAGGTACACAGTTTTCTTCTCACTTTTGGCATCTGTTTTAGAAAGGTTTGGGTACACAGGTGAAACAGATGGGATTGAGATACCCGACACAACTAGGCCCACGTTCGAGTGGTGATAAAATGGGTGAAAAATGTATGAATTCATGACATAAGGGTCTATTTATATCCAGTCTAGGTTCTCGGGAGTCGCTATCGCGCCCTGAGGCTTACAATTGCGGCATCTTCAGCCTTCCGGTTCTAATCGTAACTTACATATTGCGATCCCAATAGTATCCTGCTAAGGGTATCGCGATCGTGACCCTTGGCTCGCGATCGTGACCCTTGGCTCGCGATCGTGACCCTTGGCTCGCGATAGTGATGCACCAACTGATAGCATTGGACTTGGAAATTTCCAAGTCCCCACCAAGCCCTCGGGATTTATCCAAAATCCCGTATTATCAAACGAACTATGTAACCATACTAAATTTGATATTTTGGACTCAATGGCACAATCAAATTTTCCATTCAAGGTCATTTCGTCCGAATATGAGTCCCACACCTATATTTCAATTTTTAACTTTCTGAAAAATAGATCGAAATAAGATCGGGTGTCTCGAGACCCAAATCAAAGGTCCACCTAGACTAAAATCAACATTCCGTAGATGCTGGCATAGTCAAAATTTGCATTCAAAGTCGTTTAACTGAAGTTTTTGCTCGATGGCCATTTGGAACTAACGAAGACTTCAAAATAAGGAATTAGATCTAAAAAACAAACGAACTGCCCGATAACAGAACCGTTAGTCCTAGCAAGTCATAAAATGACTTGGAGCAGCTATGAAAGAGATCTAATGGCAAAAATAAGCAAAAATATGGAGAATGACCTGAAGTGTCATTACAATATCCACTAGTAAAGTAACTTTCATCCACAAAAGTTAAGGATTAGGATATACTTGAAGTCTCAAACAGGTGAGGATAATGAGTCCGCCTCTTTCTCTAGATCTTTCAAGTGTCCTCCTTCACTGGATGGTGTTTCCATTGAACCTAAACTACAGGAATTTCTCTAGTGCGCCTCCGATTGACATCACTAGCCAAAATGATCACAGGCTTCTCTACAAAGGTCAAATGCTCGTCCAATTGGACTGAGTCCCATCTAAGCACATGAGACAGATCAGGAATATATCACTGCAACATAGAAACATGGAAAAATAGATGAATAGCGGCAAAATTTGTAGGTAGCGCTAACTCATAAGCCACCTCACCAACTATGTGAAGAATCTCAAAAGGTCCAATATATATAGTACTGAGCTTGCCTTTCCTTCCGAACCTCATCACACCCTTCATAGGTGATACATAAAGGAATACACGATCACCAACTCCAAATCGCAAGACACAAAGCCTACGGTATGCATAGTCCTTCTTTCTACTTTGACCGCTCTCAACCTATCCCGAATCACCCTGACTCTATCCAACGACTCCTGAAGAAAATTAGTACCTCATGGCCTAACCTCGAAAGTCTCAAACCATCAAACTAAAGAACAACATATCCTACCATACATAGCCTAAAAAGGTTCCATCTCAATGCTCGAATGATGATTGTTATTATATATAAACTATGCCAAGGCTAAGTGTTGCTCTCACTAGCCTCTAAAATCCTTAAAACATGCTCGGAGCATATCCTCAAGCACCTGAATAGTATGCTTTGACTGCCCATCTGTCTGTGAATGAAAGGTTGTACTAAGATCCACCTGAGTGCCTAAATCCTCCTGAAATGCTCTACAAAATCTTGAAGCAAACACTGAACCATGATCTGAAATAATAGATTGGGCACACCATGTAATCAGACTATCTCCCGAACATATATATGGGCTAATCTCTCAGCATTGAAGGACATCTTAATAATAATGAAATGTTTTGACTTGGTCAAATGGTCCATAATGATCCAAATACCATCGGAACCATGGGAAGTGTGAGGCAAACTACTAAGAAAATCCATGGTAATCCTCTACCATTTCCACTCAAGAATGGGCAACCTCTGAGTCAATCCACCGGGTCACTAATGCTTGGCCTTTACCTACTGACAATATAGGTAATGATCTATAAAGTCTGCCACATCTCTTTTCATACCACTCCATCAATAATGTTGTCTCAAATATATATACATCTTGGTTGTGCCGGGATGAATGGAATATCTAGAAATGTGGCCTCATGCAAAATCAACTGAATCAAGTCATCAACCCTCGGAACACAAATACGGCCATCAAATCTCAAAACACCCTTAGAATCTATAGTGTTCCTCTCTGACTCTCCACTCAACACCTGATCATGAAGAAAGCAAAGCTTACTATTCTCAAACTGATGATCTCGAATCTGCTCAAATAATGAAGACTTCACCTCAACACTTGCAAGAATCCTTCTAGGGTCTGAAATATCAAGGCAAACCATCAAGTTAGCTACCCATACTCACTGTCTTCTGACTCAAGGCATTTTTTTACCACATTTGCCTTGCTTAGATTTACAAGATAAAAATATCATAATCTTTAAGTAAATCCATTCATCTACGTTGTCTAGCATTAAGCTACCTCTGGGTCATAAGATGCTGAAGATTGTGATGATCGGTGAAAATCTCACAATACAAACCATAAAGATAATGCCTACAAATCTTAAGCGCGAAGACTATCACTGCCAACTCCAAATAATGAGTGGGGTAGTTGCACTTGTGCACCTTAATCTGTCTAGAAGCATAAGCAATGACACGACCCTGCTGCATCAATACACAACCCAAACCAACACTAGAAGCATCACAAAATACAATTAATCCTTCACTCTTAATAGGATGAGATAAAATAGGAGTTGCAGTAAGGAAATCTTTCAGCTTTCCAAAGCTTGTCTCATACTCCTCAAACCATTGAAAATGAACCTCCTTCCAAGTCAATCTAGTCATAGGAGATGAAAGAGTATCAAACCCTCGATGAATTGACTATAATAATTGGCCAAATCGTTGAAGTTATGAACCTCGATCAGAAATGTAAGTATAGCCCAATCATGAATTACCTTAATTTTTGGTTGTGTCTACCATAATACCATCCTAAGACACCATATTCCCAAGAAGTGTCACTGACTCAAGCGAAAACTCACACTTAGAAAACTTATAGAAAAACACATGATCTCTCAAAGTCCGGAGCACAATCTTTAAATACTGCACATACTCCTCTCTTCTCCTCGAATACACAAGGATGTTATCAATGAGAACAATCACAAAGGAATCCAAGTAAGGTCTAAACACTCAGTTCATCAAATACATAAATATGGCTAGGGCAGTCAACCCAAATGATATCACTATGAACTTATAATATCCATAATGGGTCCTAAAGGCTGTCTTCGAGATATCCTCAGCCCGAATCTTCAAGTGATGGAAACAGATCTTAAATCAATCTTAGAAAACACTGCCTCACCCTAAAGCTAGTAAAAAATCATCAATACGAGGCATAGGATAATAGTTCTTCACCGTTATTTTATTAAGATACCTATAATCAATACACATGCGTGTGGAGCCATCTTTCTTCTTCACAAACAATACAAGAGCTCCCTAATAGGACACATTCAATCTAATAAAACCCTTACCAAAAAAATCCTAAAGCTAAGAATTTAGCTCCTTAAGCTCGACAGGAGCCATATGGTAAGGTTCCATAAAAATAGGTCGGGCTCAAGGTCAATAGAAAACTCAATCTCATGGATAGGGTGAATATCAAGTAGGTTGGTAGGGAACACATCAGGTAACTCACAAATAATAGGAACAGAGTCAAGAGACGAACTCTTTACAATAGTATCACAAATATAAGTGAGATAAGACTCACAACCCCTCAAAATAAGCCTCCTAGCACGAACATAAGAAATAATCCCCATCGGCTCATGGCTAATCGCTCCCTGCTATATGACTAGGGGTACATCGAGCATGGCTAAAGTAATGGCCTTAGAAAAATAATCCATGATCGCATGATAGTAGGATAATCAGTCCATGCCCAGAATCACATCAAAATCCACCATATACAAAATAATAAGATCAGCATAAGTATAAACATCTCTAATAGTCTCAACACATAATCTGAATACTTGATCCACTACTAAAGAATCACCCACGAGAGTAGATAAGTGCAATCCCATAGATAGTAAGTCATAAGACAACTCTAATCGTGGTGCATAATAATCAGATATATAAGAATTAGTGGATCCTAAAACAAATAAACAAAGGGACGACTGGCAGCACACCAAAATCATACCTGTAACAACAATTTCCAAAGTCTCAGCCTCGAGCCTAGTAGGTACTGCATACAACTGACCACACCTGCCACCTAGTTGGACACCCGACCAACCTCTTATCCTACCTGCCTGAAAACCTCCTCAAATACTCTGGAAACTACCCCTATGCCATGAGAACCACCCCTATTTGAGGGATGAACTACTCTAATAAGGGAAACACCCTGATCTAAAACAATAATCGCCCCATGACTAGGGCACTCATGCACAAACTGATCAAAAGACCCATAGATGAAACATGCCCTCTGAGTTGAACTAGAATCAACATATTCGACCGACCTAGAGTAACCACCAAGACTACTATGACCAAAAGATGAACCCCTCAAAGATTGATTATCACCCTAACTAAGGCGGCCTTTTGCACTAAACTGAGCTCCGTCAATAATCTGAAGCACTGCTTGAATAGGTTGATTAGGCTGACTCTGAGGCTTATAGGATAGACGAAGAGGATACCTACTCTGAGAACTGCCATCTCTGGGTCGAGAACTCTAATAACTCCCACTTAATCTGCCCTGAAATCTAGTCCTCTTATCATGTCCCTTTCAACCCTCATGGTGTATCTCCTCTATCACACGAGCATGATCCAACACATAAAAAAAAAACCTACTCACAATAACTAAAATTTGAGTAGACATACAAATGGGAAATCTCAACCCTCTAATAAAGCAGCAAACATTCTCATACTCGATGTCCAGAATTGAAGTTACATGCCTATCCAACTCATGAAAACAAGCCTCATACTCTGCAACTGTCATAGAGCCCTGTTCCAATTTGGAGAACTGATCCCTTAAATAATCTCTAAGGATGCGAGGCATGTACTTTTCTAAGAACATCTTAAAGAACTAAGTCCAAGTCAAGAAAGAATATCCAATTGGACTAGAATCCAAATAACCTCTCCACCAATGTCGAGCAGCTAAATCCAACTGAAATGTTGTGTAATCCACCTGTGGGTGTCAATAAGGCCCAAATTATGGATCCTATCCTTACAAGAAATTAGAAACTCATATGCATCCTCGCTTGATGCATTGGAACACCTAAGCAGAGCCAATCTCAAGAATCTCCCTAATATTTTCTGCTCATCATAAGACATAGGAGGTAAGGAAACCACTGGCTCAATAATCACCAACTGAGAAACTACCGATGCAGGAGAAACCTCAACTTAGGGAGCCGCAGTTATAGGTTGTGCCCCCGCTCAGTACCATACTGATCTGTAGATTGTGCACCATCAGATGACACACCACTAACTATCCCCAAAATCTGAACCAACGTATCTCAGAGAACTAAAGAAGAAATAAAACCTAGTAGAACCTAGGTTGGTCCCTGTTCTACCCTAGCTAGGGCAGAATAATCTCTAATTCATGAGAGGGAATATGACCTGGGGAAGGTGGCCTATCCTGCCCCTAGATAGGGACATGTCACGTTATTTTCCATGACCTCTAAATAATCCATGAATAGGAGTAGGATCCCTAGGCTCGGTGTTAGGACCGTCATCTCATGTAGAGGTAGCACATATCTTAGACATCTTTAAAAAAGTAAAATCAAAGAAATATTTTATAAACCAGCTCAGACTATTAGCACAATATGAGTGAAAGAGGTAAAGAACTTCTAAAAATGTCCCATAGCCTCCCGAAGATAGGAAATAGACATCGTCGTTTTGATCCACTGGAATCTACTAGAAACATATTCTTGTACCAATAAGATTAGTGTAGCCTAGTCTCTGATACCAATTTTGCACAACCCGATTTATGAGTCGTGATGTCACCTACTCTATCCCACTAGTAGGTAATCCAAGTCATAACCCAGAGTTAAACGCAATGGGTTAACTTGGGGAAAAATGCCCAACTTAGGCGGAAATCAACAACATAATTAATAAATAGGTAAAACATTCAACATAGATAAAAATAGTCAATACAAGATACCAGCCCACGACCTAGTAGAGTTAGTACATGAGCATTTAATTCTAATATAACTTGAATGTCTAGAATAGTCAATAGCATCTATATTGATAACAAAAGACTGAATATCCAATGATGGAATGGAATAGGTAACCCCGACTACAAGAGATCACCCTATCCCTAAAAAATCAACATACTATGATCTATGTCAACGGTGATAACTAATACTCAGATCTGCACCAAAAAGGTACAGAAGTGTATACGAGTACCAAAATAATAGGTACTTTGCAGGAATCATCGACCGACTGAGCTAAACCATGATATAAGTATGATAAAATGCCAAATAACATAACTAAGTTAAGGTACAAAAACGAACCTGAATCATCTCCAATGTTTTTATACATAATAAGTAATTTAATTGGAATAAAAACATAACACAAGGTATAAATACATACCAACATCACTGTACAATATAAGTAAATAAACTGGAATAATAACGCATCACAAGGCATCACAGTAGCAATCACAAACTACAAAATTAGCTCCCATACGCCAATTGGTGCAGAAATAAATAACTCACCATAGATTTCCATAAGTCTGAAGAGTACACTCAAAGTAGAATAAAGCAACCATTCATCGCTTACAATTAATCAACTTGTTATTTAACCATCATTCCATAATTTCTCATCAATTGGACATTTATCAACATTTGACAATGTACCCACATTCCATAATATTACCATTATTTAACAACCTTATCATCGATACTCACTATCCATCATTTATTATCTAACCATCTCCTATTAACTAATTCATTTAATTACTAGTCATTATTTAACAATTATTCACCAACTATCGACTAATCACCATTTATTAGATAACCATTATTTATCAACAAATATTGTTTATTAACTAATCATCCTTAATCAATTAACCCTCATTTATCAACTAGTCATGATTAATCACTTAAACAATATCCACCGCTAATTCTTATTTATCACTAATCATCAACTATACCACCTTATAATCATTTATCTCTTTCGGGCTACAATCGACATCCCTAATATCTACATCACACCTAACTTATATATACACACACACACATATATATAATTATATAATAATAAATATCCAGACTCAAACCGGTAGATGTACACATAGGTACATTAGTATAATCATCCTCCGGCATTGCTAGGTATCAATGTGTCATCATAATCATCCTCCATCCTTCTCGGGTATCAATCTGTCATCATAATCATCCTTCAAAATCTAATCGGGTAAAATCAACATGATCACTATCTTCCAAAATTAAACCTAGTATAATCAAGATCAACATCATATTTCAGAATTAAATCGGGTATAATCAACATCATAATCATATTTCAGAATTGAACTGGGTATAATTAATATCAATATCATCTTTCAGAAATTAAACCGGGTATAATCAACATCATAATCATTTTTCAAAATTAAATGGGGAATAATCAATGTCTTAAGTGATAATATAGTCAAGCATCATGATTTTTATCATAATTAATAGAATATCTTCCTATATAATTAATAAGCATGAGTTCTAGCACAAATATAACACAATTGCTAACAACATCGATAAGGATGTTTTCTAGCATGATTACTATCATAATTGTTTAGCATGATCATAATAATAAGTAATAGCATAGGAAATAACTTAACACTATCATGGTCAAAGGCTTATCATTAGTATAATAGGTAGCTTATACATGGCATAACCAATAACTTTTCGCAACATGATTTATATCTTATTATATCATAAGTGACAATATAACCCGTTAGTCTAAGAACATTACTTCTAATGTCATCATAACCATAACCATCAAATGCAAAGGTTCCTCAATATTTCCTCAAAATGGCATCCTTTAGGAATTTAATAAGCATATAAGGGTTCCAAGATAACTAATCATCAATCTTGACTTAAGGTGGGTCGAAGAGCCTACTTTTAAATCCCCAAAATTTACTCCAAGGCAAATTCTATTCCGAACTAGGCTAAGGTATCTAAATCCACTGTTAGATGTATTGTAAGCCACAATTAGCTCTAAGATAAAAGTTCTTCCCAAACACAATAGTTAATCCAAAATAGTAACTAGGGCAACCTCTTTTAATGTACGAAACTAAAGCCAATCTTACCCTAGCATGGGTTTCTAAAGAACTTTTATGTAACTTTAGTAATCGAAGGAATTATTATGCTAAACATGAGTAATGAAGTCCAATGCACCTAAGGCATAAGGAAACAAGTCAAGTGTTTCAACTACGGTTTCAAATTAGCCTAAATGGTCCAACTAAACCAAGTTTTGCATTTCATAAATCCAACACCTAAAACCTATCCCAAATCCAACACAATATCATAAACATACTATGAAGTAGCTCAATCTGACAAGGAATAAACCTAGCCTACCTCGACGCCAAAGAAAGCTCAATGATCTGCTAAACCATTATTTTTTCCTTCCAAAAATCCTCCTAAAGATGTCAAGCTATCATAAACACATTCTAATCGTTAATTCGAGAATAAAAATACCCTTATTGCACCATTATGTTTTGGGTCCAAAAATACACAAAAAACCCATGTGGGTCCCACTTATGGAAATCGCATTTCCAAAACCAACCCAATATAATTACACGCTCAAGGAATCATTACCCTAAAAAATGGGTGAAATCCGAGTTAAATTAGGATAAAAACAAGCCCTCTAGATTTTGGGGTTTTGAGCAAGAAATCAATAAAATCCACCAAGAAAAGGGTGAATTCTTACCTTAACTTAGAAGATAATCGTGAAAACAAAAGTTAATCTAGCTTCCCAAACACCCACAAGCTTCAATCCCACTTTACCTCACTTTTAGGGTTTAATATCTCAAGAAAATGGGTGATAAATGAATGAATTCACGACATAAGGATCTACTTATACCAGTCTAGGTCCTCGAGAGTCACTATCGCAAACTGAGGCTTCTGATCGCGGTATATTGAAACTTCCAGTGCCAGTTACAATAGAGATGATATCACAATCGTAACCTTTAGCTCGCGATAGCGATGCACTAGCTGACAGCATTGGACTTGGAAATCTCTAAGTCCACTCCAAGCCCTCGAAATTCATCTGAAATCCCCTATATGTAAATGAACTATGTAACCATACCAAATTCGACATTCTAGACTCAATGACACAATCGAATTTTCCATCCGAGGTTATTTCAGCAAAATATAGGTCCCACTCCCATATTTCAATTTCTTAACTTTTTGACCAATAGGTCAAAATAAGCTCGGGTGTCTCGAGACCCAAATCAAAGGTCCACCTAGAATAAAATCGATATTCTAAAGTTGCTACCATAGTCAGAATTTGCATTCAAGGTCGTTTAACTGATGTTTTCTTCCAGTGACCATTTCGAACTAGCAAAGACTTCAAAATAGAGAATTGACTTTAAAAACCAAGTGAACTGCCCAGTAACCAAAATGTCAATCCCAACAAGTCATAATAGCTTGGGGAAGCTATGAAAAATCTCTAATGGCAAAAATAAGTGGAAATATGGAAAATAACCTGAAGGGTTATTACAGTTCTGAAGCACAGAATGGTAATAAATCCAACTGGAGCCTAGGATTACTTATGCCCTCTAACGTAGGTTACAGATCCTCTATATCAATCTTTGAATCAAGTGTTGATGCTCTATCTAGTCTCCAAGATGGTGTTGTAGCTCACTCTGATCCTCAAACTCTAGATCAACCTCTAAACCAACCCCTTGTTGGAGCCTTAGTTGTAGGCATAGGGGCCTCACCCTTGCTTGTTGTAGACCTTATCTTAGCAATCTACAAAAGAGTGAAACAAATAAAATTTTAGAAGCTGATAGGAATAAGATGCATGATAAGGAGTCCAAAATGTAAAATTTTCCTTAGAATTCCCTATAGCCTCTCAGAGATAGGATACATGCATCATCATACCTATCTATGTGACTCTGCTCAACATTACCTTTTGTACCAGTAAGATTGATAAACCTGGGCTCTTATACCAAACTATTATGATTGGAAATTGAGTCATAGCACCTACAGTAACCCTCTCATAGGTAACTCAACCCCACTAGCCATATACTGAAATGTAACAACTAATAGGTTAAATGAAAAATATAACAACATAACCAGGACAACTATATAGATAAATCCACCATAAGGTCCATAAGTAGAAAAGGAAGAAACAAAATATACAAAATTATCCCCAAGACATGGTGTCACTAGTGTGAGAGCTACTAATATAGAAGTAGTACTAAATAAGTATGTATATACATCTAAAAATAAAAAAATAAATATAGTAGCTACATAAGGGAAATAATAAACCCCAAACACCGAGAGCTCACCCCAAGTACGATCGGCCTCCAAAAAAGTTAGAATTTAGTGGCATGGACTCGTACTAGTGTTTGCATCAAAAAAAGATGTGCAAGTGTGGTACGAGTACCACAATATGCACTACTCAGTAGGAATCATAGATCGGCTAAGCTTAGAAGAATAGTAACAATATAAAAAGCTAATATAACCTACATCCTTACAAAAGAAGGATAAAAGAGAGCTAAAAGTCTACTGTGAAATGAAAGTAATGATAAGTGAGTAAACAACATACACATAATTCATATAAATGTATAAATATAAATGAGTGAATATGGTGTAGTATGAGATAAATGGAATGGCCGATGTCTATTGTATACACCCTCTCCAGCATCATTTCTCATAAAAGGGGGACAATGGGGGACTCATAAGGTCCATATATAATGTCCAAAAACTTATCAGGACTTCCATAAATCTAAAACTAACCTAAACTCTAGCTGGGACTAAGATAATCTTTTCTTTCCATCCATTTCCATTTTTGAACCAAAATCCAAGTAAAATTTCACCATCCTCTTTTAAAGACAAAAACATATTTTTTTGTCAAATTCATCCATATACTAAAAAAAGAATGTATGAATATGCATATGTAGATACAAGTATAGATATAACACTGAATATAAACTTGTAACTTTAAAATGCTCGAAAATTAGGTGGTAGTCCTCTCTTTATAGCATCCAACTCAAGAAGAAAGCCCTATCGACACTATCCGGGCCCATAGGTCTCACAATCCCACAATATAAAAGTAACCCAAAAGGAAACTATACAAATGAAACTGGCTACAACAACAACAACAACAACAACAACAATAATAATAATAATAAGTTCATCCTACCATGAAAGCCTTCTCCATACCTATCCTAAGGATCCCTAACCTACACCTAACGCCAAGTAACCAACCTAGACTAAGGCTCAACAGACTAAATAAGTAATCTAAACTAAGTCTCGACCTTAAGTTCTATTCTAGATTCCGAAAGCAAGTCAAATAAAGCAAAAATTAAGACAACCCATACCTAATTACCTTAACCAATAAGCAATTTATATGATATAACATCTAATATAGCAAAGTCAAAAGTTAGGTAAGTTGTAACATACCTGGAGGATGAACGACTAAATCCTGAGTGATCATAGGAAGCCTTTTCTTTACATAAATCTTTAGAGTGTTGTCATGCTACTAAAATACATTCGATGTGTTACTATGAGTAAAATTATAGCCATATTACAAATTATATTTTGGCCAAAAATTAGGTAAAATATTGACCCTCGAAGCTTGATAACTAAATTTAAGAATTGAACCCTCAATTACCTTTCTTATAGGGAAGCTAACACATGCTCATAATTTGAGTGAAAATGAGGTCCATGTCAAGGACCAAAAAAACCTGAAAAGGTATGAGTAAATCAAGAATTAAGCTCAAAATATAATTGAATTTAGAACAAAATTTGACATAAAATTAGCAAAAATTATATTACGGGAGTACATTTGACTTACCCTCATCTAAATTTGATGAAAACCCCCAAGAATTTTGCACCCACTTGCTCAAGATATTAGAATTTTGTATAAAAATGGCTAAAAAATTCAAAGTCCCATCTATATATTGCCAGGGGTCCTTCATTGCATGCGTGCGGACCCTATTGTAATGGTGGGACCCCACTGGAGTTTACCATCATAATCAATATGGGCCTCCATGCAATCATGAAGTACAACTATTTGGAACCTACTAGATCCTTCATTGCAAATGTGATGGTCAAATTCTCAAACAATCACAACCATGAAGGCCTTATCATGATTGCAAAGAACAAATATGGATTGCACTAGCAATATTTCAAGTCTAAAATAGCTCCCAACAAGTCCTTAGGATTCTTTTGATACCACATCACGTAAACCAAATACGATATTCTATCAAATATAATATTTTAGACTCACCAAAATAGATGAAATGACCAATGGAGGTCATTTTGATGAAATATTGACCAAATTCATCACTTTTCAGTTCTTACTAAAATCCAACCAAGCACCTAAAATGATTTTAAAAGCCTCGGTACCCAAATCAAAGATCCTCCTAGCATAAAACTCGCATCCTAGAGTTAATAAAACAATTTGAATTCTCATATGAGACTATTTACTAAAAAATTTAACCGAACTAAAACTAATTAGTTTTAAAAGCTCTAAAATAGTAAAATTAACTTACAACCCAACCAAACTCCATGAACACCGAACCAACTATCCCAATAAGTCATACATATCCAATAACATGTAAGACCCCATAAAATCCTCATTGTCTAAGTCCCTTGAAGCATGTGCAAAAGAGTAATATAGCTAAGTGTTAGGACTTAGTTATTTCTAAAGCCTCAAAACTTTGAGGATTTTATTACAGACCTTTTCGACCTTCAATAGTTGATATTTAAGCTAATTCACGATCAGGGAGGTCAATAGGGGTTCCCGAACAAGTTTTGAATTTTTTGGATCGCGTTTAAACCACGTTTGGTGTCCCAAAATAGTGGACCAACACGATCTTGGTGCACCGCATCGCCTATCGCGTTGGTCAATATTGTTGTAGGAATTTCCAGTCAAAAGTACTGAGGCTTGCCATCGATGCGCCGCGTCGACAACTACGTCGATGCCCAGTTTTTAGCTTTTAAAAATCTGCGGGTAATAAAGTGACTTTCCCCCACCCTCATTCAGTCATAACACGAAATTTAAGTCCCAAAATACCAAAATATAGTAAATTTCTCAAATTCCCTCAACAATATCTCCAAGGGTTTCAACCCAAAGTTCAAGACAACTCAAGATTTCACCGTTACTCCTCAAATTTTATTCAAGAATTAGAATCCCTAGGCCAAGAGCTTCACCAATAATCCTTCAAAAGTACAAATAGCATCTCAAAATCAAGAGCTCATCCAAAGTTCATAATCTAAGGTATGTGGGGTTTGAACAAGGACAATTCTTTCGTCCTTGTGCCCAAAACTTGCTTTTAATTACAAAGATACATGATTTTACATGTTTTTCTATGAATTTGAAGTATGAATTTATACCCTATGTTGTTGTTCATGAGATTATAAGATTTTCAATGTTTTAGAAGTTGAATTATATGAGTATGTTGATATTATTATGCATTAAGCTGAAATTTTCAGATTTTAAGATGATTTATGTACGTTTATGTTATCAAGCATGAATTTTGAGATGTTTTGACATGATATTGATATATGGGTCATTAAGCGCTATTTAAGATTGTGATTTTGAGAATTGTTGTGCTACATACACCCAGTGATTAGACTATTTTAAAATAATTTAGAAAGACTTGACCTTTTTGGTCATAATAAAGTTGAAATCCACTTTACAGAATGAGATTACCAATTTTATAGTTGATTTCATTATAAATCACGAAATTACTTTTAAAGTGGATTTTCTTGAGATTTTGAGCATAAGACTAGGAGTAGTATTTAGCACCGAGTTGGGTAAGTTACTACGGTTTCATACCCCAAAACTACGCGCTACTGTATATTGAGATATTTATTCCCACTTCTACATGGATGACTGAGATAGTGATCACTGAGATAGATTGTTCTATTCTAATGGCAAGGGTAGAATAGCCCTAACCTTATGGGGGCTAGTCGTGGGACATCATGGATGCTCACATGGTGGACATGTCGGTTATAAGAACCTCCCAAATAGAAGTTCCCCACTCTTAAAAATAGTTTATTGAGATAAAGTGTTTATTATACAGAATGATTTTCAGACTTTATTTAGCTTACTAGGTTTGAGAACAAGAAGAGAATACAGACTTTAGAACTAAGTGTAATGGCTCACAAGATTTATACTACATGCTTTACTATTCATGATTTATGAGATTTAGACTTTAGATTACTCAAGATATGTGAGTCACTTACATGTAGAATGCATGGTTTTATAAATGATGATTATGATGATATTGCTTTTACATATTGCATGTATCCCCATATACTCAGTACATCCTCAAAGTACTAATCCACATATATGTCTGTGTGCTACATTGTCTTATAATCTAGGTTCAGGTTCTCAATCTCAGCAGCGAGAGTGACTTTCCGAGTACCTCATCTACATCCCTACAGTTGGTCAGTTCTCATATTTTGGGGATTTATGTTATTCAGCTTTCTAGTTTTATTCGTAGATAGATTTATCAGTTGTTCATTTCAGACAGTTGAGTTAGTTGGGGCATGTCCCAGTGACTCTTCTAGATTCAGCTATTATAGGTTGGTCGGACTACTAGATTCAGTCTTAGATTTTAGATGTCACATTCAGATATTTCAGTACTGTTTTCACCAGATTTTTGGGATTAGCATTTCAAAATATGCTTAGCCAATTAAGATTGTTTTGCCATATTTATTATTATTTTACACTCATATCCCTTTCATGCTTAAATTTAGACTAGTAGAAGAAGTTAGGGTTAGCTCAGGACTACTTGTAGTTTGGAGCACCGTGTGGCATCCCGGGAACTAGATTTTGGGGCGTTACAAACTTGGTATCAAAGCCTAAGGTTTAGAGAGTCCTAGGGAGTCCAAAAACTACATTACGTAGAGTATTAATCATCAGTGTGAAGCTCACTACACTTATAAGAAAGAGGATACAAGACATTTTAGGAAAATTCATCTCTTTCTTCATGACCCATTGTGCTTACAACTATCTCTATCTGCTATTAACTCATTCTCTTTAATGACAGAATATGCCTCCTCGTAGAGCCAATGCCCATAGAAATGATAATAAGCCACCTAGGTCGTAGACCCCTTGAATGAAAATATGTCACATGCAGAGTTTTGGGCAGCTTTCCCGGCGCTAGACCAAGCTATAATGGCAAATGCTCAGGGTAACCATTAGGTTGTAGCACCACCTCAGCAAGATTGGGATTTAGCCATAACCAATCTTAAAGACTTCATGAGAATGAATCCACCAGAATTTTTCAGGTCGAAAGCAGGGAAGGACCCACAGCTCCATCTTGATGAGGTAAAGAAGATCACCCAAATATTGCATGTCTCTGAAGAATAAAGTGTGGAGTTGGCATCTTATAGGCTGAAAGATATTTCTTATGACTGGGTTGTGATGTGGAGGAATAATAGAGGAGGGGATGCAACTCCCATAACTTGGAAAGTGTTCCAGGATATATTCTTAGATAAGTTTTTTCCCACTTGAGATAAGGGAGGATAAGATAGAGGAGTTCATGAACTTGAGTTAAAGCTCGATGACAGTGAAGGAGTATTGCCTCAAGTTCAATCATTTGTCTAAGCATGCCCCTAATCAGATGGCTGACTCTAGGGAAAACATGAGTAAGTTTGTGACTGGTGTGTCTGGATTGGTGGTTAAGGAGTGTAGGACTGCTATACTCAATAGAGATATGGATCTTTCCAGACTGATAATGTATGCTCAGCAGATTGAGGCAGAAAAGATAAAGGAGAGAGATAGAATAAGAGAAAATAAGAGGGCTAGATTGGAATAATTTGAGTATGGCTAGACTAGATCCCATAGAGGGAACCGCCCGCAGTTTTAGAATCATTCATCTATGACAGCGCCTTCATCAACTAGTGCTCCCACTCCTAGAAATAGGCAGGAGCAGTGGGGTAAGTCCTCTATGTCCAGATCTCAAAACAGTGTGAGTGGGAAGCCTAATCGTCCCCATATGCCAAGTGTGGTAAGGATTATGGAGGTAGATATTTGTGGGGTCAGAAAGATTATTATGGTTGTGGCTGAGAGAATCACGATATTAGAGATTGCCCGCATGCTAGACAAGGAAATAGATATGTTTGTCCTCAGACACAGGCTAATAGTGCACCAGCTCCTCTAGCCTGTCCAGCTCCTCCTCAGTACGCATCATCCAGCACTGCTAGCGGTCAGCGCCAAATAGGTTCTATGCTTTTCCATCCCACTATGAGAAGGAAGATTCTCTAGATGTTGTTACTGGTATGCTTCGTGTCTTTCACTTTGATGTGTATGTGTTGTTAGACCCTGGGTCAAGTTTCTCTTATGTGACCCTGTTGGTTGTCGTGAATTTTGAAATAAGTTTCGAGAAGATCCCTGAGACTTTCCTAGTTTCTACCCCAGTAGGCAAGTCAGTTGTTGCTAAGCAATTTTATAAAAAATTTCCTGTTATTGTTCTTCATAGAGTCATATTCGCAGACTTGATAAAGTTAGACATGGTTGACTTTGATATTATTCTGGGTATGGATTGGCTTCATTCCTATTATGCATCTATAAATTGTCGTACCCGTGTTGTTAAGTTCCAATTTCCAGATGCGCTAATTTTTGAGTGGTTCGGGAGTTCAGTATCTCCCAAGAGTCATTTCATATCCTATCTTAAAGCCAGAAAATTGATTTCCAAAGGTGGCATCTATCATCTAGTTTGAGTCAAAGATACTAAGTCTGAGGCTCCAACTATCCAGTCAGTCAATATAGTTAATGAGTTTCCTGATGTTTTTCTAGAAGATCTCCCAGGAGTACCTCTCGATAGAGAGATAGAATTTTGGATTGACCTTCTTCCTGATATACGGCCTATTTTTATCCCTCCATATCGTATGGCACCTGCAGATCTTAAGGAGTTGAAAGAGCAACTCAAAGATCTTCTAGATAAAGGTTTCATAAGGCCCAGTGTTTCTCCATAGGGCGCACCCGTCCTATTCGTGTGAAAGAAAGATGGTTCTTTGCGTATGTGCATTGACTATCGTCAGCTAAATAAGGTAACAGTCAAGAACAAGTACCCTCTTCCTAGAATTGATGACCTATTTGACCAGTTCCAAGGCGCAAGTTATTTGTCAAAGATAGACCTTATATCCGGCTATCATCATCTTAAAGTAAGGGAGTGTGATATTCCTAAGACAACCTTCAGAACCAGTTATGGTCATTTTGAGTTTCTATTCATATCTTTTGGGCTAACCAATAACCCAGCGGCTTTCATGGACCTCATGAATCGAGTGTTCAAGCAGTATTTAGATATGTTTGTCATAGTGTTCATAGATGATATTCTTGTGTACTCCCATAGTGAGAATGACTATGCAGATCACCTTAGAACTGTCTTCCAAACTCTTAGAGATCATCAATTGTTCACCAAATTCAGCAAGTGTGACTTTTGGCTAAGGTCAGTAGCCTTTTTGGGTCATATTGTTTCCGCCGAAGGCATTAGCGTTGATCCCCAAAAGATAGAAGCTGTAAAAAAATTAGCCTAATCCTATCTCTCCAACAGAAATTAAGAGTTTCTTGGGTCTATCTAGTTATTATCATCATTTTGTTAAGGGTTTCTCATTTATTATGTCTCCTATGTCTAGACTGACCCAAAAAAAAGTTAAGTTCCTGTGGTCAGATTCTTATGAAAAGAGTTATCAGTAGTTGAAGACTTGACTCACATCAACCCCAGTGTTAGCTTTGCCAGATGGTTTTATGGTGTATTGTGATACCTCTAGAGTTGGGTTGGATTGCGTGTTGATACAAAGAGGTAAGGTTATAGCCTATGCCTCCAGATAGTTGAAGCCGCATGAAAAAAATTACCCAACCCATGATCTTGAATTAGCTGATGTGGTTTTTACCTTGAAAATCTGGAGACACTATTTTTATGGTGTCCATGTTGACGTCTTTATGGACCACAAAAGCTTGCAGTATGTGTTTACTCAGAGGGAGTTGAATATTCGTCAGAGGAGATGGTTGGAGTTACTAAAGGATTATGATATGAGTGTATTGTGTCATCTGGGCAGGGCCAATATAGTGGCAGATGCCCTTAGCAGGTTGTCTATGAGCAGTGTTGCCCATGTGGATAAAGATAAGAAGGAGCTAGCTCGTGAAGTTCATCGTTTGGCTAGATTGGGTGTTAGATTGTTTGATTCAGCTGAAGGTAGTATTTGGGTTCAGAGTAGTTCCAAATCCTCTTTAGTTTTAAAAGTGAAGGAGAAGCAAGACCTATATTCTAGTTTGATCAAACTGAAGGAGTCAGTTAAGGGACAAAAGGTAGAGGTTTTCTCCCAAGGGGAAGATAGTGTGTTGAGATATCATAATTTACTGTGCATCCCTTGTGTTGATGATTTGAGGTAGAGAATCATGGCTGAAGTACATGGTGCGTGATATTCCATTCATCCCGGCACTACCAAGATTTACCGCAATTTGCGGGAAATCTATTGGTAAAATAGTATGAAGAAGGATATAGCAGAGTTTGTGGCAAAGTGTACAACTTGTCAACAGGTTAAGGTAGAGCAACAAAGACCTGGTGGTACATTGCAAGAGTTTGGTATTCCCATTTGGAAGTGGGAAAAGGTGAATATGGATTATGACCGGTTTACCCCTTTCATGTCGTCATCATGATTCGATTTGGGTTGTTGTAGACAGGTTGACTAAGTCAGTGCATTTCCTGCCAGTGCATACATCTTATACAGCTGAGGATTATGCTAAGTTGTATATCTGAGAGTTAGTCAGATTGCATGGAGTTCCCTTGTCTCTCATCTCAGATAGGGGTACTCATTTTACTTCTCAATTTTAGAGAGCGTTTTAGAAGAGCCTTGGTACCCAAGCTCATCTTAGCTCCGCTTTTCATCCACAGACAGATGGTCAAGCTAAGAGGACCATCCAAACTTTGGAAGATATGTTGAAGGCGTGCGTTCTTAATTTCAAGGGTGGTTGGGATGATCATTTGCCATTGATTGAGTTTGTGTATAAAAATAGTTATCATTCCAGTATTCAGATAGCCCCTTTAGAGGTTTTGTATGGAAGGAGATGTAGATCACCCATAGGTTGGTTTAAAGTAGGTGAGGCCACTTTGCTTGGGTTTGATGCAGTGTTTGAGGCTATGGAAAAGATCAAGCTGATTAAAGAAAGGTTAAAGATAGCTTAGAGTCGTCAAAAGTCATATGCTGATGTAAGGAGATGGGACCTTGAGTTTGAAGTTAATGATTTGGTGTACCTGAAAATTTCACCCATGAAAGGGGTGAAGAGATTTGGCAAGAAGGGAAAGCTTAGTCCCCGTTATGTTGGACCTTATAGAGTTCTAAGTCATGTTGGGAAAGTAGCCTATGAGATTGAGTTGCCCGCAGATTGTCAGTTGTTCATCCTATCTTTCATGTCTCCATGCTTAAGAAGTGTATCGGTGACACCGATGTTGTAGTAGATCCTTTAGAGAGCTCAGATATTTAGAATATTCTATCATATGAAGAGATTTCAGTTGAGATCCTAGACCATCAGATCCGTAGACTAAGGAACAAAGAAGTTCCATTGGTCAAAGTTCTGTGACGGAATCAGTCCGTTGAGGGCGCTACTTGGGAAGCAGAAGAAGACATGCAATCCAAGTACCCCCATCTCTTCTCCATAAACTCAGATTTAGCCGAAGGTACTACTCTTCCTTAATTCAGCCTCTTTCTGATCAAAGATTTAGCTACATAGTTATTCTTATTATAAGTTCATGCATTCTCTGAAGTACTCTAAAGTTTAGAATTATGTAGAGTCAGTTTAGCAATTTATTCCAGCTGTGCATCCTCAGTTTTCTCTGTATTCTTATCCTAACTAGTGACATTCAAGGAAGAATGTTCCCAAGGGGGAGATATTGTAAGACCCCATAAAATCCTCATTGTCTAAGCCCCTTGAAGCATGACCAAAAGAGTAATCTAGCTAAGTGTTGGGACTTAGTTATTTCTAAAGCCTCAAAACTTTGAAGATTTTATTACCGACCTTCCCGACCTTCGATAGTTAATATTTTAGCTAATTCACGATCAGGGAGGTCAATAGAGGCTCCCGGAAAAGTTTTGGATTTTTTGGATCGTGTTTAGACCACGTTTGGTGTCCCAAAATAGTGGAACAATGCGATCTTGGCGCGCCGCGTCGCCTATCGTGTTGGTCAATATTGTTGCAGGAATTGCCAGTCAAAAGTACTGAGGCTTGGCATGATCATGGCACAACGCATCGATTACCGCATCGATGGCATCGACGCGCCGCGTCAATAACCGCGTTGATGCCCACTTTTCAGTTTTTAAAAATTCGCGTCTAAGGGAGGCAATAAAGTCACTTTCCTCCACCCTCAATCAGTCATAACATGAAATTTAAGTCCCAAAATACCAAAATATAGCAAATTTCTCAAATTCCCTCTAGAAAATCTCCTAGGGTTTCAACCAAAAGTTCAAGACAACTCAAGATTTCACCGTTACTCCTCAAATTTTATTCAAGAATTAGAATCCCCAGGCCAAGAGCTTTATGAATCATCCTTCAAAAGTTCAAATAGCATCCCAAAAGCAAGATTTCATCCAAAGATCATAATCTAAGGTATGTGGGGTTTGAACAAGGATAATTCTTTCGTCCTTGTGCCCAAAACTTGTTTTTAATTACAAAGATACACGATTTTACATGTTTTTCTATGAATTTGAAGTATGAATTTATACCCGATGTTGTTGTTCATGAGATTATAAGATTTTCAATGTTTTATAAGTTGAATTATATGAGTATGTTGATATTATTATGCATTAAGCTGAAATTTTCAGATTTTAAGATGATTTATGTACGTTTATGTTATCAAGCATGAATTTTGAGATGTTTTGACATGATATTGATATATGGTTCATTAAGCCCTATTTAACATTGTGATTTTTGAGAATTGTTGTGCTACATGCACCCAGTGATTAGACTATTTTGAAATAATTTAGAAAGACTTGACCTTTTTGGTCATAATAAAGTTGAAATCCACTTTACAGATTTTATAGTTGATTTCATTATAAATCACAAGATTACTTTTAAAGTGGATTTTCTTGAGATTTTAAGCATAAGACTGGGAGTAGTATTTAGCACCGAGTTGGGTAGGTTACTACGGTTTCATACCCCAGAACTACATGCCACCGTAGGTTGAGATATTTATTCTCACTTCTACGTGGATGACTGAGATAGTGATCACTGAGATAGATTGTTCTATTCCAATGGCAAGGGTAGAACAGCCCTAACCTTATGGGGGCTAGTCATGGGACATCATGTATGCTCACATGGTGTACATGTCTGTTAGAAGAACCTCCCAAATAGAAGTTCCCCACTCTTAAAAATAGTTTGTTGAGATAAAGTATTTATTATGCAAAATGATTTTCAGACTTCATTTAGCTTGCAAAGTTTGAGAACAAGAAGAAAATACAGATTTTAGAACTAAGTGTAATGACTCACAAGATTTATACTATATGCTTTACTATTCAGGATTTATGATTTTTAGATTTTAGATTACTCTAGCTATGTGAGTCACTTACATTTATCTTTCATAGTTTTATAAATGATGATTATGATGATATTGCTTTTACATATTGCATGCATCCCCATATACTCAGTACATCCTCAAAGTACTGATCCGCATATATGTTTGTGTGCTACATTATCTCATAATGTAGGTTCAGGTGCTCAGTTTCTTCAGCGAGAGTGACTTTCCGAGTACCTCATCGACATCTCTGTAGTTGGTGAGTCTTCATATTTCGGGGACTTATGTTATTCAACTTTCTAGTTTCATTAGTAGATGATTTATCAATTGTTCATTTTAGACAGTTGAGTTTGCTGGGGCATGTCCCAGTGACTCTCTAGATTCAGTTATTAGAGGCTGATCGGACTACTAGATTCGGGTTTAGATTTCAGATGTCACATTCAGATATTTCAGTATTGTTTTCACCAGATTTTTGGGATTAGCATTTCAAAATATGCTTAGCCAATTAAGATTGTTTTGCTGCGTTTATTATGATTTTACACTCATATCCCTTTCATGCTGAGATTTAGACTAGTAGAAGCAGCCAGGGTTAGCTCAAGACTATTTGTAGTTCGGGGCACCGTGTGGCATCCCGAGAAGTAGATTGAGGCGTTACATAACAACTATAGAAAATCTCAAAATAGAAAAACATGCAAAAAGTAAGGAAATAACTTAGGATTATTACATTAGATGCGGATAAAAAGTAGTAAAAAAATATATTAGACCCACATCACACTATCGACATTTTATTCAAAGGGAATATAATTTTAGGTTGATCCATCAAAATTGTTCAACTTTGAGGTTAATGAAACTACAAAAGCAAATGTACTTATAATTGAGATAGAATCGACAAATCACACTTCAACAATGTAAAGTCATCACATGGTGACAAGGTTGAAGTAAAAATATGTGCATTTTAGCTACACCTTTCTACAAAGAGTTGAGGGTACTCCAACTAAAGAACCACAAATAGTGAATGTTGCTCTCAACTCTCAATTTTATAATGGATCTATTTTACCACACAAATTATCCGCACCCCCTACAATTGATATCAGAGCCTATGCTGTTTAAAGTTACGGAAGTAGTATATATTTGGATTTATTTGATTAATTTATTAATTATGACTTATTTGATAAAACTAGATTTAGATATTCCCCAAAATATTATTTAGATGAATAACGTACAAAAATTACCAAAATATAAAGAATTAAAGCAAATAATATCTGAAAAACGTAAAGAATTAAAAATAAGGATAGAAAGACTACAATATAACATAATTGCCGGAGTTAGTAAAAACTCAATAAATGCACAAAAAGAAGAAATATCAAATTTAAAATCAACAATAGATAGTCTAGAATATACATACCAACATGATCTATTAACAATTAAATAAAAATGAACAAAGAAGAATTTATAATAGATATAAAATATATATGAAAACCAAGAAGGATTAAAAATAAAAATAGTATTTTCTAATCTAGGAAGAAGGTATAAGAAAATAGGTGAACATTTATATTTAATGTTAGAAAAAGAAGAATTAAAATTAGAAGATAAATTGACAACTATGGTAAGAATAGAAAAAGAAAATGAAGAAATAGATAGAAAAAAGGAAATAGAAAAAATAAAACAACAAACTATAGAAGAAATACGAAAAATAGAAGAAACTAAAAATAGTAGGATTGCTGAATTAGAAAAAGAACTACAAATGCTAAAAGATTTGTATGAAAAAAGACAAAGAAAAAGAAGAAAAAGATATAGAACAAAAATTATTAAACGAGATAAATCAATTTAAAGAAAAATTAGAAATAAATACAATAGATGTTGAAGAAATAGATAATTATGATTCAGAAGATAGTGAAACATATACAGAAATCTTGACAAATACAAAAAATTTAGAAATCAATGAAAAACAAGAAGTAATTAATGAAGAAAACTTAGAAGATAGAAACACAGAAAAAAATACTCTTGATAAAAAAGAAGATGAAAATATAATACCTAGAACATCAGAAATAAGAAAACCTACATATTATAAGAATAAGTTTAAAAGATATAATCTAAAGGATGAATATGACAAATGGACACCAAAATAAATAGTTAATAAAAATTATAACTTTTTAGACTTAGATTGTGTAATAGATACAGAAAAAACAATACAATTATGGATAGGACATATGACAAAACAATTATTAGATAATAATATAAATGTAACAGATGCACCAGAATACATAGAAAGAACACTAGTAGGAACATTGAAATTATGGTTTTCAAATCTAACTGAAAAATAGTAAAAGGATATTAAGAACTAACAAACCTACAGAAGAAACATCATCAACAACTACAACTAAATTAACACCTATAGAATTATTAAAAAAATATGAAATAGCTATAAAAGACGAATTTAGCAGCATGACAACAACAGAAGAAGAACAAAATGAAGAGAAAGATACAAATAGAAATTTAATGTTAAAATTAGCAATATGTAATGTGTTACATAGATGAATATACTTGCACATTTAAAGAATATTATTATAAAGGAACATATAATACAGAAGAAAGTAAAGAAATAAGAAAATTATATTTTAATAAATTACCTGAACCATTTAGTTCAAAAATAATAAAAAGTTGGGATGAAGCAAAAATAGTAGATACTCTAGGAGCAAGAATAAAATTTTTACAACAATGGTATAGAAACCTATGTGAAAAATATAGATAAGAAATAAAAATGGAAAAAACATTAATAAGAAATTTAGCATGTTGCAAAGATAAAATAGCACCTCAATTTGGATGCGAAGAAAAATATTATAAGAAAAGAAAAAGACATAAGAAATATAAGAAATACAAAAAATCAAAATATAAATATAAGAAACCAAGAAAAAGATATTATGTAAAAAATTATAAACATAAAAGACCATATAGGAAAAAGAAATCTATAAAAGAATGTTCTTGTTATAATTGCGGAAAATTACGACATTTAGCAAGAGATTGTAAATTACCTAAAACCCCCAAAAATAAACAAATATCAGAAATAAAAATAGAAAATGCAGAATATATGCAGATAGATTATATAGATTACGAATTAGAAAGTGAAGATAGTATATATGAAATTTCAGAGAATGAAATAGATAATGAAATAGATAGTGAATTAGATGAATTAAATGACTGAAGAAGATATAAGAATAAACCAAATAACTGAAGAAGATATAAAAATAATAATAAAGGAATAATATTTAAATGAAGAAGGAACAGATCAAAAAATAATATTTGATAGTCATATATTTGATGAAATAAAAGGAAAAGAATTAGATTTAAGTGTAGAAAAAATATTTAAAATACCAACAATAAGAAACATATTTAGTAGAAGAAAAGAAGAATACTACGTAGTAAGTCAAAAAGAACATATAATAGATTATAGATATGTAAAAGGAAGAGCTAGTATACCACTAGTAACAAAAAAAATAATTAATAAAGAAATAAACGATATAAAAAGTAAAGACCCAATAAAATATGTATACCTTGGAGGAACAGAGATATTGATAAAAGCATGTTTTAGAGAAGAAATAGATACACCAATAGAATTATACCTAGCAGATGATAGAATTATAAAACCTATAGAAAAAAGTATAATAACTACCATAAAAGGAAATTTAATATACCAAAAATTTAAATTTATAATAAGTGTGAATTATTCAGTAACAATAACAGATAAAAATATAGATAAATCATTAGTATTATATTGGAAAATATCAGGAATAGAACTAACCCCAGAAAGTAAAATATTTACAGCAAAATGTAAAAATCTATATGTATTAACAACAAAACATAAAATAACGGGAAAACATAAAATTAACAAAATACAAATAGAAAGTCCATTCGAACAATTTGTAAAAACAATTGATAATAATGATTATAGTTATAGAGACATAGATATAGAAGAAAATTTAGAAATAATAAATGATAGAATAAGTACAACAAAAAGAATAGCTTATGAAAAACCAGAATCTTCAAGTTCATCAAAAAGAACAAGTTATGAAACAAGTTCAACAACTAATTTAAACCAATATTACATAACAGGAACAATAAATGAAAAAGAATATTTAATACTCTTAAATACAGGACAAGAAGAAAATTATATAGCAAGATATCTAGTAAAAAATGAGGAAATAAAATCTGACAACAATATATGCCCAGATCTACCAAGAAGCTTAATAAACACTAAAAATATAGAAGAAAAAAAAATAACAATAGGAGTTAGAAAAATAAAAATAGAATTTGAAATAAAGGAAGAAATGCAAAAGGCAGACATAATATTAGGAATAAAATGGCTAGAACAAGTAAAACCATATAATATAGAGCATACACAATTATCTATAACATATAACAGAGAGAAATTACTCTTAAGAAAAGCTTTAACATGATATGAAAATATATGTATTAATGAAGATAGTAGTAGAAGGGTATTACAGTAGATATTATACGCCTATGATAGATACAGGAGCAGAAGCTAATTTATGTAGATATAATTGTTTACCAAAAAGTAAATGGGATAAATTAAAAACACCAATAATAGTTAAAGGATTTAATAACGAAGGAAGCTTAATTACTTATAAAGCTAAGAATGTAAAAACACAAGTATGGGATAAAATATTAACAATAAAAGAAATCTATAATTATGAGCTAACATCAAAAGATATACTTTTAGGAATGCCGTTTTTAGATAAATTATACCCACATATAATAGCTAGAACGGATTGGTGGTTTACAACACCATGTAAACAGAAAGTAAGAGCAAAAAGAGTTACTAATAAAATAAGAAAGAAAACTGATTGGATAGAAGGAAGTGAAAAAATTACACAAAAATTAGAAAATATAAAAAATACTAAAGATACAATAGAACTGGTCGTATTTTCAATAAATAAAAAGAAAATAACTATATTTTCAATAAATAAGATAGAAATAATTAAGAAAAAATTAGAACAATTATATAGTGAAGATCCGTTTAAAGGATGGAAAAAACATAAAACTACTATAAAAATTGAATTAATAGATAAAAATAACATAATAACTCAAAAAAAATTAACATATAATTTTGATGATTTAAAAGAATTTAAAATGCATATAGATGAATTATTAGCAAAACAATATATACAAAAAAGTAATAGTAAACACAATAGTCCAGCATTTATAGTAAATAAACATAGTGAACAAAAAAGAGGAAAAAGTAGAATGGTTATTGATTATAGAAATCTAAATGCAAAAACTATGACATATAATTACCCAATACCAAATAAGATATTAAAAATAAGACAAATACAAGGATATAATTACTTTAGTAAATTTGATTGTAAATCTGGATTTTACCATTTAAAGTTAGAAGAAGAATCTAAGGAATTAACCGCATTTACGGTACCACAAGGATTTTATGAATGGAATGTACTACCATTTGGATATAAAAATGCACCAGGTAGATATCAACATTTTATGGATAGTTATTTTAAATAATTTCCTAATTGTATAGTATATATAGATGATATACTATTATATAAAAAAATCAAAGAAGAACATTTAAAATTATTAGAACAATATACGGAACATTTAAAACCAAGTAAGGGAATATATACCAAAATTAGCAGAACATCTAAAGCCTTTACAGAAAAAGTTAAAAAAGGATGTAGAATATATTTATAATGAAGAAGATAAAAAAAAAGTCCAGAAAATAAAAACACTTTGTAAAGAATTACCAAAATTACAATTCCCAAACGAAAATAGAAAATTTATATATATAGTAGAAGCAGATGTTAGTGAATGTAGTTATGGAGGAGTACTTAAATATAGGTATGAAAATGAAAAAATAGAACATCATTATAGATATTATTCAGGAACGTTTAATGAAACAGAAATAAAATGAGAAATAAATAGAAAAGAATTATGATCATTATATAAATGTTTATTAGCATTTGAGTCATATATTGTATATAACAAGTTTATTGTACGAACAGATAATACACAGGTACATTGGTTTCAAGAGTATTTATTTCTGTGTTTCTATTTTCTAAGTTTTCTTCATTAATTACTTCTTGTTTTTCATTGATTTCTAAATTTTTTGTATTTGTTAAGATTTCTGTATATGTTTCACTATCTTCTGAATCATAATTATCTGTTTTATTTTTATTTAATTGTTAATAAATCATGTTGGTATGTATATTCTAGACTATCTATTGTTGATTCTAAATTTGATATTTCTTCTTTTTGTGCATTTATTGAGTTTTTACTAACTCCAGCAATTATGTTATATTGTAGTCTTTCTATCCTTATTTTTAATTCTTTACGTTTTTCAGATATTATTTTTTTTAATTCTTTATATTTTGGTAATTTTTGTACGTTATTCATCTAAATAATATTTTGGGGAATATCTAAATCTAGTTTTATCAAATAAGTCATAATTAATAAATTAATCAAATAATTCCAAATATATACTACTTCATATTCAACTTATCCACTGCCTTGTTGCTGAGCGACATAGTGGCTTTGAATGATCTCTCACTATTTGTAATACCCCAAGTTTTCATATCATAAACCTATCATCTTTTTTCTTACGAAATCAGATCCAGCCTAAAGTAATGATTACTCATAAGTTGACTCTCTCATTTCTATCTCAGCCTTATAACCATTCTCATGTCAGTACATGTATTTAATAAATTAGCTCAGTCATTGTAAGGCCTCGCAAAGTTTTCTCATAGTTTGAGTCGTAGGGCGTGTCGAGTGAGGCGTGATTCCAGCCCTAAAAGATTGAGAAGTTTCTTTCTAAATGAGTAACGTGTTAACCATATAGAATTTCCCTAATTTCTACTTTTTGTCACGTGAGAAATCTGATAAGCTTTCCATCGATATAAGATTTGCCTAAATCCGACACTCGGGTAAGAAGTTATGGCTAATTTAAGCCTTAGTCGTAAAACTGCATCATTTAACTACCTGGCGCGTCGCGGAGAGGGTTGATTTGGAAATTGTCAATTTCCAGTGGAACCCCGCGATAGTGGCGCATTGCGGAGGAGTCCCAGGTCCCAACCAGTGGGAAAACACGATGGCTCCGCGTCGCGGAGGCTGCCAATTTCCCAATTGTCAAATTCCAGTGAGCCACCGTGATAAGTGGCGCGTCACGGAGGCCAATGAAATTGGGTTCCAGTTCAATTTTTCCAGTTTCGCACAGATGTTTAAAAGGGAACTTTGGACCCTTTTCAAGACTATAAAATCGTGGAAACACTAAGTATCTTATGAGGTTTTTCTCAAGTTTTCTCTCAACATAAACCCTAAGTATCCAAAACCTCTTCCAAGAACCTCAAGAATCCACCATGAATTTTCTAAATTGAGTCAAGATTCAAGGTTCCCAAGTCAAGGACCTCAAGAACCCTTATTCTAGAGCACGAATAGAGTTCCAAAAGTAAGAGTTCATCAAAAGCTTCTAATTCAAGGTATGTGGGGTTTTTGAACAAGGGTAACCCTTTCACCCTTGTGCCCAAAAGGCTATTTACATCATGAAATTCTTGAAATATATGAGGTTTTTACATGAATTTGAATTGGGGTTTTCACCCATTATTATTGAATGCATTATATTGATATTTCCCTTGAATTAAGAGTCAAATGGCATGATTTCTACATGTTTTCTTGAGTATTTACAGCTGGGTATAAACCCCATGATTTTACTCTTTGATAAGCTAATATTGACATTGTTGAGATATTGAAGCATATGGCTATATTGAGATTTTGAGGTAATTTTCTGAAATTCCCAGATTTCCACATGATTTATGAATCTATATGCTATATATTATTCTTTTGATAAGCTTTAACTTGAGATTGAATAATGGGTTAGTAAGCCCTATTTGAGACTTGTGAAATTATAAACTCTTATGCTATGAGCACCCATATTTTGAGTATTTTGGGATGATTGAGAAATGAATTGACCTAATGGTCCTTGAGCTTTGAAATCCACTTCACTATATGAGATTATCAATTTGATTATTGGGTTCGTGGTGAACCATGTGATTATTCTAAAAGTGAATTTTTTTATGAGATGAACGCAGATAATCTAAAAGGAGTAGTATTTATCATCGAGTGGGTAAGTTACTACGGTTTCTTACCCCAAAACTACGTGCCATTGTAGGTTAGGCCTCAGGTAGAGTTTATGCTGATTATGATTGGGCCCGAGGCCGAGTTTCATTTAGTGATCACTAGACCTAGGTTATACTCTCTGGCAAGAGTATGACGCTCCTCCCCAACGTGGGGTCTCTTCCTTAGGAGGACAAAATGTTGGACTCCATGTAGCTCGCATGGTTTATGTCGGTTACGAGAACCTCCTTTGGCATTTAAACTTTGAGATCAAATACCTATTTTTCCTTCCCTATAAGCTATTTTCCTAAATGGTTGAATTGCAAAGATGTTTCCCCAACGAAAGTATTTTCTTGATGTGAGTTATTTATCGTACTTAGTAGAAACCGGCTCTAAGGGTTAGCTTGGGGCTACTCGTAGCCTTAGGCACCGTGTGACATCCTGGGAGATGATTTCGGGTTGTTACAGTCATGATATTCAGTTTATGTATCATGTTTTAGACTCAATTAAACAATCATATCTCAAGTCATGCATGTTCAGAAGATGATCTCAGTTACCTTAGTATAGTACTCTCAGTCAAACTAGCCACATTCGAGGATGAATGTTCCTAAGGGGGATATATTGTAATACACCATCTTTTTTCTAGATTGAATTCGTCCCTAGAATGTCAAAGATTTACTACAAAAATAAATAAATTTTTATTTCATGTGGAATTTTCCAGATTTAGACCTTTCATTATGTGGAAAATTGAATAAACATTCCATCGATATAAAATTCGCCCTAATCCAACACTCAGTAAAGAAGTTAGGGCATTTTTAGTAATGCAGTGTCCCACCTGAGCACTCACCGCGTCGCGGTAGATGCCAAAATAGCAATCGTCATATTCCAGTGGACCTCCGTGATATTGGCGCGTTGTGGAGAGGTCCAAATTCCCAATTGTCAATTTCCAGTGACGCAACGTGATTGCACCACGTCGCGCCAAAGTGCAAATTTGCACTCGTCCTTTTTCCAGTAGCTTAACGCGATTTCACCGCATCGCGGTGAAGGTGTAATTGCCATACTCTTGATCCATAATTTGAATGCTTGTGTCATGAATTTAATCCTAAGTATGTGAAGTTCTTATTAGGTGAATAATATTCATAGAAGTCACTTAGAGACAAGTGGAGCTAAGAACATTAGATTCATTCAAAGTTTGGTGTTCAATTCTTTAAGGGTCAACTTTGAAAGTGCAAAACTTTTGATGTATGTAAAATCTTCTATTTCAAGACCCACCAAATTAAACATAATTGAATTAGATTTCGAACGGTACCAATTTTGCCAAAATCTGATACCCGAGCGAAAAGTTATAGCCATTTTAGTGTGAGGCAGTAAGTTGTCGCGATGGTACTGCATCGCGCTAAGGGACAAAATCAGGATGCGGGTTACGAATTTCTACTTTAAATTAATGAGGGGAAATGTAGTCCTTTTTCCCCTCAATCCAGGTCATAATATCATGATATATAGTCGCCATTGGGGCATTGTTTTCCCCCCATTATCCTACTTTATTCCCAAGAACAAACCCTAATCAATTCTCTTCAAGATTCATCCACTTCATCACCTTTTATTCAAGAAAACAATCAATAATTAAGCTTTTCATTCAAAGAAGTTCAAGAAAATCATTCAAGAACATTCCCAAGAACATCAATTTGAGTTGGGAACATCAATTTGAGTTATCTTCTTCAAGAAACAATATTCAAGAATACAAATAGAAATTCAAGCCCAATATATTCATCAATTCTCTCTCTCTCAAAAGAAAATCCTAAAGCTCAAACTTACTCTCCAAGAAATCCAATTTCTCCTCATCAATTCTCCAAGATAGTTCAATATTAAGAATTTCCAATTCAAGAACTCCAAGAAATCATCTTCAAAAGCATCATAGGAATCCAAACTTCAAGCTTTCTCATCTAAGATCATCAATTAAGGTATGTGGGGCTATGGACAAGGACAATCCTTTCGTCCTTGTGCCCAAAACTATCTTTTTAAGTTAAATTCACATGATTTTCAATTAGGGTTCATACCCAATTTTTATTATTTGTAGATTATGAGATTTCAAGTGATTGAATGTTGAATTGCATGGCTATTTTCATATAATTATGTGTATAATGTGATTTTTCAGATTTTTTCTAATTATGTTTAAGCATGATATTGAGATTCTTGATTTTATTATTTTGATATTGTTGAAGTATTTTCAAGAAGCATGTTGAGCATGATGTTTTGCTATGATTTTACATTAGTTTGAAGCATGGGTCATTAAACCCTAATTAAAGATTTGTATTTCAAGATTGTTTATGCTATGAGTATCCTAAATAAGACTATCTCAGATTTTTGATAAAGATTTGACTTTTTGGTTCTAAGCTACAATAAAAAATCCACTTTGTTCATATGACTTGAGATTTAAAGAAAGAAAAGCATAATTGGTTTTCTTGTAAACCCTTGTGCTAATTTAAAGTGGATTTGCTTAAGATTTTGAGCATAAGAGTGGGAGTAGTATTTAGCACCGAGATGGGTATGTTACCAAGGTTTCATGCTCCAGAACTACGTACCACCATAGGATTAAGATTATTCCCACTTCTACGTGGATGACTAAGATTGTGATCACTTAAGATAAGAAGTTTTATTCTGATGGCAAGGGTAGAACAGCCCTACCCAATGGGGAAAAGACGTGGGACTCTATGAATGCTCACATGGTGTATGTCGGCTAGAAGAACCTCCCAAAAGAAGTCCCCTAATCTTAAAATAGTTTATTGGTTTAAAGCCTTAAGATAAAAGCATATGTTTTGGAAGTATTTCCCTATCAGTAAAGATTTTCAGAATAGTTTTAAAGTATTTTCCCTACTAAGTAAAGAAAAAGCTTTGAAAGATTTCCCTAATAGAAAAGAATAACAGAAAAGCTTTTAGAAAACTAAGTGTAAAGGCTCACAAATTTTATTCAGATTGTGCTTTACAAAAAGATATTAGCTTCAGATTTCAGATTTTAAAGAGTGAGTCCTTTCTACACTTAGACAGTATAATTCAAAGATAGAATACAAGTATAGATTTTAGAACTAAATGTTATGGCTCACGAGATTTAGAAAGTATGTTTTGCTTCTTATTATTACAGATTTTAGTATTTCATATATTCCAGCTTATGTGAGTCATTTACATTTAGCATGCATTGTTTTATAATTTATGATGATAAGTTGATGTTTTACTTATGCATTCACCCCCACATACTCAGTATATCCTTAAAGTATTTATCCGCATATATGTATATGTGCTACATTGTCTCATAATGTAGGTACAAGTTGTAGCACACATACCATATTCAGACAGTTTGCAGCTTCCAGTCATTAGGTGATGATACCTTTTGATTCAAGGGCTCGATTCAGTTATACAGTTTGAGAATTATTTTATTTTTTTCTTTCTTTATTCAGTCGTATTAATTTGGGACAGTTGGGGGTCATGTCCCGGCTACCTATAGTCAATACTAGTAGAGGCTTTATAGACAGTCATTAGAGTTAATGTATTTGCTTCCAGTGTTGTTTTGTAAAAGCAGAGTTGTAATCATTTCTATTTTAAGTTTTTTATTGATCAGATTTAGAAAGGAGTTATCTCCCGCTGATTTCATTCAAATATGTGCATTTTATTCAGTTGCTTAATAGTATGCCAGTTTATGGTTTAGCTTGGGATTACTTGTGGTCCTAATCACCGTGTGATGTCTCGGGTTAGATTTTTGGGGCGTTACAAGTTGGTATCAGAGCACAAGGTTCATGTATCCTAGGGTGTCTGTGAAGCCGTGTCTAGTAGAGTCTTATGAAATGGTACGGAGACGTCTGTACTTTTCTTCAAAAGGCTACAAGGCATTTAAGAAAAATTTTCTTTCTTTCATACTCTAGATCGTGCTGTAAAGTTGTTCCTTCAAAAACTTCTATCGATTTGTGTGTTAATCCATAATTTTTCATATATGTTATATTCTTAAGATAACATGATTAGCAAGCTCCAGTTCCTCCACAGATAAATGCTCTCAGATTTACTACCAGAAACTTCAAAAGTCATACAAGGGGCTTGAGAGGAGCTCCCTAGTGTGTTAAGTTCCTTAAGTTGAAAGTTTATATTCTCATCCTTATGAGTTCTTCAGTTGATACAGAATTAGATATGTATTCAAATTGCCCATTGACCCTTTTAGTACAGATAGTGCTCGTAAGAGGAGGTAGTATGAACCTAGATTGTTGAGTTGAGTTTGCATTCGAGGGATATTATGAACTTCAGGGTTATTATTTATAAATAGTTGAGCCTTCATATAGTTGGAAGCATGGGTATAGAAGAGTAGTGACAAGAAAAGGTGGGAATGACGATTGAAAAAAAGTATAGAGATAAAATATACATGTTATCAAGATATATTAAGGTGATATGTCCTTGTGTGATAGTTTAGTGGAGGGTGAAGAAGAAGTTATTAGTAAGATGAATTGTTGGTTGCTTGAAGTATGTAAAGAGTTATTGATAGTATTTATTGTATTTCAAAATAGGATATTAATGAAGTGTGTGGTGGTTTAGTATTATTAATTTAGGCTTTTCTTGAGGTTTCAAAAAGGAGCTTAGCTGAAACTTATAGAGCTATGATAGAAATTTAGATGTATAGAAGGGTAAATGGTAATGATGTGTAGAAGGAGGATGTGTTAATGGATTATGATAAGATAGGCCATATGATTATGATCGATTATTATTGTTATAAAGTTCTATTGGACTAGTGCTTCTTGATTTTGCTTTTTATTTATAACTTCCAAGTGAGAATAACAATAGATATTAAGTTTGAACAATAGATGGTCATCAAGATGGATGTAATGATTTCTTGGTTATTGTGGCTAGTTGTATGGAAGTGATCTAGTAGGCTTGAAAAATGTATGCAAGAGCTTAAGTTTATTTATCTGCAATTTAGTATAATGTTGTAGGTATGATGTAGAGGTGTACCCAAGGTAATATGGGGCTTCATGATTTTCAAAATTTATTAAGTGGTGTGTGGTTAGTATTACCCTTGAATTGATAAGTATGAATGAGGCTATGTGGTATATGATGTTCTTGTCAGTTAACTTATGGGTCATAGGTTGATGATGTTGGCTATGCTGGTGTAAGTTTAGAGATGTGATATTAATAGACTACGAAGGAAGTTAGTTTGATTCAACAAGGGTTTGGAGATATTTGTGCTTAAATTGTTATATGATGACTTTTAGAGCTATAGAAATCTAAGAGTTGAATCTCAGAAGAAGGTATTAGCATAGGGTGTTACACATAAAGATACAGTCCTTCAGGGTAAGTTTAGTTTTATGTGTATTGATTATACGCTAGACACTAGAGTAAAGTGATTGTAGTTTAGATTAGAGTTTACTTAGTGGTTCACAAACTTAGAATGATGGCTTAAAGCTAAGGGGGAGATGATAGGATAAGTAACTAAGTCAGACTTTCAGATTCTAGTAGTGTTGATGAATACTTGTGTAGATGGGAGAAAGTAAATGTGTTATGTTTGGGAAGATTGTTGTATGCTTGTTTTATGTAGGTCTATAAATGAAGGATATTTAGGTGAAGCTTTTTGGGTACGACTTGGTTAGTAGGGAATATTTTATATGTGTCTTCCTAAGAAATGAATAGCGCATGGAAGTTGTTATTGATAGAGGTTTGTAGCATATGAGAAAGATGCTCTTATGGATATTTATTTAGAAGCGCATATGTGGTTATGAAGATAGCCTTGAACATCATGTTGGTATTTAAGGGGATAGTATAGTTAAGAGAGTATTTGAGAAAGTGTTGCTAATCTTTAAAGTAAGAAGTTCCATTTCTTAAGGACTAGTACTTCTATCTTGACTAATGATTTATAGGTCTATATCTCATGCTATATATTTGGGGCAATGTTGTAATTTCTTATTCTATGGTCTTGTTGAGATCATGCCCGAAGTTCCTTCCTCCCTAATATCGTTAGAACATCCTAAAGAGTGTTTAAGAAATACCCTATTTGGGTGAGAGCATTCAGTATGATTCAGTTCGTAAGTATCCTATGTATCATCTCAGTCTTTTCCTAGGATTACAACCAAATCAATATCATTCGGGGACGAACTATCCCAAGGGGGAGATGTTGTAATACCCCAAGTTTTCATATCATAAACCTATCATCTTTTCTCTTACAAAATCAGATCCAGCCTAAAGTAATGGTTACTCATAAATTGACTCTCTCGTTTCTATCTCGGCCTTATAACCATTCTCGTGTCAGTGCATGTATTCAAGAAATCAGCTCAGTCATGATATTCAGTTTATGTATCATGTTTTAGACTCAGTTAAGAAATCATGTCTCAAGTCATGCATGTTTAGTAGAGGATATCAGTTACCTTAGTACAGTACTCTCAGTCAAACTAGCCACATTCGAGGATGAATGTTCCCAAAGGAGAGATATTGCAATACCCCGTATTTTTTCTAGCTTGAATTAGTCCCTAGAATGTCAAAGATTTGCTTCAAAAATGAATAACATTTTATTTCATGCGGAATTTTCCAAATTTAGACATTTCATTGTGTGGTAAACTGAATAAGCTTTCAATCGATATAAAATTCACCCAAATCTGACACTCGGTGAAGAAGTTAGGGCATTTTTAGTAATGCAGTATCCCACCTGGGCACTCACCGCGTCGCGGTGGATGCCAAAATAGCAATCGTCACATTCCATTGTACTGCTATGATATTAGTGCGTCGAGGAGAGGTCTAAATTCCCAATTATCAATTTCCAGTAATGCAACATGATTGCACCGCGTCGCGTCAGAGTGCAAATTCGCACTCGTCCTTTTTCCAGTAACTTCACGCGATTTCACCGCGTCGGGGTGAAGGTATAATTTCCGTACTCTTGATCCATAATTTGAATGCTTTTGTCATGACTTTAATCCTAAGTATGTGATGTTCTTATTAGGTGAATAATATTTATAGAAGTCACTTAGAGCCAAGTGGAGCTAAGAACAATAGATTCATTGAAAGTTTGGTGTCCAATTCTATAAGGGTCAACTTTGAAAGTGTATAACTTTTGATGTATGTATAATCTTCCAGCTCAAGACACACCAAATTGTACATAATTGAATTAGCTTTCCAACGGTATCAATTTTGCCAAAATCTGATACCCGAGCGAAAAGTTATAGCCATTTTAGTGTGAGGCAGTAAGTTGCCACGATGTTACCGTGTCACGCTAAGGCACAAAATGGGGATGCGGGTTACAAATTTCTTCTTTAAATTAATGAGGGCAATAGGGTCCTTTTCCCCCTCAACCCAGGTCGTAATATCATGATATATAGCCGTCATTGGGGCATTATTTTACCCCCATTATCCTACTTTACTTCCAAGAACAAACCCTAATCAATTCTCTTCAAGATTCATCCACTCCATCACCTTCTATTCAAGAAAACAATCAAGAATTAATCTTTCCATTCCAAGAAGTTCAAGAAAATAATTCAAGAATATTCCCAAGAACATCAATTTGAGTTATCTTCTTCAAGAAACAATATTCAAGAACACAAATTGGAATTCAAGCCAAACTTATTCATCAATTCTCTCTCTCTAAAAAAACTCTAAAGCTCAAACTTAGTCTCCAAGAAATCCAATTTTTCCTCATCAATTCTCAAAGATTGTTCAAGATTAAGAATTTCCAATTCAAGAACTCCAAGAAATCATCTACAAAAGCATCATAGGAATCCAAGATTTAAGCTTTCTCATCTAAGATCATCAATTAAGGTATGTGCGGTTATGAACAAGGACAATCCTTTCGTCGTTGTGCCCAAAACTATCTTTTTAAGTTAAATTCACATGATTTGCAATTAGGTTTCATACCCAATTTTTATTATTTGAAGATTATGAGATTTCAAGTAATTGAATGTTGAATTGCATAGCTATTTTCATATAATTATGTGTATAGTGTGATTTTTCAGATTTTTTTCAATTATGTTTAATCATGATATTAAGATTCTTGATTTTATTATTTTGATATTGTCGAAGAATTTTCAAGAAGCATATTGAGTATGATGTTTTACTATGATTTTACATGAGTTTGAAGCATGGGTCATTAATCCCTAATTAAAGATTTGCATTTCAAGATTATTTATGCTATGAGTATCCTAAAATAAGACTATTCTCAGATTTTTGATAAAGATTTGACTTCTTGGTTCTAAACTAAGATAAAGAATCCACTTTGTTCATATGACTTGAGATTTAAAGAAAGAAAAGCATAATTGGTTTTCTTGTAAATCCTTGTGCTAATTTGAAGTGGATTTTCTTAAGATTTTGAGCATAAGAATAGGAGTAGTATTTAGCACCGAGATGGGTATGTTATTGAGGTTTCATGTCCAGAACTACGTGCCACCATAGGATTAAGATTATTTCCACTTCTACGTGGATAACTATGATTGTGATCACTTAAGCTAAGAAGTTATATTCCAATGGCGAGGGTAGAATAGCCTTACCCAACGGGGGCAAGATGTGGGACTCCATGGATGCTCACATGGTGTATGTCGGTTAGAAGAACCTCCTCAAAGAAGTACCCTACTCTTAAAACAATTTATTAGTTTAAAGCCTTAAGATAAAAGCATATTTTTTTGAAGTATGTTCCTATCAGTAAAGATTTTCAGAATAGTTTTAAAGTATTTTCCCTACTAAGTAAAGAAAAAGCTTTGAAGGTTTCCCTAATAGAAAAGAATAACAGAAAAACTTTTAGAAAACTAAGTGTAAAGGCTCACAAATTTTATTCTGATTATGCTTTACAGAAAGATATTAGCTTCAGATTTCAGATTTTAAAAAGTGAGTCTTTTTTATACTTAGACAATATGATTCAAAGATAGAATACAAGCATAGATTTTAAAACTAAATATTATGGCTCACGAGATTTAGAAATTATGTTTTGCTTCTTATCATTATAGATTTCAGTATTTCATATATTCCAGCTTATGTTAGTCATTTACATTTAGCATGCATTGTTTTATAATTTATGATGATGAGATGATGTTTTACTTATGCATTCACCCCCACATACTCCGCACATCATCAAAGTACTGATCTACATATATGTTTATGTGCTACATTGTCTCATACTATAGGTACGAGTTGTAGCACACATACCATATTCAGATAGTTTGCAGCTTCTAGTATCAGGTGATGAGTCTTTTTGATTCAAGGGCTCGAGTCAGTCATACAGTTTGAGAAATATTTTCTTTTTTTTCTTTCTTTATTTAGTCGTATTGATTTGGGATAGTTGGGGGTCATTTCCCGGCTACCTATAGTCAATACTAGTAGAGGCTTCATAGACCGTCAGTAGAGTTAATGTATTTTCTTCCAGTGTTGTTTTGTAAAAGTAGAGTTGTAATTATTTCAATTTTAAGTTTGGTATTGATCAAATTTAGAAAGGAGTTATCTCCTCCTGATTTTGTTCAGATTTATGTATTTTATTCAGTTGCTTAATAGTATGCCATTTTATGGGTTAGCATGGGATCACTTGTGGTCCTAAGCACCGTGTGACGTCTTGGGACAGATTTTTGGGGCGTTACACTATTATTTATGGTAGCAACTAGCAATAACTTGAAGAAAGGAAAATATTAGGATATAGCTTGATCAGAAGTTGCGCTAATATAGGTGCACTTTGGTGTATATATGTGGACTTAAACGCCCCACTATCAACTACTGATAGAACTGGAGGGAAAGAATAGCAGATTGGAAGACCAATGATTTTCAACATGTGATAAATATTCCTACACTAATTGATATAAAGTTTGCAAGAAGGCTTCTTTCTTGGACAAATTAAAGTGTATGAAGTAGGATTGATAGGGCTTTATGTAATGACAATTGGGTGGTAAAGTATGGAGGCATCAGTTCTTATTTCCTTAAAAATCATTTTTTTTATCACTCTTATAAGCATATGATTGTCACTACCACTCTCAGTACTACCAAGAAGCCTTTTCAATTTTCAAATGTATTGGATGAGGATAAGAAATTCTTGACCATAGTTGTACACACATAGAACTGTCAGGTGTAGGGCACTACCATGTATAGATTTTGGTGTAAACTGAGAATCTGTAAAGATCCTTTGAGGGAGCACTCACCAGAGGATTACCCATTCAAGGGAGAACTTGAATGCTATGTATTTTTAGATCACTACTTCCTCAAGCACAGTGTTGATAGAGAAGGAGAAGCAAGCAATGGATGAGATAAATAAATGGTTACTTGAACAGGATAAAATATTAAAGAAAAATTCAAAAGCTCATTGGATATTTGAAGGTGATGGGAATAATAAATACTTCTTCAACTGTGTGAAAGCTAGGGCAAGTAAAGACAGCATCTCAGTTCTAAGAGATGGCAATGGTAGGTTGTTGCATAAGCAAGTTGATATTGAGGAAGAAATACTTGGTTCTTATAGGGGACTATTTGGGTTCTGATGCAACCAGCATTCCTTATATTGATCTAACTATGTTAAAGATTGGACCAAGTGTTACTTTGTAGCAATAACAGCTAATGTATGCAACAATTTCAAGGGATGAAATCAAATAAACTTTGTTTGCAGTAGATGATAATAAGGCTCCAGGTATTGATGATTTTATGCTGCATTTTAAGAAATCTTGGGGGATAATCCAACAAGTTATCTCAGATATTGTGTTAGGTTTCATTCAAACTAATAGGTTGTTAAGAGATACAAATAATACTGTAGTCACTCTTATACCTAGAACCTCTCATCCAGACTCGATCAAGAACTTTAGACTTCATACATGATGTTCAAAGTGTATGAGTAATTAAGGATTATCTCAGCAATAATTAAGAATTAGATTGATAGAATTATGGGAATAACCAGTTTGCTTTTGTTCCAGGTAGACTAATCTCAGACAACATCGTACTCAACCATGAACTAGTGAAGCATATTTCACCTAGATGTATACCCAAAGTAGATCTAAAAAAAGCATATGATTCAATTGAGTGGAGTTTATTAAACAAATGATCAGAGGATTGTGGTTTCCTAGTAGGATGGTCAACTGGATAATGACTAACATTAAAATAGTTATACTTTTATGATCAATAGAACAATGTCAACCACTATGAAAGCTAGAAAGGGATTAGGCAAGGGGACCCTATGCCCCCTAATATTTTTGTTCTACTAATTGAATATCTCTATAGATGTCTCAAAGTATTAAACGATGAGCTAGAGTTTAATTTCCATCCTATTTGTCAAAAGCTTGGAATCACTCATTTATGCTTTGTAGAAGACCTACTTTAATTTGCAAGAGGGGACTTCAAATCAGTGCTACTACTTAATAAGAAGTTGAATCTATTTTCTGTAGCCTTTGTCTTAAAGGCAAACATGACTACAAAAATCTCTAACTGTATGGCCAAAAATTTTCTTATGCATGAAGACTGAATCTTATAAAGTCAATGTTGTTTGGGGTTCAAGCTTATTGGACACAACTATTTCTAATGCCACAGAAGATGATTAAGCTCATTGAATCTATATGTAGAAGCTACTTGTGGTTAGGTGAAGTAATAGTTACAAAGAGAGCTTGGTAGTCTGGAAAAGGGTTTGTCTACCTAAATCATTGAAGGCTTAAATAAACTTAATTTGAAAATATGGAATCAAGTAGATATATGCAAACTACTATGGTCATTGAGCCAACAAAAAGAGAAGTTGCGGATTACTTGGGTGCATATGTATTATGTCATGAAGCAGAATATTCACACAATGGACATACCCAAGAAAGCTACTTAGATGATCAAGAAGATCCTAAAAATGAGAAAGCACGAGTTGTCTCTAGTTTACATCTCTATATTGATAATAAGAGGAAGTTCCACTTTACTACTGCCTATAAGAGGCTAAGAGGTGTGATGCAAAATGTAGCTTGAAAAAAAAACTAGTATGCCATAATATTATGGAACCAAAACAAAACTTTATTCTATGGTTGAGACTTCATGGGAGGGAGATAACTAAGGATTTATTGGTGAAATAGGATATAAATATGACTGAAACATGTGTTTTATGTGATACTGGGCTTGAAATCTTGAATCATATTTACTTAGTTTCTTGATAACTCTCAACTTACACGTCAATTTAAATGTAAGACAGTTGTTGTCAATATATTTACCCAACTTTGGAGTCGGGGTCGAATCCAGGAGGAACAATGTGAGTGGTGATCAAGCTAATTCAAAATAATGGATACTTGTTAAATTCAAACCAATATTACCAAAAGATAAAAATGGGGGAGACAAGTATCAACACTAATGTTTCTTTTTGGGTTTTTATAGTATAAATTCGGGGCTATGAATAATTAGAGTTTTATCAATTAGGCACGGATCTTGGGATTATGTATTACTAAGGAAAGTGACACGTGGATACTAATAGCCAACTTTATTCTTAATGGGTCAAATGTGGGTAGGTTCGGTTATAGGTTTTGATGCTAGTGTTTCAACAAAGTATCAAACTTTCACCCATTGATTCTTTCAAATACCTAAAGGGTGTTTCAATAATTGATAACCAAACCTCAATTTAGGTATCCCTATTTCTAGGATGATAAACATGGTATAATTAACTTCACAGCCACCCTTATGTCTAAGATAGTGCTAGATTAGCAAACTACACACATAATCATTTACCATTGCTTTGATCTCCACATCCCTCTTTCAAGGATGATATGGATTCCTCAATTTCACCCAAAACCCTTCTTTCGAAGATGGCTTTGAGCTTTCTAGAGTTTGGAGTTTTCACCCATCAAACCCATATGGGTATTTGGGGCTTTCACCCATAAATCCCAACCAAATTGGTCAAGCAATGATAAAACCCATCAACATGAACTGCAATCGTACCCCTAGTCTAAGTGTTTTTACATATCTGCCCCTGGGCATATTCCCGTTGAACCGCGATCGCGTATGACTATCCGTGACCGTGTCTATATGACTGCGGTTATGTGCTGCGACCATGTTGTGTTGATCATCTTGACTGACCACGGCCATGGATTGAGGACTGCGATAATTGAGGCTGATGTAGTCAAGGTCTTCAAATTCACTCTTATTTGCTCCTTTTTTAATCATTTTTAGCTTCAATCCACATCTTTTAATCTCCTTAACTCTATCCCTGCAAAGAATGGATATTAGTGCATTTTATCACCAATATGTCTCATTCATTTATTCAAAACAAGGTAATATGCACAAATGTTTAGTGAGAATGAGTGGTAAAATCACCTCTCATCAACACCCCCAACTTAAGACCTTGTTTGTCCTCAAGCAACACTACCTCTTATTATGCGACACTTTCATATGTATGCCCCCAATCTATCACTCAATGATCATGATGAATCAAACTTGATTGCTATCACCAAAAGCTTTTCATACATGGGATAATAGGCTTTTAACTACTCCCCTCATCATAAAATAAAATAGCGAAGGATGCAATACACTTTAGGGAGCAACCATGTAACAACTACTAACACTCTAGAAATGACTCATATGTTGACTACAATCATGTTATACCTCTGTTTACCTAATTGTGTGGAAGATGACAAAATCACCCACCTCAACTAGTTCACATGACTCCTCATGAGAAATAAAAAATTCACACACCTAGTTACCAATCATGCAACGAGGAATTTTAAGTGCAAACACTCACTCTCTCAAGAAATTCTCCATGTTAACAAGTACCATGCCATAAGCTTTCCCCTATTTTGAATCACTACTATAATGACCACACTTGGTTGGGAATCACAAAAGAACTTTATGAGCTTGTAATGTAGGTTTAGGGTAGGGTAGGACATTATCTTGGGACGATAAGGCTACACCCTCCTTGAACTTCTACATCATAATCCTTTCATGCACTGTTCTTTAGGCCACTTCTTATTCCTTTACTAATTTGCCTACTTTTCCTTTTTTTCTTTACTCGCATGCTCTTTGCCTTTTTTTGCATGCATTTAAAATCTATACATTTCATTCTTTTAATGGATTCTCTCTTTCTTCAAAGCAAAATGCTTACTTTTTTAAGCTTGTAGGCACCTTCTTACGACTTCATGGCTCAACTATACTTCTTTATCTTTCCACCACCCCCAACTTAGGCTTTTAGCCTCAATTTGTATTCTTAAGTTCAAGAAGGATGGGGTTCAAGAGGGGATGAATGGAAGGGTCATGGCTTGTAATGCGTTTTCCAAAGAAAAATCCAAAGGCTCAAAGAGGGTGACTAGAGGTAACTCCTATGTATTAGTAGGATCTTTAGGATAAAGTGGGCTTCCAAAATCACAAGATAGATTATGATCATTTTACCAACCAAGCACAATCAAAATTTAGCTTTGAAAGACTAATGGGGAAAGATTTAGATAGTAAAAGTACACACGAGATGAAGACAATTAACCTCACACACATGGCATGTGAATGTCATTAAGGGGGTTCAATTGTTCTACCTGCTCGAGACTAAGATGGAGTATTCACTATTTTTCCAAAGTCAACTTTCAGAGTCATAAAAAGAGGGGAAAATTTTTGCCACCAAGTTGCTCACGTCCATGCCTTCAAATTTTGTAAATCCTTCAGATGAGGGAGGAAGGTTTGTTTGCTTTTGTATCCGCACCACACATAATTTTCTAATTATGGAAACCATCCAAGCTATCGTGTCACATTGCAAATCATAGTACGAGTGACCCATCATATGGTTACTCAGACTTCACCAATGGATATTAATGTAATCCTAGATCATCAATGCTACAGGGACTCAGACTTCCCTTGTATTTTATGGCCTCGGAGCCACGGGTACTCAGACTTCCCCTGCACCCATGGTTAGAAATCTAATCAGAACGAAAAAGTTTGTCTATTAAAACTAAAATAACGTAACAAACCCAGAACAAAATAACCAATCCATACAAATGTGGGCACCATCAGAGTGCCTGAATATTACAACCCAAATAAAATAAAGATAAGAATTATCCAAAAGAGCAGAAATGTATGTGAAAATAACAATAATACAGTCCCAAATTAAATGACTAAGAATAAGGAGACACCCCCAACTGAAAAGGTAGTAGTGTCCCTACTGCATAAATAATCAAGGGTAAAAGAGATAAGGGTGCTCCCTCAAACCACATCAAGGGCTGCTATCACTGTCGGACTCTGGATTATCACCATCTTCCTCAAAATTAGACCACTCGGTTGGGGCCATCTCGTTACTGTCCACCCAAGAAGAAGGAAGTCTATCTCAGGGGCTTAGGACCTTCCACAGGCCCTTCACGTCCTTTCATATACTGATAAAGAATTCATCCTTTTTCTTCTCTCTTGTAACCATTTTTTCATGAATGATGTAGAGGTATCGATGTGACTCCGACAAAGAGGAGTAGGCCTTTTCAAGCTTATCAATGGTAGATTCTTGCTTCTTTTGGTCCTTCTTATACTTCTTATAATCGGTACATGACACATAAGAATCCTTGGGGCAAACTAGACACAAGATCTTTGATGGTTGTAATATTTACTCCAATCTCCTTAAGAGGTTCCGTGGTGGTTGGCCTATGAGACTCAAGCTCACTGCATGCTGGATTTTCCAAGTCGATCTTTGTTTTCTTATTTTTTTGGGTGTGCCCTTACCTCTAATCCTCAAGGGTAAATGGGGGCATTAGGGTGCACCCATGTATTACTAGCATGCTCTTCCATCCCCGCTCTTTTTTAAAGCTCTGTAATCAAGGAAGGGAATGCGTACCACCTTAGTTCTTGAAATAATATATTTCGTTAACCACGAGTTGACCAACATCTAGAGGGATGCCATCTAGAATACACACAACCATCCTAGCACGCAATTTTGGGACTGTTGTCATGTAGGTGCAAGGATAAACTTGGTTACAAATAATGTGCAACCATATCTAAGCCTCGGAAGTGAAGTTATTTATGGAAATATTGCTTTTATTCTTGGTCCACAAGACTTCCTTTTCGGGGCATAGTCTTTGTGCCAACCAACTCACCAATTTATACCCCCTCGCTTGGAATTCACTCATGTCAGCATGCTTGAGCCCATAAACATCATTGATTTATTTAGCCCCAACTTTCACCAGCTTTTCCCGAATCTGGACAGTCATATTGAGTGGATCCTAAAAAGAGACTTCACTGATGTTTGCATCAAATTCATGGACCCATTGCTCATTTTTAATGCATGGATCCAGGGTGAAGCACCACCACCCTATTGCTTCAAGTTTGTCATGAAGTGTTGATAGCTTCTCCGGCATATTTTCTAAGCAAATTTCTCTCTCCAGGAGTAGCTTTCTCCTCGAAAGATCACTGTAGTAATAAGTGTGGCATTCGGGTATCATTAATCGGATGTGATCATACTTATCCTTGAGGTCTTCCTTAAAGCACTAAGCATATATTATATCTTTCGATGATATTTTAATTATGCAAGATATGCTATATTGATCACTAGTGTTCATTGGATTAGGTTCTTGGTGTTGCTTGACTAAAATTTAGAAGTGCAGGATTTTTGGCATGGCAAGAAATTGTCCTTACTTACCATGATCGCAAGTCAGGACCGCATTTATATTTTCGTGATTGCAGTCTATGACCATGGTCGTGATACCTTAGGAAGGTTCCATTGTCAGCACTGCATGTTTAGATTTCTTCCAAGTTTAGGATGATAACATGTTCTATAATATGGGTGCATATGAAGATCATTTGAACAATGCTAATAGGTAGATAGATGTGCCCTTTAGAAAACAAATATCATTAGTAAAAGTTCATTTGTGCAAATTATCAAACACTTGGTGTGCACATCTCATTTGTCCACATTTTCCAAACATATTTGGGTACTCAAGATTTCCCCACTTGTATGCACACCTTGTTCAAGCGGCCAACATCTCACCAATATCAAGTTAGACAACATGGAAAGCATAACAATCAAAACTTTAGGCCCTCTCTTAATTATGCATTCTAGGGCCTATTCTCATAAATAAAAACACAGATTCATGACACTTACCAGAGTTGTGATGTAGGAGGGATGCAAGGATATTGTTTGAGAACTTACAAACTTGGCCACAAATCAACCCAAATTATAGAGTACAATCTTGAGAGGGAGTGTGAGGGAAATGAGAAAAACTAGGGGTTAAATGACTGAAGTTACCGTGATCGCGGACACTCGCGTGACTGCGATCACGCTTGGAGACCTCGATCACAATAACTAAGAGCAATTTTGTTCCCCTATTTTCTCTTGTTCAGCATTTTACTCAACTTTGACACATTTTCCCCTTTTTAAGTTCATCCAATGCACTCCATACTGCCACAAATGCATGTGTTATTCATATGCAAAAGATAATATCTGCCCTACAAAAACTTAACAAAAAGGATACGAGCCACTCTCGCGGCATTTGTAGGTTACCTCTCACCTAGCGCCTTAGTTATCATCGTTGCACAACGTCTTTGTTCCTTCACTCTCAAGGTGGGTCTTTGAACTCTTACTCATTCATCTTCTCATTTTTAACATCCACCATAGATACTACTTGAAACTCCGCAGTTTAATTCTTTGACTTGTAAATTTTGAAAGAGACCCCATCATCCTCTTGCACACTAAATTTCAACTCCTCCAGCTCTAGATCAACAATGGCTCTCCCAGTGGCCAAGAAAGGAGACCAAGAATGATAGGAACCTCTTGGTCCATTTCACAATCCAATACCACAAAATCCATTGGGAGAATGAACTTGTCCACTTCCACAAAGACGTCAAGCAATATTCCCACTGGACTTGTAATAGACCGATCTGCCATCAATAGCGGCATAGAGGTTGGCATCGGGGTATCCAAACTAAGTTTCTTGTGTATGAAAAACTTCATTAAGTTTAAGATCGCACCAAGGTCACATAGAGTTTTTGCAAATTCATACGTCCCAATTGTGAAAGGAATAGTAAATGCTCCAGGGTCATCTTTCTTTTTCACTACCTTTCTATCCATGATAGCGCTACACCTATGAATGACATTAATAGTATCACCTTCAACAAGTTTCTTATTGAACATCAACTTTTTCATCAATTTAGCGTATATTGGGATCTATTGGATAGCTTCAAGAAACAAGATATTTATTGATAGGTTACTAAGTTTTGCCATGAACTTTCTCAATTTTTCATTTTCCTCTTTTTTATGCAATCGTTAAGGAAACAGGGGAGGAACCTGGATGGTTGGTTTTGCTCATCTTGTGGATTTTCAACTTCAACCACTTCTCTATCATTTGCTTCTCTTCCTTAAGTCTGTACCTCCTAGTCTTAGCTTTGGGAAAAATTTCACTCATGTTTCCCCTAAAGGGTTCATCAAGTGTTTTCCCACTTATTGTGACAATTACTAGGACTTGGGCGTCATTCTTTTAGTTAGATCTTGTTTTACTTGGAAGTCCACCTCTAGGCCTTGCATTTAATTGTATGGAGATTTTCCCGACTTGGGTCTCTAATTTCTTGGTAGAGACGGAGTGAGACACCACTATTTGAGAGAGTTGGGAAAATTGCCCTTCAATTTGTGGACCATTTTTTTCGTACCTTCCACTCTACTCAAGATCCTTGCTAAGACATCCTCGGTCTTGAACTTTTTTCTGGGTCGACGATATTTGTCTCTTTGCTTTGGTCCGATCATGAGAAGGAACATAACGGTCATAGTCACGTTCTCGATCCCTCCAATTTTTATCCCTCTCACAGTCCATACAACCTTGATTCCCAACTTGCCTTTGATAGGTGGGGCGGGACCCCTCGAGTAGTTAGCCAAATAGAGGATTTCCTCATCCAACTTCTTTGCCTCTTCATCATCTTCATAAAATTTTGATGCTACGGCGTTGACCGCTTTCGCAGTTATGCCCATAACATGTTTTGCCAAGAGTTCGAGTTGGGTCATTATTTTTGCCATGTTCTTCTTCCTTTCTTCATTCCGCTTTCTTTGTTTATTATCGACCATGGAAGTTGTAGAAGGAATCTTAGGAGCTTCATTTTCTTGGGTATGCCAACCTCAATTTTGGTTAGATACTTCTCCAATCAATAGAAAGACTGCATAGTGGTGCAACTTCACTAGGGAACCACCCGCCGCATTATTTACCACTATTTTGTTTAATGGATCAAGGGCACAGTAGAAGATCTCGAGAAGCATTTTCTCTGTGACTTCATAATTTGGGAATTGAAAAATCTTACTGTTAAACCTCTCCCAAACTTCAAACAATGGTTCTCCATTAATTTGTCAAAAATTTACAATCTTATCCTATTTTTGAAGCATTTTTTATGGAAGGAAATATCTATCAAGAAACACCTTAGTAAGCTCGTCCCAAGATGTAATTGAGTCGGGTAGAAGTGAGCGGAGCCATGAAACTGCCTCGCCTGTTAATGAGAATGGGAAAAGGCAAAGCCAGATGAACTCTTGAGTAATGTGTGCTATATGGAACGGTGAACACACTTCCAAACATTTGGGTCCTCAAAGACTTAACCTTCGTACAATCCTTTTATTTGCAACATGTGAAGCATGACGCTAGTCACATAGAAGATTTTATTCCCCTTAGTTGGTGGGATGTAGATCGTGCTTGTTTGCCTCACTTCATTTAGTGGGCCCTCATCATCTAGAGGGCATCAAATGGGCCCATGTTTCTTGTGCTATTACTCATTGTTCTGTTTACACTCCGATTACCTAAAATAAGAATTAAAAACAATAGATAAAGTAAATGATATTACTCCAGGTATTTCCAAGTAAGAATCACACCGCAAAAGTGAAATCTATATTTCATTCCCCGGCAACGACTCTATTTTGATAATGCTCAACTCACTTCCATAATTTAAAGGTGAGGCGGTCATTGTCAAGTAACCCAATTTAAATTGGGGTCGAATCTCAAGGAGTGAATTATAGACTTCAAACCCTATGGATGCTCGAATTACCATGAGATTAGCCAGAGTGCTAACAAAAAAAACATATAAAATAAAATGGGTGGATTTGCTTGAAACGCTTCACAACAAACTTTAACAAGCACTTGGTAAATAAAACTTTTACTTTGAGTTCAAGATTTGAGAAGATCTTGGGATTATGTCTACCTAAAGGTAATGCATATGGGTTGATGTTGGTTCATCATGAAATTTAGTTGTTAACTAAAGGATAGGCTAGGTCGAATATTATTGGGGTCAATCTTTCAACAAAACCACAATGATTTCACCCGTTGGATCTTTCGAGCACCTAACAAGTGTGCAATTTTTCATAATCACCCAAAACCTCAATCAAGCATCCCTATTTCTAGGATGATTCTCTTGACATGATTTACACTCCCAGTAAACTTTTTCTAAGATTGCAAAAGGTAGTAAACCATAGGCTCAATTGTCCACATTGTTTTGTCCCCCTATAACCATCTTTCAAGGATTTATGGGTTACCTAATGTTCACTTTCATCCCTCTTTCGAGGATGATAAAGAGTTTTTTGAGGTTTTTACCAATTAAACCCATTTGGATATTTAGGGTTTTCACCATCAAATTCTAACCCGTAAGCTCAAGCAATGGTGGAATCCATACTCAACAACTAAAATCCATACAAACACAATATTGCCCACACACAATTACACTCTAGTTTAACATAATCCCAAGACTAAATTACTTAGCTACTCATGAAGAAAGTAAAGAGAAATATACCATGAGGATTATTCAAAACATTAATTCTTCACAAAATCACTAATAAATTAAGCCTCCAAGAGTAGTTACACGCATGCACAATTAAGGTTTATTCTTCTCAAATAAAAATTAGTTATGAGGTAAGCAATACCCAAATAAGAAAGTGTTTTTTCTTATATATGGTTTGGGATTCTTCTAAGTGCTTTTACAGATCTTCCCCTGGGCATATTCCTGCTGAACCGCGATCGCGTATGACTGTATACAATTGCGTACACACGACCACGGTTGTTTGCTATGACCATGTCGTGCTGACCGTTTTGACTGACTAGGACCGCAGATTGAGGACCGCGACCATGGTACTTGAGGTTGATTTAATCCAATCTTCAGCTGCAATCTTCTTTGTTCCCTTTTTATCATTTTCAGCTCCAATCCACATCTTTTGATCTCCTCAACTCTATCCCTACAAAGAGTGGATATTAGTGCATTTTATCACCAATATGTCTCATTCATTTATTCAAAACAAGGTTATGTGCAAAAAATTTTAGTGAGAATAAGTGGAAAAATCACCCCTCATTAACCATACACACTTTAATCCATATTCACACATAACCCCAAGAGAGAGATCTAGCTATACATAAGATAAATAAGTAATGATATATCCATAATCTCCATTGAAATGATTTATTGAAGACTGGTGAATGGTGATATTCACACTCAATATTCGTGCACATTACCTTGTTTACAATGAATAAATAAGACATATTTATGAGTAAATGCACTAATATCCACTCTTTGCAAGCATAGAGTTGAAAAGATAGAAAGATGTGGAATGGGGCTTAAAATGATCAAAAGTAAGCAAGAAAAGTGCAGCTGAAGACCTGGAGCAAAAGAGCCTCAGTTATCTCAGTTGTAATCTGCTAACCGCGATTGTGGTAGTCAAAGCAGGGTAAATCAACCGCGGTTGTGTACACATGGTCACGACCAGATTCATGCAATCGCGGCTTAGTGGAAGAAAGAAGCCTAAGGGAAACACTGGAAATGCACATGGTTGATCCTAATTTTTACAAAAAGACTCAAACCTTAAGTCATTCAAACATTCTATCTTACCCTTTTTTAGGTTTAGTTTTTGAGTTCATAGCCTCCATACTTGGAGAAGAAAATATTGTATAAATTTTAGGTGAAGAATACATTGGAGACTTTCTAAGTAGAGGATTATCTCACTTTCATTGTTGATTTGTGGGAGTGTCAAGTTTGAAGTAACATTCACTTAATCTTCGACAAGTTATTTCAATAGAGATTTGGGGTATATCTATGTTTATTTATCTTATGTGTAGCTAGATCTCCTTCTTGGGGTTATGTGTGAATAGGTGTTAATGGTATGTTTGGTTTGTTAATGTTAGCTTCTATTTGGTAGTTCATGTTTATGGATTTTATCGTTGATATGATAACTTGGTTGGGATTTTTAGGTGAAAGCCCTAAATACCCACATGGGTTTGATGAGTGAAAGCTCCAAATTCTAGAAAACTCAAGGTCGGCTTCAAAAGAAGGGCTTTGGGTGAACTTTAGGAATTCACATCATCCTTGAAAGAGGGATGTGGAGACCAAAGCAATGATAGATAATTATGTGTATAGTTTGCTAAATTTTCACTGTCTTAGAAATAAGGGTGATTGTGAAGTTAACTATACCATGGGAATTATCCTAGTAAGGATTCCTTGATTAAGGTTGTGGTTACCAATTTTTGCATACACCCCTTAGGTATTTGAAAGAATCATCGGGTGAAAGTTTGGTGTTTTGTTGATAGACTAGCATCAAAACTCATAACCAAACCTACCTACACTTGTTCTACTAATAATGAAGTTAACCATTAGCATCCACATATCACTTTCCTTAGTAACATATAATCCCAAGATCCATGCATAATGGTTTAAACTCTAATTATTCGTAACCCTAAATTTATTGTAACATCTTATATTTCCCTAGCATAATCTAAGTTCCAGTGCATGAGCATTCATATATAAAATTTCTAAAACACTCACTATTTTTTAGTTTAGAGCCTGCCATTGAGTAGAAAATTGAATTAACTTTCCAACGATATAAAATTCGCAGTCAGATAGTAAGAGTCGTTAGTAGCATTCCCTATACTTCAAAACTATGTATCCAGCGTAGGATATGAGTAGTCATCCAATAGATTAGGCTTGACTATCTCGCAGGGGTTACCCGTCAATTCAGGCTTGATACCCTTAGTCCTTTAGACATTATATCAGTTTAGTGGATCCACACAGTCATCGTTAGTACCCGTGGCATGGTATTAACACCCTTCCAACTAGGGTTATAGGTTGGACCCTGATTAGCTCAAATTGGGGAATGTCGGTTAGATGATACCTCCTACAGTCTCAGATATAGTCTCAGTTACAGTCCCAGCTCAGTTATCCAGTCATAGTGTTGTTTGACCAAAGCATACAAATTTCAGTTTATAGATTTTACTCAGTTTATGTTATATGCTTGGTCATGTATCCTCAGTGTCTACATATTTTCACATATTTTTAGTATTTACAGATTCTCTTACATACACAGTATTTACATACTTCACGTATCTCCAATGCGTACAGTTTGCATGTTCTCTATTCAGTACTCCATGCTTTAAATGTATTTCTATTTAATTATTATCATTCCTATTCATGAACCCATGCATATCAGTCTACCTCATTTAGCATACTAGTAGTACTGATCGCATACCTTTCTTTTGCGCTATGATGTCTCATATCATGGGTGCTAACGCTCAGTTCCTGGCTCGTGAGTAGACTTATCAGATTCTCAGCAGTAGCAGTGGTGAGTCCTCATACTTCAAGGACAGGCTTATTTTATTTCATGTCTTAGTCAGTAGTTAGTTGGAGTTAGTTGGGGCCTGTCCCATTAACTCATATTCAGTCAGTCAGTTTTAGAGGCTTTTCATACATAAGAGTCAGTTATTCAGTATTCAGATATTACAGTTAGTTATCCAGTTTATCATTATTTTATTACATTTAGTCAATTGGTTCTATAAACTCATATTTCAATTCTAAATTCAATTATTAAAACCTTATATCATGTCAGTATTCTTCCACATTTATGATCATATTATTCAGTGCTCACAGCAGGAACCAGCTCATGGGTTAGCTTGTGGTCTCTCGAGACCGTAAGCACCGTGTAACGATTAGGGGTAGTCTCGGGTTGTTACAAACTTGGTATCAGAGCCTAAGGTTTTAAAGTGTCCTAGGAAGACTGAACATCGCGTCGAGTAGAGTCTTGTGCATAGGTGTGTAGCGCGCCACCCTTATGGACGAGAGGCTACAAGGTGTTTAGGGAAAGTTTCCCTTCTTTCAAGTATTCATGTCATGCGATTGAGCATAAGATCAAGTTAAACTCTTAGTATAATCCATTTCTTCCTTCTATTTACAAAACATGCCTCCCAAGAAGAACAGAAGAAAATAGGAACTCAGCCAGCCCCTCAACCCATCCAGGCAGATCCTCTGGATGAGCATGTCTCTCATGCAGAATTCAGGGTTGCGTTCACTACTCTAGTGAACTCTGTAGCAACACAAAATAAACGTCCAGACGCTGTTTTGGCCAACTTAGTGGCCAATACTGCTGCAACCAGAATTCGGGATTTCACTCGGATGAATCCTCTTTCTTTCACGGGATCCAAGTCTGAAGAGGATCCATAGGAATTTTTAGATATAGTTCAGAAGGTAACGGATGCTATAGTAGTGATGTCTAGTCAGAGTACCGAGTTGGCTACATATCAATTGCAGGATGTAGCCCATACTTGGTTTAAGCAGTGGAAAGTTGATAGAGGTATTGTTGCATGGCCTATAGAATGGGAAGCATTTGCCACGGTTTTCTTGGACAGATTCTTTCCATTAGATTTTAGGGAGGCCAAAGTGTTATAATTTATTAATTTGAGGCAAGGCAGCATGAGCGTGAGGGAGTATTCTTTAAAATTCACTCAGTTAGCTAGATATGCTCCTCATGTGGTAGCTGATAATAGGTCCAACATGAGTAAGTTTGTGTCTGGCATGTCTGATGGTGTGGTCAAGGAGTGTAGGATCGAAATACTGATAAGTGAGATAGACTTGTCTAGGGTGATGGTCCATGCTCAACAGATAGAGGAGAAAAATATTAAGGAGAGGGAGAGAGGAAATAAGAAGGCTAGAACGGGTAGTTTTAATTTCAATCAGCCAAAGTCAGAAGGTGGTATCCATTCTTAGCTTCCCCATAGGTCCTCAGCCTCAGTACCTTCTTCAGCCAGTTCCCCAGTACCCAAATTCAGAAATGACAATAGGGATAGGGCACCAGGCTCTAAGTCTTAGGTCAGTGTTAGCAGTGCTCGTACCAATCCTTTATGTCAGAAATATAGAAGACACCATCAGGGTAAGTGTAGAGCGGGTAGTGATGTGTGTTTCGGATGTGGGAAGTCAGGCCATCGAATTCAAAAGTGTCGGGTAGTTTCTCAGAAAATTAGGGATGCGCGCCAACAGGACCAGTCCCATCAGTCGTTAATTCCATTCAATCGCCCAACTCAGTAGGGTGCCGCTTCCAGTGCTACCAGTGGTCAGTGTCCGAATAGATTATATGCTCTTCAGTCCCGCCAAGATCAGGAAAATTCTCCTGACTTAGTTACTGGTATGTTATAGGTCTTTCACTTACATGTTTATGCTTTACTAGACCCTGGAGCTTCTCTTTCTTTTGTAACTCTATATATAGCCATCAATTTCGGAATCTGTCCTGAAACTCTAGCAGAGCCCTTTTAAGTGTCTACCCCAGTAGGCGCTTCTATTGTAGCCAGACAGGAATACAGAAACTGCCCGATCACAATAGCTCAAAAAGTTACTTCAGTTGATCTCGTAGAGTTTGAGATGATGGATTTTGACGTCATTCTCGGTATGGATTGGCTCTACTCATGCTATGCCTCAGTTGATTGTAGAAATAGAATAGTTCATTTTCAGTTTCCAAATGAACCAGTCCTTGAATGGAGGGGTAGTACTACAGCTCTTAGAGGTCAATTAATTTCGTACCTTAGAGCCAGAAAGATGATATCGAAGGGGTGTATTTACCATCTCGTGCGAGTCAAAGACTCTAACTCAAAAACTCCTACTCTTGAGTCAGTCCCAGTAGTAAATGAATTCTGAAATGTATTTCCTGAAGATCTTCCCGGAGTTCCTCCCAAAAGGGAAATTGACTTTGAAATACACTCTCTCAGATACTCAACCTATATCTATTCCGCCATACAGAATGGCTCCAGCTGAACTCAAAAAACTTAAAGAACAATTAAAGGATCTCTTAGATAAGGGATTCATAAGACCCGGCATCTCCCCGTGAGGCGCACCTGTTCTATTCGTGCCTAAGAAAGATGGTTCTATCAGAATGTGCATAGACTACCATCAGTTGAACAAGGTTACAGTCAAGAATAAATATCCACTTCCTAGAATAGATGACTTGTTCGACCAACTTCAGGGTGCCAGTTACTTTTCCAAGATAGACCTCAGATCAGGCTATCGTCAGCTTAGAGTCAGAGAACGTGATATTTCAAAAATAGCTTTTCAAACTCAGTATGGTCACTTCGAATTTCTAGTCATGTCCTTAGGTCTTACAAATGCCCTAGCAGCCTTCATGGACTTGATGAATCGAGTGTTTAAGCAGTACTTAGACATGTTCATTATAGACTTCATTGATGATATTCTTATCTATTCTCGTAGCGAAAGAGATCATGCAGACCATCTCAATATAGTACTTCAGACTCTTAGAGCTCATCAGTTGTTCGCTAAATTTAGTAAGTGTGAATTCTGGCTAAGATCAATAGCATTCCTTGGTCATATTATTTCTGGTGATGGAATTAGAGTTGATTCTCAAAAGACTGAAGGGGTGAGAAACTGGCCTAGACCTATCTCTCCATTAGATATCAGGAGTTTCTTGGGTTTAGCTGGCTATTTCCATCGGTTTGTTGAAGGGTTTTCTTCTATTGCATCCCCCATATCCATATTAACTCAGAAGAAAGTTAAGTTTCAGTGGTCAGATTCATGCGAGAAGAGTTTTCAAGAGTTGAAGACTCGACTCAACTCAGCCCCAGTCTTGACTCTATCAGATGGTTTTAATGTGTACTGTGATGCATTCAGAGTAGGTTTGGGTTGTGTCCACATGCAGAGAGGTATGTTTATAACCTACACCTCCAGACATCTTAAACCCCATGAGAAGAATTATCCGACTTACGATCTTGAGCTAGCAGTTGTAGTGTTTGCCTTAAAGAGTTAGAGGCAGTACTTGTATGGGGGATATGTAGATGTGTTCACAAATCACAAAAGACTTCAGTATGTGTTCTCTCAGGAAGATTTGAATTTGCGTCATAGAAGATGGTTAGAGTTATTGAAATATTATGACATGAGTGTTCTGTATCATCTGGGCAAGGCCAATGTAGTGACTCATGCTCTCACTAGAATGTCTATGGGTAGTGTAGCTCATGTTGAGGATGGTAAGAAGAAGTTAGCTCACGAAGTTTATCAGTTTGCCTAACTAGGGGTCCATTTACTCAATTCAGTAGAAGGTAGTATAGGCATAGAGTATCTCAGAGTTATTTCTAGTTTTCTAGGTGAAGGAAAAGTAGGATAGAGATTCTAGTCTAGTTAAGTTAAAAGAATTAGATAGAGATCAGAAGGTGGAGGTTTTCTCCCAAGGAGGAGATGGTGTTTTGCGTTGTCAGGGTAGATTGTGTGTGCTTGGTGTAGATGATTTAAGGCAAAAAATTCTTGCAGAAGCGCACGGTGCGCGTTACTCTATTCATCCAGGGGCCACTAGGATGTACTGCAATTTGTGGGAGATCTATTGGTGGAGTGGGATGAAGAGAGATATTTTAGAGTTTGTAGCTAAGTGCTCTACATGTCAGCAAGTTAAGGTTGAGCACCAAAAACCTAGTGGGTCCATACAGGGGTTCAGTATTCCCATGTAGAAATGGGAGAAAGTGAACATGGACATTGTGACAGGTTTGCCTTTTACCCATCATCAGCATGACTCTATTCGGGTTATCGTAGACAGGATGACCAAATTACCTTATTTCTTGCCAGTCCATACCTCTTATTCAGTCAAGGACTATGCCAATCTCTATCTCGGATAGATGGTTAGGTTGCACGGTGTTCCCTTATCTATCATCTCAGATAGAGGTACTCAGTTTACCTCTTACTTATGGAAAGCGTTCCAAAAGGTTCTTGGTACCTAAGTCCACCTCAGTACAGTTTTCCACCCTCAGCTTGACGGTCAAGCAAAAAGGACCATTCAGACTCTTGAGGATATGTTGAGAGCATGCGTTGTTGATTTCAAGGGCCTTTGATTGAATTCTCATACAGTAACAATTATCATTCCAGTATTCGTATGGCTCCATTTAAGTCTTTCTATGGTAGGAGATGTAGGTCTCTAATTGGTTGGTTTGAAATAGGTGAGGCTGCAGTAGTAGGGCTTGACTTGGTATTTGAAGCGTTAGAAAAGGTTTAGTTGATCAGAGAAAGGCTTAAGGCTTCCCAGATCTGAAAGAAATCGTATGCAGATGTGAAGAGAAAGGATCTCGAGCTCGAGGTCGGTGATCTTGTGTTCTTGAAAATCTCTCTCATGAAGGGAGTGAAGAGATTCAGCAAGAAAGGAAAACTCAGTCCCCGATATGTCGGTCCTTTCAGAATTCTCAGCCATTTCGAAAAGGTAGCTTACGAGTTAGAGTTGCCTTGAGATTTAGCCTCAGTACACCCAGTATTCCATGTCTTGTTGTTGAAAAAGTGTATTGATGATCCAGCTGTAGTTGATCCCTCAAAAAGTGTAGATATTCAGAACAGTCTTTCCTTTGAGGAAGCCCCAGTAGAAATTATTGATCATCAAGTTCATAGACTAAGGAACAAAGAAGTTCCACTAGTCAAAGTTCTTTATATAAACCAGTCCATTGAGGGAGCCACTTGGGAAGCAGAAGAAGATATGTAGACCAAGTACCCTCATCTCTTCTCCGCGAATCCAGATTCAGTACAAGGTACCAATCTTCTTAAGATTTTCTTTTCTCTGTCATGCTCAGTTCAGCCGCACATCATATTTCTGTCAGTCGTACATTCATGAATTAGTTCAGTCATGCATTCCATGCATCAGACATGCATATTCAGTGTGTAAGCTCAGTCCATCAGTTCCCTCAGCTTAACCAGTTTCATTCAGAGATGAATGATCTTAAGAGGGAGATATTGTAACACCCCATATTTCCCTAGCAAAATCTAAGTCCCAGTACATTAGTATTCATATATAAAATTTCTGAAATGCTCATTATTTTTCATTTTAGAGCCTGCCATTGCGTAGGAAATTGAATTAGCTTTCCAACGATATAAAATTCGCCCAAATCCGATAATCGAGTAAGAAGTTACGGCGATTTTAAGTTTCAGTCATTAAACACCATCATTTTACCCATCGGTGCATTGTGGAGAGAGTCAAAATAGCAATTGTCAATTTCCAGTGAGTTATCGCGATTTTGGCGCATCGCACCATAGGCCAATTTGGCATTTGTCATTTTCCAATGTTGTAGCGCGATGCCACCGTGTTGCGGAGAACTTCCAGGACCCAATCAGTGAAGGACCGTGATTTACCAGCATCGCACCACAGACCAGTTTCCCAGTTGTCAGTTTCCAGTGACACGGCGCGATAGTGCCGCGTAGCGCTTAGGGCCCAAAACAAAAAATTTTCACAAAAATCTAATATTTCATCCAGGGTTAAAACAGTCTTATCCCATTATTTTAATCCACCCAGAAGGAATACTTAAGCCCTAAAAACATTTTAAAATTTTATTCTTTATTAATTTCCCCCAAAATTCAAGAGTTGTCACTCTAAATTACAAACCCTAGCTCTCAAGAAACCAAGAGCAATCTCAAGAATTCACTCAAGAACTTCAAGAAATTCATCTGTTAAGGTATGTTAGATGTTCATCCATGGATTCCTTTCATCCATGGATCCAAGTAACTTTTTTAATTATAAAGTTATGATCTTTTTAAGTTAATTGATTTTAAATCATGATTTCATCAATTAATCTCCATGAACTTTGATTTAATACCATGTTTTAATGAAGTTATTATTGTTATTCGATTTCTCATGTTTTAGTGTTATCATTTGTTGAATTAAATCATGACTTAGTGTTTTCCATGATAATTTCATATCAATTATGCCAGAACTATAGTAATTCTATGATTATTTTAAACCATGAACTACAAGTGTTTGATAAAATGCCTACAAGAGTAATTTATTTAATAGGAGCCTTCATGTTTTGATCTCCAAGTGCTAGTGTCATTTTACTATAATTATTTTGAGTCTTAGGGTTATTGAATACCCGAAATTCATAGTTGTTTATTTAGTCTAGTCTCAGTACATTACAGAATAGTCTTCAGAATATACTATGAGCACTTCAGAATAGTCAAATACTAGTCAGTTAAACTCAGAATAGTCCAGTATCTCGGTGTCTTTCAGTTAGAAGTAGGATTTAGCACCGAGCAAGTGTAGGGATGGAGGCTTCCCCATCAGATAGTCAGAGTCGTTAGTAGCAGTCCCTATACTCCAGAACTATGTAGCCAGCATAGGATATGAGTAGTCACCTGTCAGATTAGGCTTAACTATCTCGCAGGGGTCACCCGTCAGTTTAGGATTGACACCCTTAGTCCTTTGGACATTATATCAGTTTAGTGGATCCACACAACCATCGTTAGTACCCATGGCACAGTATTAACACCCTTCTAATTGGGGTTACAGGTTGGATCCCAATTAGCTCAAATTGGGGAATGTCGGTTAGATGATACCTCTCACAGTCTCAGATATAATCTCAGGTCCCAGCTCAGTTATTTAGTCGTAGTGTTGTTTGACCAAAGCATACAGATTTTAGTTTACAGATTTTACTCAGTTCATGTTATATGGTTGGTCATGCATCCTCAGTGTCTACAGATTTTCACGTATTTTCAGTATTTATAGATTCTCCTGTATACACAGTATTTACATGCTTCACGTATCTCTAGTGCCTATAGTTTTCATGTTCTCTATTCAGTACTCCATGCTTTATATGTATGTCCAGTTAACTATTATCATTTCTATTCATAAACCCATGCATATCAGCCTACTTCATTTAGCATACCAGTACATTCAAAGTACTGATCGCATACCTTTCTTTTTCTCTATGATGTCTCATATCATAGGTACTGACGCTCAGTTCCCTACTCATGAGTAGACTTATCATATTCTCAGTGGTAGCAGTGGTGAGTCCTCATACTTTGAGGACAAGCTTATTTTATTTTATGTCTTAGTCAGTAGTTAGTTGGAGTTAGTTGGGGCCTGTCCCATCAACTCATATTTAGTCAGTCAGTTTTAGAGGCTTTTCAGACATTAGAGTTAGTTACTCAGTAAGTTGATATTACAGTTAGTTATCCAGTTTATCATTATTTTATAAGATTAAGTCAGTTGGTTCTATAGACTCATATTTTAGTTCTAAATTCAGTTAATAAAACCTTATGGCATGTCAGTATTCTTCCGCATTTATGATCATATTATTCAGTGCTCACAGCAGGTACCAGCTCATGGGTTAGCTTGTGGTTTCTCGGGACCGTAAGCACCGTGTCACGACAAGGGAGTAGTCTCAAGTCGTTATATTTATACCAGAAAACCCAAAAAGAAACATTAGTGTAGACACCCATCTCCCTTATTTTTATCTTTTTGTACTATTGGTTTAAATTTAACTTGTATCTATTATTCCAAATTAATTTTATCGTCACTCACATTGTTCCTCGTGGATTCAACACTGACTCAAAATTTAGGTAAATATATTGATGACGACCATCTTGCCCTTAAATTAATGTGTTAGTTGAGCGTTATCAAAAATGGCGCTGTTGTCGGGGAATAATTTAGCATATGAAGTTAGTTTGGAATTTTAGTTACTTGCTTGAATTCAAGCTTGTATATATTTGCTTGTGATTTTCTTTGTACGTAGATTTTATTTTATTTTTACTTTTCACTGTGGCATCTTCTGACAAATATTATTTTGGTAGTTGGAACGCCTATATTGACGGCCTATGTCTATATTGTGATAGACCACACTTCAGAAGAAATTGTAACTATGCTCCCAGGGAAGAGACGAAATCACCATTTCGATCCTATGGGGAGTATAGTTGTACCTCATATTTCAGATATTCCAGCTTATGTGAGTCATTTACATTTAGCATGCATTATTTCATAAATTATAATAATGAGATGATGTTTTACTTATGCATTTCACCCCCATATACTCGGTACATCCTCAAAGTACTGATCCACATATATGTCTATGTGTTACATTGTCTCATAATGTAGGTATCAATTCAGTTGTAGCACGTATACCATATTCAGACAGATTACAGCTTCCAGTCACCAGGTGATGAGTTCTCTTGATTCAAGGGCTCGAGTCAGTAATATTGTTTGAGTAGTAGCTCATTTTTCTTTATTCAGTTATATTGATTTGGGATAGCTGGGGTTCATGTCCTGGCTACTTATAGTCAATACTAGTAGAGGCTTCATAGATAGTCAGTAGAGTTAAGGTATTTGATTCCAGTTTTATTTGTAAAAGCAGAGTTGAAATTATTTTAATTTAGTTTTGTATTGATCAGATTAAGAAAAGAGTCATCTTCCGTTTATTACATTCAGATTTATGTATTTTATTCAGCTGCTTATGAGTTATGCCAGTAGAAGGGTTAGCTTTTGATCACTTGTGGTCCTAAGCACCGTGTGACATCTTGGGACCATTTTTTAGGCGTTACACTATGCTTGTTTATCTTATATGTATCTAAATCTCCCTCTTGGGGTTATGTGTGAATAGGGGTTAAAGTGTGTGTGGGTTATGATTGTTAGCATCTATTTGGTAGTTCATATTTATGGGTTTTATTATTTCTATGCTATTTTGGTTAGGATTTGATGGGTGAAAGCTCCAAATAACCACTTGGGTTTGATGAATGAAAGCTACAAGCTCTAGAAAGTTCAATGTCATCTTGGACGAAAGGGTTTTGGGCAAACTTTAGGTATCCATATTATCCTCGAAAGTGGTATATGGGGACCAAAGCAATGATAGACATTATATGTGTAGTTTACTAAATTTTTACTATCTTAGACATAAGGGTGAATGTGAGGTTAATTATACCATGGGTGTCATCCTATAAATAGGGATGCCTTGATTGAGGTTGTGGTTGGTAATTGTTGACACACCCATTAGGTATTCTAAAGAATCAATGGGTGAAAGTTTGGTGTTTTATTGAAAGGCTAACATCAAAACCTATAACCAACCCTACCCATATTTGAATTATTAAAGTGATGTTGATGAGTAGCTTCCACATATCACTCCCTTAGTAATGCATAATCCCAAGATCCATTCATAATTGTTAAAACTCTAATTATTTGTAGCCCCAAATTTATACTAGAAAATCCCAAAAAGAAATATTAGTGTAGGAACTCACCTTCCCCATTTTACTTTTTTGTAACATTTGTTTGAATTTAACTTGTATCTATCATTTTAAATTAATTTGATCGTCAAACACATGGTTCTCGTGGATTTGCCCCGACTCTAAAGTTGGGTAAATATATTAACGACTACTGCTTTGTACTTAATTAACGTGTAAGTTGAGTGTTATCAATGAGCTAGTATTAAAGACTATTCCAGGACCTCCCCCACATTTTCCTTAGAGGTTGAAGCGGAAGAAAGAAGAAGAGAAGTACAAAAAGTTCATTGTTATGTTGAAAGAATTGAGTTTGAATATCCCTCTTATTGAATCTCTTGAGTAGATGCCTAGGTACGAGAAATTTATGAAGGATCTGGTGATAAAAAGAGCAGTCAGTTATGAGGATGTTGGTGGGTTAAATCAATTTATTGCGATTATATCGCGATCTCTGGTGTAAAAGAAAGTTGATTCCAGAGATTTCTCGATTCCTTGCACTATTGGGACATCTAGATTTGTTAGTTCTCTGTGTGACTTGGGTGCCAGCATTAATTTGATGCCACTGGCAGTGTTCAAATAGTTGGACTAGAGACCTCCCAAACAAACGATGATGCAGTTATTGATGACAGATCAAATAGTGAATAAGCCTATGGGTATATTGTTTGATATTTTGGTAAAGGTGGACAACTTTATCTTTCTGGTTGACTTTGTTGTCTTGGATTGTGAAGTTGACTTTGAGATGCCTAGAATCTTGGGGAGACTACTTTTGGCCACGGGTAGAGCATTGGCGGATATGGAGAAAGGAGAACTTAAGTTCAGGTTGAATGATGGGGAGGTCATATTCAATATTCAAGAAACCATGAAGCATTCGACTGACATGAGGGTGGTCTCGATAATAAACTGTGTTGATGACCCTGGAGGCCACTTCTTTGGCTACCTTGATGAATTCTAAATAATCAAGTTACCTATGTCGTGTTGCGACCTTAAATCAGGTGTTTCATGGGAGAAAACCTAAGGTATTGTGTTATTTATGCATTTGTTTTAGTTTGTGTTAGTGTGATTGACGTCGTATATACACACCTAAGGTGCCACTGGTATGTTCCTAATTCTCTTATTTTGCAGTGGTCTAATACATTGGGAACAATGCATGACTATTTGATATGGGTTGGTCTACTTGTGGGTATAGATGTCCTCTTGGAGTTTTTATTGTCGTGTATCTTTTCCTCAGAGTCTATTCTTAGTAGAGCTGGCTTGTTTAGGACGTATTGTGTTTTGTTTCGTAATGTTTTGTGTTGTTTTTATTTAACTAGGTGAAAATTGAGTACCTAAAAAAGTTGATGTATTTTGTTTGATGTGTTGGAAAAAATGATACCCCTTTGAAAAATGTGTTTTGAACTGTGTGATGTGTATATATATTTGACTATTGTGAATCTCGTTATGGCATTAGGATTAGGGATACGATAATCATAGCTAACATCTTCATGAACCGGATAGGTAATAGTTTGTGATGCAATCATGTATCATGTGTGTGAGATACTTGCTTTGTTCCCATTGTATGTTGAATCCAGAACATGCCTGGTTAGTCTTACCTAGGTTGGAGGATAGTCGGTTGGGAAAGGATCATAGGTTGTTCTTGAATTAGTTCACTTTTTTCCTAAATAACCTTTTAAATAAGAATAAACATCCCTTGATCCCTATTTTAAGCCTATTTAGACTGTTTTTCTTGTTTCACCTTCCCATTTTAATTACAATGAACCTATTTTGGACCTAGCCCTCCTTGGACATTATGTATCTCAACTCAGGCAAATCACCTAAGTTGAGGGTGGCTATCACAAGGGTTCGTAATTAGAAGTGGGTATGAAGAAGGGTGGAAACAGGAGAAAACAAAGTAGGGTTGGGTGTCATAGGAAAAAAAATAAAAAAAAATGAAAAATAAAGGATATAAGAAACCACACCCAACTTGAATAAGCAATAAAAGAATAAAAAGGGAAAAATAAAGGCGGAATGAAAGAAAAGTTGGTTGATAAGTGGGCCCCTAAAGTAATTGTAGTGCTAAGGAGGCTTAGTCACTAAGTTCCTTAATGTACCATACCAGCCACTAAGCCTATATTACAAGTCAAGTAAAGTCTTATAGTGATCCTAACCTGGCCGTCTAAAAGCTAAGGTAAAGAAAATAAGGGCAAGTATATGGTATTCTATGCACATTATTGGAACTTCTTTATGAGTGTGAGTGTCTCGTGACCATCCACGTATTAACATGTATGATTTACCTGAGTGAGTGGGACTTCTTTGTTGTGAGGGTACATGGGTTATGTTGTTAGCTGTTTAATTGTTCGGGTAGTGTAATTTGTATATATGCTTGATTATGTGTTACTAATGTAATGTCATAGCTTGATTCCATTATGTCACATTGTTGGGAAACATTGATTCACACAGTTGGTCTTGAAAAGTTAAAATAAGAGAGGGTAATGTTTTTTAGTTGAATTTGAGATTGACTTTCATAGGTATCTTAGGTTTCTCTTGATTAAGTATTGATGTTATGTTTTGTTGTGTTTTTGTTGCCTGAGGACATATAAGCATTCTAAGTTGAGGGTGTTGATGTGTCGTGGTTTCATGGTACTTTCGATGCTTAAAATCGAGAAATATGCAAGTACTTAGGTCTATTTTGGTAGATAAGATGTGTTTTTGTGTCTATTTTGCAGGAAACTAGGTTCTGGAGCTAAATAGAAGAAAATTGAGTTGAAAGTTGAAGATTGGCCACCTACGATGCAGCCTACGTGGCGTAGGTTTCACCTACCTGATAGAGTGAGTAGCAGACAGTTAAAATTTAGAGAATCAGAAGTTGAAGTGGAGACCTTGCTACCTACGAAGGGTTACTTACGTCCTGTAGGTACCACCTACGGCGTCGTAGGTGCCAGTGCAAGTGTTAGAGGGTCAAAAGTTCAGAGAAGCTGTAGAATAAGATTTCCTATTACCTACGTGGGGCCACCTACGTGGCGTAGGTGGACTCAATTTTCACTAGTCATTTTGGTTTATATTTTTATGGTGTTCATGTACTATATAAATACTCTTATAATGTTTTTAGTCAGTTTACGCTCTTATGTTATTCACAAATATATATTTGAGTCTGAAATTGAATTTTGATCTTAGATCCCTTTGTTCTTGGTTTTTGGTTGATTAATTGATTTGAGACTTTGGATTTTATTCTTCATTATTGTGAGATTACTTTTATGTTTTCTTTATTGAATTCCATGGATTGTTTCGCAACTATGAGTGGCTAATTTCCTTTGCTAGGGTTGAGGAAACCGTGGAAAAATAACAAAGTAGAGGAAGTGTGAGGTTCTTCTAGATCACTGATTACACTTGCATTGTGATCTTCTTTAGTTTTATTATTTTCTTAGCGGTGCGCAACGCTAAGAACCCGCATGTATTCGAGATCGTCTTCACAACAGAGATTAAGATTGTGATTGAGAAAAGAAGATTGTAATAGTGATTCGAGGCTATCAACCCTTGTCTAATAACTTGATACTCACAAGGTGATAGTTAAATTGGGATCAAAGACAAGGTTAGTAAGGTGACACCCTGAGACTCACAAGATAAAGGGTGAGATTTACCAAACGCTCACAAGACGGTTGGTAATCCCTAGCTTGTTAGATTCTACATGTGTGGCAGTAAGATAGTTGGATTGAGCATGAGAAACCTACAGAGTTAGAAATCTAGGGGGAACACAGTCCTAGTGTTCATCTCAGATCGTTTACCACCAAAAGCATTCACAACGTGTTACTGTTTACGATTTACTACAAATTTCCCCCATTTACTTTCCTGCGCTTCCTTCTACTTCAGCAAGTTCAAGAGACGAATTCGACCTATTCGGTTCGACCCCAACCTAGTTGGTTCACTATAATTTGGCAGCGACCGCATTGTATCTTCTTGGAAGGTATAATTTGGTGACATCAGTCTGCCGATTGGGAACTGATGTTGTTATCTTCTGAATGTTGAGTCTATTGTCTTGTTGTATTTCATTTCCTTTCCCGTTACTTGTATCAGTTGAGTGTAGTTCATTATTCATATCTGTTGGCTTCATGTTTGTAAGCATTAGTTCTTTCCTTTGAGGACTGGCGGTATCTCATTTACTGAATTTGTTGGCTACATTAATCCCATCAGTAGTACCTGAGGTACTATCATTATGATGTGACTTTCTTGCAATGTTATCTTGAACATGCAACTCCATATCATGCAATCCCTTAATGGGATTATCATCTGTTTTTGTTACTACTAGCATCCCAAAAGTATTTTCTGTCATTGCATCAGACTTATTAATCACCTTATTCTGCACCTCCCTTCTTTAGAATCAATATTTTCAACATTCAACTCTTTTACCTAGTGAACTTCCCTCTTAAATCTTCTGTTGTTAGGTTTCCACATAGGAGCTGACTTCTTTTGACTGTTACAATAGTAGCATTTGTATCATTTGCAGCATTTTGATCTGTTGTATCCTCTTCTTCCTGTTTATGATAATCCTTTTTAAGCTCCGACTGTGGCGTCCTGCAGTCATTTTCTTCATGTCCTTACAATTTGTATGTTTTACAATACTTCAGGAGGAAATCATATTGAATCTTCACGTGTTGCACCCTCGATTCATTTAATTTAGTATTAACTACTCCAATCTCAATCGCCTCAGGTAGTTTAGCTAGTAAGTCAACCAAAACCCTCACTCTAGCACAACTAGGTCTTGTTTTATTGATCGTAACTATATTCAATTGAACAGGTTTTCCAACTGCAGTCGCTATTAAAAACATTGATTCCTTGACAAAAAAGGTTGGGAGCAAATTTGAAAACGAGATCATGGCCACTACTTGCGATATTTCCTCAGTAGGTTTGAAACTTGCAATGTCCTCATTTGATATTAAAATTCATCCTTGGATAGTACGTAGTACACACTCTTTGAGAGAATATTAACAAAATCTTCCATACGACTCAATCTAAACAGCACATGTCTATTGCGTATCAATCCAATCTTGCACTTCCCTTTGATGTTACATTATTTTGGGATTTCAATTCTCAATTCATCTAACTCTAGCCACCCGTAAGGGAATTTCCCAATAATAGCATGTTGGAGATTTTCAATGATATTCATCTTATCAACCTTATCTTCTGTCCATGTCACTCTAGGAACCGCATCTATGTATGCAAGTTGTTTCAAAGGATTTACCACTTCTTCTTCCAGGGTTTTAGAGGTGATAGATTTATTTTTCACATGATTTGTGTACTTCATCTTTCATCATTATTCATAGTAGGAGTTACTGCTGATATATCACTATTCACCAGCTCATCATTAGGCAAACTTTTACGTTCAATAGGCAAATTAGGGGTCTGTGTATTTGATTTGTAAAGAATAGGAAAAGTAGACATTGAAGTAAAGGAATATATCTGGTCAACCTTGTCATGAGGCTGGCCATCGGCCGGATAGGCCATACACAACAGTTAAACAATTAAGGTTTATCGAAGAAGGTCATCAAAGGAGAAAGAAGTGCTTCTATTTACGTGTAGTTTTGTCCTTGATTCAAACCAATCATACGTTGCATTTTGTTGTCAAAAGATTTCTTCAAAATGTAAATATATTTTGAATTCAGTTTGAGCTCGTTGTATGACTGTTCTATTTATAGGATTTGACATCTCTTTAAAAAAACTTTCCGTGATTTTGATTATATCGTCTCTCATAACCCGCTATTTAAAAATATCTACGCAAGCGTCCCTGCTCCACTTAGTCAAGGAAATCTTAATTCTTTTGATGTTCTCCTTGAAATCTAGAGAGAGAAAAAACAACTGATAAACAATAGGTACTACAAGCATTTTTATGAGTTGAAACTAATTCTATAAATATGTTGTTACTTGCTGCATTTCAATTTTGTTTCTTTTTTTTAATTTTGGTACGAAGCTTAAGAAAGTTAAGAATACTTTTAATTTTTGTGATTTTAAAATAAAAATATATAAAACGTATCAAAATACTCTTTAATTATGTAGTCTTAAACGTGTTATAATAAAAATATGCCAAACGTATTAAAATACTCTTTAATTATGTAGTCTTAAACAAATTATGTGAAAAGTTAAAATTAAAAAATTGATGGAAAACAAAAAGATGCATTCTTCGTTAGAACGAAGGAGAGTGTATTTTAACAAAAAAATATATGGATCAACATTTTTCTACTAAGGTGTGTTAAGTAGCCTTAAAAGTTGTTTGCACTAAAAAGAACGTTCTTGTAAAGAAATTTTATTTCCAAATTAATTCATATACAAAATAATTTATGCTTTATTTAATATTTAATTGAAAGTTGATATTCAAAAACAAAATCAGTTATATAAATATAACAAAGCCCCCAAAAAATGGCTCAAAAGTCACTCATCCCTATTTTCTAGCCTGAGTCCCATCACACTACTTTTTTTTTATGAAAAAGATAACTATTTCATTAGACGTTAATAGGTGGGGGCGGGGGGGTTGGTGCTCCTTCCAGATGAAGTAGCCAAAATAGAGTTGTTTGGGGTCACATCCCGACTCTGTAGGCAAAAATGAGTATCAGTCATGATTGAATACTGACCTGAGTTTAATCATTTGACGCTATGATTAAAAGTCTTTCCAGAGCTACCATCCAAAACATGATTAAGTACAAAGGGAGGGGGTAGATGTGGTGATTGGAAGCGTTGCATAAGGTATGGTGGTGCCTTCCTTAGCCAAGCGATCAGCCACAATATTTTGTTCTCTATATATCTGCGTTGGGTGCTGCTCCCAGCTCTGTTAGCAATGTCCTGCACTCATAGACAATATCATGATAAAAAGGATGATTATTATAAGAATTTTGATAACCACTGTAAGTCTACCTCTATGTCTAAGCATTGGAAGTTATTTTCTCTAGCTAGGAGAAGTCCACATCTAATGGCAAGAAGTTTCGCCATAGTAGGACTTGTGTGAGGGATGTGCTGGTAGAATCCAAGAATCCATTCACCACTTTTCCCATGAAAGACCCCACCCATCCCACCCAGGCCTAGGTTGTCTCTAGCAGAGCCATTAGTATTGAGATTGATGGTTGTTATAGTGGGGGGGTTCATTTGATTTGGATGGTGTGACTATGGGATCTCAGGTTGGTCTTTGCTTTGGCTATAAGAGAATATTCAGTGGCATTAGCAATAACACTATAAATTCTAGCAAAATTGGGATGGTTGTTGAAAAGGTTGCCATTTCTATCTACCATAACTCTCTTAAGCAATGAGGAAGGAGGGATCCCCAGGTTAGCCAAGAATTAAAAGGTTTTCCTTTCCAAGTTTCCCACCATAAGTGCCAGTTGGCCGCATCAATATTGAATTCAGAAAAAGAGGGTTTGAAGTGACTCTTGTGGACCAACTTTGTCCAAAACTGCCTAGAATTTAGGCCTTGGAAAACAATATGGTTAATGTCTTCCCTATTGTGATGATAAAAGTGGCATTGGTAAGGTACAGTGATACCTATATGATTAAGAAAACTGCCAGTAGGGAGTCGGTTATGCATTAAAAGCCAAAGAAAGTTCTTGGTTTTATTAGGTACATCGGTTTTCCAAACAAAAAAGAAGTTTTTCACCATGGTACGAATGGTATTGTGTTTTATAAGGCAAGTATACATGCTCTCAGTGGTAAAAATATCAGTGGAGTTGCAGTTCCAGACCACCTTGTCATCAATATTCCTATGGAAAATGGTTTGATGACTAAGGATAGTCTCTCTGATGCTCTTGGGATTTCAAAGGAGATGTTGATGAAGTCCCACTCCCCATTGATTAGGATATCCTTAACCATGATGTTGGTGTCCATTTTATTAATGAGACCATGGATGATAGTTCTAAGGCTACTCAGGTGGGGGATCCAAGTATCCTGGAAGAAGTTCACCCTATTGTCAGACCCCGTAAGATCCTAGGTTCGTTTCAGCTCATTTTTGCATGTAAAAAAAGGGTCCAAGACTTTGAATATTTTACTAAGTGATAGGACTTAGTCATTTCTAAAGCCCTCAAACTTTGATGAATTTATTTTCGACCTTTCCGACATCAAAAAGTTAGTTTTTAAGTTGATTCATGATCGGAGAAGTCAATAGTCTATCTCAAGTGAGTTTTGGAGTTTTCGGACAAGCGTAAGGGCGTGTTTGAAAATCGAAAACAGTGGCTCAAGGAGATTATCCTGCGGCGCCCTGCCCAGTCTGGTGTTGGGGGGAAAACCGTGATGGATCCTGCGGTGCCCTGCCTAAAGCGGTGCTTTAGATCCCGTGGCACCCTAGCCAGTCTGGTCCGTGTAATTTCTGCAGTTTTGTTCCACGTTTTTAAGGGAAAATGGGTCATTTTCCCTTCACCCAATAGGTCCATAACACGGGATTAAAGCCCCAAATAGCATAATTGCTCCTTTTTTTTCACAAATCCCCTCAAGAACAAAACCCTAGTTCATCAAATTCAAGTGTAAACCTTAAGAAATTACGACAACTCTCACGAATTCAACAACCAAGGTATGTTAGATGTTCATCCTGGGGTTTCTCCACCCTTGGAGTTCTAGAATCCTTTTAGAAACTTAATTTATGTTCCATATGTTATGAATTGAAAATGTGTTCATGTATGTGTTGTTGTTGGGTTTAAACTAAGAAACATATAATGCTCCATGTAAATAAACTAGTATGTATGTGGATTGATGTAACTTCTCATGTCAAACCCTTGAATTGTAAGTGGAATATGGTAGTCATTATATTCATGTGTAGTTTATTCTCATGTATAAGAATTATGCTCCCCAAGTGTTTGACAAAATGTCATGTGAACGAAATGTGCATGGTGATCTATTTGTTATGTTTTTAAATTTGTGATATGGTCCCATTGTCTCTGTTATCGAGTCCTGGGAGTATTGAATACCCGAAATTAGTTGTGTACTTAGTTTCAATCGCAATAGGGTGATCCTCGTAGTATCCCGTCAAGCTTAGTACAGTCTAGTGATCAGTATCGATTCATTTGGGAGTAGGATTCAGTACCGAGCAAACCCAAGAATGGGGGCATTCCTACTAGATTAGGGTTTGACCCCTAGTAATAATCCCTGAGTTACAAAACTACGTAGCTAGCATAGGTTGATATGTCTTCCTGTCAATCTAAGGTTGACATACGTATTTATATCCTATGAGTCTTCCTACCAGATTAGGGTTGACCCAGATATTGTTATTAACTCGTGGAACGGTGCTAACACCCTTCCAACTAGGGTTACAGGTTGGACCCCATCAATCTATATTAGGGCATGTCAGTGAGATAAAAACTCCCACAGTTTCTGTTTTAATATTCAGTTCAAAACTCAGTTCAGTTCTTTTGCTCGACCATAGCTTTCAATTACAGTTAATCAGTTATTAGAATATAATAATTCAGTTTAGACTACTTCAGATACACGACATACACTTGGTCTTGCACGTACGGCTACCTTATGTTACTTAGTCAGTTATTATTATTACAAGCATATGAACCCATACATATTATCCCAACCTCATCTAGCGTACCAATACATTCATACGTACTGACCGCATACTCATTTTCTTGCGCTATGATATTTTATATCATAGGTTCAGATGCTCGGATTCCCGATCGTCCTTAGCTCTTCCATCGCATCAGCAGCAGCAGCTGTGGTGAGTCTTTTTCCTTTGAGGAAGAGTTATCTTCCTTTAAATTGTTAATAGTTTGGTTATTCAATTAGTCGGGGTTAGTTGGGAACATGTCCCGTCAACTCCATTTTCAGACAGTTAGAGGCTTTTTGACTAGTACAGATAGTTGTTCAGTTTTCAGTTGTAATTGTCAGATACTTTATCCGCATTTTTAGCGTGGTTGCAAATGTTTTAAATCGTTATTTCAGTATTGTTTTCAGTTGTTAAAAACTTTATGGCATTTCAGTTGAATTTTCACATACGTTGTTATCAGTTTTATCCAGTGCTCACAGCAGGTACCAGCTCGTGGGTTAACTTGTGGTCTTATGGGACCATAAGCACCGTGTGGCATCCAGGTTGTACTGTTGGGTTGTTACACATATCCCCCTTTTCTACTCTCCATCTAATACCCAAGCAACAGTCAGCCCAGCCTTTTTTTATATTCTTCCAAGTCCTAGAGTTGTACTGGTTAGCATTAGGCTGTCTGATGGGCTTGTAGTGGTTAGAAGAACCTGGCCCCACAGGGTTGTAGTTTGATGGAACAACCTCCAGGCAAGACTAGCATGAAAAGCCCTATTCCTAAGTCCACTCTTATAAGAGCCTAGCCCTCCATGCCTTTTCTCAGTAGTGAGAACATCCCAGTTGAGAAGATGGAGTTTCTTTTTGTCAGAGCGGTTTCCCCAGACAAAATCTCTCTGAATTTTATTAAAAGTCTCAGTGACTTTACTAGGAATCTTAATGTACTGCATGATACGAGTGGGCATGACACTAAGGGTGGATTTGGCTAGTATAGTCCTGCCAGCCACATTTAGGAATCTAGTTTTCCAACCAGCAAGCTTGGCGTTCATGTTATCAATAATGAATTGGAAATAACGGTGTATTCTATTGGTCCAAGTGTATTTGCATCCTCTAAAGCCTAGGTCCACCATGTCACAAAAGTTAAGGCATTCCCAAAGTTTACTAATTTTTGTATTATTGATGGGAGCCCCCCCAGCTTCTCATTAGCTATAAGGACCACATTGAAGTCCCCACTGATTAACCAATCCCCTTTATAATTGGAAGATATATGGCATAACTCATCCCAAAGGGTGGTTCGAAGACTAGGGTCAGGGCTAGCATAAATCGCAGAAAAACGCCAAGGCCTAGGATTAGAATTTACCTTAACAATAGTGTGGATGCCCTGAGGGGAAATAGAGAAGTTTTGGAGCTTGACAACCTCCTCCTTCACATGATAACAATACCCCCCTCTTCTTCTATTAGCACTAGATTCAATATAGGAGTCAAATTTGAGCATTTCGGTAAGGTTCTTATGATCCACTATCTTTGTCTCTAACAGTAAAACTACAGTAAGGTTTTGAGTTTTTACTAAGTCCATACAGTGCTTTTGAAGGTAGAACTGTTGGCCCCCCTGGTGTTCCAGATAATGAAGTTCATAGAGTCATTAGAATTGGAGGGTGGTTTAGTACAAGTATCTTCCCCTTGTCCTACTTGGTTGGTTTCCGATGTTCCAAGTAGGGACTCAGAGAGACTGCTGCATTCGATTGGCTGGTCATGCTCTTCACCATCAGCTTGAATGTCTTTATCTCCCTCAAACAAAGTACTATAGTAACTGCGCTAAAGGTCTCTGAGTACTCTTTTCGGAAGGGTTTTTCCAGAATGAATAAATCTATGTTGGGGTCTCCAAAGGTTTCCAAGAAGTGCTCCAGCTCTGCATTTGTTTTATGGAGTTCCTCTAGTATTGACAATTGTGATTTTCCTTGGTCTTCGCCCCCCACGGTTCCCTCATTGTACTGAGCAGTGGTCAGACTGGTCGGTACTTGAGGGATTGGTGGTGTCCATGGCACAAACGTTAGAGTGTCCATTTCTGAGAGGTAGGGATGTTTTAGGTAATAGGGCATGCTTTTGAACATATGTATCATTAATGAGTTGAATTTGTGGGTGTTCATTACATTCAGTGTTCCCATCATCTGGGCTTGTATCATTGTTTGAGTCCACATCTGGTATCCCAGCCCTTGTACTATATGATTCACTTTTTCCTTGATGATTTGGGCAATTCAGGCCGGGTCTTGGATCATTAGCACAATGGGTTGATCTCCCACTATGATGCAGTGAGAGATGGTTTTCCCTTTGAGTACCAAGTCCGCCTATGAGGTTGGATCTCGGTTGGGGGGATGGGGTGCTGAGACAAACAATACTGGTTTCTTTAGAGATGGTGGGGCTGCCATTGTTGATGGGAGCAAGTTCTAGCTGATTTGGAGTGGTGGAAGCATCATTGAAGCCCTGTTTGGGGATAAAAGGGGGGTGGAGTTAATGGACATGACCGCGTCGGCCATATCAATCATCTCTGGGTGATTATCACCCCTATTAGCAGCGTTGATTACCGCCACAGAAGATACAGAGACGGAGGTCTCCATTGGAGCCTTATTAATGCTGGTGAGGGGTGGGCCCTCCTGGGGCCGGTGTTATTGATAGATTTTTGAGGAAATGTTTGGTTACATTTATTAATGAGGAATGGGTATTTAAGATAATTAATACCTGGGTATTAGTGGGGTGGGGGGTAGACTCTAGAGAAAAAGTTGGTGACAACAACTTTACTGGGTGTGTAGGTTGACCCAGTCTCCATCTTGGCTTTTTCTTTTTTTTGTGATGAAGGAAGAGAGTCAACCTCTGTAGTCAGGTGACCATTGCCACTAGCTCCATCTTGGACGGAGAAGGGAGGATAAAGGTATCAGGACTTACCTGGGACATCTTCTAACTTCTTTACCTGTGAGTGCTCCTCAGTGTGCGATGTTTTGCGCCCATGGACTGTCGGTGTTCGTTTAGGATTTCCTTTCCGTATGGGGAAGGATACCACTTGCCATTCTTCCGTGTCCTTTTTGGGCATATCATTGTTGGGGAAAGGGGGCAGTTGTTCTGCATTGCTGGTAATAAGTGGAGTGACATGTGGGCATTGTTTTGCTAGGTGTTCTAGTCGGCCACAACTCGTGCAAAGGAAGCCATCCCCTTTATACACCACCTGTTGTTTATGATTCCCTATGTATATGTGGTTCCTCAAAGGACCCCGAGGGGACTTGGACGCAGATTCTAGCGTATCTTTCTCTGAGTGTTGAAGAAGTGCAAGTAGTTATTTTCAACAATATTCCCAGTTTTGATCCAATCCTTGCCAGTATACTTTGATCATAGAACTCCGTAGGCAACTGCGGAAGCCTAAGCCAAATGACTGTGTGTTTGAGTTGCGTCTACCGGCACGAAATTTGGCTCCCACTGCCTTACCGATAAGAAATTGTCAGCGATGAACCAACGGCTACCTAAAGCTTTTGTCGAATTCTCAGGATTGTTGAATTTTGCAATTTAGTAGTCACAACCCAAATCAATGAGGATCAATGGTTTGGTAGGTTTCCAGAGACCCATTAGCTTGATTCTCAAATAGTTGCAATTACTAAGTACTTCCATGGACGGTATATTCGGAGCTTTTCGTTATCCGTTAAACAGATCGAGTCTCCTTCGTCCATATGAAACATTGGATCTTTATCAGTAACATAGTTATAGCTTCTAATTAGTTCACTGGTTTTGTTCATTAGCATGTCTTTGAAGCTGTTTCTAGGATTTTCGGGGGGTTTGGTACTGGGAATTTTGATGGCCATCAGATTAGGTGGCTCTGGTGGTGTGGGTATGATTCCGAACGGTTGGGGGTCCGACATTTGAGAGCAAAGAAGAATGTTAAAAAAAAGGGTGTCCCGTCACACTACTTGCTTGCCGAAGCATAAAGTGAAAAGGAGAAGAAAATAAAAAGTTCCTAAATTCAGAATATTTCACAATAAATTTGACAAGTATAAGCTAGTAAAGCAGCAACTGTAATACTGGAGCAAAAGAACACAAGTCACAACATCACATTCATCAAACAAGAAGAGACCATCGATATGACTCAATTTTCATGGACACGTTCATTTTTTTCCACATTTTTTTCATTCTGCTTTTCAAGAGCAAAAGAATTTACACACTCAGATGATTTACAAGTAACACAAAATGTACAATTTTTCAATCTTCTCTGTACTGACCTCCGAATACAAACTGTGTTGAACCGATTCACTCTGCAGAAGACCAAACGACTGAAGTGCAGAAACCTGAAGGGACCGCAGCAGCCTAACCCCCATCACTTGGATACTGGAGACTTGCATTTGTGGTCAAATATCCGTCGACATAGATGGTTGGTAGTTGTAGTATGCAGGAACTATTCTCTGATTGCTCCTCACAATCCTCCAACATGGCTTTACACTCTGGCAGTTACCGTCAAAGTGGGACTTCTGAGGTAACTGATCAGCTTGCACAATTGATAACTTCATCTTCCCAGTCGGGCCTTGGTGTACATTGTTCGTGCTCTTCAAAAACTCTTCCCCCTTATATCTATCATATCCATCCTAGCAGGAGGTAATCCCCAATAGAAGACGGCATTGGGCTCTGATGCATCTACGTCAACATACTCCGTTGAGTTGGGATCACAAAAACCCAGAAACTCCTCCAGCTGCCAACAAAGCAAGCAAGGAGCTTCAAAACACAACAGTTGCAACATGAAATAAAAACAATATACAAAATACAACTACTCATAAAAGGAGATGGTCAGACAAACCAAGCAAAGATTCCCATAAACTAGGAAGAAAGAAAAATCAAGAATCAAGTAAGTTTCATCACATCTCTAGTCAACCATAGAGCAGCATTGTTAAAACTTTTCTAACCCACTAGCATCGTTGGATCTATATGTACCCTCAATGCTTTATTTAGATAGAAGACTCAATTCAGAATCCATATGCTACAATAAGATGTACAAAAGATACAAATGCTAGCAGGTCTTGACAATATACCAAGTAGTTTTCGACTTGATGCCTCGAAAAGAAAGGAAAACAACAAAGATGCAGTCCTCTTTTCCTTGGTGAAATTACATAAAGAAATAAGCTTTCTTTAAATGTTCACATAATACTCCTTATCTCAATGAGGATATTACGAAATATGGACAAGTCGTTACACCCTTTAAAGAGGAAACTATTCTACAATTATCTCCCTTATGCAGTCCCCCCCCCCGAAGCTTAAACTTTATATCCAAGTTTCCATTAATAAAGTTGTTGAACTAAAAATCTGTTGACCTGAGTATCATGATAAACCTTACATAATGATCATTCAAACAATCGTCACCATGCACCAAAATAAGACCCAAGAGTGATTGTCCATAAAATTATGACGTTCATCATAACGGTAATCCAATACCTACCATGTTCATAGTACCAGAACGAGTGTCATTATCAGAAAGAATCATATCTCGTCATGCATTATTGGAAATTAACCAAATAACATAATCAACAATATGTTGTGGATAAGTAATTATTCTTTTCACACATCGAGGATCAACGAATTCTTGCTTTTCAATATTCCCAAAGTCCATGCACAAATCTTCAATTAGAATTCAACAAGATAAGTGTTTTCAATTGAAGTAAGACAAGATTAAGGGAAAAAACGAACAAACAAAAACCCTTTTTTGAAAACAATTCTGTTAGGAAAATATAGAGGAGAGAGATATTGGTGATCTTAATTTTCTTTTAAACTGAAGACAGAAAGAATATCAACCCTTATTGAGAAAAAGAAGAGGTTTTGTAAGGGAAAAATATGAAGAAAGAACTATGGTGATCTCTGCTTGTGTTATGAATTTTGGAAATTGTACGAAAACAGGGGAAATAAACAAGAATTTTTTGATTTGTGGCTAGAGGTGAAAACGTGTTAAGATGCCGCAGGGCCAAAGTGTCACAATTTCAAATTTTGACACCTTTATTGTGTGTTACACATCATTGCAATCCAAAAAAAAATTATTTAATAAAACTGAATGTTGTATTCTTTAGGTCCTAGATTGAGGAGATGGCTTGTGCCAGGCATTTGCCCAACATAATTAAGGGTGACAAAAAAAATTGGCTTTAAAAAGAGTGACACAAGTATTGAGTATACTAGTGGCATATTTTCCGTGCCCAATAATTATACGTCATCTTTTCAATTTATGCGACACATTTTTTTTTAGTTCATCCCATAAACCTTACTCAAACAATCGTCACTATGGGCCAAAATAGAGACCCAGGAGTGATTATCCATAAAAATATGAAGTTCATCATCACGGTGATAGTTTCTACCATGTTCCTAGTACCAGAACGAGTGTGATTGTCGGAAAGAATCATGTCTTGTCATGCATTATTGGAAATCATCCACATAATATAACCACTTCACTTACCCTCAAAATATTGGATTACATAAAATGACATAATCAAGTAAGTTCTAGCATGTGAATTGAACATAGCAGAAGATTTGATAGGGTGTAGCCAGAAAGCATAAGTACTTATCCTCAACATATTGTTGATTATATTATCTCTCTAGTTTAGCAAGTTTCCACAAAAAACTTCAACATTGTGTGCCACTTTTCCGAATATTATCTTTTCTAGTTAGAGGAGAAAATATGCAAAAAGCCATGTATACAATTCATGTTCGACAAAAGCTAAGAGAGTTGAACGATGGAGAAATAATAAGTTAGTTAGCAAGTCACATACTTTGATAATTAGGCAGCGAAAGCGTGACTTGACACAGCCCACCCAGTCACCTAAGCTCATCTTTATCAGAAACTGAGAGGAAAATTTTGACAAATTTCCCATATTTTCTTGGATAAGGAAAGGACTCATTCACATGGTTTCAATCAAAATCTGGCCTTAACATATCCTGGAATGAAGATGGCATGTACTGAGTAGGGAAAGGGGGGGGCATTTGCAACATAAATTTTTGAATCCCAAAAATCCTGCAATGCTTCAACAAACAAGAAGGGCCAAGGACAAATTAAGGGTGAAAAGGAAGCATTAAAGATTTAATTGGGATATATTATCTCTATCTCTATTATATTAAAAGTGTGAAGGGCTTTAGAAATGTTGTTTGAACTTTTTGTCCTTAATTAAAATGAAAAAATCGTCTTTTACTATTTTCCTCAATTTATTATTAATTAAAAGGGCAGCCCGGTGCACTAAAGCTACCGCTATGAGCGGTGTACGGGGAAGGGCCCCACCACAAGGGTGTATCATACGCAGCCTTACATTGCATTTCTGCAAGAGGCTGTTTCCAAGGCTTGAACCCGTGACCTCCTGGTCACATGGCAGCAACTTTACCAGTTACTCCAAAGCTCCCCGTCCAATTTATTATTAATTAAATAAAGGAATCCTATAGGGGAAAGGTTGTGTGTACGAAAAATTAAGGAACCTAAAATATATGGAAAGAAATTAGATGTCTACTTTTAGTATTAGGAGAATAATATATGTTGATATATGTAATTTAATTAAGATTTATATCCGGTAAAATTCTAATAATATTAAAATTCTAATAATATTAAAATTCTAAATAGTAAAACTAAAAATTGCACTCACATTAGGTATGCTTATTGTTTTCAACATATCTTAGCCTATTGATAATCATGAAGCAAATAATGTCCCACTAAAAATTTAAAAACACAGGTATAAAATAACCTATAAGCACCATATTCGTTAGTTTCTTCGTTGATAGTGTAAAAAGAATAATAATTTAAAGAACAGATTCGTATATTCTTCATCATTTTTCTTTGTTTTTGTAATTACATTTTAATTCTGTCGGTGGTGGTGTTGTTGAACTATTTGTTTTTAATTACAATTTCAGATTCTTCTTTATTGATCTTATTCAGTTTTGTTGCACATTGGTTTTGGTCTCAACTTTTTCCCTGACATCCTCATAATCAGTATTGTTGATTCGATTTTCAGATTATCACCAATGAAATATATGTTTATGTTGATGTGCATGTTCCTATAAATTTATATCATCAATGGAAGAAGATCTTCATTGTCCTCAATGATGTCTAACTCTCTGTTTATGCTATTATGCATGATCCTCTTTTTTGCGATTTTCCCATCCAAATCTAATAACTTTAGTATGTAATTGAGTAGGATTCATTGATATTTCTACTTGGTTGTCCATGTATGACTACAAGATAGCTATCAACTAGCACTAGAACCTAAAAAGCATGGAGCCAAAGTGTCGGGCCAGGATGCCCGTGGATATCATCTCATATTTAAGGAGGTAACCTTCAAGTCGTAGGAGTTGTTCGATATTGAATATAGTGAGTTAGATGAAGCACAAATTTAATACCAAACCAATGTTGTTTAGGTTATACAGGAATCAAATTAGTAATAGGAAAGTTATTGTTAAAATGGAATATTGCGCAAAAAAAAGGCATTATAGAGGAGAAAAAGCGGCAACAAAACAAGAGTTCATCAAATTAGTGAGTTAAACAACATTATAAACATGATCATTGTGATAATACGTAAGTTTCTTCCACAACTTTTTTTCTTCTTCGTTGAACCTTTGTTTCTTTTTTAATCAACTTCTATTTTTCACCACCTAATATTAGTATTTTTGTTATTTGTAATATTAGAATATGTTTACAGAATGTATTTTGGAAAAAGAAAACAAATATTTTTAGTATTATGAGTTGAATTTGTACTCTTTATCTTGAACTTTTATCTCACTTCCCAAATATTTTTAGTATTATGAGTTTAATTTATATTCTCTTCATCTTGAACTTTTATCTCACTTTCCACCTTTCTTTCGTTTAGAGATGAATGAATGTGAGTTTGTCTTGAAATTATGACTTTTGTGGAGAAATATTTTTGAGGAAACTACACTACCTTTAAGGTAGTGATAAGGTTTGTGTACACTCTACCTTCCTCAGACTCCACTTTGTGAGATTAGACTGGTATGTTGTTGATCTCTTGGTTGATGATTGGGGCGCTGGACGCAAGAAGGGGGCTTAAAAGATGATTGACTACCTATCAAAAGGAGATAAAACAATAAGAAGACAAGAAAGTGACTTTATGGGTGAAGTTTTATTAGGATTTCATGTAATGTTTTGTTGTTAAATTTTTTTTTCTCGGTTTCTTTGTGCAAATATGAGCTCAATTGTGAATTTAACGGCTCCCAAAATAGTGATTGTGTATCAATTTTCATTAGATTGAGTAACTGAGAGATTAAACAGTATAATTGAGTTAAACTACAAGACATAGTGTCTTCCCATCCGCCTAAGTCTAGATTGAAAGAGTTACTTCATGGGGTACTCCTGAGTTTTTCAACTCAGCCATGGAAGCTGCTTATAGGCCATTCACGACTTCTCTAAGTCATTGATCAGCATGATGAAACCCACTGGGTGGGATTACGACTTCTCTAAGCCATTGATCAGCATGATGAAAGTTGTTGGTTCGGATCTTGATGTTGTTATTGGTTGGGATCTTGATGCTGCAACAAACTCTATAAAGCTAGGTATAGTTTATAAAAGAGAGCTCGCAAGAATATGTCCTTGAATCACATGTCTGCCAAAGAATATTCGTTGGATTTCACAATGAATTCTTGCCTGTGAAACATGAGATTCAGCAGTCACCAAAGCTCTGGGAGGAGGGAATCTGCTAAAAGCAAGTTCATATCAGGTATTCTATTTAATCCTTTTTGGAGAGTCTAAGAGGCCGTTTGGATAAGCTGAAAACAAATGGCTTTTAAAAAGTTCTTAAAAGTGCTTTTGAAAGTGCTGAAACTTATTTTAAAAATAAGTAGTAACGTGTTTGGATAAAAGTGCTAAAATTCAAAAAAAAATGTTGATGCGTTTGGTAAACAAGTATTGTTAAGCACTTTCTTTTTGTCAAAATGTCTGAAATACCCTTAAAGCTGTTAACAATATATAAAGTTAATTATTATTAATTTTTATTTCTAAAATGATTCAAATTAAAATTAATATATATTTTAATTCAGTTTCAATTTATATATATATATATATATATATATATATATATATATATATATATATATATATATATATATATATGAATGACTATTAAATTTATGTGCTAAAAATCTTTTTTTTGGGTTGAAAAAGTTTAAATCATCAAGCAAAATATATATGTTACTAATCATTATGATTACATTAAGGGGCCATTTGATTTGCGGGACTAGAGTCAATAATCCCGGGATAAAAATATAACTCACTCGTTTGGTTGTAAATATTTGGGATAACTTATCCCGGGACTAATAATTAGTCCCAGGATAAGTTATCCACTCAAATGGTGGGATAACAATCCCGAGATTATTTTTCTTTGGTATAAAATTATACAAGGACAAAAATACCCTCTTGAAATTGTTATATATAATTAAATTATATATAATTAAACATAATTAATATAATTTAACATAATATATTATAATTAAATATATTAACATAATATATATATATATAATTAAACATAATTAACGTATATATATTCATATTATTATACGTTTGGTTGTAATATATATATATATATTCATAAATAATAAATTATGTTTAATTAACATATAATATATTCATTAATTATGAATATAATATATTATGTAATATGTAACGTAATTACGTAATATATAACGTATAATATTATGAATATATATACGTTAATTATGTTTAATTATATATATATATATTATGTTAATATATTTAATTATAATATATTATATTAATTATGTTTAATTATATATAATTTAATTATATATAACATAATATATAACGTAATATATTCTCACACACATAAATTATGTTTAATTAATGTATAATATATTCATAAATAAATAAATTTTGAACAGTTTACCGTTCAAAAAGGTTGTAAAATATATAAATTATGTTTATTTATATATTTTAATTTCTCTAAAAAAATAATAAAAAAATTTAAGAATGAATATTTAAATCATAAAAAGAAATATATATATATATATATATATATATATATATATATATATATATATATATATATAAAGTTAAATAAGATGGAGGGTATTTTGGTAATCAATCAATTTATTCCTAGAAATTATACCATACATGTTACTTTGAATACAACAAACCAAACACTCAATAAAAAATAATTCCAGCATAACTAATCTCAGTATAACTTATCTCATTACAACTTATCCCAGCATAACTAATCCTGGTATAACTTGTTTTCAAACCAAACGATCCCTAATAGATAAATAGTTGGTCTCAAATGATACTATTTGTTTGATAAAATGACTCTTAATTGAAAAATATATTACCCGTTGATTGAGTAATGGCTATATCACTATTAAAACATTGTCGAATACGAATGTTGCGTTGTGAAATATAGATGGATCATTCATTAATTGTTCGTGAAATTGTATATCTTTAGCGAGTATTCTCCATATATCTTGATTGGTGGGTTATTTTTTTCTTAAAAAAAATCATATATTGTACAATAATAATTGTCCAAATCTACGCGAGTGGAGTTTTACGTTAAAGGTAAGAAACACTTTATTCATTTCAATAAATCAGACGATAAAGGCAGCAGCAAGCACTGAGATTTTTTGAGTATCTGGCTTCAAAATCTCGACCTGATCTTTCCCTAAAATTCTCTAATATGTTTAATATTAGTGTGATTATGTTACGAGTTTGTGTTTTCTGTAATTTTCTACTAGTTTGTGTTTTCTGTAAATTTTTGTTTGTGTAAAGGAACTTATTGTAGTAATCTTCAGTTGATAATCTACCAATATTATAGTAGTTACTTGAGGGTAATCTTGGAATAAGGGAGATTTGTAAGGGATAAAAACGTCTTTTTTATTGGTCAACTTATAATGGTTTATAAGTCCAAAAAAAAAAGTAGGGAGAGGGTTACTTATAGCTTTTGGCTTTTTTTAAGCAAATCTTAAAATTACCAAACACTCCAAAAAATAAAAAAATGGCTTAAAAGTCATGTTGACCAACTTATAAGCTCTTCCAAACACTCTCTAAGCAACTTAGTACGAGGATGGATCAAAACTTTAGGGGCGAAAGTGAGACAAAAGGAGGACTATTCATTGTTGGCAAAGGAAAGAGTGGAATTGCTTATCAATTTATTGAAAGAAACTTTGGAGACTTGGCATCCCTTACGAAAAAATTTGAAATTTGTCGTTGCTTACAGATAGTGTATTTTGGCTTCTCTAATAAGTTCATTGTAGCGCACACCTATGTTTTAGTCTAAAGAGGTTTTCTGCTTATATTCTAGAATCCACAGAGTCGGACTTGATGAACGACTTGACTTGATCAACTCGATACAACAGGAGGATTAGTTATAGTCTGCTAAATTCTACTCCAAAAAGGAATTAAAACTTGATTAATATTTGTCGGCTGCTCCTAAGTTTATTGTAGTTTTATTAGAAAACAACTATTAAAAATATGAATATATGAAAAATTCTACTAAAATATTAATTAGTATCCTTTCTAGTTTATGAATCATATACATCTATAACAAGCATTATAATTTCAAATTCTTCTTTATCGATCGTTATGCAGTTCTGGTGGATTTGGTTTTGACTTCAGCTTTGTCCATGCCATCTTCATCATCAATATTATTGATTCAATTTTCTGGTTTTCCTAGACGAGCCATCTGTTTATGCTATTGTGCATGATCCTGTAAATTTATATCATCACAAAAGATTTTCATTGTCCTCAATGATGCCAAAACTCTCTGTATATGTTATTGTGCATGATCCTCTTTGTTGCACTTTTCCATCCAAGCAGATCTAATAATTTTACTATGTAATTGAGTAGGATTTATTCATTTTTCTATTTGGTTTTTTATGTATAACTACAAGATAGCTATCAACTAGCACTAGGACTTGACAAAGCATGGAGCCAAAGCGCCGAGCCAAGGAGGTAACCTTTTAAGTCGTAATAGTTGTAGTTCGATATTGAATATGGCGAGTTAGATGAAGCAAAAGTTTAATACCAAAAACCGATGTTGTCTAGGTTATCCAGATGTCAAATTAATTGTAATGAGGTTGTTTCTTGTTAGAATAGAATATGCATAAAAAGAGGCAATATAAAGGAGGAAAAGGGACAACAAAACAAGACTTTGTGAGATTAACGGGGTATGTTGTTGATCTCGTGGTTGAGGGTGGGGGCGTTGGACGCATGAAGTGGGTTTAAGAGATGATGACTACCTATCAAAAAGAAATAAAACAATAAAAAACAAGAGAATGACTTTATGGCACCGGAGCCAATCAAGGACGGAGAGAATTTACAGACATAAATTAGTAAATATTACTTTGTCAATTGTGATTACTATTTGAGGTCATTATCTAAATCATACTCGGTGAATTAGGAATTAAGGTCCCATATAACACACATGGGAAACAGTTCTTCGATTCTACTCTTTTACCTATGATTTTTCTTGTATCATATTGTACAACTTTATATGGAGTATTAAAGTTATTGTTTGGTTAGACTTTGTACATAGATTAATATAATTATCAAACTGAGAGTTTATGTTTCATGCAATATAAAACTAGCATTTTTTTCTTTTCTCTTTTATGTTGAATTCAATGGTTGTCAAGAACTTACTCTTATCAACATTTCCTGAGATTCAATGTCGGGATTTATTTCAAAGATACTGCCGGAACACCTTTGTCTTGTTGTTTACAAGGCCAAATCAGGTCGAGAGCCAATCGAGTTGATCAGAATGTATTTGTATCATATTCTCAAGTTTGTGACTATGTTTCTTCTGGGTAGCACTTAGAAAAGGACTTAATAGATAAATCTTTACCAAAATCATATCCCCATAGGCATCCAACCGAGTTCCTCCGCATCAACTTAGCTGAGTAGCTTAACTCTTTCTACCGGTGTGACTACTCCCCAAACACATGGGGTCTAGGGAGGAAAGTGTGTAGAGATCCTCTCCCTATCTTGTGAGGTAGAGAGATTGTTTCTGATAGATTCTCGGCTTAAGTAAAATATATAAAAGGATGTTTAGTAGAAATTATTTCTGTACCTTTCTTTCCTCATCCAAAATAAAGTAAAGACCAGCATTATTGGTATTGCGAGAATGGTAGAATGAATGGCCAGTGTATGCATATTTGGTCTTCTATTATTAAACAAAGATTGCAAGAAATGACTTCACATTTGATCTTCTTAAGGGGGCAAAAAGGATATCAAGAGAATAAATAGAACAAAAAAGTTATCTTTACTTGTTGATTATTTCCGTTGTGGAAAAGTACTTCGAGATTTTTTAGGTTTTAAGTATTAAGAAGGGAAGCCGGACTACCCTACACTTTGTTTGGATTCCTTACACTTTGTTTGGATGGGTGTTACCTGTTGTATTATATTGTTTTGATGAATACAACGTTTGAATAGATTGTATTATTTTTTATCGTTACATAATTCCATACATCAACAATTTAAAGGATATATGTATTGAAAATTAGAATACGGGGTAGAGCACATAAAGGTTCAATGTAGGATAAGATAGAATTATCAGAAAAACCTGAAGGAAATTTAAGGCAATGATGTGATCACATCAACTTGCTTAAGAGGTCTTACTAGTCTATTTTTTTATCACCATGCGTCATGTTGTCATTGCTGATTTTTGAAATATCAAGTGTGCGTCTTGCAATAACAATAACTCACTCGGTTAAACAAAATCAAGTTATGCAACATTTTGCTTTTTAAATTTTTCTTTATCTCAATATGTAAATACTTGTGTAGTACTTTAAAATTGGCTAAAATATTACTTCTTAGCTCTTTCTTTTTTGAACTATATATTGAAAGTCTTTAACATTTCCACACTTCAAAATTAATTACAATTTTGTTAACCTATAGGAATCCACTCTCTATTAAACTATAATCCATTCCACGTAACTTTTTTTTCTACGGAAATATTTATACATTTTTTCCTATTTCTTTTTCATATTGATTTATTCTAAAATAATAAACACTCACATTACTATGCGTCTATTTTAACGTATTTTCTGTTTTACTGCATTTGTACTTCTTACATACAAATATTAATTGTTTGGCTCCAGCTATACTCACTTAACAAAGCAAAAGGAAAAACAATACCAACTATTGAACTATATCTGCCACATCACGTTTTTTGACATTTTTTTATAACAGAGTTTTAACCCCCGACCAAGTTTCCTAGTAAATGAGTTAAACACAATTCAAATGCTTTTTAGTCAATTTATATGAGGTTTGATCAATCCCAAATACTAAGTTTGTCTTGAACGTATTTTATGATTGATTTTAGATAATAATTTCTCAAGAAACAATAAAACAAAAGTCATAAATTAACAAAAGAAATATTAGGATTTGTGTCAATTAGGTTTGTCTGGATTCTGATTGAAAACGCTAGGTACACGTGCAACGCACATACTCTAAACTAATTACTATATATAAGGAAGGATCTCAAATTTTGGTAGTCCGCCTTTTGGCATTTCAATTTTTTTGTGAAATGAAATTATTGCATATTTCCATTTTCACCCTTATTCTTTTTGTTAAGTCCATTTCACTTGGATTGTTATAATTGATTTCTTCTTGCCACTTGTTAGACTATTATTTAATTAAAACTCCCTTTATTTTAAATCAACAATCACTTTAACTCGAGAAAAAATTCAAGCTAACTTTTAGTACAAGATTAAAGTTTGCAATGATCTCATAATATATATATACACCAACAACATACCCAGTGTATTCCCACAAGAGTGGATTTGGGGAGGGTAAGATGTACGCAGTCCATACCGCTACCTCCGAGGAAGTAGAGAGGTTGTTTCCGATAGACCCAGTGTACTTCCGATTGATAATTATGAATACTTATCAACAAGACATGTTTGACATACCATTATATTATAATGATTATAAAGTAAAACAATATAATATAAACTATACTTTTAAAATAAAAAAAATTATTTTTATACTTTGACTTTGGCCCGGGCCTCATGAAACTATAGAGTGTGTGTGCGTCTCAACAGATTAATACAAAAAGTCACATAACTTAGTTAGCATATGCCCTCTCATGAACTCGCTCTTGATTCTTAAAAATGTACTGACGACGACGGTTGAATGACAAAAATCATATGGGCTACATGGTAACTGGATTGGCATCCACAAAACTTTATCACTGGGAATAAATGGCCGAGCAACTCCATCTTGAAAAACTATTGGAGTCGGCCAGGGCCAAAAGGCAAATGTTTTGAAGAAAATAAAGATAAAGTGTGCTCAAACTGGTTGTTGGATGCCTTTGACAGATGAATGCTGAAAGCACTGCTAGATGAACTCCTCCAAAGAATCCAAGCAACTGCAGGTTATTTCTTCATTAGTTTTATTTCATGACCAAGATGAAGTTTGTTCAGAGTGAAATTTTAAAATAGAGCATCAGAATAAGAAGCCCACAATCCTTACATTCCCATAAACTCCTTGTTTCTTTGCCCATAGTTTAAACACAACGCAGAACTGCCTGGAATATCTGTAGGATATCACCACAAATCCAACTATGTAAGTCAAGGCAATTCTGACTAATGAGCACCAATTAAGAACTTACAACACACTGACCCAGCGCAAGAATATCTCACAACGGGAAGTGGCTAATTATTGCATTCAACTACAGAAAAATCAAGATTAGCAGGTGAGTAGGTAAGGTCGAAATGTTCGAACTACTAGAGCATGTTCAAGTGACTTCTAAGCAGCCCATTTTGATGGTGACTTATCTCTCCTCCGTACATAATATCTCAAAAAGTTGATCCTGACTTATTTCTCAACTAACTAAAAGTTTCTAAGTTCTTAATTTTATAGGAACATAATCAAACTCATGAAGTACTTTTGGTAAGAGTTCAGAATTCATAACTGTACATCACTACAATCTCAAGCTTTCATTTTTAAAAGTTAAATGAACCATAACTAGGAATAACTATTAGGAACCATTACGTACCTCTACATTTGGCACAAGTTGAAGGATTCTCCTATTTGCTCGTACACCAGACAGACTTTTCCAACTCGTAACATCAATATTCTTCAGAAAGAATGGGTTGAATACATCCACATCCTGGGCATATCACAGAACGCTAATATGACGTGACACTTCTTTCAGAAATCATATATTAGAGAAAGATAATTATGAAATATTAGTTTTCTTTGCAAATGAGCTGGCTTGAGCTGTGGTGACTAGATATATTTACTCAAACTAATGACCACTGATCACAATAACAGCAATATAAGCGTAAACTCACCTCAGGTACAAATATTACTTTCAGTCGTGCATATGGAAGATCAATAGAGATCCCATCAAATTTGAATCGCATCAGAGGAACCTTTGCACCTTTGACACAGTGGATATCTGATACTTCTGGTCTCCTCGCGAGCAGGTTGTGCAGCACAATGAAAAAGTCTTCCTACATGAATCACAATGATATACACATCAAAATCTGCACAACCTCAATTAGATTCAAAGAAGCTAATAAGAAAGGACTCACTTCTATTGTTGCAAAGCACGGTCCAACACACAATGCATCAATATCCGATTCCGAAATATGAACCTGAAAAGAATAAAACACGTCAGAAGATGAGAAAACTGCAAATTTGAAGTATTTTCTGCATCAACTTGCAGATGTGATTTTAAAATTGGAAGAGAAGTAACAAGTAAATCGCATTCTCCCAGGACATGGATTGGTAGTGTTCAATTACTGGTTAAAATAGAACCACGTTTATGAATGCCAGTTTTAATGTTGTCTCGCAAAAAGTACATTCCCTCTTAGAAAGACTTTCAACTTGAAACTGCATTTTGCAACAAGAAACTGTCAGCTTGATAACAAGAACAAATTATTGTCCACAAATCCCCCATCATACTACTACATTCTCCAATGAAACAAAGGAAAGGGAACTGTCAAGTAATGTCAATATTGTGCCAGACGCAAACCTGAGGTATCTTTTGGGGAGAGCATGATCGTAAGCCACTGTCTTAACCCATTCCCTCACTATCTGATAAATGAGAATGAACAAATAATGTAACCAAGTTAGTAACTCTTGCGAAGAGAAAAATCGGCCCTCGGGAATTGAGAAGTCAATTATAGAATTTACATAATTGAAAAACTAGGCATTTCTATGAGTTGTTTAACCTGTGATTTATACTTCATTCAAAATTACAATGAATTTCTCGTTCGCTATTTTTATTTTATAGAGTATTGGCTTGAGATGAGTTTAAATTAAGTAAAATGATGAACGAGAATTTATACCCGAGTTTGGGATAGAGGCATAGTTGTTGTTATAGTAAAAGACCGGGAAGAAAATCTATAGAACCTATTATAGCACAAAGCCGAATATCTTCAGATACATAATAGGCCATAATAGGTATAAGGTTATTTGGTTTTATTGTTTTATTTACATTTCTGTTTCTTTGGCTATTTATTTTATATACTAATTTACCGTCTTGTTTTCATTCTTTAGCTAGTTCTTTTCTTGCCATATGACGAATTCCAGACATCTAAAGATGATACTTTCTCATTGACAGAAAGAAAAATGCACGCTAATTTACCCAATTCAGATAAAATTATTCTCACCTTTTTGAGTTTGTCAATAGGATTTTTCCTCTTCATTTCCTCTTCCGGAGAGGGCACTAAACCTTCATCTGCCATCATCTGCAAACAAACATTAATAAAAAAACTCAACATATCAGTGTATCCCGAGACTTGATATAAACTTGATCCAAACACTTTAAAATGCACCCTTTCAAAATTTTGATAGGAGGAGAATTGCAACGAATTGTAAATTAAGTATATAAGAAGTTCGATGTTTAAAAATATAAAAGAATTAATGTAGTCCGAATTAGCAATAAAAGTTTGTTAAATTGATTGATAAGCCAAAATATACTAACCTGAAAGAGAGACATTGACCTTTGCATCTCCATTCTTAGAATCACATCTGGGTTTCGCCGAAAACCCAAAACCCCAGCAGGAGGAGGTGGGTTAAATTGGCCTACCTGAGGAAGAAGATTCGAGTTTGGAAGCAACCCAATTGACCTTACGGGTAGGTATGTATAATGAGAGTTCACATGTCGAGTATCAACGAATTCTTGCTTTTCAATATTCCCTAATTCCATGCACAAATCTTCAATTAGAATTCAACAAGATGAGTGTTTTCAATTGAAGTAAGAAAAGATTAAGGAAAACAAACAAACAAACAAAAACCCTTATTTGAAAACAAGTTTTACAACAATTCTGTTAGGAAATATATATGAGAGAAGTTATGATGCCAAGGGTTTACAGGTCAAATGCTTCTTTAACCTATAGGCTAATTTTTTTCATTTGATTTATAACATTAGTGTTTTCATCGAGGGAGATGTCATCCGTGACCAACTGAACGTAGCCGTGACCAACGAAAATCAATCCACGTGTGGGGAGCCGCGCGTTGGGTCGTGACTCATAGTGGTGGTCTGTGTGCCAGTAATGGTGATCTGTACCTAAGAGGGGTGTCAGTCGTGACCAACGAGGATCGGTCCATGCGTGGAGTCATGACTCGGAATGGTGGCTTGTGCGCCAGGAGTAATGGCTTAGACCTAAGAAGGGTGTCAGCCGTAACCAACTGAGCTCAGCCGTGACCAACGAGGTCATTGGTTCTCAATGTTATGAACCAATTGACCCACATCAATAATAGAAAAATGCTAAGGGGGTTATAGGTCAAATGGGTTCTCCATCTATTAGGTTAGTCTTTTGGATTGGGATCTCTCGTTTGGTTTATCATAAGAGATATTTGGTGATCTTGATTTTCTTTAAACTGAAAATAGAAAGAATATAAAAGCTTGTTGAGAAAAAGAAAAGGTTTTTCAAGGCTTATTGAGAAAAAGAAAAGGTTTTTCAAGGCTTATCGAGAAAAAGAAAAGGTTTTTCAAGCTTATCGAGAAAAAGAAAAGGTTTTTCAAGCTTATCGAGAAAAAAAAAAAAAGGTTTTTCAAGGGAAAATATGAAAGAATATAAAGGCTTATTGAGAAAAAAAAAAAAGGTTTTTCAAGGCTTATTGAGAAAAAGAAAAGATTTTTCAAGGGGAAAATACGAAGGAAGAATTATGGTGATCTCTGATCGTGTTAGGAATTTTGGAAATGGTACGAAAATAGGGGAAAGAAACCAGAATTCTTTGGTGTGTGGCTTGAGGAGTTGAGGTGAAAACGTGTTAAGATGTCGCAGGGGCTAAGGCTGCATTTGTTTTCTTTTTTTAAGATTCAGACATCTAAATTTATTGTTTTTGTTTCCCATCTAGTGTTCGGTGCCCGCATTGGAGTCCGACTAATTCGGATCGCGCGTTGCAGGACCCATTAAGGTGTCAGCGCTCTCAACAGAGTTTCTCCATACCCAAGGTCGAACCCTCGACCTCTGGTTAAGGGTGGAGCAGCCCCATCCACTGCACCACAATCCATGTTGGTTCCAGACGTCTGAATCTGAATGCACATCTGAATAATTAAGATTTATCTCTAGATCTGAAAACTGAATGATTAAGACTATTTATTTTTCAACATCTGAATGTGAATTTTTTTTTATTTGTATATATAATAAAATAAAAAATATAATTCAAATAAAAAATTAATTATATATTAGAAAAATATGTAATTTAATATAAAAAAATTATTATTTGATTGAGAAAAATATTTATGTTTGTTAGTGATAGTGGAGATGATTTATAATGGTGGTTGCGGTGACAATAATTGATGTTAGTGATTAATAATATTGGTGGTGATAGTTGTGATGGTTGATATTGTAGTGACTGTTATGATGGTGACGATTAATGGTGGTGGTGGTTGTGATGTGACGTTGCTTGATGTTAGTAGTTTGAGGTGTTGATTGTGTTGGCTGAAATGTGAATGCATGATGGTTGACGATGTGTTGGTGCTAGTTGAGGATGTTTGTTGTGATGGTGGGGATGGTTGTTAGTAGAGATAAATAGTAGAGGTAGCTAGTAGGTGTGGTAGCGGTTAACAATAGTGGTTAGTAGCGATATTTTTTGTCGATTGTGGTTGTGACGATGGAGGTGGATGGTGGTTGGCAATGGTGGCGGTGGCAGAGGTAGTTATTGGTGGCGACTGTTGATTATGAATAGAGTGGTCAATATTATCCAATACTAGGATATCTCTTCAGACCTATTAAGACTTGGTTCTAGATCTGAATGATTAAGACCTATTCAGACCTATTAAGAGATAAAATCTTAATAAAAAATAAATGCACTTAATGGACTGAAGTCTGAACCATTCAGATTCAGACCTCCATTAAGTGCAAACGAATAAGGCCTAAGTGTCGCAATTTCAAATTTTGACACCTTTTACATGTGGACACATCACCAATTTTTTTCATTTCCCCATATTTATTCCCCGTTTGGCCATGAAAATCATAATTTTTCAGAGTTGGAGTTAGAATTAAAGTTGGAGCTGGAGTTGTGTTTGTCCATGAATATAAATTAAAGTTATTTTTGAAATTTTGTTTAAGAAGTATGGGTGAAAAAAGTGAAAACAAGTTTTACTTGTTTTCACTTTTCCGAATACAATTCCAAAATTGTATTAAATTTTCATGGCCAAACTCATCTTCTTTTCACTTTTTTCACTAAATTGAGATAATTTTTGGGAAAAAAAGAAAATTATTTTCATGAACAAATAGCTATTTAGTATAACAAGTGGCTTGAAGTTAATTCTCAAGTTGTCTGTAAAAGGGATAGTTTTAAGTATTTTGGTTCTATAATTCAGGAGAATAGAGAGATTAATGAGAATGTCACACACTGAATAGAGGCGGGGTGGATGAAATGGAGGATTGTTTCGGGTGTTTTATGCGATAAGAATGTGCCTCGGAGTGTTAGGCATTCAAGAACTCTCATATCCAAAAGTTAAAGGTAGCGGAAATGAGAATATTACGGTGATTGTTATGAACTTACTAGGGTGATAGGATAAGAAATGAGACTCTTCGTGCGAATGTGGGAGTAACCTCGATGGACTATAAGATGCGAGAAGTCCGGTTGAGATGGTTTGGGCATGTGATGAAGAAGGGCATAGATGGCCCAATTCGGTGGTATGAGAGATTAGCTTTGGATAATTTCAAGCGGGGCAAAGGTGGGCCAAAAAATTACTAGAGGGAGGTGATTAGACATGACATAGAGCAGTTATAGCTTACTGAGGATATGACCCTAGATAGAAAGGTATAAAAAGTGCGAATTAGGATAGAAAGTTAGTATGTGTGGGGAGTTGTAGCCTGCAAATAATTGTACTTTGGGGTGACCTTGCTAGTAGTCATAGTACTTTGCACATAGAGTAGAGTTTCTAGCTAGGAGGGTTGGGGAGGAGGAGAGGGGTTGCGGTTTGGTAGTTTATAACAATGCTCTGTGGGTGCCATATTTCTATTATTTCACCTTATTTCATGTTTTATTATGATTGAATTTACTATCTTTTTATCTTGAGCCGGGGATTTATCGGAAATAACCTCTCTACTTCTTTGAAAGTGGTGGTATGGACTGCGTACATTTTATCATCTCCAGACCCCACTAAGTGGGAATACTCTGAATACGTTGTTGTTGAGCATATAAGCTTCACTGAGCATACAGTCAAGCTGCTTTCAACTGTCTGCTTATGATTGAAGATATTTTTGCAATTTTATATTTATTAATTTAATTTATTTTATTTTATTTTTAACTTTATGCATATTTAAAAATTACGTAAAAAATATTATTAATTAAACAACTAATAATTTCAATTATTTAGAGATAAAAAAAAAAATATTGAGTCAAAATTTTATCAGTGCAACATAAATTGGGATATATAAACTTAAAATTTGTATAAAAAGTAATATAAATCACAATAATAATCAAATTAAAATATATTATTACTAATCTATAAGAAACAATCCAAGCACTTTGGTAGTCCTCACAAAAGTTTTCAACATAATTTTAATCTTTTCAATTAATTGCTTTTATGTCATGATTTTATCTTATATAGTAATTTAAATAATTTTCTAATCTTATAATATTGTGACATTTGGTTGTTATAAATGAAGTTATTTTGTCTTCTTTCTTTGTATATGGACCTTTGTACTTAGTGCATGTGTCATAGTATGAGAAACTATTATTAATTTTTTTCTTGTGATTAATTATTTAATTAACTATTTTAAAAAAATAACAATTGGGAGTAGGGCAAGGGAAATTAGGGAGTAATAGTTTTTGCAAATTATATTTTTTCATCTTATGGAATTATCTGAAAAAAGTCAGTGTTTTCAAATTTATATTATAATAATTATAATCTGAATTAAAAGTCTTTATATAAATTAACTTAATAAGGATATTAAATGATAATTAAACTACATTAATATATCACTCCGTTCGATCTAGTTACTTATTATGTTTAGTTTTTACACACCCCTCACAAAAGTGACCTATTCATCCCATTTTAATTATTATTTTATACTTTTTGGACATCATTATGAGCTAATTTGGACTGATGATTTATGATGGGTTCACTTGAGCTAGCCCAAATCAGCCCATCTTCAAAATCACTTTAGCCCAACTCATTAAAACATGGGCGGATTGGACGGGCTAAATGGGTTTGGGTTAATTTTGCCACCCCAAACTTGTTTCATCAATGAAATTCATGAAATAATTGTAGCAACGAAGCAAGAAAAAAGTGAACGTTTAACCAAATTTCTAAAATTTGAAACCAAAATTAATTCGAAAAACTGAAAAATCAAATCAAAAATAAATTTTGATTTTTTTAATTTGAACCAAAATATTTCCAGCCCTACCTACCACAAGTTGGTTTTACTACTGGAAAATTATGACATATTACTGTCAGCAGATCCTATCATAAGGTGTCCACTACTAAAAACAAAATCAAACAGAACGTTTAAATTGTCGGGGGTTTAATAGCAAAATAAATCACTACGAAATTGAAAGTTTTTTCCGAAAAGCATTTTTGAGAAAAATACATTAAAAATATTTTTTAAAATTTTGATCAAACATTAATTGCTGATACAAACTGCTTCTCACCAAAAGTATTTTTTTTTAAAACACTTCTTAAAAATACTTTTCAAGATAAGTTGATTTTAGAAGTTAGACCAAAAGAGGTAGGTGCTACACTAAGTCTAGGCTTACATTCAAGAGGATCATAAAAAACAAATTGATAGAACAGTTCTCTGGGATACCTTATGTTACAGCATTTCTCAACTGCATGCTTTATTAATGGCAAGTATTTATACCCTCTACCCATATTTCTTTGTTCAATATTGACTTGACATACCTCAATAATAAATAGAAGGACAATTTCATTATATCTATTCTTTTAATATAAAAAAAACTCGGCATAAGGTGACTTGCATAACATGATTGACCATATCCAGATACTAAAATATCCAACCATAAATTTAGGATTCATTTGTCCATGAAAATAAAAAATATATTTATTTATTTGATATTTTTAAAGTTGAAAATAAATTAAATTGTGTTTGGCCTCAGTATTTTAAAAATTGGACATTTTTAAAGTTAAAAAAAATATAAAAAGTGAAAATAAATTTTAAAAATTTAGAGTTTTATGAAAATTGGGTTATTTATGAAAATAAAAAATTTAGGTTTTTATACTTTTGAAAAAAATAAATTAAGAAGTACAAAAAGTGAATCCAAAAATAGTGAAAATATCTCTTGAGGTGTTTTTTTTTCAAAAATCTAAATGTAATGAAAACGTATTCAGAAATATTTATGACTAAACAAATATTTCATAATAAAGTAAAACCATATTTTAAAATATTGTGAATATATATATATATATATATATATATATATATGTATGTATGTATGTATGTATATTTATATATTATATTATACTTATATATAAGAGAGAATAATAAATTTTGGTAGTCCTCACAAGACTATTTTAGTAATTTTAATTAATTTGTTAATCCAATAAAATTATGGCATGTAGTTGATATAGATAAAACTACTTTATTTTTTCGTTTGCCAAATGAGACTTTTTATGTGGTGTGTCATCATACGAGAAATCATTATTGAGTTTTTTCTTGAATTTTTAATAGTTTAACTAATTTTTTCTTTTTTAAAAAATAGAAAATTAGGAGGAAATTACAAAGTGGGGAATCAAATCTTCATCAATAAGGTGAGAGTTAAAGCTGACAATCAACTGAATTATTTAGATTTTTCTGTTGTTTAACTAATCGGTAAATCTCTTAATTAATTTTATAAAGTTATATTTATTTATGATAAACTGAGTATGGTTCTCAATATTTGTTAATTGCTTTTTATGAATTGAATAAAATTTTTTCATGGACAATTGTATCTTGCTTTTGAAGTTATCAATAAAATATTAAAAAAGAAGGTAGTGGCATCAATTAAGAACAGATTATTTTTAAAATATTTGTTTTGATTATTGAGAATTAATATTCTTAGACATAAATTAATATAAAGAACTAATAGATTCTCGAGGTTCATTTTGATGAATTTAATTTTTTCCCCTTAATTAAAGTAAAACAAAGCTTAAATTACCATATTAACTAAATTAAATTCTTGCCACGTGAAATTATGAATAAAATTAAGACTTCATAAACATCTAAAGAAATATATTTCTATTCATAGATATAGAATATATGTTCATAAACTCATAAAAATATTAATGTTTTTCAATTTATGATCTTTGTGAGTTGTAATTATTTTATATATTTAATCATATTATTATATAAAAGAGAAAATGGTCAAATACCCCTCCAACTTTTACCCCAAATTTCAACTACACACTTATACTTTGCGGGAGTCCTATGACCCCCCTGAACTATTTTAAAGTGGAATATTTACCCCCTTAAAAGCTCATGCCCAGACATTGTTTCAGGCAGTGAGCTGCACTCGCTGCCACGTCATCGCTACATCATTTTTTCTTGCTACATCATTACCACATCATTTTTTTTTTACTCTAAAAAATAAATTATTTAACTTTTTTATTTCCTTTTCTCTTCCATTGCACCACTACTATGGCTATTCATTCTCAAAAAATTCTTTTCTTTAGTTTTCATTTCACTTTGTTTTCCACCCATTTCTTCGCTTTCCACTCTTGCTATTTCCAGAACTTCAAAATGGACCACTCAGTCATGGTGACCTTATTTGACCCTTCAACGTTTTTTTTTTTTTTTTTAATTTCTCAACTATGAAAATTGATGTTGAATTTATGATTGTGAAAAAATTTGGTTGTTTCAATTTCAAGAAATGTGGATTTGAATGATGGTTTATGGTTTGAAATTAAAAATTCAATCGATGAAAGTAAAAAGATTTTAAGATTCCACAAAATGTGTATAGAGCATTGTTAGAAGTTTATGTTTCATTTCATGAGAACGATGATTCTTGGTATGGTAATTCGATAAATGAGTATGTAAGTTTGATAAATTAGTTTTGGATTGGATGTCATTGTTGAGTACTTGAAGATGCCATTATTGAGTTCTTGAAGAAGAAGAAGAAGAAGACGGAGAAGAAGAAGAAGACGAAGAAGAAGAAGAAGAGGAAGAAGAAGAAGAAGAAGAAGGAGAGGAAGAGGAAGAGGAAGAGGAAGAAGAAGAAGAAGAAGAGGAAGAGGAAGAGGAAGACGAAGAAGAAGAAGAAGAAGAGGAAGAGGAAGAGGAAGAGGAAGAGGAAGAGGAAGATGAAGAAGAGGAAGAGGAAGAGGAAAAAGAAGAAGATGAAGAGGAAGAAGAAGAGGAAGAAGAAGAGGAAGAAGAGGAAGAGGAAGAGGATGAGGAAGAAGAGGAAGAGGAAGAGGAAGAAGAGGAAGAGGAAGAGGAAGAAGAAGAAGAAGAAGAAGAAGAAGAAGAAGAAGAGGAAGAAGAAGAAAAAGAGGAGGAAGAAGAAGAGGAAGAGGAAGAGGAAGAGGAGGAAGAAGAAGAGGAAGAAGAGGAAGAGGAAGAGGAAGAAGAGGAAGAAGAAGAAGAAGAAGAAGAAGGAGAAAAAGAAGAAGAAGAAGAAGAAGAAGAAGAAGAAGAAAATTGATGATAATTTCATGAGAACGATGATTCTTGGTATGGTAATTCGGTTAATGAGTATGTAAGTTTGATAAATTAGTTTTGGATTAGATGCCATTGTGGAGAAGAAGAAGAAGAAGAAGAGGAAGAAGAAGAAGAAGAGGAAGAAGAGGAGGAGGAGGAAGAGGAGGAGGATGAAGAAGAAGAAGAAGAAGAAGAAGAAGAGGAAGAGGAGGAAGAAGAGGAAGATGAGGAAGAAGAAGAAGAAGAAGAGGAAGAAGAAGAAGAAGAAGAAGAAGAAGAAGAGGAAATTTGATGGTGATTTCATGAGAATGATGATTCTTGGTATGGTAATTCGGTTAATGAGTATGTAAGTTTGATAAATTAGTTTTGGATTAGATGTCATTGTTGAGTTCTTGAAGAAGAAGAAGAAGAAGAAGAAGAAGAAGAAGAAGAAGAAGAAGAAGAAGAAGAAGAAGAAGAGGAAATTTGATGGTGATTTCATGAGAATGATGATTCTTGGTATGGTAATTCGGTTAATGAGTATGTAAGTTTGATAAATTAGTTTTGGATTGGATGTCATTGTTGAGTTCTTGAAGAAGAAGAAGAAGAAGAAGAAGAAGAAGAAGAAGAAGAAAAGAAAATGAAGAAAGAAGAATAATAATTAAAAATGAATAAAGAAAATAAAGAAACATTAAAAATAAATTTTTAATAAAAAAAATCCGTTCTCACTCTCTTTAAAGAGAGTGAAACACTCTCTCTTGCTATGTCAGGGTTCAGCGGGGTAAATATTTTACTTTAAAATAGTTCAGGGGGTCATAGGACCCCCGCAAAGTATAAGTGTGTAGTTGTATTTGACCATTTTCTCTATATAAAATACTAAATTACTTGAGTTTGGGTCTGGGCTTAGCACAATGTTGCTATATAAATACATATTCAAATTGAATAGTAGTTCCTATTTTAACTTCCATCAGTTAGAGTTGAATAAGGGAACTAACCGTCCCTTAATTCATGCTACTTTTTACTTATAAAGATTTTTTTTTCTTATATGACTTTTCTATTTTTTAGCATTTCTCATATTTTTTTCTAATATTTCGTTTTCTTATTTATTTTTGTTCTCATATTTTTCTTTTTCTTTTCCTATTTTTGTTTCTTTTTTTATTATTTTATTTTTTTATTTTAATTTTTTTTCTTTATAAGTGAGGATACCAAGTTTTGGTAGTCCTCACAAATTTTTTGATTCATTCATGTTGCTTCATGTGGCTTTTTCTTTTGTCTTTTTTCTTTTTCTTTTACAATCATTTCTTTCTTTTGTCTTTTCCTTAATTTATTTGACACTCAATTCTTTTTCTTTCAAGTTTATTTTTACATAAATATTTATGATTGATGTATTATGAGTTGGTAGTCCTCACAATTTTTTTTTTCATTCATGTTGCTCCATGTGTCTTTTTCTTTTGTCCTTTTTATTTTTCTTTTACAATCATTTCTTTCTTTTGTCTTTTTCTTAATTTATTTGACACTCAATTCTTTTTCTTTCAAGTTTATTTTTACATAAATATTTATGATTGGTGTATTATGAGTTTTCCATATTGTACTCCTTCCATTTCAATTAAAGTTTTTAAATTTTGTGGTTTTAAATTAAAGATGTACTCCTTCTATCTCATATTAGTAGTTCACTTTCTTCATCACATGCCCTTACATAATCATAAATAAGAGAGTAGTTTTACAATTTTTTTTAAAAAATTATAAATTTGCATGCACTTCAAAAAGAATTTCAACTCTAAGAGTAAAATAGAAAAAAATAATGAATTCTTTTTTGTTTTGCAAATTGACAAATAATTTCGGCTATTATTGTTGATAATGTGGACAACTAACATGAGATGGATGGAGCATGTAATTTTTAAATCTTGTGGTCTTAGACTTGTCATGTAGAATGTTAAAATTTTAAAAAATTACTAAATATAGAAAAAGCCTTTTTTGGGGACATACCAAAAAAGAAGTAAGACATATAGTTGAAAGAGTAACAAATTTTTATGAATTCTTTTATCTCTTTACTTTCTCTGATTTATATTATACTTTATTTTTAATGTTTATACTTAATTTATAATGAATATGTCATATATAATGATGATGGTCTTAGTATTTTTTTTTAAATCAAAATTAAGACAACTGAATTTTTACATAACAAAAAACTTATAGTAAATTGGTACTATTAACGTAATGAAGATTACTATTTATTTAAGGAGGAAAATAATTTTGGAAGGAGTATGTCAAACCTAAAAATACTATAACTCTGAATAAGAAATCCAATTAAATTACTCTTTATATTTTTTTTTGTTATAAATTTTTGGCAAATTTAGTAATAATGAAAATTTATGAATAATTATTTTGACGTGTCGTTAGGTTTTATTAATTATGCAGTAAAAGAATATAATAAAAATTATTATTTTAATTAAAATATTATTATTTTTATATTTAGAGTTTGGGCCCGGGCTTAGCACGGGCTAAGGATAACTAGTTTGTTAAGATGTATAAAAAATTAATTTGACTTTCATAATTCTATCAAGAGAAAATACATAAAGTACCCCCTAATGTTGTCCGACTTTTTCAAAAAGATACTTAAACTTTACTTCCGACCTATTACCCCACGATTCTTACTAAAACTATTGTAAATACATCATTTTGACTTAAATTTTATCTTTGCATGTCGACACGCACACCAGGCACGTGGATGATTAAAATTTGACTTAACTTGCCAATTAAAACCTGCCACGTGTAAATTATTTGTTAAAAAATTTAAAAATCCCTTCTTCTCCATTGTTGTCTTCCGCATCTTTCTCCAACAAAAAAAACTTCTTGATTCAGTTCAAGGAACCAATTCGATAGTAAAATAGGAACTTCCATCCCTAAGTAACTCTAACTCCAAAGTAAAATATTTTTGAGATAAAATTTATTAATAAAAAAAACTGGTAGTCAACTCAAATTAGTTGATGTAGATGAAGCTTATCAAAATAGTAATGGCTCTATTGGCTCCCATTTCCAATGTGACCATCGAATGTTCTTCCTATTCCCCTTCCTCAACATATTCTCCTTACGAAAAAAGAGATGTTCTTCTCCATTGACGTTAAAAACTTATTCTCCGCATTTCCAATTGAATGAAATCTTTCTTTTTTGGAATTCAATTAGTGTTGGAAAAGTTTGATCTTGAATTGAAGAATGATAAAGAGATTATAAAAAGGATAAAAAAGAGATGCTATGTTAGCCACTATTTTTTCCGGTGAGAAGGTATTTTCCTACGATATACCCAATATGAAAAATTAAATTTTTGTTGGAAATAATGCTAATGTAGGTACAAGAATCAGTAAAATTGCTTTCAATTCCACTGTTGAAAGAGTAATTCATGATACCAACTTGTTATCGGTGGAATCACATCCTTTCCATCTCCATGGCTATAACTTTTTCGTGGTTGGAACTGGTGTTGAAAACTTTGACCCCAAAAAAGATCCAGCAAGATACAATTTGATCGATCCTATTGAAAGAAATATTGTTGGTATTTGTTGAAAGAAAGAAGAAAGAAAATGTGAAGAAGAAAGGAAGAAAAAAATAAAGAAAAAGAAAAAAATATATGGCTATAGTTTCTAAAAAAAAGATTAAAATTAATTGACACGTGTCAAATGCTGATTGGCACGTGATATACACATTTATTGGAGTAACTGGTGTTAGATGAAAATGGTGTATTTACAACGGTTTTTAGTAAGAATCACGGGGTGATAGGTCGGAAGTAAAGTTTAAGTATCTTTTTGAAAAAGTCAGACAACATCAGGGGTACTTTGTGTATTTTCTCTTCTATCAATGTCATATAAATGTGGCTAGATGGAGTGTCATATATTACTTAAAAATTACGTAGAAAGTCATATAAATCATAATAATTAAAATCTAAAACTATATAAGAAATTTGATTGACTTTCTCAAATATTTTATCAGTGCCACATAAATTGAGATAAAAAGAGCAACTTATAGAATTTGAAACTATATAAAAGTACAATAAATCAATCATTTACAAATCATACAAAAAAATTGATTGACCTTTCAAATTTCATTTGTACCATATAAATTAAGATTAAAAAATATATAAATTAAGACCGTATTGATATGGGCTCCAATATCTAGTATATAGAAGAACGGTAGAAGCATGTGGAGGTCATCCTGTTTCCGCTGCTTCTTCTTTGTAGTTTGTAATTTTTTATTTACTCTATTTTAATTTGTTTGTCTTTTTTATATATTTAAAAATTATCCAAAATTATTTTAAATTAAATAATAATGACTTAAAATTTAATGACTTATAAAATTTTAATTCATTTTTCAAATAATATCACAATTACATAAGATAGAAGGAGTAACATGTACTATTTAAAATTTAATTAGTAGTAATTACTATAAATTACAATAATTAACAACTGAAAATTTACAAATTATTTAGAAAAAATTTGATTAACCCTCTTAATTCCATCAGTGTCAGATAATTAAGATAGAGAGAGCATCATATATTATCTAAAAGTTATGCAAAAGTATTATAAATCATAAAAATTAACAACTTAAAATATTTAAAAATCATACAAAAATCTTAAAATTATATTAAAAAATTTTGGTTGACTTTCCAAATTTTATCAGTGTCACATAAATTAAATTCGTGAGAGTGTCATATATTATCTAAAATCTACTTAAAAAATATATTATACATCATTATAATCAATAATTCAAAATGTTTAAAAATCATGAAGAAAATTAATTGACTCTAAAAAATTTATCTATATTACAAAAAAGTAGCACTTGCACAGGCTCTTATATTTAGTAATAAATAATAAAAATGAATGTCGTATTCTTTAGGTTTTAGATTGAAGAGATGGTGCACTCACATTTGCAAAACATAATTAAGGATGACAAAAAAGTTTTGGAATTTAAAAAAAAGTAACACAAGTCTTTTAATTACTTTTAATATTGAGTATATATGACAAGTTTATGGTTATTTAGTAATATTTGATCGTTTTTTAAATAAATTCTCTAATTTTTTTATACTTTGACCCAATTCAAATAAAATCTTAATTACTTAATAGGAAGACAAAGACTATTCTCTCATTACCCGACGAATCTTTTGCGCATTTTCTTCCAATTCTCCTCCTCACATTCTCCCCCCCCCCCCCCCCACCCTTCTTTTCTTCTTCTCCTTCTATGTTGCTATTATTGTTGTTTTCTATGATTGTTGCTACTATTGTTGTTGCGATTGTTATTGTTGTTGTTGTACTTTTTCTTTTTCATTGTAGAAGAATTTGGGAGGAAAAAATAAATTTTTCTAGATCACACATTTTTCTGAATTAAATTATGTTCATGTAGCATTGAGCAGTGCTTCAGAGGTGATTTTCGATTAGTTTAATAAGTGAATAATGTTGTTTTGTATATATTACTCATCTGGATTTACTTTAAAAAAATTACCGCAATTGCTAAAGTTACTAGTATAAGTATTCGCACGACTTGTAGATAGCATTAAATTTAATAAATTATAATTAAGTTTTTTTGTTTGAATGGAGTAAATCGTATATTATTGAATTAACAAATATATATATATATATATATATATATATATATATATTATAATATAATATATCCAATAAAAAAGACTTTCCTATAAAATTAAAGAAAACATAATATGAATACAATTATCAAATAACGTTTAGTTGAACTTCAGATATCATAGTTTAGTTACAAGCAATTCGAAAATATAACATGACTAAAAAAATATGCTATGTTATGAAAATATTCGATAATCAAAGTAAAGTTATCTTAATTTTTCATATAAATGCATTGAAGCCTTATCAGTCAATGACTCAAAATTGAAGCAACACTAGTAGCAACACTCCTAAAAAGCCTGATATAACAATAGATTATGTATTTTTATAGATAACTTTCTAGTGTCTTTGTTAATTTTAATCCTACAGTTTACTGACTAATTTAGTCGGCACTGATAATTATCCAAATTTTTTCTTTCATAATCAATTTTTGTTTAGAATACGTCCTAAATCCTAACTCAAGTAGCATTTTTAGGTAAAAGAACACTTTTTAGCAGACTAATAAGCACTAAATAATTTTTTATCGATAAGTACTATATACAATTCTTCATAGACCATCCATCATTTAACTGCTTTTATTTCCAAGTACACTAACTAAATGGAAAAACCATATAACGTACATATAACAACTAATGATTTTATTAATCGTAGTAATTAAATTTTTTAATATTTATCCAACAACCATCAATATGAGGCTTGTATTACTTCTCTCTGTAAAATCTAAATTAGTATGATAAATAGGATCAATAAATAAAATATTCATACTGGTAAAAATTTAAAAAGTTAGCTCAAAAAAATTAAAATATCTTCTTATACAAAAGCAATTTTTTCTGACATAATATTACAATTAATAATTAATGATAGAGAAAAATACTAAAGACACACAATGAACAACTCTATGCGCCAATCTTTTGGCTGAATATTCTCACCACATATAGTTGCATTGTCACCTTTATTGATCCCGATGCCTTCCCTTTGAGAGCTTATTTCCCAGATTTCTTGTTAATGGATCTCTTTTAGAAGCCAACATCTCCTTTAACATTTTCATTATCACTTAAGACTCAGCAACAACGTAGCCTTCAATTTTTTGTGGCTTGCATTACTTTTTTCCGTTGCATTATTCAGTATAGTACATGACAAACATGCCTAAAATATAATATCCATTGGGATAATATTTGAGAAAACTAACACAAAAAAATTGAAACAATTTTAGAGATAGATGCGAATTTCTTTCGGGTAGTGTTAACATTAACAATCAATGGAGGAACAACTAAAATGCATTCAGTGAACTCTCTGCGGACAATACTTCAGCCCAGTTTCTTTATCACTTGAAGTTGCATTGTCATTTGTCACTTTTAGTGGTTTGTGTTGCCTTTTCCAAGAGATCATTTTTTTTTTGAATTGTTAATTGATGTCTTTTAGGAGTCACTGGTGTTTTTGGTATGAAGGAAAATGTTTTCCATGAAAAAATATTTTCCTAGAAAATATTTTCCTGAAAAATAAGTTGATTTCGTACTTCTTTTCTTATGATTGGTTGGTGAATGAAAAATATTTTCTAGTATTTGGTTGGTGAATGAAAAAATATTTTTTAGAAAATACATTTTAGTACTTAGTGAAAGAGTAAACATACATTTTAGAAAACTAATTTTTGACCCCGAAAAATACAGTGTGTTCAATATGAAGGAGGAAAAACGTTTTCTAGAAAAATAATTTATTTCTTACTTATAATCTTGTGTTCATCATGCAAATTGGGTAAATATATGTTTTCTAAAAGTATTTGTAGATATTTAATAAAAACAATGAGAACAAATAGGATAAGAAGGATGGCATAAGGGATTTTTTTAAAAAAAAATTAATAAAAAAATTTAAAAAATTATATTTTTGGAGGGAAGGGGGATTGGTAGGTGGGGATTGGGGTTGTCAAAATAGGCAGTAGGGGTGTGGTAAGGATTTTTTTTTTTTTTCTTAACAATAAATTAAATTTTTTCTTTTGGAAGGAAGGGGGAGGGAGGAGAAAGGGCGACTAGTAGGGGGTGGGGGTTAGGGTAGGGGAGTGAGGGTGATATGAATCGACTCACGAGGACTCGAATCTAAGATGCGAAAAATAAATATAGATTGATAGGGTCACGGGGATAGAAAGATAGACATGAAATTGATATCGAAAGAAAAATCGAAGGATGTATCAAATCCTAAAACCTAATTGCTATCAACAGGCACCTAACTCTTATGATAACCGCAAAAGGGATTTGATCCGACTTACAACCAACATTTCTAAGCAAGGTTCAACAAATGCTTTTCCAAGCACTCAACACTCCCAAGAGTCTCATGAATACATTATGTAAAATTCATTATTAAAAAACTAAGAAAATAAGCATAGCTACCAAGCATTTACAGTTTGGCTAAATATTACATAATTAGGGCCCAAAAGTGATCCAAATGAAAGAAAAGACCCACTAGGGCATGTTTTGATCCGCTCTTAAAATGCTAGAGCGGATCAAAAGCAAATGCAAAGTGTCTTGGGCGCATGACCCTTCCAAGGGGCTTTCGAGCCCCGTTTTGTACTCCTTCGACCTCGCCAAAGTCCTTTGACCTTTCTTAATGGTAATATTCCTCCATGTAGCATCTTTTAAAGCAATAAGGAGTCATCAAGAACCTCGAGCATCATATGTATCTCATCCAAAGGTCCGGAGGCAATTTGGCTTGTATCATCCTCTCCTTCTTAGAAATGATTCGACCTAGATCCAAACCCTGCAAACCAAAGAAAGAAAAAACAAATACAACATCCTCATGACATGAGGGTTAGGGTTAGCACAAATAATCATAGCATCATACCACAGTTGCACACACTTAAGATATAACCAAGGATCCCATGTTTTAAACATTAGAAACTTATTGAAGAATGCACAAAGGGGTTGGCTATGGGTTTCATCAAGAGATAAGGAAATCACAAAGGTCATAATGACATTAAATAGTTCAAAAGGTAAAACTACCTTCACTTTAGGAGCCATAAGACACAATTTTTTATTTACCTTTTCAAGAGACCATATCAAGAGTGGTGCCTCAATTGGTTTTAAAGTCCATAAGATCGATGCAACAATGTCACTCAAACAAGTGGACAAACCAACAATTTTCTTACCTCTACATAAGACATATCCAAGACTAGCATGAATATCATCATAGGCAAAGAGGTAGTATAGAAAGGAATCAAGTGTACAAACATTATCCAAAGTGCTATTATCTATTAGAATGCCATTTGTCTTAAAATACTTAGCACATGATGCACACAATGATTCAAGCCACTTAAGCCCATAGGACTTCTTCCTTTTAACCTAATAATCAACTTGGCATTCACAAGTTAGGAGTTACACAATTTAAGCACAAGTGTGTCAAGCAAGGATGCTAGTTCATAAGCAATACCCCAAAAAGCATTTGGGTGATCAGTGCAAATATCAACAATCAATTGATTAGATATCGATTTTATTTTTTCTTGAATTTTCACAGAATTCATTGTATTATGAATATTCATACTCCTCATTTCAAGCTGTAAAAATTTCACATATTTTTGCTTCATATCAATTAAAGCATTTATGTCTCGTGTTACTGGATCTGTAACAAAAGAATAGGAAATTTCTTGGTTTTTATAACTAGCCTTGAAACCTTTAGCATCAATATACGTGTAAGGATAAATAGCATTTATAAAAGGCGTTCCTAAAATAATAGAAGGATATAACTGATTTTTTACTAAGAAAAAAAATGCGGAATGCAAATTTTATTTCTACAGATGTGTGCATGAGGTAGTTTATAGCTAATATCAAGAGAATGACCAAATGGAGATTTGACTATATACGTTGTTTTTTGAAAATATCTAGTTGGAATTAAACCTTCCTGAATGCAGCTAACATCAGCACCGCTATCAATCATAGCCACATTAGTTACAAAAAATTCGTTAGTAATCAAGATAGTACAATTTATATACCATTTATGAATAGTAACAATTTGCATCATACCCAAAAAGAAATAATTTTTACATCAATATCACGAATAATTTGATTGTTAGAATTTTCAGCAATTTTTTCCTTTCCTTTAGAACTGGAAATAACATCAATTTGAGAAATATTTTCAATATTTGAAATTCTATGATCAGTAATCATTTGATTTTGTTTCAAAGAAATAATTTCTTTTTTTAAATTTTCAACTTCTATTTTCAAATCATCAAGAGACGTATCTTTACCAGGTGTTTAACTAATGGAAAGACGTCTATTAACTTCAGTTACAGAGTAGGGCATAATATCAATAACAAATTTAGTATTTTTCTTAACATATTTGCTATCAGCAGTCTTTGAAGTGCTAGGTTGTGAAGAAACAAGATCAATAATTTTTTGATGAAGCTTTTCATTAGTCACTTCTTTTAATAATTCTAAAGTACTATCAGCAGTAATTATTTGAACATTTAAATCTAAATCTTTAAACTGGGATTGCAATTTATAAAAGGCATTATCACAATCACAAACATTATTCTTACAATGATTGCAAGCATTAGCATAAGGTTTTTCATGAATCTCATTGTCAGTTGAATCGGGTAATTTAACATCATTTTCAGATTCAGATTCAGATTCATATTCATAATCAGGTTCAGAACTAGAAGTATATAAGAAACCATAAACCCTATCATGAATCTCATCAGAAAGTCCTAAGGACTTGAGTTTTTGAAGTTTACAATTTGAAGCAATATGACCAAATTGACCACAATTGTAACACTTGATTTTTGATAAGTCTCTCTTAGACCAATTTTTCATAAATCTAGTAGACTTACGATGGGTTTTTTGAGCTTCATGCTCTTCTTTAGATCTATGTCTAGATCTCCTTTTTCTATAGGGTTTATTTGGGTCATTGGGTTTTATATGTCTATGACCCCTTTTTCTAGAGGTAGAAGCAAGATTTTCCATACCAAATTGTCCACAAAAATCACCTAATTGGGATCTTTATTTAAGCCTGTCAAGCTTAATTTGTCGGGACAATTTTAACTCATTACAAATTTTTAGACCTTCTTCGGTACAATCTGCTATAAGCTGACCATAAGTGAAATTTGTCCAAGGAATTTCACCATATTGACCCTTGATAGATTTTTTAACCCTTTCAGCAAAAAGGGGTGAAAGTCCATCTATAAATCTAGCCTTCCAATGTTCAAACCTAGATTCGAATAAATCCATAACCCTACTAATAAAAATATCTTTATACCATCTGAATTCTCCTAAATGCCTACATCTGAGACCATTTAAAAGGTTATTGGTGTTTTCATATTGGTTGGTGAATCTACCTCCAAATTGTTGAATAATAGTTAGCATAAAGGTATATACAACATCTTCTTTACCTTCAGGTAATTCTCTACCTAGGTTATCAATACCAGGCAACATATTTTTGGCTTCAAAAATTGTATTTCTTTCTTCATTAGAAAGAAAATTGTCCCACCAGCCACAAAGTTGGCCAGTAAAACCTACAACAATCATTTTACAAATAGTAGCATCTGTTCAAACAGGGTTACCCTCAGTATCTTTAGGGCTAGAGACTTTTGCAATAGTAGAATATATTAGCATGCGATGAACTAATATAGATAATTGTCTTTCACATAATCCATCTAAGTTCCATTCATATATATGTTCTCCACTATAAGACGTGTTTGTCAATCACCAATCTCTTTCCTCTATCAGGACATCTTAAGGAGTTGGCCTTGGATAATAAGCAGTTTCCATATGGGAAATATCAACATATTTTTTCTCTGGTTATTTTCCTACCAATCCTCTGAGTTTATTTAACTCTGAGTAGATTTCTACTCCTATGTTTGAAATAGGAGTTGGCTTTATATCATCAAAGTTATTAGAAAGAGATTCAATAGTATCCGCAAAATTATTGGACAGATCCATAGGTTTTATATTTAAACTAGCAAATTTCTTTTCAAGTAATTTTTCAAGTCATTCTAAATCAAAGGGTTTTTCAAATCCTTGGATATCAGGAGGTCTTTGAATATGAGGCTTAACTGCCAAATCTTCTGTTTTGCATTCTGAGGTAGAAACAGTATCAGATGACTTTTGACTATCGCTTAGCTTCTTAATCAAATCCGTTATGATATCTAGTTTTTTATCAAGAGAAGAAATATGTTCTCCAAGAACTTTCACATAAAGACTCAAATAGTTATTTTGAGCAATTAGACTATTTATTTTTGAAATAGTGATTTTTCTAATGTCATCATCAATGAATTTTTGGAAAGCAGAGAAGGTTATACCAGTATTGTTGGGTAATATGAAAGCTGATTGAAGGGGGTAAATAGTCAGTGTTATAGTACCATCTGCATTTTGATACGACCTTTCAATAATTTTTACATATAAAGGAAAATATGTAGACATAAACCATGGCACAAAGCAAACAATTTGATTATGCAATCCACACATTTCATAAAATTCTTCAAAAATATTTTTCAATTCATCAAAACTATAGGTTTCAAAAAAACATGTTCTAAATGTTTTCCATTTTTCAGAAAAAAATTCTCTTTTAGTATAATTTCTGGCTTATGAACCAGGACTAAAATCAATTAGGTGAGGAATCATGATTAACAAGAATTAACATCAAACTCCATTTCCGAGGGAGTGGGGTTATCCCTATCTGGGATATTATCATTATCTTGAACTATATTTGTTTTAGGATTAATTTTAATTTTTTAATATTTTTGAATAGAGTATGCGAATCTGAAGAATTTAAAGTTGCAAAGATGCAACACGACTTCTATCTGAATCATATACTGGTTCAATTGGAGAGATATGATGCATAGCAGGTAACATTCTAGGTATAGAAAAAGAATTTCGATTATAAAGAGTAGAATTGTCGTCAAATTGAAGACAAATTCTTCCGTCTGTGTTTTACGTTACATGAGCTAACTCTGAATTTGTCACAACCTCCGCAAGTTGTTTTGGAGAAATGACTGAATTTAAGACCCATGTTTTTGAGAAGTTAATCTCATCCCATCTAATAGGTCTTCTTGTAATAACCTTGAATTTTGCAAAATTGGTCTCGATAAGCATAGTAAAATCAGAAGCATCTTCGATTAATTTACATCGAGGATTTAAAATAGATAATAAGCGATAATAAATACGATAAGATAAACATATAAGTTCAGATCCAGGCGCATAATTATAGCCATGAGTTTTCACATTCAAAGTTAAAGCATCAAGAATATTCTTATCAGTCAAAGATAGTTGTAAATTTGGCTGAGTGTTAAAATATACTGGACCATATGCCAGAGTGGATTCTATAGTTCCCATCAGAGATTGTCTGAAATTTAAATTTCTTGCATTGCGCAGTGCAGCTAGAAATATTTTCTGGAAGACCTTTCTAAGTTAAAGGTTTAAACGCAATTTGCACTAAACCAATATGCATAAAATTATACCGATTTTTAAACACATTAATATCTTTTTTATTCAATAATTTTATAATTTGTTCGTCAGCATTCAAAGCAATAGATTACTCAGTGATTTTTATTATCTGCTTATATTTAAATTTATCAAGAAAGCCATATTCATAAATGATTTTTATATCTACTTGAGGAATAGTCCATTTATTTAGCAGATCCATATTTTGAGGTAAATCAATTTCTTCAAGTTTTGTACTTTTCATACTAACTTCTCTCTTATCCATTTACCTGAATTATTATTATTATTATTATTATTCATTTTTTTACTATTACTATCTACTATTTTGTCTTTTAGTGCCTACTTATTATTATTATAAAAAAAAATCTTTTAATGAAGGGAAAAAAGTTCAAATCATTTTTTAAAGGTCTTCATACTTTATATATATATATATATGTGTGTGTGTGTGTGTGTGTGTGTGTATTAGTATAAGTTTAGTACTATATAGATGAGCGAAGAAGCAAGCACCTCTTCGTCGACGTGCCTTCTTGCTCCGTGATTTTAATATATCACCCATAATTAATTATTATATGTTATTTATGTATTAAAAATTAATAATATTTGTAAAAAAAAGTAAAATATACATTTATGACATGTCTTCTTCAGTTGCTTCAACCGTACTTTTACTATTTTATCCCTAATTAATTATTATAAATCATCTATATCACCCTTAATTAATTATTATAAGTCGTTTAAATATTAAAAAATAATAATATTTGACAATAAAAGTAAAATTAGTACTATATAAAAGAGCGAAGAAGCAACACCTTTTTGTCGACATGCCTGCTTGCTCCATAATTTTATTATATCACCCATAATTAATTATTATATGTCATTTACATATTAAAAATTAATAATATTAAATAAAAACAAGTAGAATAGATATTTATGTGTAATACCCCGATCGTTTCTTAATCCTAAATCCATCTTTTGAGTGAATATGAATGACTTCCTAATTGATTGTTGTTTATATCATATTGTATTTCCCTAAATTCTACTTTCTATCATGTGGAGAATTGGATAAGCTTTCCATCGACACAAGATTCACCCGAATCGGACACCTGGTGAGGAAGTTAGAGCCATTTTGTAATTCCTCGAGACTCTAACCAATAGTGCAACCATGAATCAAGATCTTGAGAAATAAATTATAGTACTTTGGTTTTTTTCTAATCAAGTATGGTGTGTATTAAGGCCTTAAAGATGTCCTAACGATTGGGCGAATCAAAACATTCCTCACATATTGAATTCTTGGGAAGGATATTGGTATAGTCAACTTCAAACGAGCATATATCTCATTATACTTGTAATTTTTGAGCTCATGACCTATAAACAGATAGATAATTTAATTATCTTTCCAACGATATCAATTTTGCCAAAATACGATATCGGAGCAAAGAGTTATGCCCATTTTACTCCAGCATGTCAAGCTGGAAAACAGTGACGAAGGTTCTGACGGGCTGTCACGTTTCTAACGCCATTTTTGACGACGTCATCACATTCTAACGATATTTTTGACAACATCGTCAGCCCTGGGCAGAAAATCAAGAATTGGACCCCTTTTTGTGACTATCATTCGTGACGGCCTATCACGAACCTGACGGCCTGTCACGGATGGCGTCAAGTATATTTTTTCAGCAACTCAAGGATATTTTGGTCTTTTCCACTCATTTTTAGCCTCTATATATATACTAGTAGTGGAGAAAACCTTCATTATCTCCCATTCTCTTCCAAGGAAAAGATCAAGAAACTAGGGTTTTCTTCTAAAATCCTAAATCAAATCTTCTCCAAGAAATTTAAGAATCTTCCAAAGATTTCACCAAGTTGTCCAAGAATCAAATTTTTCAAGTCAAAGTCATCAAGAAACTTAGTTCAAAAGTGTGAAGAAGAGTTTTCAATCAAGCTTGTTCATCTTAAATCCATAATCCAAGGTATGTGAGGTTTGAACAAGAATACTTCTTTCGTTCTTGTGCCCAAAGATTCAATTTCTACTATTGAAATTCATGATTTTTCAAAGTGGGTTTACACCCAAATTACTTTATTAATGATTTATGATAGTTGAGCTATTCAAGATTGATACACATGACTATTTCATCATTTTATTTCTTAAATTGAGAACTTATGCCATGAGTTGAATATTGTTATTATGAGTTGATGATTTTCGAATGATTTGAGATAAGAGTCATGATTTAAGCTTTTCTATGAGAAGTTTGATTATTGAATATATATATATTAATATTTGAGCTTGAGAGTCAAGAATGAGTTCTATGATGTTTTCTTGAAGTTTTTGATACATGATTATTTTACAATTTCCAAATTATGACTTGATATTTAATATTGTGAATTTCATGTTTTACCATGAGTTGGTATTTCAAGTACTTTCAAGACATGTGTCAAGCTTTAAGCTTCCTTATGACAAATTGGATTATTGAGTATATTGATTCATAAGATTGAGTTGTTATAATGAGTCTTGATATTTCCTCAAAGTTATTGATGTTGCCATGACTAAATGAATTGATACATCTTGATGTTGAGAAAGATTGTTTGATTTTGAGTCGATTTAGGAATCCACAGTTGTATATGATTTACCGATGAGATACATTATTATTTTGGTCTTCATGATAGACCCATGAATTGATATTGATTAAGGTGGATTTCCTAACGCGTTCTAAGCTGAGTCTGGAAGGAGTATTTAGCACCAAGCGGGAAATTTGGTATTTCCCTGAAACTACGTGCCACCGTAGGACTGATGTTGATAATTGTGGGCCAAAGGCCGAGTGTGGGATTGTGATTGTGAAATTGAGGTTGTACTCCCTGGCAGGAGTACGGCGCTCCCGCTAATGTGGGATTCTCTCCTTAGGAGGACAATACGTTGGACTCTATGCGGCTCACATGGTGTAGTTATGTCGGTTATAAGAAACTCCCAAGTCCATAATAGTCCAAGTTTTCATGAGTTACCGAGTTACTCTAAGTCATGATTTAAAGAGTTTGAGTTGAGTATAATGATTTATGAGATTTATAATATGTGTACTATTATTGATGATTTACAAGAAATATATTTCAGTTAATTCAAGCGAAGAAAGTTGTTATCGTCAGCATGCATGATTTTCATAATCATTTATGATATTATTTATAACGTTGCATTGCACCCCCACATACTCAGTACATTCCTTAAAGTACTGAGCCCTATATATTTCTATATGCTACAGTATCTTATAATGTAGGTGCAAGTTGTAGCGCAGATACCGCATTCAGTCAGTTCGCCGCTCCCATTCAGCAGGTGACGAGTCCTTTTGATTCGAGGGCTTGAGTTGGTTATACAGTTCGAGAAGTATTGTATTTTTCTTATTTTAGTCGTATTGAGCTTAGATAGTTGGTAGTCATGACCCGACTATCTAAAGTCAGTACCAGTAGAGGCTTCATAGACAGTCAGTAGAAATTGATGTATTCAGTTTCAGTTTCATTTAGTAAAAGTAGAGTTGTAATCTTGTAAAGTTCATGTTTATATTGATCAAGTTCAGAGAAGTTCTATATTTTCACTGATTTTATATAGATTTAAGCATTTTATCCAGCTGTTTACGAATTAAGCCAGTAGGAGGGTTAGCTTGGGGTCACTTGTGCCCCCAAGCACCGTGTGACGTCTCGGGACTCAAATTTTGGGGTGTTACATTATGACATGTCCATTTCAGCTGCTTCAATCGTAATTTTACTATTTCACCCATAATTAATTATATAAGTCATCTAAGTATTAAAGAATTAATAATATTTAATAAAAAGGTAAATAAATCCAAAAAATTAAATTAATAATAAATTAACTATTGATATCTTAAATTAACTTGACATCTTATATGAGACCCGCTTAAACTTTTTTCATAAATATTGTTTTATAGTAAATTTGCTAGATCACTTCTAATAAGTTATTATGAGTCATTTAAGACATGTCTGCTTCGCTATTTCCATCGTGATATTTGATTGACTCTCAAAATTATATACAATGTCACTTAAATTGGAATCAAAGAAAAAGTACTATAAATCACAATAATTATAAACTTAAATTATTTTAATAATATAATTGACTAACAGTGCCACAAAAATTTAGACAAGGAGAGTATTATAAATTACAATATCTAACAATTTAAAATAGTAAATTACAATGTCGATAAAAATAAATTATAAATTACAATAACTAACAACTTAAAATATCTAAAAACATATTAAAAATATAATTGATTATTCTGATTTTATTTGTGTCACATAAGTTGAGACCAAAAAATAACATATATTGGGCTTGTACTAACACGGGCCCTTGGATATCTAGTATTGTTATAAATATATCAGAGAAGATATTGTACTTTTGATAGTCCTCACAAAGGCATTTTTGTTATTTTAATTTTTTTTATCAAATAAGGTTATTACACATACCAAGTGATAGTGGTTTTTCTTATATATTTTCATTTTTTCTCTTATGTTTCTTGATAAGATCATTGCACTTGGATTTAAAAGACGTTGTACTTTTGGCAGTCCTCAGAAGAACATTTTTGATATTTTGATTTTTTTTAATCAAATAAGGTTATTACACATAGCAAGTGATGGTGATTTTTCTTATATATTTTCATTTTTGCCCTTAGGTTTTTTGTTAAAATCATTGTACTTGAATTTTTGTAATTGGTTCCTTTTTGCCACGTGTTAGATTATCTTTTAGTTAAAAAAATTCTCATTTTAAATGAACAATCACTTTAACTCAAAAAAAAATCAAAACAACTTAATACAAAATTAAATTTTGTAATGATTTCAACTACTATTTTATAGATTTTTTTAATATTATATTCAATCCTTCATAAATATATAACAAATAAAATAACGTAGTAAATAATATCCTGTATTTATTATTTTTCTTAGTGGATATGAAAAAAGACAAAAGAATCATTAAAATAGGGAGAACAAGATATTCTTTTAAGGGGAGTATAAAAAATACACATGACAACAAAATAGACCAAATGGAGTAATCTATTAATGTTAGTTTGATTATCATTTAATATTCTTATAGATCATTATTAATTTAGTTTATATAAACTTGAAGGTTATAATTGTTATAATATAAACATGAAATTATTGAAATATTTTGTTTCAGATATTCTACAAGATGAAAAAAATATATGTTGCAAAATTCTTGAAACTGAAATTATGAAAGAAACTAAAACTCAATAAATATAATTTGTTTCTATCTATAACTAAAGAGTTACCTAGGGCTTTGAGTTGTAGGTGACAAAAGAGTTTGGAAATGAGGTGTAGGTGACTCAAGTCTTAATAATTAAGTGTAGGTGACAATTACTTTATTTTGGATTAAGAAAGTTGGAAAAGTTTGAAAATAACCCACAAGTTTTTGAATTTATACTTTGATCCATATGTTAGTTAATATAACAGGAAACCGGGGAAAAATGCGTGTTTCTCTCTCTTCTCATCCGTTGTTATTTTCTCTCTCTTTATGATTATTGTTGTCCATTATTGCAGCTGCTTTATTCATCGTCTTCTGCTTCATTATCATCATCTTCATATTTCTCTTGTTGACCATTGTTGTTGTTGCCACTACTGCTGCTATCTGACCAATTTCTTAGGTCAAATTTTATTTTCTTCATTACTTTCCACTTCGGCATTACTTCATAGGTGACTTTGGTAAGTAAAATTATAATTTTTAGTCGAATTTTTCATCTGGGTACACAACTACTGCTGTTTTTTCCAACAATGGATAGAACTCAATCATAAATCCAACATAAGTGCCCACAATTTAAAAAGATCACTCATTTGTTACATCAGATGAGTAATTTGTTGCAACGGAAGACTCATATGTTGGATTCATGTTTATGGTTCTATAGTGCCCGTAATATGAATCAAACAGATGGGTAATTTATTGCAACATAAAAGTTATCTATTATAATAGACTAGTTATCTGTTGCAAAAGACTTATTATCTGTTGCATCAGACTAATTATCTGTTGCATCAGACTGATTATCTGTTACAACATATGAGTAATCTGTTGCAACAGATGAGTAATCTGTTTGGAACAACACAAATCAGCCCCTGCCATAAACCCAAAAGATAAATAATATGTTTTAACTCTTGTTATTGCTACCGGATTCAAAAAAAATTCTTACGTCCAATCGTCGACATGTTTGTTGAGAAGATAATAGACAAAATAAAAATTAAATATGAATTAAAATGTCAAAGACGATCAACAGACTAGTTATCTGTTGCAACAAACTTATTATCTGTTGCATCAGACTGATTATTTGTTGCATCAAACTGCTTATTTGTTGCATCAGATGAGTAATCTGTTTAAAACAACACAAATCAGCCCCTGCCACAAACCCAACAAATAACCAATATGTTTCAACTCTTGCTATTTCTATTGGATTCTAAATTATTCCTTACGTCCAATCATCGGCATGTTTGTTGAGAAGATAATAGACAGAATGAAACTTATATATGAATTAAAACGTCAAAGCCGATCAAACATAATTTTTTTATTAAACAAAAAAAAATAAAAATACATAGAATAAAAGGAAAAGAAAATCTAATTATTATTATCATTATCATTATTATTATTGTTATCAGCCGTCCAATCTTCAACCGGCAGCAGCAGGGCCCTCCTCAGCCTACGGATCTCATGGAGCATCCTGCTCTCACTGCTCCCAACTCCCACTGCAGGCCACGAACCTACATTCGGAGCTCATTCACGGCGTCTTGCAGAAAAGCAACATCCCACACTAGATCAGCCATATCTAGAATACACGTGAATTGATAAAAAACTTAAAAACAAAAGTAAAGAAAAGAATTTGAATGTAATACAACATATACTACAAATTGGGTATATTTACACACAAAGCAAGAAAAAAAACTTACCTAAGTCAGGAAAGAGAAAGTGATGGAAGGTGTAATATGAAAAATAAGATGCAATAAATAAATAGAGTGTAGTTGAATGAACGATTGAGTAAGTAGGGACCTATTTATGAAGGATTGAATTTGAATGATTTAGGCAAAAAGGCGTGACTGTTCACCTCCATTTATTAATTATATTTTTTATTACTGTGAAAAGTTATGACTTAATTAAATTAAGCAATATTGTGATAAGTCATGACTTTTCAACTTATTATTATTAATTAGTTCTTTTCAAGAACCATTTTATTGAGTTGTGACAACAGATTTTATATTTGTTGCATCAGATAACTCATTTGTGACAACGGATATATCATTTGTTGCAACAAATAGACAACTTGTTGCATCAGATAATCTATCTGCTGCAACATATAATCTATCTTTTTTTTTAAATTATCATCATATAATTAATCCAAATTTGCTAACTTTTTTATTATATAAATTAAAAAAATATATTAAAAACAAAAATATTTTTTTAAAAAGAAATGGCGCCTATTTAATATTAACGTCAATTATTCAAATTAAATAATTATTTTTTTATTAACGTTATTTTTTATTATTTATTTTGTTATTATTTTCTGTGAAAAGAAATGACTTAATTTAATCAAGCTGGTGAGTTTTTTATTATTGTGATAAATCATGACTTTTCAGCTTATTATTTTTAATTAGTTCTTAAATTTAAATAACCTTTTTCTTAATTTAAAAATTGAAAACACCATTTTTCAATAACCATTTCTCTAATACATAATAATCATTTTTATTGAGTTGTGGCAATCGATTATATATTTGTTGCATCAGATAACCCATCTGTTGCATCAGATAACCCATCTGTTGCATCAGATAACCCATCTGTTGCAACAGATATACCATCTGTTGCAACAAATCGACCTTCTATTTTAGGAGTTTTTTTTAATTTCTTCTAACAGTTGATTCATCAGTCACAACAGATAAGGAATTTGATGCATTAGCAACATTGTTGAATGTGTTTAGACAAAAAGTAACGACTATTCACCTTTTTCTTAACAATCATAATATTAACTTTAATTAATCCAATGTTGTAACTTTTTTTAATTATATAATAAATAAATAATTAAAAAAAGATTTAAAAAAATGGTGAAAAGTCACAATCAGTTACTAAAATTAAATAACCATTATTTTATGGTTATAAATTATGTTTATCATTTATTTCCTTATTATTTATTTACGAATAATTTTTCATATTAATTATTGAAAATTTATGAATTTTCACTCTCTCAATAACAACAATAGTCCTTTTTTATTAATAACCACCTGTTGCAACATATGATCCATTTGTCGCATCAGATTAACCTCTGTTGCCACAAATGCTAAATCCCTACCTCCAACCGCCAACATGTTGAGAATAAGAAATAAACAGAATAATAATTAAATATTAAATAAGAATTAAAAATTCAAGGTCGACCAAACATAGATTTTTGAATCCATTATATACAAATATATACAATAAAAAAAATATACGCTCAAAGAAAAAACATAATCTAATTATTATTACTAATATTATTATTATCATTATTAGTATTAGTATTAGTATTAGTATTAGTATTAGTATTAGTATTAGTATTAGTATTAGTATTAGTATTAGTATTAGTATTAGTATTAGTATTAGTATTAGTATTAGTATTAGTATTAGTATTAGTATTAGTATTAGTATTAGTATTAGTATTAGTATTAGTATTAGTATTAGTATTACTATCATCCGACAGCAGCAGGGCCCTCTTCAGTCTTGCTCTAAAGTTGCCCAAGTCCCACCGGAGTTCATGAATCTGACTTTCAAGTTCCCGCAAGGACTCGAGATGAATCACCTTGTACAAATCTGGATCAGTCATATCTAGAAGTGGAGTAGAATGAACGAGTAAGGAGGGACCTATTTAAAAAGGATTGAATTCGAATGGATTAGTCAAAAAGCCACGACTGTTCATCTCTTTTTAAATAAAACTGCTCACTTTTCAGCTTATGTAAATTTAAAAAACGGATCTAAATACAACATATTATCTTTATTGTAGTTCATAAAGAAAAGAAAATTACTTTAGAATAAATCTATAGATGGGTAATCTATTGCAAAATATATTCCATCTGTTAGATAACTTACAACATATTGAGAATCTGTTGTAACAGATGGATATATCTGTTAGATTTTCCCAACATATATGTCTTATATTGCAATAGATTAATCATCTGTCGTAACAGATATTTGTAATTGTTTAATAATTTAAACAGATGTGGCATCTGTTGTAACTTGTTAGTCATCTATTTATTCAATTTAAGCCATAGATGGGCTAGGAAGAATAAGTTGCGTGCAAATGGATGGATCCACTTTCATGTGTGGGAGTTAAGTATTATTGATAAGGTCATCGGGACAACACACATAAAGTACAATATTTTTTTGAATGCAGTTTTTAAATAATTAGGCACTGATCATTCAAACAAGATCCTGCATTGTACAACAAGTTTGATGGGTTTGAATTGATAAGGCCGAGGGTCCCATGATGATGGTGCCGATACCCTGTTACGAATTACTGACGGTTGTTGCTCATGTTTATGCGTGTTAAGTTTTAAGAAAGGATCAATATTTGGTGTCATTGCAGAGATCCCATAACGATTGGAATTAACTTTAAGTTTACATTGGACTCTGAAAAGGCCTTTGAAGCCTTGCACTGCATCAAACAAGAACAAAAAACAATAAAAATTCTCCTGGCCCAAATTTATATGGAAGGGTTGTTCGAGAAGATGATTATACGTCAGAAGGAGCCGAAGGAGAATGCCTGCGAGGGAAGGGGAGTTGATGAAAGACTATATCATTTGAAAGCTAATTGAAGAGGAGCCATAGGGTAGCAAGGAACTTCTAGCGAATCTGGCCAATGAAATTGACTTACAACATGAGAAATCTGAATCAAGTGCAAATATGAAAGTGTATCCAGTAATGTAAATTCATCTGCTATTTCTCTAAAAGAAAAATAATGCAGATGAATACTTTTCTAGGGAGTTGCGACTAGGAAGCATGGCCAGGATGATCACCTACATAGAAAATGGCAGAACACTAAGAAAGAAGCCTCACGAGCATTGAGGGTTGAAATGACATACAGTAAGTCAAAAAAACTTGCGCCAATAACAACTGCAGTTAAAATAAGAAATCTAAGAGAAGGCGTCAATTTTTGAATTTTAAATTGCATCCCATGCCTTCTTGTTTGTGGTTTCGATTAGGTCCACTGCTATTAATTTGACCTGATCGGAACCACAAATAAGATTGAAAGACAGATTGAGTATCATTAATACCTTAGGAATATGTATATAATTGATTGTGTTTTCTAGTCTTAGCATGCTTTCAACATATCTCGGAGAATATCAGAGGTTTGTTGTAGTATATGAATCCCGATAATTTTTAAGCTTGCCTCCAACTTGCTAATTCTGTATTTATTCTTGTAGTTACTATCGTTGAGGTCAGTGTAGAGTTTTTGGTATTTTATAATCTTGTCAATGAGGAACAATTTCTTCGAAGTTGTGGTATTGAAAAGGCCTTCAGAAGGCTTCCAAAATAATTTCTTCAGTAGGTTTAAATGATACATGTAAGGTTCTTTATATTTGTTTTAGGTCAAAATGTGTTGATGCACACTCAAGCAGTGGTCCCAACAGTTGAACAACTCACTTTTATCGAGCGTTGTTCAATGCAGCTTACTCAACAAACCTCCAAATATTTTGATAGGTCAATTAGCCTGGAATTACGTAATATTTAATCTTAATTGATTCTACCAAGTCTTTCAAACGTTACCTAACTCCAGGCTCATTACCTATCAAAACCTTTGCCCGAGTTAGTGCACAAATCAAACGAGCTTAATCTCTCAACTTTTTTGCTGATCAATTTTCTCCCATATAGTGGACAAGATATCCATCATGCAAAAGTCTACACCGTCGCCAGAAATTCTTGCCACAGCAAAAGTTTTGAGAAGGCATGACTAGTAGTCATGACAACTAGTCATAACAACTAGTCATAACTACTAGTCATGACTACTAATCATGGCTTCTAAAAACTTTCGCTATGGCAAGAATTTCTGGTGACGGCGTAGACTTTTGCATGGCAGGTACCTTGTCCTCTATATTAGAGAAAATTGATCAGCTTAAAAGCTAAGAGATTGAGCTCATTTGATTTGTGCACTAACTCGGCAAAGGTTTTGATAGTATAATGATCCTGGAGTTAATAATGTTTGATAGGCTTGATAGAATCAGTTTAGATCAATATTACGTAATTCCAGGTTAATTAACCTATAAAAACCTTTGAAGGTTTGTTGAGCAAGCTGCATTGAACAACACTCGATAAAAGTGAGTTGTTCAACTATTGGGACCACTGCTTGAGTATGCATCAACACATTTTGACCTAAAGAAAATATAGTGAACCCTACATGTATCATTTATGTCTACTGAAAAAAGTGTTTTGGAAACCTTCTGAAGGTTTTTTACAATGCCACAACTTCAAAGACATTGTTCCTCGTTGACAAGCTCATAAAAGACCAAGAACTCTACACTTGACCTCAACGATAGTTACAATAAGATTAAATACAGAATCAACAAGTTGGACGCAAGCTTAAAAATTATCGAGATTCACATACTACAGCAAGCCACTGATCTTCTCCAAGATATGCTGAAAGCATGCTAAGGCTAGAAAACACAATCGATTATATACATAATGCTAAGGGATTAATGATACTCAATCTGTCTTTCAATCTTGTTTATGGTTCCGATAAGGTCAAATCAATAGCAGTGGACCTAATCGAAACCATAAATAAGAAGGCATGGTTAAAAAATTGATCCCTTCACTTAGATTCCTTATTTTAACTGCAACTGTTATTGGCGCAAGTTTTCTTGACTTACTGTATATCATTTCAACCCTCGATGCTCGCGAGGCTGCTTTCTTGGTGTTCTGCTATTTTCTATGTAGGTGATCATCTCAACCATGCTACCTAGTCACATCTTTCTAGCAAAGAGATCATCTGAACTATTTTTTGTCCAGAAAAACAACAGACAGATTTTTCAATACTGGATACATTTTCATATTTGCACTTGATTCAGATTTCTCATGTTCTAAGTCAGTTTCATCGGCCAAATTCTCTAGAAGTTTCTTTCTACCATATATTTCCTCTTCAATTATCTCTTAGTTGATATAATATTTCATCAACACACCCATTTACCTTCGCAGGCATTCTCCTACCGCACATTCTGGTGTATAATCATCACCCCAAGCAACCCAACTATATAAATTTGGGCTAGGGAAATAACTATATTGATTTCCATTCTTGGTTGAAGCAGTGGGAGGCTTCAAAGGCCCTCTTAGAGTCCAATGCACCCTAAAAGTTAGTCCAATCACTATTAAATCTCTTTACAATGACACCAAAACTAGATCCCTTCACAATGCTTGACACATAAACATAAGCAACAACCGAAATTAAATCTTAACAGGGTATTAAAACCATATTCATGATCCCTCAGCCTTATCAGTTCAGACCGATCAAACCTAGCTGTAAAATTGCAAATATCTTATTTGAAATATCAATGACTAAACGGTAAAAACAACATTCACAAAATCAGTGTACTCTATGTGTGTTTTCACGATAACATTATTAGTAATACATACCTCTCATATATGAAGTGGTTCCATCTGCAAGCAGATTATTTCTCTTTACCCATCTTTACTGTAGCTTCTTGTGTTGGTCGGGCAAAAGTTGATCAACTTTCAGTTTCTTATATCTACAAAGAAAAGGAAACAATTGATGTCAAACAAGAGAAGAACAAAAAGAACATTATACATCTGTTGCAACAGATGTGAAGTCTATTGCAACAAATATGGAGCCTGTTGTAATAGATGTAGAGTCTATTGGAATACATCAAACCATCCTTGCTAGCGGTTTGATTTGTTCCAACAGTTGCTCCATCTGTTGCAATATCAACAACAACATAAACTATAAAGAAACAACAAATAAAAAATATCAACAACAAAGAAACAACATCATTTGTTCCAACACCATCAACAACATCATCAACAACAAAGAAGCAACATCCTTTGTTCCAACACCATCAACAACACCACATAACAAATTTCAACAACACCATCCCCACCAACAATATCAATAACAACATCAACAATAAAGAAATAAATAAAATACATACAAAAATAATACTACCAACAAGGCTTTTAAACTTGTCCCAATAGATGACTTTTTCGCATATTTTAATAAAAATTCTGGGTTCGTTTACTCAACACTTAAAAGTTTCTTCAAATTTTTTAAATAAATATGATATGGGTAAATGGTAATTAAATAAAAAAACAGATGTAAATAACTTGCAAAGAAGAAGACGAGAATGAAAGAACAATAGTAAGTTATACCTTACTTGTGATGTCAAAAGGGGATCAAAATAATAATTTCAGTCGAGGAAAGATATGGATCGATTTAGATCCGAAAGGATCTTTATGAGAAAGTGAAGAGAAAAGAGAGAAAAAAAGACTGTGATAACCTTAAAGAGGATAGAAAGAAAAATATGAGAGATGAATAAAATAAATTTAGGGCTGGAGGAGAAAGAGATGAGATAATTCTAGATGTAGACATGGGTTTAAATATTCATTAATTAATATTCATTAATAAATTAAGGGGCATGAGGAAGAAGGGTGACATTGAAAAGCCAAGATAAGACTACTCAATGAGATTTTTGAGTTATCCAAGAAATATATTTTACCGCCTTTAGTGGCACTATTTTATCTACGTCTGTTTCTTCTTTCTGACAGAAGCTTGCTTTAAAATTAAAAGATAAAAAATTTTCAAACATATATGTCATCTGTTGCAACATATATCAATATATATTTGAAAAAATCCAACAGCTCAGTCATCTGTAACAACAAATGCAAATGTCTATTTGATAATTAAATTAGGTATGTCATCTGTTACAACATATATCAATATCTGTTTAAAAAAATCCAATAACTCAGTCATCAGTAATAACAGATGCAAATATCCATTTGATAATTAAATCAGATATGTCATCTGTTACAACAAATATCAATATCTGATTAAAAATTTCTAAAAGTTTAGTCATCTGTCATAATAGATACAAATGTCTATTTGATAATTAAATCAGATATGCCATCTGTTGCAACAGATATGAATATTTATTTGAAAATTTCTAACAGCTCAGTCATTTGTTACAATAAATTTCATTGCAATTGATTTAGGTAGAAGGAGGAATGAGTTCATAGGGTTAACTACAACATTAATTAAGTTTTTACAATTACATGATGTTGGTATTGCGTTTATCTCGACCCGAGTCATCAATCGATCACTCTAGGTTGAAAAGATTCTCATTAAATTAATGTTAAACTAGTACCAAAATTGACTTAGGTAGAACTAGGAATGTATGAGTTCATAGGGTCAACTACAACATCAATTGAGTCTTTGCAATTGCATAGTATTGGTATTGCGTTCATCTCGATTCGAGTCATCGATCGATCACTCTGAGTTGAAAAGATTCTCATTAACTTAATGTTAAGATAGTACCTAAATTTATTTAGCTATAACTAGGGATGGATGAGTTCATAGGGTCATCTACAACATCAATGGAGTCTTTGCAATTGCATGGTGGTGGTATTGCGTTCATCTCGACCCGAGTCGTTGATAGATCACTCTGAGTTGAAAAGATTCTCATTAACTTAATGTTAAGATAGTACCTAAATTGATTTAGGTAGAACTAGAGATGAATAAGTTCATAGGTTCAACTCAACATCAATTGAGTCTTTGCAATTGCATGGTGTTGGTATTGCATTCATCTCGACCTGAGTCATCGATCGATCACTCTGAGTTGAAAAGATTCTCATTAACTTAATATTAAGCTAGTACCCAAATTAATTTTGGTAGAACTAGGTATGAATGAGTTCATAGGTCCAACTACAATTCAATTGAGTCTTTCCGATTGCATGGTGTTGGTATTGCGTTCATCCCGACCTGAGTCATCAATCGATCACTCTGAGTTGAAAATATTCTCATTAACTTAATGTTAAGCTAGTACCTAAATTGATTTTGATAGAACTATGGATAAATGATTTTATAGGGTCAACTACAACTTCAATTGAGTCTTTACAATTACATGGTGTTGGTATAGTATTCATCCCGACCCGAGTCATCGATCAATCACTCTGAGTTGAAAAAATTCTCATTAACTTAATGTTAAGATAGTACCTATATTGATTTTGGTATAATTAGGGATGAATGAGTTCATAGGGTCAACTGCAACTTTAATTGAGTCTTTGCAATTTCATGGTGTTGGTATTGCGTTCATCCCGACTCGAGTCGTCGATTGATCACTCTGAGTTGAAAAGATTCTCATTAACTTAATATTTTAAAAACAATATCTTTTAAAAATTAATTAATACCAATTCGGACCAAATTAACAATTTCAAAACTTGTCATTCTTTTTCAAAATTACAAATCAACCCATACAAATCATCCATTTGCGGGAAAAACTATTCCTCATTTCAAATCTCAAGTTCTTGCTCTTTTCTCTCTCTCTCAACAATACAGACAACAACTACTAAACATATTGCTCAACCCTTCAAAATAGATTAATTTTCTTCCTATTTTCTACCACATAGTTGTTATTTTTGACTTTATTCTCGCTTGTATCCATTATTTTCTCTGTCTTCATAGGTAACAGAGATAAAAAAAGAGTTCTACATTTGTTCTTTATTCTAAAAATTAAAACTTATTATTTAATGATAAAAAAAAAGACTTTTAGTTGTATTATCTTTGAGAATGGGTTAACAAATTTGAGTTTTGATGCTAAAAACGTAGGAAGCACCCGAGAAAACCCTAGCTTTTGTCACAGTGTTTTGATGACTGTCATGGTATTATTGGATGGTGTTTTTGGTAGTGTTGGTGGTGGTGTCAGTTTTTTTTTGTTTTGGTGGTGGTGTCGGTGGTCTTGGTGTTGGTATTGGTGGCATTGATGATAGTGTTGGAGGTTTTGGTATTATTGTTGGTATTGGTGGCATTGGTGGTGGTCTTGGTGGTCCATCTGTTTCAACAGGTAGAAGATCTGTTGGGAGATATTAAATAGGTCTTCAAACAGATTCCCCATCTGTTCTAACTGATGGGCTATCCGTTGGAGTAATTTTTTGTAAGTGGCATATAATAATTTATTAAAATTTGTCTTACCTTTTTTTAAAAAATTATGCAGACATCAAATGCAATGTATTTTTTATTTTTTTGTTTTTTGTAGTTAAAAAATGTCTCCCAAAAGAAAAAAAAAACTGAAAGTGGATCAACCTCTGTCCGCCTAACAAAAAAGGTTAGAGTACAGATAGATTTGGAAGGACTTCCTGCACAATCTCAGTCAGGGCAAAATAAAGCTGAGGAAAGTGAGAACTCCTTCTCAACAATGGGGCATAAATTAATATCAAAATCCCAGCATGATCCTATTAAAACCATTAGTATTGACAAGTTTCGAGTTGCGATGCCGATAGATTACCCTGCAAAAGTAATTTGTGATCTTGTACTTAAATGTCAGTTGGGGGAAGGTTTTGATGAATTTAGGAGTATTATGAAGAATGAAAACATAGACAGACTTTTTAAGAGGAGCTGCTTTGCATACTTTCTTTAGCTTCCTGAGGACCACATTCTCCGTTTCCAAATAAGCATGGTATATGGTCTTCTCAAGCGTAAGATCAATAACGTGGGGGATGATAAAGATTCGAAGGAGGGTGAAAAAAATGGATGAAATCTGGATCAACTACTGTGGCATGCCAGTTTGTTTTGGATTGAAAGAGTTTGCCATAGTGACGGGCTTGAGATACGATCTTTTAGAAGAACCTCTCATCAAGGAAACACCCCGTAAAAGGTTCAACAAACGCAAGAAAAAAATGAGTTATTGGGCATTGTTGGACGTAGCTACAAAGCGAGGGATTTAATAGAAGATCTCGAGGATAAACTATACCAAAGAAGTACAGGGAGAAATTATGCTTAGTTTGGTTTGTCCATTCTATTATATTGGCAAGAGACGTCAGGAAAGTCATAGAAGATGATTTGTTGTTGCTTACTGATGATTTTGAGAAATTCAATGATTATCCATTGATAGCTACTACTTGACTGTCAAATATTTACTGAAAAAGCTATCCCTAGGGACGATCACATTATACAGCTTTCCTTGGGCTTTCATGGTAAAATTAATCACTATTTTTACTCATCCATTAATTTATATTGTATATAGTTATTATGACCTTTTTTTGCTTGCTTCCTATTTACATTTTTTAGGCTTGGGCATTTGAAGTCATTCCTCCCCTCCAAAAGCAGTTTAAGGATTATCTGGATGAGGTTTCTCATCCAAGGATCCTTAGTTAGTTGGATGAAAAGAGCAGCAAAAAAAATTAAGGAGGTGGATCTATTTAACCCTCCGGATAATGCAGTACGTCTTCTTTCAACTAAAATAATTTGCCTCAAAGAAAGATATTGAAATAGATGTGCCATTTGTTGCGACAGATGGGCCGTCTGTTGCAACAAATTACCCATTAACTGCAACTGGTGCAACAGATGGGTAATCTGTTGCGATAGATGATCCATATTTTGCAACAAATTAATCATTTGTTGCTCTGGTTCCCTGAACCTGACTGTAAGACCCCGCAAAATATTTAGCTTAATTCAGTCCTTTAAGCTTGTTGAAGGGGGTCCCAGACTTAGAAAATTCTAGCTAAGTATTCAAACTTAGTGTTATTTTACCCTTCAAAAGTTGGAAATCTTATTTCACGACCTTTATTTCCATTAAATATTGATATTTGAGTTAATTCATGATCAGGAATGTCAATAGGTGTTCCCTAATAAGTTTTAGATTTTTCGGACTTCGTTTGAAACACCTTTGGGCTCATAAATAGCGAATCAAAGCGATCTTGATACGTCGTGTCAACTATCGCGTTGATAAATGTTTTCCCTAGCTACCAGCATCCAATTCTAGTGAACTGGCGCGGACTCGATGCTGCATGTTGGCTATCACGTCGATGCCAACAATGCGGCGCGTCGACCTGCGCGTCGATGGTTCAGTTTACAATCATTTAAAAAGCCACGTCCTCAAGGTTAATTAAGTTTTTTTCCCACACCTTTCAGCCCCTATAATAAAAATTTAACCCTCTTTTAGCAAGTTATTTCATTCTTTCACAAATTGCTCAAGAATAAAAACTCTAGGTGAATTAAATTCAAATTCAAGGTTCAAGATTCCACCATTAATTTTTTAGAATTCACCAACTAAGGTATGTGAAGTGTTTATCCAAGGGTTCCTTCCACCCTTGGAGTCCAAGAAACTCTTTTAAAGTTCATGTAGAGTGATTTCATGATTTCCATGATTTGAATTAAAGTGTATTCATGATTTATTGCAAGATTCATGTAGAGTTAAATGATATGTGTGCTTTATCATGTGAATTCAGGTTGGAACTTTTGTAATTGAATCATGATGCCTACATGTTGTTTTAGAATTATGTGCATATATTGTGCCCCACAAGTGTTTGATGAATTGTCCATGTGAGTTGAATAGTGAAATTATATCATGTTAGCATGTATGCAAGTGTTTGCTTGAATGCCCAAATGAATGAATGATGATTACGTAGTTAGTTACCATGTCTGAAGATTATGGCATGTCTTTTAAGTTTATGCTATCGAGTCCTAGGGGTATTTAATACCCGACAATTTAGCTGTTCGTCTAGAGTCATGGTCAGTCACAGAGTAGAATCAGTTATATCTCGATCAGTAGAATTTAGTCCATTACAGAACTTTGGAAAACTAAGTGAACTCAGAATCAGTCCAGCTCAGTTCAGTTAAATCAGTTCGGTTCAGTTGTACAGTACGATCAGTAACAGTTCATTCCAGCCTAGTACAATTTAGAATTCTGTCCAACGTCTATTCAGTTGGGAGTAGGATTCAACACTGAGTGAACCCAAGGATGGGGACTCACTTGCCAGTAGAAGGTGAAATCCTAAGAAACAGTCCTTGCATTCCAGAACTACGTAGCCAACGTAGGTTAGGATATCAACCTGCCAATTGAGGGTTGATGAGGTGATCTACCTGCCAGTTGAGGGTACCACCATCCTCGTTCAGAGCATCTGCTAGATGAGGGTGACACAATACTTGTCCTTACCTGTGGCATGGTATTGATAACCTTCCAACTGGGGTTACAGGTTGGACCCCAAATCAGTTAGAGAAGGGGCATATCGGTTAGATGATTACTTTCCACAGTCTCAGTTTTACATTCAGTCTCAATATGGAACTCAGTTTGGTTCTACAGATTCAGGACTATCAGACACAGTCCCTCAGCTCAGTACAAGATTCAGTATAGATTCATAGAATTAAGACTGTTAGATACAGTCATTCAGTTACCAGTAATTCAGTATTAATATACTCAGATATCAGTTTATCAGTATTCATATTCAGTAGTCATTGTTATTACAATCTTAGTACAGTTTCCATATTCATACATGTACTCTCATTCAGTCATACTCATGATATTCAGTTTGTATAGTTCATACATATGAACCCATGCATTTCAGCCTACCTCACTGAGCATACCAATACATTCAAAGTACTAACGCATACCTTTCTTTTGCAGTATGATGTCTTATATCATAGGTTCAAACGCACGGGCTCCCGAGCACCCTTAGCAGTTCAGATTCTCAACATACAGAGTTGGTGGTGAGTCCTCATAGTTCGAGGAGATAATTATTTATTTTAGCATTTCAGTTTATTTTCAGTAGTCGGAGTTAGTTGGGGACTTGTCCCATCAACTCCACAGTTCAAATAGTTTAGAGGCTTTTCAGACTAGAGTATTTTCTGACAGTTATTCAGTTTTTAGTATTGATGTTAGTTTTTTAATATTGTGATGCCATATCCAGTATTATTTATAGTATTGAACCTTATGGCATATTTTTGCCTAATTTTTGCATATTTCAGTAATATTGTCATTCAGTTATTACTGTAGGTACCAGTCATGGGTTAGCTTGTGGTCCTTTGGGATTATGAGTACCGTGTAGCATCTGGGGTACAGACTCGGGTCATTACAAACTTAGTATCAGAGCCTAATGTTCAACAGAGCCCTAGGAAGTCTGAAAGCCGCATCTAGTGGAGTCTTGTGCATGGGTATGTTGCGCACCAAACTTATAGACAGGAGGCTATGAGATGTTTTAGGAAAAGTTACCCTTCTTTCAGTTTTCATGTCATGCGAGTGAGCATGAGCTCCAGTTAAACTCTCAGTTTAATACTTTCTCTTCTATTTACACAAATATGCCTCCAAAGAGGACTAAGGAAAGAGAAACAGAAGACCAGCTAGAACCCCAGCCCGTCCATCCAGATCCACTGGACGAACATGTCTCCCACGCTTAGTTCAGAGCAGCATTCACCACCCTAGCTCATTTTGTGGTAGCCTAGAATGAACACCCAACTGTAATTCCGGCCAACCCAGTGGCTAATACTGCTACTGCCAGGATTCGGGACTTCACCCAAATGTACCCTCCATCGTTTACCGGGTCTAAGTCAGATAAGGACCCTCAGGAATTTCTTGATCAGGTGCAGAAGGTTACTGATATTATGGGGGTGATCGTTGTTGAGAGTGCTGTGTTAGCCGCATATCAGTTGCAGGATATGACACACTCATGGGTTAAATAGTGGAAAGTAAAAAGGGCCGCAGATGCAGGGTCCATAGAGTGGGAAGAGTTTACCACTGCTTTTCTGGATAGGTTCTTCCCACTGGAGTTGAGGGAAGCGAAGGTTCTGGAATTTATCAATCTGAAGCAGGTCAATATGACAGTGAAAGAGTATTCTCCTAAGTTTACTCAACTAGCTAGATATGCTCCTCATGTGGTGGCAGACAACAGATCCCGAATGAGTAAGTTTGTGTCAGGGGTCTCAAGCAGTGTGGTCAAAGAGTGTAGGACCACAATGCTTATTAAAGAGATGGACATATCCAGGATCATGGTCTATGCTCAGTAGATAGAGAAGGCCAAGAATAAAGAGAAGGAGGGGGAGAGCAAGAGAGCGAGAACAGGTAGTTTTAACTTCGCTCGGCCTAAGTAAGAAGGTAGGAATTGTTCTCAGTTCCGCTCAAAATCTTTAGTCCCATTCTCTCCTCAACCAATGCTCTTATGCCAAAATTTAAAGACGGCAAGAGGGATAGGACATCAGGCCTTAAACCCCAGGGCAGTGTTAGCAGTGCCCGAACCAATCCCCTTTGTCAGAAGTATGGCAGAAACCACCAAGGTATCTGTAGAGAAGGCAGCGATGTGTGTTTCGAGTGTGGCAAGACAAGACACAGAGTAAGAGAATGTCTCCAGTCAGGTTCTTAGGGTCAGTATAACCGTCCCCTAGCTTAGTCCAGTCACCCAAATTAGCAGGGTGCCGCTTTCAGTGCCACCAGTGGGTAACACCCAAATAGACTCTATGCTTTTCAGTCCCGATAGGATCAGGAAAGTTCTCCTGATGTGGTCACTGGTACGTTACAAGTTTATCATTTGTATATTTATGCTTTGCTAGATCCAGGAGATTCTTTGTCCTTTATTACTCCTTATATAGTTGTCGATTTCAGAGTCAGTCCTAAAATCTTAGCAGAGCCTTTCTCAGTCTCTACCCCAGTGGATAAATCTATCATAGCCCGACGGGTATACAGGAACTGTTCGGTTATGGTATTTCAGAAAGTCACTTCAGCAGACTTAGTCGAATTAGAGATGACTAATTTTGATATCATTCTTAGCATGGATTAGCTTCATTCCTGCTATGCCTCATTCGACTGCAGAAATAGAATTATCCAGTTTTAGTTTCCAAATAAACCCGTCCTAGAGTGGAGGAGTAGTACTTCAGTACTTAGGGGTCAGCTTGTTTCTTACCTTCGGGCAGGGAAAATGATATCTAAGGGATGTGTCTACCATATAGTTTGAGTCCAGGACTCTATTTCAGAAATCCCTAATCTTGAATCAGTGTCAGTAGCATGTGAATTCCCAGATGTATTTCCCGAAGATCTTCCTAGGATTCCTCTCGAAAGGGAAATTGACTTTAGAATAGACCTTCTTCCAGATACTCAGCCCATATCTATCCCACCATACAGAATGACACCTGCAGAACTCAGAGAATTAAAAGAACAATTAAAGGATATCCTAGATAAGGGATTCATCAAACCCACTATGTCCCCGTGGGGAGCACCAGTTTTATTCATGCGTAAGAAAGATGGTTCCTTCAGAATGTGTATTGACCACCGTCAGTTAAATAAAGTCACGATCAAGAACAAGTATCCACTTCCCAAAATTGATAACTTGTTTGACCAACTTCAGGGTGCCAGTTACTTCTCTAAGATAGACCTCAGATCAGGATATCATCAGCTCAGAGTCAGGGAGTGTGACATCCCAAAAATAGCTTTCAGAACTCGGTATGGTCACTTCGAATTCTTAGTCTTGTCCTTTGGTTTTACCAATTCCCCAGTAGCTTTCATGGACTTGATGAACTGTGTGTTCAAGCAGTACTTGGACATGTTCATCATAGTCTTCATAGATGACATTCTTGTCTACTCCCGCAGTGAACAGGACCATGCACACCATCTCAAAATAGTATTACAGACTCTCAGAAATTATTAGTTATTGGCCAAATTCAGTAAGTGCAAATTTTGGCTAAGGTCAATAGATTTCCTTGGCCATATAGTTTCTGGTGATGGCATTAGGGTTGATCCCCAAAAGACTGAAACAATAAGAAATTTTCCTAGACCCATCTTTCCTTCAAATATTAGGAGTTTCTTGGGCTTGGCCGGCTATTACCGAAGGTTTGTTGAGGGATTTTCATCTATTGTATCCCCTATGTCCAAACTGAATCAAAAGAATGTTAAATTTCAATGGTCAGATTCTTGTGAAAAGAGTTTTCAGGAGTTGAAGACTCGACTCACTAAAGCTCCAGTTTTGACCCTACCAGATGGTTTAGACAGCTTTGTTGTGTATTGTGATGACTCCAGAGTTGTCTTGGGTGTGTTCTGATGCAAAGAGGTAAGTTCATAGCTTATGCCTCTAGACATCTTAAACCCATAAGAAGAATTACCCTACTCGTGATCTTGAGTTAGCAGCAATAGTGTTTTCCTTAAAGATTTAGAGGCACTATTTGTATGGTGTGTACGTGGATGTGTTCACTAACCATAAAAGCCTGCAATATGTATTCTCTCAGAAAGACCTAAACCTCCGTCAGATAAGGTAGTTGGAGTTGTTGAAAGACTACGACATGAGTGTTTTGTATCATCCGGGCAAGGCTAATATAATGGCTGACGATCTCAGTAGAATGTCTATTGGTAGTATTGCTCATGTTGAGGACAGTAAGAAGATGTTAGCTCAGGAAGTTCATCAGCTAGCCCGACTAGGTGTCCGCTTAGTCGATTCAGCAGAAGGTAGTGTATGGGTGCAAAGTAGTTCAAAATCATCCCTAGTTTCCGAAGTGAAGGAAAAACAGGATAGGGATCCCAGTCTGGTCAAGTTGAAAGAATCAGTCAGATATCAGAAGGTAAAGGTTTTCTCTCAAGGGGGAGATGGTGTTTTGCGTTGTCAGGGTCGACTATGTGTGCCAGGCGTAGATGACTAGAGGCAGTGAATCCTTGCAGAAGTGCATGGTGCGCGCTACTCTATTTATCCAGGGGATACTAAGATGTACCATGATTTGTAAGAAATGTATTGGTGGAGTGGGATAAAGAGAGATATTGCAGAGTTTGTGGGTGCTCAACATGTCAGTAGGTTAAGATTGAGCATCAGAAACCTAGTGGGTCCATGCAGGAGTTCAGCATTCCCACCTGGAAATGGGAAGAAATGAACATGGACTTTATGATGGGTTTGCCTCGCACTCATCGTCAGCATGATTCAGTTTGGGTCATTGTAGATAGGATGACCAAATAAGCTCATTTCTTACCCGTCCATACCTCTTACTCAGCCGAGGATTACACTAAACTCTATATCAAGGAGTTGGTCATATTACACGGTGTTCTATTATCCATCATCTCATATAGAGGTACCTAGTTCACATCTTATTTCTGAAAAGCACTCCAAAAGGGTCTTGGTACCAGAATTTACCTCAGTACAACTTTTCACCCTCAGACATATGGCCAAGCAGAAAGGACCATTCAGACTTTAGAGGATATGCTACGAGTGTGTGCAATAGACTTTAAAGGTAGTTGGGATGACCACTTGCCTTTGATTGAGTTGGCATACAATAACAGCTATCATTCTAGTATTCAGATGGCTCCGTTTGAGACGTTTTATGGGAAGAGGTGTAGATCTTCCATTGTTTAGTTTGAAGTGGGTGAGGCCGCAGTGGTAGGGCCTGACTTGGTATTTGATACCTTAGAGAAAGTCCAGTTGATTAGGGAAAGACTTAAGACAACTCAGAGCCGACAGAAATCGTACGCAGATGTGGGCAGAAAGAATCTCGAGTTCGAGATTGGTGACTATGTGTACTTGAAAATATCTCCTACAAAAAGAGTAAAGTGGTTTGGCAAGAAGGGAAAACTCATTCCCCGATATGTCGGTCCTTATCGAATTCTCATTCATTTTGAAAAGGTAGCTTACAAGCTTGAGTTGCCCTCAGATCTATCTTCAGTCCATCCGGTGTTTCATGTCTCCTTGCTAAAGAAATGCTTAGGTGACCTATAAGCCATAGTCCCCATAGAGGGCATAGGCATTCAAAACAACCTCTCTTACGAAGAGATTCCAGTTGAAATCCTTGATTATCAAATTCGCAGACTGAGGAACAAAGAATTCCCTCTAGTCAAAATTCTTTGGCGGAATCAGTCCGTTGAGGGAGCTACTTGGGAAGCAGAAGCAGATATGCGAACCAAGTATCCTCAATAGGGGTGGGCAATTTTGGTTTAAACTGAAAAACTAAATCAAAATTTAATTTTTGTTTCGTTTTTTCGATTTTTTGGAAGATCGGATTCGGTTTGTAATTTTAAAATTTTAGTTTTTTGGTTTGGTTTTTGATTTTAAAAAAATTCGGTTAAACCAAAAACCCAAAATTTTATAAATAAATAAATAATATATATGTTTTATTTTATATATATATATATAATATTTAGTAATTCACATTCACAATTAACATTTAACAGTAAATTCGCATACATCGCAGGCTGTTTATGGATTGTTTTAGTGACTCAAATATTTTATGGACTACTTTGGTGACTTTGGACTATTTTATGGACTATTTATGCAGAAAATATATTATTTTATGGACTATTTTTATGAGTTTTATATTGTTTTATAGACTATTTATGCAAGGTTATATTATATGTAATGATTAATGACGTTATGTACTATGTTAAACTTATGATTATTTTATTTTGTTTCATCCATGTTGAGTTATTTATAGTTATTTATAATTGAGAATGAAAAGCAGATTTGAAAAAGATAATTTTTCTAAAAAAAACATCAATTTTAAATGATTAGATATGAAAAAGAGAGGCTAACTACTTTAATATTTCAAACCGAACTAAAAATCCGAAATAACCGAACCAAATTTGTAAGTTTGGTTACGGATGTCACTTTTGTGAATCCGAAAATCGATAAACCGAACCAAAATTAAACAATCAGACCGAACCGACCGAATGCCTACCCCTAATCCTCACCTCTTCTTCGCAAACTCAGATTCAACTCAAGGTAATAGTTTTCCTTAAGCTTATTCAGTTTCATGCTCAGATTTTCCATTATGAACTTGGTATCAGCTGCCATTACATATTCAGTCATATGTACTTAAGTCAGTTCAGTCATGTATTCATGCATCAGATATGCATGTTTAGTATGAAATTCACTATGTCAGTAACGTCAGTCAGATAATCATGTTTCAGATGTTCATGTTCAGTAAGTAAGTTCAGTCTACCGGTATTCTCATCTTAGTCAGTCTCATTCGAGGACAAATGTTCCCAAGGGGGAGATAATATAAGACCTCGTAATTTTTTTAGCTTAATTCAGTCCTTTAAGCTTGTTGAAGGGGGTCCCAGACTTAGAAAATTCTAGCTAAGTATTCAGACTTAGTGTTATTTTGGCCTTTGAAAGTTAACAATCTTATTTTGCGACCTTTACATCCATTAAATGTTGATATTTGAGTTAATTCATGATCAGGAATGTCAATAGGTGTTCCCGGATAAGTTTTGGATTTTTTGAATTTCGTTTGAAGCACCTTTGGGATCCTAAACTAGTGAATCAACGCGATCTTGATGCGTCACGTCCACTATCACGTTGATAAATGTTTTCCCCAGCTCCCAGCGTCCAATTCCAGTGAACCAATGCGGCGCATTGGCTATCGCATCGATGCCAACGACGCGGCGCGTCGACCTGCGCATCGATGGTTCAGTTTATAGTCATTTAAAAAGCCGCATCCTCAGGGTTAATTAAGTCTTTTTCCCACACCCTTCAGCCCTTATAACACGAAATTTAGCCCTCTTTTAGTAAGTTATATTCATTCTTTCACAAATTACTCAAGAACAAAAACCGTAGGTGAATTAAATTCAAATTCAAGGCTCAAAATTTCACCATTAATTTTCCAGAATTCACCAACTAAGGTATGTGAAGTGTTCATCCAAGGGTTCCTTCCACCCTTGGAGTCCAAGAATTCTTTTAAAGAAAATATAGAGTGATTTCATGATTTCCATGATTTGAATTAAAGTGTATTCATGATTTATTACAAGATTCATGTAGAGTTAATTGATATGTGTGCTTTATCATATGAATTCAGGTTGGAACTTTTGGAATTGTGTAATTGGAATTGAATCATGATGCCTACTTGTTATTTTAGTATTATGTGCGTATATTGTGACCTACAAGTGTTTGATGAATTGTCCATGTGAGTTGAATAGTGAAATTATATCATGTTAGCATATATGCAAGTGTTTTCTTGAATGCCCAAATGAATGAATGATGACTAAGTAGTTAGTTACTATGTATCAAAATTATGCCATATCTTTTAAGTTTATGCTATCGAGTCCATACCCGACAATTTAGGTACTTGTCTAGAGCCATGGTCACTCACATAGTAGAATCAGTCATGTCTCGGTCAGTAAAATTTATACAACTTAGGAAAACTAGTGAACTCAGAATCAGTCCAGCTCAGTTTAGTAAAATTAGTTTAGTTTAGTTATACAGTATGATCAATAACAGTTCAGTCTAGCCTAGTACAGTTTAGAATTCAGTTCAGTGTCTATTCAGTTGGGAGTAGGATTCAGCACCGAGTGAACCCAAGGATGGGGACTCACCTGCTAGTAGAGGGTGAAATCCTAAGAAATAGTCCTTTCATTCCAGAACTACGTAGCCAGCGTAGGTTGAGACATCAACCTGTCAGTTGAGGGTTGATGAGGTGATCTACCTGCCAGTTGAGGGTACCACCATTCTTGTTCAGAGCACCTTCCAGTTGAGGGTGACTCAACACTTGTCCTTACCCGTGGCACGGTATTGACACCCTTCCAACTGGGGTTACAGGTTGGACCCCAAATCTGTTAGAGAAGAGGCATGTCGATTAGATGATTACTTTCCACAGTCTCAGTTTTAGATTCAGTCTCAATATGGAACTCAGTTCAGTTCCGCAGATTCAGGACTGTCAGACACAGTCACTCAGCTCAATACAAGATTCAGTATAGATCCATAGAATCAAGACTATCAGATACAGTCATTCAGTTACTAGTAATTCAGTATCAGTATACTCAGATATCAGTTAATCAGTATTCAGATTTAGTATTCAGTGTTATTACGATCTCAGTACAGTTTCCATATTCATGCATGTACTCTCATTCTGTCATACTCATGATATTCAGTTAGTATTGTTCATGCATATGAACACATGCATTTTAGCCTTCCTCACTGAGCATACCAGTATATTCAAAGTACTGACACATACCTTTCTTTTATGCTATGATGTCTTATATCACATGTTCAGAAGCACGGGCTCCCGAGCACCCTTAGCAGTTTAGATTCTCAATATACAGAGTTAGTGGTGAGTCCTCATAATTTGAGGACGTGATTATTTATTTCAGCATTTTAGTTTATTTTCAGTAGTCGGAGTTTGTTGGGGACTTGTCCCATCAACTCCATAGTTCAGACACTTTAGAGGCTTTTCAGACTAGAGTATTTTCAGACAGTTGTTCAATTTTTAGTATTGATGTTCAGTTTTTGGTATTGTGATCCCATATACAGTATTATTTACAGTATTGAACCTTATGGCATGTTTTTTGCCTAATTTCTGTATATTTCAGTATTATTGTCATTCAGTTATTATAGCAGGTACCAGTCATGGGTTAGCTTGTGGTCCTTCGGGATTATGAGCACCGTGAATCGTTCGGGGTACAGACTCGGGGCGTTACACCAACTCAATGTATTACCCATATACTATAAATTATGTAATAAATAGGTAATCTGATGTAATATATTGTTAATCTGTTGCTATATACAGATCAGCTGTTGGGACAGATAAATCATCTGTTGCATAAGTTGACTGTGTTAACATGTAACCCAACTGACTATAAATTATTATTATATGAATGCCTTCTGTCTTTTTTTATTAGTTGTGCATCCTTGGGTCGTGCCTACTGAGTAGTAATTGGGGATGACTTCTTTTATTACTCTAGGTCTTGTTGATACAACAATAGACCCAACGGTGGAGTTAATAAAGAAGGAATTGGCTGGATCAATAACTATAAGAAGAGAAGTTAGGCAAGGTCATCTTAATGTTGAATCTCTTCATGACCAACCTACTGTAATAGATTCGGGTGCTTTTTCTGGAGGCGTTGCTGGTGGAGTTGTTGATGGTGGTAGTAGCCATCCTGATGTTGCTACTATTAGCAGTCGTGATTATGAGCATGTTGGTGCTCAGGAAAAAATAAATACGTTTGAAAAAACCCCTTATACAGGTCCTTCTCACCCCTCTTCACCCTTATGTTCTTATTGCAAATGCAAAGTGTGCAAAGACAGAGAGGATAAACTTCTTGAAAAACTAGAGGCTATTGCTGAAGCTGCTGAGGAGTTAAAATCTAAAAAGGGTGTAATACCATCCAAGAAGGTGAGGGAGCCATACACTCCTATAGTGATGGTTAGGAGGAAGAGAATAAATATTAGCCAAATACTCTCCATTCTAAAAATAGAAAAAATTGTAACTCTTTACGCTCCAAGAGTTGTTGAAGTTCTGGGGCTGCTGAAGAAGGTGGATATATATGCGGTACTTAGCGACGAAGAGAAGAAGGAATTGGAAATAATCATGAATGACGAGGCGGAACCTCCACAAGAATACACCATGCATTTATTTGTCGCTTAAGACTTTATGAGTATGACAAATATGCGCGAGTGGTACGTGGACAATGTAAGTTTACTTTTTCTAACCTAGTCTTCTAATCTACTCCATGAAGAAGAAGCTATGCAACAGATGTGTAGTCTATTGCAATAGTTGGGTATTCTGTTGCTACATAATACACATTTGTTGTATAAGTTGCATTAGCTGGGTAATCTGTGAACAGATTCAGAGAACCCTCACAACAGAATCTTTTCACTGTGTTTTTTTTCTTTACAATTACTAACCTATTTAAAAATTATCTTCTTATACCACAGTATATTGATGAAATTCTCTGCCTCATGAGGGGCAGACAATTAGCGTACCCAAATTCTTAAGATGCTGCCGATATGATAATGGACCTCAACTTCTACAATAATTTCAAGAGTAGGTACGATACTCTCCATAGGTGAACTTCTCCCAGTGGCTGGTGATTTGATCAGTTAGTTTCTACATTCAAATAGGATAAAGACATGATTAATTATATTAGAGGGAAGAGGCCATATCCACGTGGTAAGAGCTGGACCAAGGCAAAGAGAATCCTTGCAGTCATGAATATGGAAGTCAAACATTTTCTCGTTGTTGAGATACTACTCGACGAGGGAAATATTAAGGTTTATGACTACAACTTACCTGTCTTCAAGGAGGCCATGTTTTTGACCCACGTGCAGTCACTCTTAAAGTTGTTCCCCAAGTTGTTAACGCAGAGTAAACTGATGGATCATTTGCCAGTGGAAGTCTTGATGAAGAAATCATGAGATTTTCAAGGTCGAAATAAGAACATCCACCTTCAAAAAAATAAAACTGGTGCTGCGTGCGGGCCGTACTCGCTTGTATACATCGATTATTTCCTGACCGACACAGAAATGACTAGTATATGCAACGCCGTTGTGGAAAAGATGCAAGAGATATGGGCTTATGAGGTACTAACTAAATGGTTGGAGCCGTATATAAAGATGAATATGTACAAAGACAGAGACGAACACAATAATAATTTTTTATTTCCAGCCACTTTGTTCACTTTACATGTAATGACAATTTTTAATGTCTAACAAAAGTTGAATTTTAATAATGCGATAGATTATCTATCTGTTGTAATATATATCATACCTGTTGTGGAAGATTGATTATCTGTTGCAATAGGCTGGTCATCTGTTATATTATACAGATGTTTCCGTTTGTCTGGCGTAACAAATATACATTCTGTCGCAACATATAATCAATATGTTGCAACTGATAGGTAATCTATTAGAACAAATCAAAAAAATAGGAAGACCTATTATATAATTTCCAGAAGATGACCTATATGATGCAACATATGTCTAAATCTGTTTGATAAGATATGTCGTCTGTTGCAGCAGATGTATTATCTGTTGCGATATTTGAATCTAGTATTCTATTTCAATTAAAAAATTCAAAACTAAGAATTAAATTATATTCATAGACAACATAAAATAAATCAAAGCCTTCGAAATTTACATGAAATAACTCAACAAATAAGTGAAATGTAAAAAAATTATTATGGGTACAAATGATCTACTCTACAAATAAATAAACAAGTTAACCAAGGAGGATAGATTATTACATTGACAGACTCAAGATATAAAGATCTACTCAATATGGATAAGTTGTTCTTCATCTGGTGCAACGAAAATTGGCTTTGGTCGTCGTGGCTCTTTAATGTTGCTTGTGTACGGTTTCTAAGCTTTCGCTTCTCGGCACCAAAAAGACTGCAATCCCTGCATTTTAAAAAGACAAATAATCCATATCTTGCAGTTCATGTAAGCGTTGTGAAATTTATGAAATGAAACTAAATCATGATACTTAGACTTATAGGCTACCAATGGTTTCTTGAGCAATTTCTTTAACATATTGTACATCAAATGGATTATTCATTTATCCAGGTATATTTTAATCGCCGACCAATTAGTACGAACCTTTTGATCCAAAAAGCCACTCATATCAAGGTAAGTAGGCAATATTTTGGCCAGCTTTTATATCTCAGACGATGGCCTGGAACGTCTTCTTATTGACATCGAGTCATAAACTCGGATGCGCCTCTCTTTTAGAACAACGGCAGCTAACACCCAATGGAATTCATCACCACAATTGATTAGGATATACACTTCATCGACCAAATGTCAAGGTAGGCCATCTGGAATGCTAAAACCTTTGATGATGTTGATTAAGCATTCCTTATTTCGGAAAACTTTCAGCTGTTGTTGACAATACTTATCGTAGGCATTATTGATTAAACTTTGTACAAATAATTGCCCATCGTGTATCTGTATTGTTCTTGTGTTTGCAACTTGGCCTTCTTTCGGAGGTAGTAAAAAATGACATCGATGTGCTGCACATATTATCAAATATTTTAGATTACGTAATGAAAAAATTAATACACAGATGCAATTAAATAAAGTATTAATTAATAGTAATATGTATGATATTTAAACCTCATCATTCAGCAAGTTTGGGACTGTGACATCAAATAGAATCAATTTTTTATTCCAGAATATGCAATAACAAAGTCAAACATATCAAAACCAAGACTCGATTCGTTCACTTTGTAGTGTTCGTCATATTTTTCTACATGATGATTTATGTGTTAATGTCATATTTTTACAACAAGAATTATATAAATCAATATCTTTAAAATTTATTTATGTACCTGTCGGCATGATGCTTTAACAACCCATCAACAATCCATTCTAAATAGTCGTTGATCAACTTTGTTAGTTTTTTTGGAGCCTCGTCCGAAATGTTGAACCCTTCAATTGGGTAATTCTTTCGTTCTCCCGAACTGACAGGCTCTACTTTTTCTTCTTCTTTGGAAGCAGTTGATGGATTATCAACTATGATATCATGCTCTTCAACAGTAGCTTCTACTGTGACATCCACCTAGAAAGTCAGAATTATCAATGCTAATTACAAATATACAACAAATTATCTATCTGTTGCAACAGATGAGTCTTATGTTGCAACAGATAGATCATCTGTTGGGATAAATTCAAACAGGTAAAATAGAGCGGTATGATAATTTCGAACAGATAACCCGTCTGTTGCAACATAAGACTCATCTGTTGGTACAAATTAAAATAGTTCAAAAACCTATTTGATTTTCTGAAATAGACGAACATATGTTATAACAAATAACACATCTGATGCAACAGGTTAGACAACAGTTGCAACGGATGTATATATCTGTTTGATAATTTTCAGCAGATGTATCATCTGTTGAAACAGATATGTGCCTGTTTTTTTGTTAGAACAGATGATATACATTCACCTTCTTTAGCTCATGCTGCTCTCCTGTGGCCCTGGTACATTGAACAATGGTGCAAGACAAAGACAGAGGAGTTGAAATTTTTCTTTTTTCGATGCTTAATGATGCCCTGAAAATATCTTTCCTTCTTATCTTAGCCACCTTGATCTCTAGTGGAGTGTATGGATATGAAATATTCTTTGATGGAATGACACCCCTCTTAGATATCATTTCCTTTATAGAAGTGGTTAGTGTATTAATAGCATTAATCACTCCATCATGTTTCACCTTGCAGTCTTGACATTTGCATACAGAATATTCTCTAGAGGTGGCAAAATCTGTATAACCAGTACGATCATAATCATAATGGTTTGTTGTTTCAATAACTGTAAGAGGAGCATCATTAGCCCCAACAACAGCACCACTACCACTACCACTACCATCATCATCAACAACAATCCTACCCTCCAAAATTATTTTTCTTGTGATGGTTGTTGCTTCAAACAATTTTATTTTTATTCTATCAACGACCTTAGGGTCCGATAAAGTTTGTAAAAATCATAAAGTAAAAAAAATGGCATCTTCAACTCTCGATTGGTCGGAACAAGCCACAGATAGACAATCTAAAATAAATCAGTACATATATTAGAATGATGATGAAATCATTTAAAATAATCATTAATTAAAATAAAAACTTGATTAGAATTAGACTTACTGCTTCCTTCGGGGGATTGAAAAGATCAAGAAATTTTGTATTTTTATCAGTTTTGGCCGACAACCATCTTAGGATTCTTGGACAGAAAACTTCTTCCTGGTAGTTTACTTATTGTCTCAAATAAGGAACGACTTCAAATGACCAAGCCTATAACATAACACCAATAAATCAAAAGCATTATTGAATAAAAAAAAATGAATCATATCATAATAAAAGAAATATTTATCATGAAATCCTATGGAAAGCCATATAAGTTGACTGTCTTTAGCGTTAACGGAGTCAACAAATATTTGACAGTCATTTTAAAACTTTCATAACCCCAAGGATACTTGTTAAATGCCTCAAGATCTTCGGAGAGATTTATTAAACCAAGGCTTATGTTGTTATTAACGTCTCTCTCCCAAAGAATATTATGTATAAACCAAACCAAGCACAATGATTGTTTGTGCTTCTTTGAAAGTCTTTTACCTTTCAACGCTTCTATCAAATTTTTATTTTTGAAGCTTGGACCAACAATGGACATCATATCATCGCGATCACTCGACTTGCCTTTGCTTTTTTGGGTGTGTGGGGTACTTTTTTTGGGTTAGAGTAGGTATAACTTGAGAAGGAAAAAGAGGATAACATTTTAGTCTAGTAACTATGGAAAACTCCTTCCAACCAAAACAAACGGCATGCCACAGTAATTTATCCACACCTCATCCATTTTATCTTTATTTTCATGCATACATATACGGTTGAGAAGATCATATATCATTTTCATTTGGAAACGAGCATTGTTGTCCTCCAGCAAATCAAGATATTGCCCAAAGTAGCTTTCCCTAAAATAAGAATCCAATTTTTGTTCTCGAAGTATCTTTTGAATGCGTCGAAAGATTTTTCCATGGCTGACTTAACCACGAAATCACCCGTTAAATCTGCAGCACCATCGCACTGCATTCTCACAGAATAACGATCAATACTGAAGGTTTTGACCAACTCTTCGGTGGAAGGGCTATTAGCATTTGGATTATCTCTTTTGAAACATTCCTCCTCCTCGTGTTCATTATCTTCTACTCCTGATTGAGATAACACTTGTAAAGCAAGCTCATAGAGTGGTGGATGTAGCCTAGCTGCTTCAATTATTCCTCTATGTGGACTTGATTCAGTTTTTTTTCTTTTGGGAGCTATATTATCTTAAATTAACAGAAACATAAAATAGATTATAATTGATTAATGCATCGTTAAAAAAGGATAACAGTAAATCTAACATGCACAATAGTAAAATAACAGTTCCAACAGACCACACATCTGTTGCACCAGGTATGTTATCTGCTGCAACATATAATCGACCTGTTGCGACGGATGAGTAAATAGTTGAAAACAATAAAAATATATCACTCATTTGTTGCACCAGGAAGGTTATCTGTTGTAATATATAACCAACTTATTACAACAGATGAGTAATCCGTTGGAAACAATTAAAACAGATCACTTATCTGTTACACCAGAAAAGTTATCTGTTGCAACATATAACCAACCTGTTGCAACGGATGAGTAATCCATTGGAAATAATTATAACAGATCACTCATCTGTTGTACTAGGTAGGATATCTGTTGCAGCATATAACCAACCTGTTGCAGCGGATGAGTAATCTATTGAAAACAATAAAAATAGATCACTCATCTGTTGCACCAGGTAGGATATCTGTTGCAACATATAACCAACCTGTTGTAGCGAATGAGTAATCCGTTGGAAACAATAAAAATAGATCACTTATCTGTTGTATCAGATTGGTTATCTGCTGCAGCATATAACCAATCTGTTACAGCGAATGAGTAATCCATTGAAAACAATAAAAATAGATCACTCATATGTTGCATCAGGTAGGATATTTATTGCACCATATAACCAATCTGTTGCAGCGGATGAGTAATCCGTTGGAAACAATAAAACTAGATCTCTCATCTGTTGCACCAGGTAGGTTATCTGTTGTAACCTATAAGCAACCTATTGCAGTGAATGAGTAATCCATTGGAAACAATAAAAACAAGCCACACATCTGTTGAAATAGATCACTCATCTATTGTCAAATGAGTTATCTATTGGATCAATATTGTTTAGATTTCTTTCAAATAGAAAAGTCATTTGTCGCAGCAGATGAATGATCTGTTCTGTTCATCTGTTGCATTAGATGTTTAATCTGTTGTATCAGATATTTCATTTATTGGAACAGATGATTTATCTATTGGATCAGATAGTTAATCTGTTGATCAGATGGTTAATCTGTTGCATCAGATGGTTAATTTGTTGCATCAGATGGTTAATCTGTTGCATCAGATAGTTCATCTATTGCAACACCATTTTTACCAAGAAAAATAACAAATCAATGTAGCAACATCAACACAACACACGCACACTAAGAACATCAACGGTGATAAAAAATTACCAACAAATCGAATCAATAGCACGACAATAAGAACTACAATAACAATAAAAAATTATATTTTACATCGGAAAGAGTAGAGAAGAAATGACAGAAATTAGGTTGTATTCAGTTCACATTTTAAATTTAAGCAAGAGATATTGAAATTGTTAGTCAATACTAGAAGAGAAGTTGGCTCAATTCATAAATTTTTACCTATGAAAGAAGAAATGGGACGACGAAGAACTCGAAGTTGTTGTCACCAGAGAAGTTGCCTCAAGTTACTCTATTTCTTCACGTCGATTGACGGTTGAAAGTCGCAAAGAAACTGGCCCAGCTATTTGTCGTCGGAGCTTCAAGGGAGAAATTTTGCAGAACTATTAGTTGGGAGAGAATTGAGAGAGACTGTCGAGAGAGGGAGGAGAGGGACAGTTGATTTGGAGAAGAGGGGTGTGGGTTGATTTGTATTTTTAAAAAGATTAGAAAGTTTTAAAAATATTAATCAAGTCCACAATTAACTTAATCAAGGTTCCTAACTATGTTTGACCCTTTAAGTTGGTCAATGTCACAAATCCTTTATTCAAGACTTAAAAGACACATTTCATTCAATTTTCTCGAGTTACCTACCCACAAGTTTTAAAAATATCAATATTTTCTATCGTGATCTTCTGTGAATCCTAATTATTACATATTTTAAATCATATTATTTTATAAAATATCGAATTACTTACAATATTTTTAATATATTATAATAGTTGTTTGAACTAATTTATGTCATTGTTCATTTTAAGTTAAAAATTTAAAATTTTAACTATGAATCTAGACATAAACATTTTAAAATTTTCAAAATAAAATCAACATATTTAAAAATTATGAAAAACTTACTATAAATCATATTAATGGAAAATGCAAAATATTTATGAAAAAACATAAAACAAAATTACGAATCAATAAAGATTTATTTCACGATCGAAATCCAAACATATATACTTGGGCTATATTTAAATTTATACTACTTCCTAATAAGAAAAAAAGAAGAAGCGAGATACTTTGGCATTCAAGTTTCTGGATTTAAGGCTCATTTGTTTGCACTTAATGGAGGTCTGAATCTGAATGGTTCAGACTTCAAACCATTAAGTACATTTGTTTTTATTAAGATTTTAGCTCTTAATAGGTCTGAATAGGTCTTAATCATTCAGATCTAAAATCAAGTCTTAATAAGTCTGAAGAAGTATTTTGGTGTTGGATAATACTCACTGTCACTCTATTCATAATCATCCGTCACCACCACAACCATCTCTTCCAACACTACCATTATCAACTACCACCACCCACCACCCACCTCCACTATCGACAACAAGTATCGCTATCAACCACCATTGTCAACAACTACCACATCTACTATCTCTATTATTCTAATTATATTCACCGTCACCACCACCGTCAACAGCATCACCATTATCAACCACTACCTATCAATCCCTACTACCGACCAACTCATCTATCACAACTAGCACCACCGCTAACTATCACTAATACATCACAACCTCCACGCATTCTTCGCCCGCCACTACTATTGTCATTAGTAAAGCCACCTCTACCACCACTTCAACCATTACTATCGCTACAATTTATTTCTACTTACAACTATCTCCACCATCACAACTAACAACATCTCCAACTAGCACCAACACATCGTCAACCATCATGCATTCATTTTTCAGCCATCACAATCAACACCTCCAACTACTAACATCAAGCAACGTCACACACAACCACCACCACCACTATCAACCGCCACCATCATAATAGTCACCACAATACCAACCATCACAACTATCGCCATCAACATTACTAATCACTAACATTAATCATTGTCACCACAACCATCATTATAAACCATCTGCACTATCACTAACAAACATAAATATTTTTTTTCAATCAAATTATAATTTTGTTGTATTAAATTACATACTTTTCTGATATATAATTAGTTTTTACTTGAATTGTATTTTTTATTTTATTAACTATGCATATAAACTTTTTTGCACATTAAGATGTTGAAAAATAAATAATCTTAATTATTCAATTTTCAGATATAAAAATAATATTTTAATCGTTCAAATGTGCATTTAGATTAAAATATCTGAATTTTTTTTTTAAAAAAAGACAAATGCAGTCTTACTCGCTTAGGCGGTGTTAGAATTAAAGGCTCGGAGGAGGAAGACATTTCCAACCAACTTTGTTAAGCGCTCACCCTCCCATCCATTTCCCTCAGTAGTTGAGTAATAAATACATAGAGCACATTTCCAAATTTGAACACCAAAGATCATAACTGGATCTGATGATGATTTCTCTTCCTTGTTCTATTTGATGTGAACTCATTCTTGAAAAAAATAATAATGAGGTTATCAGTTGTGAATTGTGTGCGAGGATGCTAATTTACGCCCCCCTATCACCTGGTCAGGTTAGTCAATCTTTTGCTTCATGTTTAATTCTTTCAGTTCAGTGATCCGTTTTCTTCTATTAGGAGTATGGCTATGGTTTGTGCTCAATGCCCTTTCCGTTTGGCATGCTTACTCGCTAAACAAGAAATGAGTATTTTGCTAATCGGTTTGTTTGATTTGTGCGGTTACGATGCCCTTCTTAGTCCGCGGTAGCAGTTAAAGGTTTTATTTTTTCAATAACATCTTCAATACTTCAATTCTCTGATTGTTTTTAGACTCTCAAATACCATAAGTTTAATGTTATCTAATTCTTTTTGTGATTTTATGATTAAAATTCCATGTGTCATGTGTGTTATTGTTAAATTCGTTTACCCAACTTGTTTAAACATTTTTTTTCACTCTATTACATCTTGCACCGATTAAATGAACTTCATATTTGAGCGGACTTATTTTACTAAGCACCATTTGGTTCATAGCTTCCCACTTGCTTATCTTTTCAGTGAACTTAGAGTTAACAGGTGGTACTTTGTTTTTTAAGGGGTTACTCCCACTCCACATCATTGTAGGGTGTTTAACACTTTTGGGTAAGTAGCATTTTCAATGTTCTATGTGTGACACCTTTGAGATTATATTTCTTTGATGGGAACTTCCATTGGTTGTATTGAAGTTCCAATTTTGATGGGACTTTTGAGCTTCGAGTCTTGTCCTTTCTTCTTGGCTTTGAATTTCATAGCATTGCCTTAGAATTTTATAGTTAAAAGGTGGTTTACATGATTTGTGCCATGTGAAGTGTTTGTAACTCGAGGCTTCAATGAGTTAATTTTGGACGATGGATGATTCACATATAAAAAATGAAACTTTCCTCCAAATGAATTACAGGTGTCATTTTTTCTTGGAACTGTGCCGGTATGTGCTCCTTGGTTATATTCAGTGTATTTGGAATACAAGAAACATTCATCATCATCCAAAGTGTAAGCGGATTAAACCTCTTCAGATCTGTATTTTTGGAAGCAAAATTGTTGGATGGCAATGGCAATTTATGTAAAAATTTCTTGACTATATGATAGTTCATTATTAATTACCCTTTTAAAGAAATATACTCATTATTATTATTGATGTTGTTGTTATTATTACTATTACTTTTGTCATTCTTGTTAATGCTTCCTCGAAAAGGTATACAACATTGGGGAGCTCATTTGTGTGCTTTTGTCTCTCTAGAAAGAGGATCATATTAACATCAGATCAGATGTGATGGTAATTAGTAAGTGTCATAAGCAGTGAGACTGATAATATTCCAAGTTTTTGATTTCTTAATAAGATACAATTCCCTTCTTAGTCTGCAGTAACATTCATTATCTGCCTGTTCATATTTTTCCTATCTTATCTCCGAGAATTAGCGGGTTAAGGTGGCTGGTTCTTTATGAATAAATGGGTATTTTTTTGTTAATTAAGAGTGTATATCCTTACTGCTATGTTGCTCACTCTCCAAAATGTTGCTGCACCGTGTCGGATCATCCAAAAATGCGCTACTTTTGGAGGATCCGGCACTCACCCAATGACATTTTTGAAGAGTCCAAGCAGCATAGCTTTACTTTACTGTACCTCAAATCCTTGATGCTGTTTGATCAATAGAGGGTTTTTATCTTCAATCTAATTTACATCTGGAGAGTTCCTCCCACATATTGCAGTAGGCATTCTGATATCAATTTGGTTGAGTTGGGAAATGAAGCAGTCAAAGAAGACGATAGAGCTGTTCTATTGGAAGGAGGTGGCCTTCATTCAACATCGCATAGAATCAGAAGTTCATCTGTGACGTCTCAGATTACTAGGTTTGAAACTCTATATTTGCTTTAATCAGATAAAATATCTGTTCATGGAACTCATATAAGGTAAACACGGTTTTTATTGATGGATGAAATTTTCTTGCTTGAAAATCGGTTAACTCTGAGAGCAATGTAAGTGAGAATTTCATGATTTCAACAATTAAAATTCCTGAGGACTATCTCAGAGCCTCAGCTTCTTGTTTCTCATCTCCCCTATTTATCTACAGATCAGAGTTTGGTGCCCTTTTGACTTACTTTTACCTATCTGACCGTACAAATCTATTTGGTGAATCAAAGAAGGTAGGGTAAACCTTCTCCTTATCTTTGTATTTTCTCCATGGGCCATTAACATTGTATATAATCGTTAACCAAAGAAATATTAGAACTTCCTTTTTCGGTAAAAGTATGAGGACAAGTTTAAACAGTGCAATATATGAACGATTGACTAACATAGCAGGGATGGATGCAGCTTTCTTTCTTCTATCCATTTTTTTGGGTCTGTGGCAGCTCTTTGTTTCCTCTTTCTCTGTATTCTCGTTTGCAACAGTTTGACCTTTTAGGCCAAGTATTTTTCAGTATTACTATGGAAAAGGTGATTTTTTTTTCCTCAATGCTGAATACAACACCAGAACACCCTGTGGGCTCTAATTGTGCTTACAATTATAATTTTACGTAAAACTAAGTTGGCTCATGTTGTGTGCTAGCATGGAGCATCTTTATATCCTTTGGCAATGTGGAGACAGATTCAAGAAACCACCAGTACGTACCTTCAAAATAAAGAAGCAAGTATAGCCAACCAACCATCCTAAACTCTATTTTGTGTATTTTTTGTTAGTTAAAGATCATTTGCAACTCCGAACAAATTTTAAGGTCCTAGTCTTTAATGTATCATTTATGTGCAGGAAATTGGTTGTATGTGGCCGTCTGGTCCTAACCAGCTTTGCCGCTTCTTTTAATTGTCTTTGCAGAGCTACAATCATGATCTTTTCCTCTTCCTCTACTTCCTTCTCATCATAGTCGCAGAAATCACTTCTTTTAAGATCCACCATGACAAGTCGCCTCTCTCCGGAAAATCCATTATGTATTTGAATAGGCATCAAACTGAAGAATGGAAAGGATGGATGCAGGTAACTCATCTCGTGAAGTGATTCACTAGCTGATAATCTATGATTCCTTTTCTCCTAATTTTTCCTGCATATGTTGGCATGCAATCTGACTTTATGTTATAACATTATCTCTCACCAATGGTTGTGAGTAATGAATCTCCTCATTATTCTAATATGGCAGTGGAAATTGTTGGATAATAGTAAATGGCTGTACGCAATGACAAAACTTGGACATGCTTTCCCCTGTGAGTATGTGCCCCCCCACAAGAAAGGAGAAAGTAAATAGGATACTACTGTAGGAACTAGGAGAAAATAGGATGTCCGAGCATGAATAAAATGCTTCTCCAAGGGACGCTTGTTTGAGTAAGGAAACAAAGAGGCCCATCTGTAGTATGTATGATGGCATAACTTATTATCAGAAAAAAATTGTGGCATAGTTTAAAAGTAAATAATTTATACCAACTGCAATTGCATCTTGGAAATGCATGTTTCTTATACCAGTTTGAGAACTAGGCAGTATATTTTGAATAACTTGGAGTCAGTGACAGTATGCCTTCTCATAAACATCCGTCGGTTTATTCTCTCTACAAGTTTCATTTGCATGCCCATACACTGCTGGGTTCTCACAATTTTATTTCTTGTAACAGGTATTATTTTTTAATGTATCACTACTTTGCTGCCACAGAAATTTACAATGCTATACGAGTTTTTATAGCTGCATATGTATGGATGACTGGATTTGGAAACTTCTCTTACTACTACATCCGCAAGGATTTCAGCATCGCAAGATTCACTCAGGTCCTATCTGCCCCTTGACTTGGCAGATCTTTTGTAGTGGATTTTCCTTAATTGACACTGCTTCTGAAAGATTTAGTCTTTGATGGACAGATGATGTGGAGGCTTAATTTCTTGGCATTCTTTAGCTACGTTGTCCTTAACAACAATTACATGTTGTACTATATATGCCCCATGCATACTCTTTTCACGCAGTTGGTTTTTGGGGCCCTTGGTATGTTCCACAAATACAATGAAAATGCAACAGTTATTGCCATTAAATTCATTGCCTGCTTCTTGGTTGTTATTCTTATGTGGGAAGTTCCAGGAGTCTTTGAAGTGGTTTGGAGCCCATTTACTTTCTTCCTTGGTTGGTACCTTGAATTATTTTTTTGTTTGGAGCCCATTTACTTTCTTCCTTGGTTGTCACCTTCATTTTTTTTTCCCTTCTTAGTCACGGCTGATTACTAACGCCTGTGTGTATGTATGTATTTTAGGATATTCTGACCCAGATCCTGTAATGACCCTAACGGTCATTTTTCGGTATTTTAACACACTTTCGATATCCGGAGATTTTCTATAACTGCCCCAAGTTATTTATGACGGGTTGGGACTGATAGTTCAGTTCCCAGGCGGTTCATTTGAAAATTTTAGTAATATCTAATATATTGTGGATCATTTAATTTAATTTGGTATTTGGTAGAAATATAATTTATAACGCTTTTAAAATATTTTTGTTATTGATAAAATTCTTTAAGTTATGCTATATTCTTATTATTTTATAATAGCTTTTATAGTCTATTAATTTTTTAAGTGGAGATAGCAAATTTAAAAATATTAAATTATTATTATTATTATTATTATTATTATTATTATTATATAATAGAGGTTTTATTAGAAATAATTTTCTATTAATTATGGTATATTAAGAATATTAAATTTATTTTACCACAAACCTATGCAATACCCAAATATATATATATATTATAAGACAATTTAATTAAGGTGATGGCAACTTCCTTTCCACGTGGAAGGAAAGGGAGGCTATAACATGCATGGGATTAATCGATAATTAGCAAAGGGGCGGTGGGGTTAGTATTTAAATGTGGACATTTGCTAGTTTCATTAAAATTTTCATGAACAGTATGTAATGTCCACCTTTTATCAAAAAGCAACGCATTTTTCTTTGTATATTAACTTAAGTTTTTCGGAAAACAGTGTATTTGTTGTATTTAACTTCAAAAAAAAAGAAATCAAAGTTGTTTAAGCTCGGGTTTTAGTAGAGCTATTTGGAGGCTTTGGGGAAAGGCATTTTAGCTTTGGCGTCCAGGTAGGTTAGGCTTACTCTACCTTTAGATTGAGTTTATTTACTGAAATTGTGAACTATTATGCTAGCTTTGGATAAGTACTTGTAGTTGCGTATCATTTGATATATATAGCATGCCTTATTTATCCAGATTAGGACTTCGTTTTAGTAAATTTTGGTATTTTATCTTTCAATATAATATAGCGTTTATTACTTTAGGACGTGAAATTAAATTGCAAAACCTTGAATTTATCCCTTTTTAATTAAGATTTGCAAATGATTATTTAGACGTATTTTAGCTTTTGTGTAAGTTCGGTATATACTTTATTTCTGTCATTGATTATGAATTTTTGTATCACGTTGACATTGTCATGGTATGGTATGGATTTTAATATTAAAGTTGGGTAAAGTTACTTTGAGTTTCGGTTCGAGTCCGACATCTGATTATGATTGTGGTTCCTTCGAGTTCCGATTCGATTCTGGCATCTGATTATGAGTTCTGTTGTATATTATATATGTGTCCTCTCGTTATTACCCACTATGTTCGATTCAAATCCGGCACGTGTCCTCTTGTTATTATCTATCACTACTGGTTCGAGTCCGGTATCTGGTTTCTCGTTACTACCCATTGGTGCCGGTTCAAGTCCGGCGCATAGCTGGATGTCTATCATGATTTCTTGGGATTGGCTCAGTTATAGATTATTTATGCTTATTTTCTTTAATTGCTTCCTGTGTGTCCCACCGACTTATGGGGGTACGGTTGGGTTAATTGTCTTCTTCAGTGTGCCTAGCGATCTTATGGGGGCCCATTTAGGTTATGTTTATATGCCTAGCGGGTTTATGGGGACCCAGTTAGGTTATGTTTGATTTGTCTGTAATTACTGCGTTATTTACTTGCTGTATCGCTCATATTTATCTTTATCTGGTTGGCGTAGCTTGACAGTTGTTTACCTTTCTATCCTTTTTTACTGTTGACTTAGATTACATCCTTGCATTGAGTTACACCTTTTTTGTATTGAGCTCAGTAGGCCGATGATGCCTACTGAGTACCCGTTGCTTTGGTACTCATACTACACTTCTGCATCTTTTTCCTGATGCAGATCTAAGTCGTAGCAGACGATATTGACGTGATTCCTACCTTCCAGTACTGATTCGGAGCAGGGTGAGTTTGCTGTCGTTCGAGGTTGATCCTCCTCTTTCTACTATGGTTTAGTCTTTTGTACTCGAGACTACTTGTGTATATTGGGTATTGTTAGAATATGATTAGAAATATGAATAGTATATACCAAATCCTACTTAGAAAAGGATTGTACTATAGTGTCTATAAATAGGGTCTCGATGTAATTATGTTAACATAATTTTTCAATAATATTTTTTCCATCAATTCTCACATGGTATCAGAGCGCTGGTGAGAAACTTCAGAAAAGAAAACTCAGTCATCGTCGTCAATTTCGGTGATTTCGGTGACTGATTTGTGCTATCCTTTATTTTGTGGGTTGTGTGAAAAATTCAACACCACCAAGAGGTTCGGAAAGCTCAGGCGACACAAACCCAACCCAACCCACCGGAAAATAATCCTCCACGCGCCCCCACGGGCCTGCCGCAAATCCGACAAGATCAATCATACGCCGGCGCGTGAGACTTCTCCGGTTGAATTTTGAGTGGTTTCTTTTTTGTTGGGGTCGTCGTTCTATTCCGATCCGACCACTTATTTGTTTTTCAGATTCCGGTGACTTTTGAAGATTCTGGCCGCCGAAATTAGGGTTCCGACGACTTAAAAAAAAACTGAAAGTTCAAATTTCCAGACTTCCAGATTCTGTTTCTTGGTATTTTCAAGTTAAAATTTTCAAGATGTCTTTTGGGTATGATGTTTTTGTCCCCAAAACTACCGGTATCGGAAGTTCAAGTCCTATGATCACTTCAGAACCATTAATGGGAAGTTCAAATTATTTAGCCTGGGCTTTCTCAGTTGAGTTGTAGTACAAAGGTTAAGGTATCCAAGATCATTTAACAAACAAGGCTAGTGTGGTAGATGAAAAGGGAAAGTCTAGCGCGGAAGATGCTAAAGCTAAAGAGCAATGGGAGAAAGTTGACGCTCAATTATGTAGTCTCTTATGGCGATCTATTGATTCCAAGTTAATGCCTTTGTTTCGTCCATTCCATACGTGCTATTTAGTTTGGGAAAAGGCTCGTACTTTATACACTAATGACATATCTCATTTTTATGATGTGATAGCTCGAATGACCAACTTAAAGAAACAGGAATCCGATATGTCTACTTACTTGGGACAAGTACAAGCATTCATGGTAGAATTTGATACATTGAAGCCCGTCACTGCGGATGTAGAAAAACAACAAGAGCACAGACAAATGATGTTTTTAGTTCTTACACTTGCTGGATTTTCTACTGACCATGATGCTGTACGTGATCAGATTTTAGCTAGTCATACGGTTCCTACAATTTATGAGTTATTCTCTCGTCTGCTTTGTCTTGCCGCGCCTCCCAGTCACAAAGTAGTTTCATCAGCAACTGTTGACTCTTCTATTGTTGCATCTCAAACCATGGAAAAACGAACATATTAGCCAATGAAAAATCGGTGAGGAAGAGGTCGTTCTGGAAAATCTCGATCGAAGTGTAGTTATTGTCATAAAGTTGGACACACTCAGGATATATGTCATAGTTTGCATAGTCCACCACCCAGTTATGATCCTGCTGCTGTAAAGGAATATAATGAGTTCCTTCAAAATTGAGCAAGTAAGCAAACATCTCCACATCCTAATCGACCATCCAATAATGCTCATATTGCCCAAACAGAATATGATGAGTTCCTTCAGTATAGAGCAAGTAAGGAGACATCTTCACAAGTAGCCTCAGTTGCCCAGCCTAATGCTTCTGTTGTTAGTAATCCTTTTGCTTGCGTTTCAGTCTAATACTTTTGGATCATGGGTTGTGGACTCAGGTGCTTCTGATCATATTTCTGGTAACAAATCACTTTTTTTGATATTGTTTATTCACAATCTCTTCCTGCTATTACTCTAGCCAATGGGATCCAAACAAAACCAAAAGGAATTGGGCAAGCCAAACTCCTATCTTCTGTCACCCTAGACTCTGTTCTTTATGTCCCTGGTTGTCCTTTTAATCTTGCATTTGTTAGTCGTTTGACACGTGCCCTTAATTGTAGCATAACTTTTTTTAATGACTCTTTTCTAATGCAGGACCACAGTACGGGACAAACGATTGGCGCAGGACATGAATCACAAGGCCTTTACCATCTCACCTCTTCAAATTCCTTCACAGCATGTTCCGTTACAGATCCTCCAGACCTAATTCACAAACGTTTAGGACATCCGAGTCTATCCAAGCTACAAAAGATGGTACCTAGTTTGTCTAGTTTATTCACATTAGATTGTGAGTCATGTCAACTTGGGAAACACACCCGTGCTACTTTCCCGCGTAGTATTGAGAATCGTTCAGAGTCTATTTTCTCATTAGTACATTCTGATGTTTGGGGTCCTAGTAGAGTTAGTTCACCTTTAGGTTTTCGTTATTTTGTTAGTTTCATTGATGGTTTTTCAAGATGTACGTGGATTTTCTTAATGAAAGATCGTTCTGAGATATTTTCTATATTCAAAAGTTTTTGTGCTGAAATACAAACTCAATTTGGTGTTTCTATTCGTACTTTTTGTAGTGATAATGCCTTAGAATACTTGTCCTCTCAGTTTCAGGAGTTTATGACTCATCAAGGAATTTTTCACTAGACATCTTGTCCATACACCCCTCAGCAGAATGGTATAGCAGAAAGAAAAAATAGGAATCTTCTTGAGACTTCTTGCACTCTTCTCATTGAATCTCATGTTCCGCTGTAATTTTTGGGCGATGCAGTCCTCACATCCTGTTATCTAATTAATAGAATGCCATCATCTTCCATTCAGAATCAGGTTCCCCATTCTATATTGTTTCCACAGTCACATCTCTACTCTATCCCCCCTCGTTTCTTTGGGAGCATATGTTTTGTTCATAACTTAGCCCCTGGAAAAGATAAATTAGCTCCTCGTACTCTCAAGTGTGTCTTCCTTGGTTACTCTCGAGTTCAAAAAGGGTATCGTTGTTATTCACCAGATCTTCGTCGCTACTTTATGTCCGCCGATGTCACCTTTTTTGAATCTTGACCTTACTATATATCTTCTGATATCTCTGAGATTTTACCCGTATCTCCAGTCTTACCCACACCATCCTTGGTCTTACCCATATCTCCAGACTTACCTGAACTAACCTTTAAGGAATCAACGGTTACTTCTACGTCTCCTACTACAGTGCCACCACTTCTGACTTATCATCGTTGTCCGCATCCACCAGTAGTCCCAAATAATTCATGTCATGCATCGGACGCTTCTCCTACTGCGGACTTGCCTTCTCCTAGCCAATCAGTTGCACTTCAAAAAGGTATGCATTCCACTCGTAATGCTAACCCACGCTATACTTTCTTGAGTTATCATCGTTTATCATCACTCCATTATGCTTTTGTATCATTTTTGTCATCTATTTCATCCCTAAGACTATAGGTGAAACACTTTCTCATTCGGAATGGAAACAGGATATGATAGATGAGATGTCTGCTTTACATGCGAGTGGTACTTGAGAGCTTGTTTTCCTTCCTGCAGGTAAATCTACTGTTGGTTGCCGGTGAGTTTATGCAATCAAAGTTAGTCCAGACGGTCAGGTTGATCGGCTTAAGGCTCGCCTTATTGCCAAAGGATACACGCAAATATTTGGGCTTGATTATGGTGACACTTTTTCTCCAGTGGCTAAAATAGCATCTGTCCGTCTTTTCTTATCCATTGTTGCCATTCGTCATTGACCTCCTTATCAGTTGGATATTAAGAATGCTTTTCTGCATGGTGATCTTGAGGAAGAAGTTTATATGGAGCAACCACCTGGTTTTGTTGCTCAGGGGGAGTCTAGTAGCCTTGTATGTCGATTGCGCAGGTCACTCTATGGTCTGAAACAGTCTCCTCAGGCTTGGTTTGGAAAAATCAGCACAATAATTCAGCAGTTTGGCATGATTCGTATTAGAGATGATCACTCAGTGTTTTATTGACATTCTCAACCAAATCTGTGTATTTATATGGTGGTTTATGTTGATGATATCGTTATCACCGGTAATGATGAAGATGGTATCTCTAAATTGAAGCAACACCTCTTTCAGCATTTTCAGACCAAAGACCTCAGTAGACTGAAATATTTTCTAGATATTGAGGTTGCTCAGTCCAGATCAGGTATTGTTATTTCTCAATGCAAGTATGCCTTAGACATTCTTGAGGAAACAAGATTGATGGGATGTAGACCCATTGACACTCCTATGGATCCAAATGCAAAACTTCTACCAGGACAGGGGGAGCCACTTAGTGATCCTGAAAGGTATAGGTGGTTGGTTGGAAAGTTGAATTATCTCACCATGACTAGACCTGATATATCCTTTCCCGTGAGTGTTGTAAGTCAGTTTATGACTTCCCCTTGTGATAGTCATTGGGATGCAGTTGTTCGTATTCTACGATATATAAAGTCAGCTCCAGGTAAAGGACTACTCTTTGAGGATCGAGGTCACGAGCATATCATTGGATACACAGATGCTGATTGGGAAGGCTCACCCTCTGATATGTTGGGTTATTGGGCCTTTTTTCTTTCGTATGTGGATAAATGAAGCCCAATTTGGACCAACCCACTTTTGCCCATAGACCCATTTCCATGGGAAATATGTATTGATCTTTTTTAGGTCTTATTCACCATCACAAAAAGAGAGTTTTCAGCAGCCAAAGAGAGACAAACAAAGCTGATTTTTGCACCTAAATTCCAGCCACATCTGTCAACTTTAAATTGCGATTCCCGCTTCGTTTCTTGTCCGATTGAGCTGATTTTTGGAATGCTTGTTCCTCTCATCTCAATCTTTGATTAGGAACTGACGGAGCTTGATTTGGTGGCCTGTAGATCCTGTCCTTCATTCCCGAACAGTAGTTGCATTTTTTATGCTTTCACTCCGTTATTTCTCTAGTGTTTGGTGCTGTGGTTTATGTATTGTTTCTTTTTGTTTGACACTTGTTTTGTGTCCATTTTGGAGAACAATATTGTAACTATTTGGTGATTATAGTGGAGGTTTGGTCCCGTGGTTTTTTACTCTTCACACCGAAGGGTTTTCCACGTAAATTTGGTGTCTTGTGTGATTTCCTTTATTCTTGCCCTATTGTATTTGTGTGGTAATTCATTTTCTGCCATATTACTTTTTTTTGCTTGGTTTTCTTGTCTTCTTTTAGTTCAAATTGGAAGGGAAAGTTTAGACTTGGGTATTCTTCCGCTGCTACCCCCGTTGGGCTCTTTCATAGTGCCCCTGTCTTTCCCAACAAAGTGGTATCAGAGCCAGGTTGTTATTGATTGTTGATTTGAATGATGGAGGAAAATATGAGAAAGATGGTGTGTTTGAATGGTAGTAACTATCATACTTGGAAAGGAAAGAAGAAAGATCTTCTATTTGTCAAGAAAATGCATCTACCTGTGTTTACGTCTACTAAACCTCAATCCATGACAGATGAGGATTGGAAATTTGAGCACTTACAGGTTTGTGGTTATATCAGACAATGGGTTGAAGATAATGTTAGAAATCATATTGTGAATGAGACATATGCCAGAAGTTTGTGAGACAAGCTCGAGACACTTTATGCTTCGAAGACTGGCAATAACAAGTTGTTCCTTCTTAAACAATTGATGAATATCAGGTATAAAGAGGGAAGTCCTATTTTTGATCATATAAATAATTTTCAGGGTGTCCTTGACCAACTTTCCAGAATGGGTGTAAAGTTCAATGAAGAAATTCAGGGACTTTGGCTTCTTAATACTCTGCCAGACTCTTAGGAGACTCTTCAAGTTTCTTTGACTAATTCTGCTCCCGGTGGTATTGTAACTATGGAATATGTTAAGAGTGGTATCTTGAATGAAGAGATAAGAAGAAGATCTCAGGCCTCGTCTTCTTCATCTTCACACTCTGATATTTTGGTTACTGAAGAGAGAGTGAGAAACAAGTACAGAGGTCCGAATGATAGAGATAAAACTAGAAGCAAGTCGAGGTCCAAATTAAAGAATGTTACATGTGACTATTGCAAAAAAAAATGGCATATCATGAAATATTATTACAAGCATAAGAGAGATATGAGACAGCAAAAGAACGAAGGTGATAATGAAAATCGTGTTGCAGTTGTTGCTAATGATGATCTTCTTGTTGCTTGTGGTGAGAATTCCATCAATCTTGTTCGTGATGAGTCTAGCTGGTTTGTGGATTCTGGTGCTACGATTATGTTACGCCAAAGAAGGAATTATTTTCTTCTTATACTCTAAGTAATTTTGGAATGTTGAAAATGAGCAATAATGATGAAGTTAAAGTACTTGGCATTGGCACTATTTGTTTGGAAAGTAACAATGGTTCCAAACTAGTTCTCAGTAATGTCAAGCATGCTCCAGATGTTCGCTTGAATTTGATTTCTGTAGGGAACCTTGATGATGAGGGTTATGTTAACACCCTTGGTGTTGGCCAGTGGAAGCTTACAACTTGTACGTATTTCAGGGCTCTACTTCTAGAGGTGTGATAAACTTGGTGGAGAATAATACTTCATCAGAGTTGTGGCATAGAAGGTGATATATCCAAATTACATCTCTCTTACGAGAAAGTAAGCGGTCGTTGTCAAATATATAACCCAACTAGGTTGGGGTCAAATCCTACAGGGAATATGGTGCTAATTAAGTTGTATGTAGATTAGTTGACTTTTAATCATTTGTTTCCATAAAATAAATAGGGGGGATTTGATTCAGTTCATAAATTAATGGGTTCAGTTTAACAAGATGAAATACGTGTAGTAGTATTCAAATTCAGAGAAATAGCAAGCTAGGGTTATGTCCACCTTGTAGTTTTTAATACTTTCTAACTATGGGCTTTACAAATTCATACATGCATCGTGCTTATAGAGAATCGTATTGTATTTAATAACATAATCCTAGTGTTTCTCAATGATCAAGGACTAATTCACTTTAGTTCTCTCGAATAAAAAACATTTACCAAAAACAATACGAAATCTCCAAGTAGTTAATCCTGCTAAGGCATTAACTTATGAAATAAGGGTTGGTAATCCTATTTTCTTGTCACTACTCTCTTTTCCGAACATCAACCTTTTTTCGAACAAGTTGCGTTTTAAGGCATATCCTCTATGTTTGCAACTACGAGAATTCAAGATAAGCGAAGAGAGTATGATATAAACAAATCAATGCATAATGAATTCAAAACCCAAAGTGATAGATTGTATGATACAAGGCTTCGATAACCCTAACTAATAAACTTAGCTACTCATGAATAAAACGAAAATCACCATAGAAATATTCATCATACCAAAAACTAGAAGATGATCTTGGTGTGCGAATTGTGAGAATAAGAGAAAAATATTTTTCTCTCTCTCCAAGCTAAGACGCCACTCTTCTCTCTCCAAAAACTTATACAGAATAATGAATCATGAATAAAAATTCAGCATTAATCCTTTTAATAATCTTTTCTCTCATAATTGCCTTCTAAGTCCCTGAACTAATTATAAATGACAAACTAGTCTTGGACTTAGTTTCTAGGCGCCACATTTGGTCCAGACTGCTACTCTCTCTTGTTTCATATGCCATCCGCATTCCATAGTCCCATTATGTCTTCATCTACCTCATTAATACCTGAAATCATGCTAATCACATCGGTTAGCTCAATTACATAGAAGAAGAGTAAAAACATAAGAAACTAGGCATTTTGTTCTCTAAACTTAGCTAAAACATGGATAAGTTATGGTGCTTAGGCGTATAAATACACCCAAGATCAGAAGGTTGAGTCATATGAGTGAGAAGGGGATTGATAGTTTGGCTAAGAAAAATTTACTTTTGGAGTGAAACAAGCAAAGTTGAAGAAGTGTGTTCATTTCATAGCTGGTAAACAGAAAAGAGTTTCTTTTCAGAGTCATCCGCCTTCAAGAAAGCTTGCTTTGCTGGAGTTGGTGCATTCTGATTTGTGTAGTCCTTTTAAAGTAAGGTCTCATGGTGGTGAACTTTACTTTGTGACTTTTATTGATGATCATTCTCGCAAACTCTGGGTATTTCCTTTAAAGTCAAGGATCAAGTACTTGATGGGTTCAAAGACTTTCGAGCCTTGGTTGATAGACAGACAGGGAAGAAATTGAAATGCACCCGTTCAGATAATGATGGTGAGTACATTGGTCCTTTTGATAGATATTATAGAGAGCAGGGTATTCGGCATCAGAAAACTCCTCCAAAAACTCCTCAGTTGAATAGTTTAGCAGAGAGGATGAACAAAACTCTAGTTGAAAGGATTAGATGTATGCTTTCAGATGCTAAGCTGCCAGATTCCTTTTGGGCAGAAGCACTTAATACTGCTGCTTATGTCATCAATTTATCTCCTACTGTTATTTTGGATAGTGATGTCCCTGACAGAGTTTGATCTGGTAAGAATGTTTCTTATGATCATCTTAGAGTCTTTGGATGTAAAGCTTTTGTGCATGTTCCTAAAGATGAAAGGTGAAAGTTGGATGTTAAAACTAGGCAGTGTATCTTCATTGGTTATGGTCAAGATGAATTTGGCTATCGTTTCTATGATCCAGTTGAGAAGAAATTTATTAGAAACCGTGATGCTGTGTTCTTTGAAGACCAAACAATTGAAGATTTTGACAAAGCTGAGAAGGTTGATTCTCAGAGTAGTGAGAGTCTAGTTGATGTTAATCCAGTTCCTTTGACTACTACTCCCAAAGAAAATCTTCATGATGATGAAAATCAAGTTGATAATGAAGATGATGATCATGTTCAGAATGACCAACATTATGTTGTTGATGCTCCAATGCAAGTTGATATAGTTGATCAGCAACCAGTTGTTGATGTTCCAGAGAGTTCTCTTAGACGATCTACTAGAGAGAGAAAACCTTCATCTCGTTATTCTCCCAATGAGTATGTACTCTTGAATGATGGGGGAGAACCTGAGAGTCTTGATGAGGCCATGAAAAGTAAAGAAAAAGAAAAGTGGTTTGATGCTATGGAAGATGAAATTAAATCTTTGCATGATAATCATACCTTTGATTTGGTTAAGCTTCCTAAAGACCAAAAATCTTTAAAAAACAGGTGGTTTTTTTTGGGTGAAGTATGAAGATGGTAACTCAGTTCCATGGTACAAGGCTAGATTGGTTGTGAAGGGATTTAACCAGAAAAAGAGAGTTGATTTTGATGAGATATTCTCTCCATTTGTGAAGATGTTATCCATTCGTGTGGTTCTAGGCTTAGCTCCAAGTCTAGATTTAGAAGTTGAGCAAATGGATGTTAAAACTGCTTTTCTCCATGGTGACTTAGATGAAGAAATTTATATGGAGCAACCTGAAGGTTTTAAAGTCAAGGGAAAAGAGAAATATGTTTGTAAATTGAAGAAGAGCTTGTATGGTTTGAAACAAGCTCCTAGGCAGTGGTACAGGAAGTTTGGTTCCTTTATGAGTCAGCAGGGCTTCAAGAAGACTACTTCACACCATTGTGTGTTTGTGCAAAAATTCTTTGATGGTGACTTTATTATTGTGTTTCTTTATGTTGATGACATGCTTGTTGTTGGTCATAATGCTTGCAGGATTCAAAAGTTGAAGCAAGAGTTGAGTAAGTCTTTTTCTATAAAAGACTTAGGACCAACAAAGCAAATTCTTGGCATGCAGATTGTCCGTGACAAAAAGGCCAAAAAGTTGTGGTTATCACAAGAGAAGTACATTCAGAAAGTACTTCGAAGGTTTAACATGGACAAAGCTAAGGTTGTCAGTACACCTTTAGCTATGTACTTCAAGTTGAGCACGAAGCAGTTTCCTTCTAGTGATGATGAGAAGGAAGATATGAAGAAAGTTCCTTATGCTTCAGCTGTTGGTAGTTTGTTGTATGAAATGATTTGTACAAGACCAGATATTGCTCATGTGTTGGTGTTGTTAGTCGTTTTCTTTCTAATCTGGGAAGAGAACATTGGAATGTTGTGAAGTGGATTATGAGATATCTTTGTGGCACTTCTAGTCTGAGTTTGTGTTTTGGTGTAGGGAAGTGATACACTACTAACTTGGAGCGTATCAAATCTGCCACAAAATCAGTCCAAACACACTACAATTCTGAGAGCTTGAAGATAACAACTCCAATATGTGAAGACAATAACAATCACGAAATTTTGAAGGAATACCAACACCAAAACAGTAGCTACACAAGGAGAACAAGAAGATAACAATAACATTAAACAATGGTTCAACAACACAAGATGATAGATTACAAAGAGTACAAGGTTAACAATAAGAACAACAAATGGCAGTAACTATAGTGAATCGAAAATCAGCCCCACACGGCTTCACTAAGTTACTGCAAAGTTTCAAGAGTACAAAATGAAAGATAGTAACTTGACACAAAGATATCTTAGAATCTATGAACCCTAACTTGAAGAAAGGACCCTAAGACCAAAAGATTTCAGTACCAAGTTCTTACTTAGACCAAGAGGAACTCATGAACCTCAAGATCTCATGTTTCTAGCCAAGAAACAACACAAGTGTAACTACACTTGTTGGACAGATTTTAGGTTCTTCTCTCAAGAACAAGAGAGAGAGAAATATTCAATGTTACAAGACTTGTTATTGTGAACTATGAAGAATGAACTAAGTGCTGAAAATAACCCTAATAGCATCTATTTATATTACATACAAAATGAAGTACAAATGACCTTCCTACCCTTCAGTCATGGGGTGACCTTAGAGTGTAATTTATTACACTTCAAGGCTTATTTTCACACTTAAAAACGTTAAAGCTCTTTGGCGGATCAAGTACCAACTCACACGCAGCCATTTGCATGAACATGGCTTGTAGTTTTTGTAACTCCCGAGCTTGGCTTCATGTGAATGGTCGAGAACGTATTGGACAGCTTTGTACACCCGTATCATCCTCTCCATATTGAGAGGAATTTGACCTCAAATTCAGCATTTGGTCATCCTCAACCGCATCCACTGGGGAAAGATCACACACGTTGAAAGTGTTGGGCACTTGGTATTCCGGGGGAAGGTCAATCTTGTAGGAATTATCATTGATCCGTTCAAGTACTTGGAATGGACCATCGCCTCTTGGCATCAATTTGTACTTTCTTTGAGATGGAAACCTATCCTCTCTAAGGTGAACCCACACCTAATCTCCCAGTTCAAGAATGAGTTTCTTTCTCCCCTTGTTGACTCTCCTTGCAATGTCTTGATTTTTCTTCTCAAGTCGAATCCGCACCTTCTCATGTAACTTCTTCATTGAATCTTCCCGCTTGCTTCCATCTAAGCTAATTATAACATCACTAGGCAAAGGAGTTAAATCCAAAGGGGTAAGGGGGTTGAGGCCATATATGCACTCAAAGGGAGTCATTCCCGTACTTGAGTGTATGACATGGTTATATGCAAACTCAATCAATGGTAGGTGTTCCTCCCAAGAAGTCAATTTTTTTTTTACCATGGAACGTAGCATAGCACCCAAAGTCCTATTTACTACTTCCGTTTGACCATCAATTTGTGGGTGGCAAGCTGTAGAGAATAACAACTTGGTTCCAAGCCTACCTCACATGGATTTCCAAAAGTGACTTAGGAACTTAGAGTCCCTATCACTCACAATGATCCTCGGAACACCATGCAACTTGACAACATTATCAACAAACAAAGAGGCCACACTAGGTGCATCATCACATTTAAAGCATGGAATAAAGTGTGCCATCTTAGAAAACCGATCTACCACAACAAAGATACTGTCCCAACCTCGTCTAGTCCTAGATAACCCTAACACGAAATCCATAGATATGTCAAACCAAGGGCATAAAGGAATGGGCAGTGGGGTGTACAACCCATGAGGTAGGATCCGCGATTTGGCTCCTTTGCAATCTATGCATTAACCACAAATCTTGGCCACATCCTTGTGCATTTTTGGCCAATAGAATTGCTCCTCCAATATTCCAAGGGTCTTTTCGATCCCAAAGTGACCCATTAGATCGCCATTGTGTGCTTCTCTCACAAATAACTCTCTCCAAGAACTGGAGGGTACACACAATCGTCTACCTTTAAACAAGTATCCATCAAAATTGGCATAGGGATTTGAACCCCTCGCTGAATCCCACTTATCCCTACCCATTTCTTCGCATTCCCTAAAGATAGGAGCAAAGTGAGGGTCCTCGGGATACAATTCTTTCAAACTCTCAAAACCCATTAATTTTGAAGATAATGTTGACACAAGAACATGTTTTCTAGACAAAGCATCGGCTACTACGTTATCCTTACCCTTTTTGTATTGAATAACATAAGGGAAGGTTTCAAGAAACTCAATCCATTTTGCATGCCACTTGTTAAGCTTGTCTTGTGCCCGAAGATACTTCAAGGATTAATGGTCCTTTCGGATCACGAACTCCTTGGGCCACAAATAGTGCTGCCAAGTGGCCAAAGCTCGAATCAAGGCATATAACTCCAGATCGTACGTGGAGTAGTTTAGAGTTTCTCCTTTGAGCTTTTCACTAAAATAAGCAATGGGTTTTAAATCTTGCATCAAAACAACCCCTATGCCAACTTTACTAGCATCGCACTCAACTTCGAATGTCTTATCAAAGTTGGGCAATTGTAATAAAGACGCGGAAAGGAGCATAGCTTTCAAGGTTTCAAAATCCTTAGCTTGCTATTCACCCCACTTGAAGGGTTGGTCTTTTCGAATGACCGCGGTCAAAGGAGCGACTATGGTGCTGAATCCTTTGACAAAACTTCTATAAAAACTAGCTAACCCGTGGAAGCTTCTTACTTCGCTAATGGTTTGCGGGGTTGGCCAATTTTTGATAGCATCTATCTTGTATTTATCCACTTCGACCCCTCTTGAACTAACAACAAAACCCAAGAAAACAACTTCATTAACACCAAAAGAGCACTTCTCCAGATTTGCATACAACCTTTCCTTTCTAAGGACATCAAACACACATTGTAAATGCATCACATGCTCATCAATTGACTTACTATAGACCAAGACATCATCAAAGTAAACAACAACAAACTTTCCAATAAATGGCTTCATCACATGATTCATTAGCCTCATGAAAGTACTTGGAGCATTTGTTAAGACGAATGGCATAACAATCCATTCATAGAGACCAAATTTAGTCTTGACGGCGGTTTTCCATTCATCACCGGGTTGCATTCTTATTTGGTGATAGCCACTCCTTAAATCAATCTTGGAAAATAAACACGAACCATTCAATTCATCAAGCATATCATCTAACCTAGGGATAGGGTGATGATATTTTACCATAATCTTATTGATGGCTCGCCAATCCACACACATACGCCATGTTCCGTCTTTCTTAGGCACTAGTAGCACCGGAACCGCGCACGGACTCATGCTCTCCTTGATATACCCTTTGTTGAGGAGTTCCTCAACTTGATGCTGCAATTCTTTAGTGATCGTAGGGTTACTTCTATAGCCGGATTATTTGGCGATTGTGAGCCCGGCACAAAGTCAATTTGATGCTCAATTCCCCGAAGCGGAGGCAATCCTTACGGAAGTTCTTTGGGAAATACATCTTCATAATCCTGCAACACACAAGAAATCGAAGGAGAAATAGAAGAATTAGTGGGGTTAGTATTAAAACAATGAGCCAAAAGAAGCATAGGCATGTCCACATCATAATCCAAGAAGAGTTCCTTCTTTCTAGCCAACATCACCATGTTTTCTTTCCCCTTTGACGTTGAGGCAGTCCCGAAAATCCCTACTACCCCACCCACGATTTTCCCTTCCTTTTCACCATTTTCGGGTTTCTTTCCCTTCTCCTTCAACTCCCTCATCTTTTGATGTAATTCATTCACTTGTGATGGCAAAAGAGGATAAAGAGTGACCTTTCGACCATCCTTCTCAAGTGAATATCGTTTGGTCCTCCCATCATGTTTGGTAGACCTATCATATTGCCAAGGTCTACCTAACAACAAATGACGTGCTTGCATTGGTATCACATCACAAATCACTTCGTCTTGGTAGTTCCCTACCTTAAACCATATCACACATTGCCTCATGAACTTCAATTCACCGCATTCGTTCAACTATTGCAACTTGTAAGGTCTAGTATGAAGTGTAGTTGGTAATTTCAGAAAGTTCACCATAGCGACACTAACGAAATTCGCACAACTACCACTATTAATCACCAAAGTTCACACATTCCCCTTTACAAGGCATTTAGTATGGAATAGATTTTCCCTTTGGCTAGGGTCGTCTATTGCCTTACTAATCATAGCGCGTCTAACTATAAAGTTTGGAACAACACACTCCCCTTCTTGTGGGTAAATAACTTCACCATCATCATCATCATCATCATCATCAAGTGTCCTATTTCCAGTTTTCTCTCCATCTTGAGGCTCGGCCTCATCCTCCTCTTTTTCAAGACCCACCTCCTCACCAAGGTAATGCAATCTCCCTTCCCGCAGTATCACGTTGCGTCGATTTGGACATTCATTGGATTTATGTCCCCAACCTTGGCACTTGAAACATTGGAATCCTTTTGGGTTTGGATACTTATGAACTTCTTGTTTTAGAGGAATTTTGTGGACTATTTTGGGCTCGGGCAGCCTTGTAGTGGCGGGTTGGTCCTTGTTTTTGGGCCAACCCGAAGAGGATTGAACCACGTCCTTGCTTCTAGGCCAACCCGATATGGATTGTCCCATTGCCTTGAGCGACGACCTCTCTTTAAGCTCCCTTTCAATCTCAAGAGCCGCTTGGAAAATACCTTCAACAGTATCAAATTATGAAGTGTCAATAAGTGGAGATCTCTTTGTTCAACCCACACTTGAACCGGATGATGTCATGACTGATTTGTTCCCTACGATGATCAAGCTTCAACATGAGTTGTTGAAACTCATCATAATATGCCATCACACTTTTATTGTCTTGACGCAAGTTGTAGAATCTAGCAAGCAATTCATGGAGATAACTCTCGGAAAAGTACTGTTGCCTCATCAAGTACCTTAACCAAAACCAAGGTGGTGTCTGCCCATCAACTAATTCATCACCAAAACGCTTGACGTACTCCCACCAAGTGTTGGCATAACCCTCAAAATGAGCTATGGCATAACAACTTTTCTTTTCTTCCGAGATATCATTAACTTGAAAAACTTTATCACAAGCTGATTCCCATGCTAAGTAGGCCTCGGAGTCACTTTCACCCTTAAAGATAGGTAAGATCAATTTGATGGTATTGATGCCTACGTCTCTTTCTTGGTGTCGATTTCCCCTTTCTCCATACCCTCAGTACCTCATTGGATCAACACGGCCCCTTCTTAGCTCCTCCTCTCTCATATAAGCATCATAAAAGGCTCCATATCCATTATACTCCTCTTCACCATGTTCCTCAAAGTGAGCTGGTCGGTTTTGGTAATTTGGAATCTGATTTGGAGGCATTGGGATTTATGGAGGTGGTGGTCTTTGATTTGGTGGAGTTTGGTAAGGTACGTTCAAATTTTATGGAGGTAATGGACGGCTACATCATTCTTGTGGAATTGGAGGAGTTTGGGAATGGCGTGGTCTATTCGCTTCTTGGTTTGGAGGAAAAGTAGTGGTATGATTTGTGGCATTTAGTGGGGCTAGAGGTGGATTCATTATTTGGTGCAATGTTTCTGGTGAGATAGTTGTGGATGAAGTTCTTTCATGCCCACTTGAAGGAATATGTTGAGGAGTGGATGGACGAGAGTTTCTTTGACTCTCCACTTGCTCCAATCTCCCACTTATCGTAGTCAAATCTCCCCTCATTGCCCCAACATCCGTGTTCAACCTCTCTAAACTTCTGGTAATGGCCTCAAGTGTGGACTTCATAGTGTCTTGTTCAGTAGTACCCCCACTTTGGGATGTGCTTCCTTCCATGTCAAGGTGTTACCTACACAATAAGCAAACAAGTTAGCATTAAACCTCTCCTCACTCACACTCTCTCGGTTCGCTCACACTTGAGCTCCACTAATGTTGTAGATTGGATAGTAACCGTGAATCCTTAAGATATGAGTAAAGCTCTTGTCCGGAGTGGATTCTTGTTTGAAACTCAAAGAATTCTCGACGGAATGGAGTTAAGAAGTTACAACGTATTCAAACGAATAAAAGCACCCAACTAAACGTGGACACGAACAAGGGAATTCAAAAGGACTAATTGACAACCTAGTAGGAGTGTACTAGCATGTTAATTAGTTCTAGAACCAAGTAATGAAACTAAGAATCAACAATTAGAAACTAGAAAACCTAAATTTGAGCTTATTAATGACGTGAACAATAGCCAATGGGTGATGTGGCAGCATGCAATTGGTCTTGGTCCCACACAATTTAAGCACCAATTCTGAAATTTAAATCTCTACACAATTTGGAAAGGATGACAATTGGTCTTGGAGGGAAAACATAAATCTTGAAATAAGAAAAGTACCTTGTCCCACAACACTAGGTTCTTGAAATAAGAAAAAGTACTTGTCCCACAACACAAGGTTCTTGAAATAAGAAAAGGTATTTTGTCACACAACACTAGGTTCTTGAAATAAGAAAAAGGTATCTTGTCACACAACACTAGGTTCTTGAAATAAGAAAAAGTTGTTGAAAATTAGAAACTTAGTCTAAGAAATGATGGGTTCAAGGCTTCTCACAACATGCTTTACAATTTTCAGCTTCAACTCTTGAATTTATATCACACTTTTTGGTTGTCTAAAGTTGTAAGAAAAGATGAAGATCTTGATGAACACTACAACAACCTTCATGAACTCAACAACAACTTCTTCAAAAACACAACACAACACCACCAATTGTCAACAACAAGTAACAACAAACAGCCAGCCACAAGGCACCACAACTATGGTCAATATTATAAGCTCAATCTTTAGATCTTGACACTTTTAGTGTTGGTGAGAAAGAAACCAACACTAGAAACACTCTAGACAAGCAAAATACTACAATATCTAGCCAAAAAAACAAGAAAATCTCGGCCCATACAACAACACATCACAATTTTTGGCCAAGAACACAAATGTAGCAGATTTGACTATTTCTGAAATTTTCAGATTTCAGTTTTTTTTTTGTAGTTTTCAAGTCTCAAGCCCAAGATTGATCTTGTTAGAACAAAATCAAAGATGTCTTTGATACCAAATGATACACTACTAACTTGGAGAGTATCAAATCTGCCACAAAATCAGTCCAAACACACTATAATTCTGAGAGCTTGAAGATAACAACTCCAATATGTGAAGACAACAACAATCACGAAATTTTGAAGGAATACCAACACCAAAACAGTAGCTACACAAGGAGAACAAGAAGATAAAAATAACATTAAACAATGGTTCAACAACACAAGATGATAGATTACAAAGAGTACAATGTTAACAACAAGAACAACAAATGGCAGTAACTATAGTGAATCGAAAATCATCCCCACACAGCTTCACTAAGTTACTGCAAAGTTTCAAGAGTACAAAATGAAAGATAGTAATTGACACAAAGATATCTTAGAATCTATGAACCCTAACTTGAAGAGAGGACCCTAAGACTAAAAGATTTCAGTACCAAGTTCTTACTTAGACCAAGAGGAACTCATGAACCTCAAGATCTCAAGTTTCTAGCCAAGAAACAACACAAGTGTAACTACACTTGTTGGACAGATTTCAGGTTCTGCTCTCAAGAACAAGAGAGAGAGAAATATTCAATGTTACAAGACTTGTTGTTGTGAAATATGAAGAATGAACTAAGTGCTGAAAATAACCCTAATAGCATCTATTTATATTACACACAAAATGAAGTACAAATGACCTTCCTACCCTTCAATCAAGGGGTGCCCTTAGAGTGTAATTTATTACACTTCAAGGCTCATTTTCACACTTAAAAACGTTAAAGCTCTTTGGCGGATCAAGTACCAACTCACACACAGCCATTTGCATGAACATGACTTGTACTTTTTGTAACTCCTGAGCTTGGATTCGTGTGAATGGTCGAGAACGTATTGGACAGCTTTGTACACCCGTATCAGGAATCCTATTCTTTGTGGTTATACTAATTCATATATGGCCGGTGATGTTGATACTGGAAAGTCTACTTCAGGGTATTTGGTTACTTTTGCAGGGGGAGATGTGTCTTGGCAATCTAGGTTGCAAAAATGTGTTGCTCTATCTACTACAGAAGCTGAGCTTATTGTTGTCGTTGAAGCTTGTAAAGAATTGCTTTGGATGAAGAGATTCTTGGGAGAACTTGGTTGTGCTCAAGAGAGGTATGTGCTTCATTGCGATAGTCAAAATGCCATACATCTTGGCAAGAATTCTACATTTCATGGTCGGTCTACACACATTGATGTGAGATACCATTGGATTCGGGATGTGTTGGATTCTAAGTTGCTTGAACTTGAGAAGATTCATACGGATGATAATGGTTCCCACATGATGACTAAAGCTTTACCAAGAGAGAAGTTTGAAGATTGTTGCATGATCGCCGGGATGGCTGTCTCCTCCACATAGTTGGGAGGGGGAGAATTGTTGGGTTATTGGGCCTTTTTCCCTTTCTATGTGAATAAATGAAGCCTAATTTGGACCAACCCACTTTTGCCCATAGGCCCATTACTATAGGGCATATGTATTTATCCTTTTTAGGTCTTATTCACCATCACAAAAAGAGAGTTTTCAGCAGTGAAAGAGAGACAAACAAAGCTGATTTTTGCACCTAAATTCCAGCCACAGCTGTCAACTTTAAATTATGATTCTCTCTTCATTTCTTCTATGATTGAGATTATTTTTGGACTGCTTGTTCCTCTCATCTCAATCTTTGATTAGGAACTGACGGAGCTTGATTTGGTGGCTTGTATCTCCTGTTCTTCATTTTCGAACAGTAGCTGCATTTTTTGTGCTTTCACTCCTTTATTTCTCTAGTGTTTGGTGTTGTGGTTTATGTATTGTTTCTTGCTGTTTGGAACTTGTTTTGTGGCCATTTTGGAGAATAATATTGTAACTATTTTGTGATTATAGTGAAGGTTTGGTCTCGTGGTTTTTTACTCTTCACACCGAACGGTTTTCCACGTAAATTTGGTGTCTTGTGTGATTGCCTTTATTCTTGTCTTATTGTATTTGTGCGGTAATTCATTTGCTGCCATATTAATTTATTTTTCTTGGTTTTCTTGTCTCCTCTTAGTTCAAATTGGAAGAAAATTTTTAGATTTGGGTATTCTTCCGCTACTACCCTATCGGGCTCTTTCATAGTGCCCCTATCTTTCCCAACATGATAGACATTCTACCTCTGGATATTGTGTTTTAGTAGGAGGTAATTTGGTGTCTTGAAAGAGTAAGAAACAGAGTGTGGTTTCTCGATCTAGTGCAGAGGCAGAATATCGAGCAATGGCTGTAGCAATTTGTGAGCTAGTTTGGATCAAACAGTTGCTGAGAGAATTAAAATTTGGAGAAACCGGTCAGATGGAACTTGCGTGTGATAATCAAGCAGCCCTTCATATCGCATCAAATCCAGTGTTTCATGAGAGGACTAAACACACAGAGATTGATTGTCACTTTGTCAGAGAAAAGATACTCTCAAGAGATATTGTTACAAAATTTGTGAAGTCAAGTGATCAACTTGCAGATATCTTCACCAAGTCCCTCACCGGTACTCGTATTAATTACATTTGTATCAATCTAGGTACATATGATTTATATGCACCAGCTTGAGGGGGAGTGTTAGAATATGATTAGAAATATGAATAGTATATACCAAATCCTACTTTGAAAAGGATTGTACTATAGTGTCTATAAATAGGGTCTCGATGTAATTATGTTAATACACATTTTCAATAATTTTCTCCATTAATCCTCACAGGTATATTTTGGATTTTTTCTAGTACTCTGGGTATCTTTTAGTAATGGCTCTAGTACCGACCTTACCAGGTCTTGGGAGGGATTTTTTTGTGTATTTGGTCATTTTCCTTCCCTTGTTTTAGTATATGAGATGTTTACTTTCTGTTTGTTAGTTTTTATTACTATTGCTATCATTATATGTAATCCTTTCTGATTTCTACATATTAGCCCGTTATCTATTATTCCGGGCTATGGCTTGGCTTGCTTACTAGGGGGATAAGGTAGGCACCATCACGACTTGAGAAATCGGGCCGTGACAGCTTGGTATTAAAGCTTAGGTTTCACCGGTATTATTGGTACTAGAGCCGATGTTTAGTAGAGTCCCACGGATCGGTACAGAGACATATGTATCTTATCTTTATCTTTGGGAGGCTACATAGCATTTTTAGGAAATAATCTTATTTTCTTGATCCATTTTCGTGCGTTGGGTCTGAGTTGGTTGTAATTTTTATTTGGTGCACTTGTTACACAGATGGCTAGGATGCGAGGTTTGAGAGCAGGGGATCAAGGCCCCGAGCCCACTGCTAGAGTTCCATCTTGGGGCCGAGGTCGACCTAGAGGTTAGGCGTAGGACAGAACATAAGCCCCAGTTTGAGATCAGGATAGGGATTCATCACCTGATCCTGTTATACCTCCAGAGACAGAGAGAGCTCTAGGTATTCCACCACATCAGCAGGTAGTCCAGGGGGCAGCCCAGGCTCCACCCGATTTTATATCCTCTTCGATTCTTCGGGGTGTATTGGTATAATTATTGGGGTTAGTTGGTGGTCCACCGACCTAGGGAGCTCAGACAGCAGCACATGGCGGTGTTGATTTAGGGGCACAGCCTACAGCAGCGGCAACAACGCCTAGGGTAGAGGTTCCACCAGAACCAATAGTACAGTAGTCCCACAGCCGGCAGTATCCCAGCAAATTATGTCTTCAGAGGAGCAAAAGATGTTGGGCCAATTTTTGAAATTGGCTCCTTCCAGATTTGCCGGGACACCAGGAGATGATGCTAATGAGTTCTTATCCAGTTGTGAGAGCGGTTGTGAAATTTGGGTTTGGTTGAGGCACGGTGAGTGGACTTTGTTGCTCATCAGTTCAACACGGCAGCGAGAAGGTGGTGGAGAGGTTATCTTGATTCCAGATCTCCACCAGTGACTTGGACTCAGTTCTCCGAGGCTTTCTTGGGGAAGTATATGCCTCGCAGTATATGTGAGCGTCTTCGGGATGAGTTTACAATATTAAGACAGGGTTCTATGTTTGTGGATAATTATGAGGCGAGATTCCATGAGTTAGCCAGGCACGCCACTGTGATTCTGCCTACAGAGTATGAGCGGATTTGATGTTTCATCAGGGGATTGAGATTATCACTTCGTAGGGCTACACAGTGTTTGGTGACTTCAGGAAAGTATTTTTCTGAGATAGTTGAGCACATTTATTCTATAGAGGAGATGGATCGTGAAGCCCAAGGGGGCAGCGATAAGAGATCACGTTACCAGGGCAACTACATAGATTTACAGTTCATAGGAGGATTCACCATAGGTACCCCCAGCAACAACCTTCTTAGCATCAGGGTCAGCCTAGTCAGCCAGTCCAGGCATCGCTCTAGATATCAAATAGGGGTCAGCCCAGTTTTAGTAGTTCTAGTGGTCAGAGCAGCAACCAGCCGCAGAGGGGTGTTTAGTCAGGATCGTCGAGTCAGGATGGCTATTTCGGATCTGTCGGACCTTCTAGACAGAGTAGGGTGCCCGGGTCATGTTATGACTGTGGGGTTATTGGTCACTTCACCCGTGTGTGTCCTCGGTGTAGGATGATTGAGCCTTCAGTTGTGAATACACAACCGATTAGGTTAGTGTCGCCGTTAGGTAGGGGTGATACGCAGAGTCATGGGGATGGTCCCTAGGGTTCTAGAGGTGGTCTACAGGGAGGTAGGATAGGTGGTCGGACAGGCACCAAGTCCAGTAGTGGACAGGGTCATTTGTATGCTCTACCAGGTAGGTCCGAGGCTGAGGCTTCGGATGCTGTGATCACAGGTATGATTTCCGTATGCCATCAACCAGCTTATACATTCATTGATCTCGGTTTCACATTTTCATGTGTTTCTACTTATTTTGCATCGTGGTTAGATTCATGTTCGGAGTCTTTATCTGTGTCATTGCATAGAGCTATCCCTGTGAGTGATTCTTTAGTAATAGATCGGGTATATAGATCGTGTTTGGTGATCGTTTGGGAGTTTGGTAATGAGGTCGATCTCATTGTGCTAGATATGGTAGATTTCGATGTGATTCCAGGTATGGATTGGTTATCTCTTGTCATGCGGTCTTGGATTGTTTTGATAAGATGTTACTTTAGCCTTGCCTGGCGTACCTGTATTTAGTTTGTAACTGTGTTTTTCGATCCTCTTTTAGTGTTTACTCCTTCTTCTGCATTTCTCAAGTTTCTATAAGAATGATCAGAAATCTCGAAAAGAAAACAAATGTGTGTTTATAGAATATTCCAAGTTGACACCTATCAAGTGAAAAGTGTAAAATTCCTTTGCTCATTTTATAAAATGGACTCTTTGTATTTGTATAAAAATAAAAAAGGATAACATACTCTTTAACCTTTTGTCAGCATGTTGACACAATTATATTACGTCTAAACAACAACATATTATATTATGTCTAAAAAGATGATTAAATATTTTTTTCATGAGACATAATATGAGAGAATTAGTTACTAGACTTATCAACTTTAACCATTTTGTAGTATGAAAGAAAATAAATGTGTAAAAGTGTTGAAAATAAATGTCTAAAATCTTGTTTCTCATTTACAGGTGTAAAAGTGTACGTACATTACATACAGTTTGTAAGCTGGCTGCAGAGAAGAGATAAATTGGGTTATAGTTCTTTAGTTTAGGATTCTTTGCATATGCTCTGGCTCTTGAACTCAAATTTTTGATTAAGCATTTTGTATTTTCCATATGTTGTAATGGGGTTACCTTCTAACAGTGGGGCGATGTCCCAGTTTACTTATGGAAAAAATACATAAAGTAACATACTTAAGTATTAAATTACAAAAAATAACAACACTTTTATCAAATTACATTTTGTAGCATATGTATTTGAATTTTTGTATGAGAAAGTTTCAGAAATAACAACTATAGAGCCTTAATTGCAACTTTTATAGCAACAGTTTCATAATTATGAAAAATAGCAAATTGTATTTTTTATTTAAGTAAACTATTGTTATACAAATACATATACAACAAGATTTATTGCTCTTATTTTACTTAAATTAGTTGAGTTAAATAAGAAATAATTATTTCATCTAATTAAATTCCCATAAATTACTCTTATTTATATTAGTAATTCCTTTTTCAAATCAAACTCAAATATGAAAATCATGGAATATGAAGATTATTATTTTCATGATCTTCAAAATTTCAAAATATCATTCTCTTATATCTCTAACTATTTTTTCTTGTTAGTTTTTTTTATTTTTTTTTAATATTTTAATTTTATTTTTTTCATTTTTTTCTTTCCACTTTATATTCTCTCTTGTACTTCTTTTTTTTTTTTCCTTTTATGTTTTTTTATTTATTTTTTTCTTTTTTTATTTTCCTTTTCTCATAGTTTTTTCCGTTTTCTTATTCTTCTTTTTTTAATTTTTTTTCTCTTTTGTTTACATTTCTATTTCTAGTTTCTTCTTTTTTTTCCTTTTTCACTTCTTTTTTTTCGAATTTTTATTTTTCGGTTTAGTTTTTTTCTATTTTTTTTTCTTTTTTTTTGTAGTCTTCTATCTCTATCTTTTATGTTTAAAAGACAAATATCTATATCATATATACATATTCAAAAAATATACAAAATAAATAGACATACAAATCTGCATATGTATTTACGGTAAAAAATATACATATATATCTACATATGTATTTAAAAAAATACATATCTGCCTCACATGTATATATAAATATATAAGACACAAAATCTCTATAACAAAAATGACAGTTATATACTTATACATATCTTAAACAGTAAAAGAAAACAAATAAGTACATATGTTACCCTCTAAAATGACATAATATGTACAATTCAAAGACAAATCCAACACCGTATCAAATACATATAGCTCTGCATATGTATTTACAGAATATATACCTGATCCATATATATATTCTTATTTTATATGAGTCACCTTTGTATTTCGCAAATACATATGAAGATATATAGTATAGTTATGTTTGTTACTGTTTAATATGAATATGATATGTATTTCGTAAATACATATGTATGTTTTATACCGTAAATATATATCCAAATCTATATGGCTATGTATTTTGTATGTTTTTTGAATATGTGTATGCGATATACATATTTGTTTTTTCAAAATAAAAGTTAGAGATAGAAAAGTTAAAAAAGAAAAAAAAAGAAAAAGAAAAAAAGAGAAGTGAAAAAAAGGAAGAAAGAGAAATAGAAGTGTAAAAAAAAATAGAAAAAAAGAAGAAAACGAAAATAGAAAAAAAAACGAAAAAGGAAAAAAAAAAGAAATAGAAGAGAGAAAATAAAGTGGAAAGAAAAAAATAAAAAAGAAAAAGAAATCAAAATAAAAAAATAAAATGACAAAAAAATAAGATGAAAAAAAACTAACAAGAAAAAAGGTAGAGATATAAGAGAGTGAAAGACAGTAATGATATTTTATCTTCAAATATGAAAAAGGAGAAAACAATAAAAAAAAAAAGGAAAAAGGAAAAAAAGAAGAGAAATAGAAGAGAGAAAATAAAGTTAAAATAAAAATAAAATAATAAAATGTTAAAAAAATAAGATGAGAAAGAAAGGTAAAAGATATGACTATATTTGGGGAGGTGAAATAGTGGAGTGAAAATAGGTAAATGTAAAGTAGTGAGAGTAAAAAATGCACTTGCCTAATTAATGAGTAAAATAATGTTACTCTTGCTATAAATTGTAATTTTACAAAAGTGTTGCTATTTATTGTAATTATAGTCTTAAATATGCTACTTTCTTTAATTTTTCCTATTATATTTCCTGCCCAAAACAAGCAAGAATGGAGGCAAGGAGCCCAAGTGATTTGCTCCTCAAATATTATGGCATATACAAATCGAATCGAAATGCTTTGAAGTAAATAGTAAAATTTGTAATAAAAATACATACATATTGAAGAGAGAAAACCTTATCACTCTTACTACTATAATGTTTAGATAGATTTCATCATATCCTATAATTACATAATGTCACATATCAACAATTTGAAACCTACAATATAAGTAGGGTAAGGGGAAAATCTACTATAAAAATTTGAGGTAAAAGATAAAATATGATTATATATTAAAGATTAAGTAAACACAAATTAAAGTGAGAAAAAATATAACGCAACACGCAATAACGTCTAATAAATTTATAAAGACAACAAACATATTAGTTAGCAAAAAATAGTGAACCTATTAAACGAAAATCAATGTTAGTACATTGCAAGTGGGTAATGCAATAGTTGGCATTTAACTTTGGTGGTTGACTGAAGTTAATAAGGAAAAAGTACATTGTATAGCCTTTTAAAAAAGGATAAATTACACAAATTCAATACTTAAAGAGATTATATTACCTAATATTCCTTATTTTTTTAAAATTTACATAAAATTCTATTTTTCAACTTTACTCTTGATACATATCAACAAAACCCCACATCCTATTTTTACTCCACCATTAACTCATTCAAGATTTTCTTCCCTAAAATATCTCCCTAATTTTTAATAATTAAATCATCTTCCTTCTTGATTTTCTGTCTTCCATTAATGCTTAAATCATCTTCCTTCCTGATTTTTTCTCCTCCATTAATGCATGCAACTTTTTTTTTCCTCTCCTAAAATCTCTCCCATTTTTTTTTAGAAAAATCTATTGATACATATATAAATTTATTTAGTTATTCATACATGTTTATTCTTTTAATGGTGATTCATATGAATGATAAATATGATATCATTATATAGGTATTATGGTGATTCATACGATAAATACATTTTGTATGATTTTATACATATGATATTAATGGGTGATACATATTATATTATGGTGATTCATATGGTAGATACAATTATTTATTTCAATTATTGGGTGATTCATATGATATTAATGGGTGATATATATGGTATTATGGTGATTCATATAATAGATACAATTATTTATTTCAATTATTGGGTGATTCATATATATGGTATTATGGTAATTCATATGGTAGATACAATTATTTATTTCAATTATTAGGTGATTCATATGATATTAATGGATGATATATATGTTATTATGGTGATTCATATGGTAGATACAATTATTTATTTTAATTATTGGGTGATTCATATGTTATTAATGAAAGGTAATGGTGTAGTCAGTGTAGGAAATAAAAGTAATAATATTTTAAAAAAAGACTAAAGTAGAATTGAAACATAATTAAAATTAAATCTAAAATAAGCAGACTAAAATTAAAGAAGAATTAAAGACGAAAAAAGAGAAAAAAGACCAAAAAAAAATATATCTTTCATAATTAAAGACGAAAAAAGAGAAACATAATTAAAACACCTAAATTAAATCTAAATAAAGAGAAAAAATAGATATCCTTCCCTAAATAAAAGAATACAATGAATAAAAGAGAATCTGTTATTTTCTTAAATAAATATCTTGTTAGTTTCAAATGTATCACTTTCTTATATGTATCACCATATAACATATGCATCACTATTTCAAAAAAAATGGATAAAATGTAATTAACAAAATAGTCGAAATTTTATGTACTATCACCTAAAGATTCAGGGATTTCTGTAAGTTACCCTTTTAAAAAATAATAGCTCAAGTTTGGGCATATGGACACATAATGTCCTGTCGGCAAAAGAAATGTCACTTTATGGCCATTGGGCCATTTGGCATCTTCAGCGCTTCCCTTTGTTCATTGGGCCATTTTTAGCCCTTCCCTTAGCCATTCGGTCCTTTACTAAATTTTTTTTTCTACAAATTTTTTAACTGAAATGTATTTTACTTTTTTTATTGAAAAAAATAATAATCAAATATAATTATATAAAAACGGTATAATTGTTATATAAATATGTATCTATATAAGAGATATATATAAATTATGTAGTTCTTTAAAATATATATATGTATAAAATATATATATATAAAAATTCTATAAATTTATAGTTGATGTATGAAATACACATTCGAATAATAATTGCAGCTAAAGGTTGTATAGAATGTGCATAAAAATTGTACAATTGTTGTATAAAATGTGTATAGAAACTATATATATAAGGTGTATAGAAACTGTATCATTGTTGTATAAAATCTGTATATGTATAAAATGTGTATAGAAACTGTATAATTGTTATATATAACCTGTATAAAAATGTATAATTATTGTATAAAATATGTATAGAAACTATATATAAGGCTTATAGAAACTGTATCATTATTGTATAAAATCTGTATATGTATAAAATGTGTATAGAAACTGTATAATTGTTGTATAAAACATGTACTTAAATAAGTACCAATATGATATAGGGGGTGTAGCAATATGGTTATAGGGATTGTATCGATATAGTATAATGATTGTATCGATATGGTATAATGATTGTATCATGGTATATGGTATAGTATATGATATTTTTTTGTGTATGATGTTTGTAGTACATGATGTACGTAGAAACTATATCATTGTTGTATGAAAATATTTATATCACTATTATATTATGTTGTATATATGTAGATATGTGTTCTATTGTTCCACAATAATACAATTAAGAAAATATTTTTTTAAAAAAAAACAAAGAGCTGCAAAAAAAAAATCATAGCCCGAAACCTCAAAACACAGCCAATTTCAAGCAAAATTCAATTCCAATTGAAGTTGTTGTTTGCATGAATGAGCAAATGAGAAAAATTTAATTGGTGTTCATGATTAATTGGAGAAGAAAGTCAATTGTGGGTACATGTTCATGATGATGTTTACTAAAATTAAAAATTAATAGATTTTTTTTTTTTTTAAAAGAAAGTAGCGAATTAAAAATACAAAATCACCAAAAAATTTTTTTTAAAAAAAGGAAGAAAAAGTCAAAGAAAGCTGCGCAACTATCAAAAGGCTAGAAATGGCATTTGAATTCAAGGGCTAATTTTGTGTCTTTTTCTTTTTACCGAGAAGCTATGCTTGTCCTTTTCCCTTATAATAATAAATAAAGTAAAAAAAAAGGGAAAACAAGTAAAACTTGTTTTCACTTTTTCAAAAATAATTTGGAATTGAATTTGAAATTCTCATGATCAATTTCCCCAATTTTCACTAAGGGTGTGTTTGGTATGATGAAAAATATTTTCCTATTTTCCCTTGTTTGATTGTAGTAAAATATTGGAAAAATATTTTTCCAAAGAACTCATTTTCCTCTGTTTGAGGGAAAATGACTTCCTTAATGGGCCAAGGGAAGTCATTTTCCGAAAAATGACAAATATGACTTCTACCTCTACCCTCACCCCTCTTCTCCACCCCAACAATACTCATATTCACATTACTCAAAAAATTTACATTACTCAGAAATATTTTTTACAGTGCTTTGTTTTAATTTTTCAATGTTTGAAATAAAAAATAGGAAAAAAGAGAATTTTTCCCTTTTCCAATGTTCATTGAATGTACTGATATTTCCATATGCATAGAGGAAGACTTACCTATGTTACTTTTGCTAATTGCATATTACATTTTGCCATCGATGTAGCTTATTTCACAAGGTTGGATAAACTTGTCGTTCCGTTATATTTCTATTAATTGTAGTATCTTGATATTGTCCTGACAAAATGTTAAAAAGTGTGTCCTATATTTGCTAATTAGTAGTTGCCTAAATTTTAGTGACTTGTAATATTTTAGTATTCGATATTGATATTATTTGCTATACTTAAATTAGTTCTTACAAATTATTGAACTGCTAGAGACAGTGATATACTAGTTAACAGTTAGTAGTATTTTTTTAAAAATATTTTTTCACTCACCAACTAAACACTAGAAAATATTTTTCTGAAATATATTTTCTACTCACCAACCAAACACCATAAAATATTTTACCAACCAAACATGAGGATCAACTTATTTTCCCAAAAAACCTTTTTCAGGAAAATATTTTTCATGAAAAATATTTTCTATCGTACCAAACACACCCTAAAGTGAAATAATTTTTCAAAAAAAAAATGAAAAATACCTGTGACCAAACGGGTCCTAAAGTCTTGCAGAAAGGCATATTGCCTTTAGCTGCTTCGCGGTTCAAGCATGCCACTTGAAAAACTGCACACATTTTTTAGTACATTCTGAAACGTGTTGGCATAAAAAAGAAAAAGCGAAAGAATAAACAAGAATGTATAAAAACACATGTCTGCTGAAAATCAAGGTGGAGCAGTTTCAAAACCTCCATCTTTCTAACTTCATGGCAAAGCCAACGTAAAGTTCGAACGTATAACCACCATATGGTGCTACGAGCATCACTTATATCAAGAAAAACGCTCTACTGCAAGAACTTTGAACCTGAACAATTAGATTTGGCCAAGATTACCAGCTTATCTATATCATTCCACAGTGATAATCAAATGTCTAACAGCTGCTTATACAATTACTCAAGCTTTTGAACTCGGATACAAGTCACCTAAAGAAACTTCAGTCGAGATCAAAGTGTTCAACTACTCCGAACTCTAAAATTTGAACCAGTGGTTTGTCCTGCGGTAATACTTTCTAGCAAGCTTAATAGAAAGAAAACATCATGAGTGCAAACTTTGAATAACCACTACTTTGAACTTAAAAATGTTTGGCATCTTCTTGATGTGCACGTGAGCTGGCTTTCAGCATTAAGGATAGTGAAAGTCTTCATCTCACACAGGGTCCTCAGAATATATGCACAATGTCGTACGCAAATCTTTTGCATGTTAAGGAATTATAGGATACAACCATGCAAGGGATGATATGGTAAATGTTCATAGAAACCACACAAGAAATGCAAGGAAAATATTGGCACTGATGCTGCTAGTCGATCTGTAGAAAGTTTTTTGGACAAATAGCAAAGTTTTTAGAAAAACTTGTTTTGGTTAAGTTTTTTCAGAACTTTTTCCTGGAGAACATCATCAAAATACCTTAATTTGGTTGAAAAGTATTTTCTCCTGAACAAAAAAAATAAAAAATACATGAGAACACACTAAAGAAAATCTTACAACTATGCATATATGTTTTTGTTCTGCCCAAATTTTTCCTCCACAATAGCGGTTAGTATTTTTATAGGGGAGAGGATGGGTGGTAGAGGACAATATGTTGACAACTACTCTATCCTGATAATATCTGTATGGTGATCCCTATCTTGTTGCGATGATAGTAAAACTTGAAAAATTTGACGACAAACGTATAACTTGGAACAAGAGATGAGGATAAAACAGTTCAGATAGTTTTATTAGGGGAGGGAAAAAATGCATAAGTCTATCTTTCAGAAGACTACAGCAGATAAGGATACGTCCAGAAGAGCACAAATGACTGCAAAGAAAAGAAACAGTGTCAATTGAGTGTGAAATCAAGGGAAGGAAGCTAGACTAACAATTTGAAATCATCATGCAAAGATAGTAAATTCCACTCAGCAATCACGCAGCGAAACTATTATACTGTAAACTATAGTAAGTTCCACTCAGCAATCACGTAGTGAAACTGTTATACTGTAAGCTATATATCAAAACTAAAAGGTAGTTCATAAGCTACCAAAACCTAGAAATTGATCCCTTTTCTGCAGAATCCTAGAAAACCTTAGAATCCCCTGGGTGCTACAGATAATAAATTTCTTTAGTAGTTACAAAAAAATAGGACCTAGAAATCAAAACCTATCACCCTAAAAATAATTAAGAAGATTCACAGGAATACTAACAAAAATGATTCTAATCAACAAAATATCACTGAGATAGATGATATGTTCGAATAATTAGTTAACTTACAGAGATATTTAAAGAAAGAAAGTGAGATGATGTGGAAAGAATTCATAGCTGGAAAGAATTCTAAAAGGGTATTAAAGAAACAGAGAAGAAACGAGGCAGGATAGATGAATTAACAGGGCTTCAAATAAATATTATGATTTTGGAAGAAAATAAAATATTTACAGTATTTATCCTTTTAACCTTTACTTATGCAGGGGGATCGAGCAGACAGATGAATTGTTTCTGGATCAAGGATTAGAATAAACAAAGAATGTACGAAGAAAAGATCTTAATTAGAAGTATGAATGTATAATAAGTACCATAAGCCCGCCAAAAAATCCATCAAGCGCGATTCTGTTCCAGCTGTCAAAGTAGGAGCGGATTGAAAACTTGGCCTTTGTCGTGAGTGCTACTGAAGTTATTGCCATGACAAGGAAATAAAAGATAAATCCTGTCAAGCTAGTAAGTCCCAGAATGCCGGCAATGACGCCACCAATGATTGCCATGAATGTGCGGCTGAACAACAGAAAGCTCAATACAAATGGAGATATCCAATGACAAGGAAAAAATGTACTAGCTTAGAAAGACGAAAAGAACCAATTTTACTAGTTCACATATGATCGAATGTCCATCTCGGTCATATTTTCATTTTTTTTTTTTTGAAAATGATCTCGGTCATATTTTCATTCTTCTGTTCCAACTGTCAAAAAAGGCATCCCGGTGCACTAAGTTCCCGCTATGCACGGGGTCTGTTGCAACACAGAGCTTGGATTTGTTTGTTTATGTTTTCTTTTTTTGATAAGTTTATGGAGCTTGGGGTTGTTTTGTTGCAGAGGCAAAAAGAACAGGGTAGTCCAAAACTTCCGTTAGCATTGAAAACAGGTATTAACTGTTCAATTACTCAAAACACTATTACTTACTGATACAAAAAGAAATTATTCAAAGCTACAACTCATTTGTTTGTTGATAACTTGAAAAGGTTAAATTCTCCATTAATATGGTTATAATCTGCAGTTCGTGGTTTAGGGTATTCGGTTGTTTGTTTGATGATTGAGATACTTGCAGGACTTTACTGAGGTAAGGGAACGGATATTTATAGGACTTTACCAATCTGTTCGAGCAATTACAGGAAACCATACAACTACACCAAGGGTAATTCCTCTCTGCTTAAGTGCACGAGGTAATAATCTTGGGTGAGTGGAATATAAGAAGAAGTCAAGGACTGCAACCCAATTTTCCATAATACAGAATAATCATAACAATGTAGAAGTGTTAGTCCACATATGAAAAGAAGTCAAAACTGAGGCTATCTTTTTTCTTTGAGGGGCGGGGGAGGGGGGGGGGGGTTAACTATGGTGTCCGGGCCAGCTTGCACGTATCTAAACTAATTCCACAAGATACCTCCCACCACCACCAGGTACCAAATAACTCCATCCACCAAGGCTAAGACAAATGGGAAGAATTCACCTAGTGCTTTTGTCTCTGTGGGGATCTGAACCTAAGATCTCATGGCTCATACCCACTTCATTGATCACTAGGTCACACCCTTAGGTGCAGCACTGATGCTATTTTACGAGTTATGTTATCTAATTAAACTGATATCATGTCATATTCTTTATTTTATATCCTGGTGTTAAAGGGCTTATGCCTAATTGAAGAAGTTAAAGGGTTAAAGCTACCACAGGTGCATATAATCCTAATCTCAACCAGTTGTTCAGTTGGGGTAACATCAGTCTCATATGATTGAGGACGAAACTCAAATGATAGTCTGTATCAACTATGTCCAGACTTTTAAAAAAAAAAATCACCTAAATTATTACTAGCCTAAATCATCAAGAAACAGCACGGAACTATAATTTCACTCCACCTAAATATGGTGTCAAACTCAAACCAACCTGTAAAGAATAACTTTCATGTTGTTTTGCATATTCTCGGCATTGAATGTCGGCAAATCATCCATACCGTTGCTTGACTTGTCTGTAAAGCCGTTCAAGTTATCATGCCCTGCCATCACGACTTTTGGCAATTCTACATCAAATGACAAAACAATAAGAATGGAGAAGTTCAGATGTAGATCAAGCATTGAGCTTTCTGGTCACTCACTATCACAGTTAGAATAAGGATTGAATTAATCAACACGACAAGAGAATTTATCCAAAGATATCCTACAAGATAATGAAATACATAAGCATTCAGACATTCTTCCATGGATCTCACATCCAGTTCAATTCAAACTCCTTCAGTTAAAATTGATGGATTCTATTATCATAATTAAGAATTCACCAAAAACAATTCTCCATATATATAAAGAGTCAGACTTTCTATCATGGATGTCACACCCAGTTCAATTCAAACTATCTCAGTTAGAAAGAAGACTTATATGATCAAATAAGATAAAAATTTACCAAAGAAGTCCTATAAATGAATAAATTCAAGGTTTCATCTTTGGATCTCACACTCAGTTCAATTCAAACTATCTCCGTCGGAATGAGGATTGATTCAATCAGTACAACTTAAAAATTAACCAACGGAACGCGTAAAGATTAAGAATCTCTTCAGTGCATCTAAAATCTACTGAGTTGAATAGAGACTAGGTCAGTTAGAATGAGGATTGATGCAACTTAACCAGAAACATACCCTATGAAATGCACAAAGATTCAGACTTTCTTCGGTCAGTTCAAATCAAAACTATCTCAATTTGGATGATGATTGATTCAGTAAATACAAGTAAAAGTTGATTCAGGCAAAAGATTCTTAATGGATCTCACATATAGTTAAAATTCAAAATCAGATTTGTATAGTTGAGTAATGATTTAACAAGAAGTAAAACCTAGGACGCGAAAAAGGGAAAGGACGATTGAGTGAAGTAGAGTACCTGAATAGAGATGGTTATCCAAGTCCTCGTCGTACAATCGTCCAAGCTCTTGAGATATGACCCTGCCGTCCTCCTAATTGCTCTGTTTTTTCTGTCCTCTACATAAATTAATGCACTCACTAGTCAGTGGTAAAAAGGATTTATTATAGGAAAATTATAATGAATTATAATATCATTTTCTTATGCAGGTTAAATATAATTCTACCATTTCAATCTTACTTAAGCAATTTATGTATAAAAATATGTATAAAAGAAGGAAGGTTATGCCGCACAATGACCTCTTCATTCTTATTTCTCTTTTTTCTTCTTTGAGTTTTTTTTTTTTTCAATTTTCTCAATTATTATTATTTAAAAATCAACTCCAAGACTTCAATTATTATTATTTAAAAATCAACTCCATGACTCATATTTTTTTATTTTCATAACATCTACTTTTAATCACACTCATAACATTTATTTATAATCAGACCTTTTTATTTTCATAACATTTACTCGTAATTGTGGTTCAGATCATTCTTCGTTACTTCACTTCAACAGTGCTAAGGAGTAAATTGGAAAATCATTCAGATTTTTAAATTTTTGGTTGAAGGAAGATTCTTGCATGAAAGTAATAAGGCAAAATTGGCAAGCTGATATACAAGGCAATGTATTCATCTTGAGAAGACAAAATGATTCCTAACTCTGTGGAGCAAAGAGAAATTTGGGAATATTTTCCAGGAAATTGCAACTCTGGGGGAAGTCATAAAGGTTAGAGAAAAATAGTTTGAGGAAGACCCATCAGGAACTAATAGGGAAAGATTGATTAAATCACAAGCAGAGTTAGGTTTACAACTCTAAAGGGAGAATGATTTTTGGAGACATAAAACTGGTTTTGAATGATTAGAAAGGTGAGAGAAATACCAAATTCTTTCATAGAGTAGAAAAGAAAGAAGACGCAGGCTTAAACTAAGAAGAGTCCAGAATGATGAAGGTTTGTGGATGGAAGAATATGCAAAGATTATAGATGTAGCTGTAGAGGTTTTTCAGAAACAGTTTACAAAGCAGAAGGATGAAGAAGATTTCTCATTGCTGGATGAATGCCTACTTTAGTAGCTGCAGAACAAAATGAAGACATAACAAAAATCCCAAGCACGGAGGAATTTAAAACTGCTATCATGCGATTGAATAGAAATAGTTCAGGAGGTCCGGATGGGACGACAGGTACTTTTTATCAAGATGCTTGGGACATCATAGGAGAGGACATACACAAAATGATAGTAGCATTTTTCTGTGGATTTGAACTTTCAAGATTCATTACTCATACTAATTTGGTTCTATTATAAAAAAAGTTAGTAGAGAATACCTGTTCAGACATAATACCTATATTCCTTAGTAATTTTGTGAATAAAATCTTTTCAAGGATTATTCATGAGAGAATTAAGGGACTGTTGCCAGCTATCATCTCAGAGGAATAAGCTGGGTTTGTACAAGGCAGAAACATTGTAGAAAATATACTGGTGGAAAAAGAATAATCTCAGAAATAAGGAAAAGAGGTAAACCTCAAAACATTGGTATTAAGTTAGATATGATGAAGGCTTATGACAGGGTGGAGTAGTTATTTCTTACAAAAGTATTGAGCAAACTGAATTTTTGTAAAGCAATAATAGACATAGTGTACAAGTTAGTTGGGAATAATTGGTATCCAATACTTTTGAATGGGCAGCATAATTTTTTTTTTAAATCTTCAAGAGAATTGAAACAAGGAGATTTACTATCTCCTACATTGTTTATTCTAGCAATAGAGGTGTTATCTAGGATTCTAAAGACTTTGCTTCAAAGAAAAGAATTCATGATGTTTGATATGCCAAGAGGTAGTCCTAAAATAAATCATCTGGCCTTTGCTAATGATATGATTATTTTGTGCTAAGGCTGAATTGGGTATTCTACAGTTGATTACAGGAGCACTGGTGTCACGACTCGAATCAGGTCCTTGACGTGATGGGCATCTCCAATCCACCATAGACCGGAAACCACCCCCTGAACCTAACCTAATGTCATACACCACCCAACAATGGCTGAATTTCGAACATATAACAAGATAGCACAAAATAAGTTCCACGAATAAAAGATATGTCTATAACCGATAACCGACAACCGACAAAATACATTCAACCAACATCACCCGAGTCCACAGTAATCCAACAAAACCTCTATGCAAAAAAACCCAAAACTCAGTCTTGGTCGGGACATATCCCTGACTCTGACAATGACAATGATAATGAAAACTCTAAATTCTAATCTATGATAAGAATTGATGAAATGTCTAAGCCTTTCGGAGAATGAAAGCTCACCGCTTCACCACAACGAACCAACAAATTGAGCCAATCCACCTAGCTCTGTGCAAAAAAAGTAGAGGTATCTCCGGTGCCTGCATCATGTGGGGATACAATATTCGGAGACGGTTAGTGGGTTTAGCACTAGCATATAACTCAGGAATAAGGATAACATAATGCCGTGATCAATAGTTCAAAATCATTCAAATCCAATGCATATACATACATATATATCACATGTCGGGATAGGGAATATGGTTTAACATGGACTTTAAAACTTTAGCCTAGATTGTGTAGCTCAATCGTCATAGCATAAGCAGGAACCCACGGGCTATGTGGGACCAACTCTCCCCTAGTTAGAAAGGCCCCAGTGTGTGTGGCCGTACGAACCAGAGGGTATACATATGCACTGTGGGAGACTTAAACCTCCCGACATATCAAGGTGACGTAAGAACCCAATTATGTAATATAATAGGGAAGGACTCATACCTCCCAATCATATGATAATAATAAGGGGGACCCAAACCACCCGATTATTTAAACCTCCGTATCGACAACACGATTTCTAGTATTAGTCCCACGGGACCTCCTCTTTTACGTCTCAGCTACATAACTCCCATTAAAGCCCAATTAAATCATTTATCACACATTCCCATTCATTGAACTATGATACATATTTAGCATACATTATTGGTATCATCACACCAACTACATTTGTAAGGTAACATCATGTAATACCACAAACTTTCTTTAAGTCGAGTTTCATTCTTAAGAAGAGTAAGAGCTAACTTCCCAAGTGAGAAATATTTTAAACCATATAGAATTTCCCTAATATAGAATTTTTTTCATGTAGAGAGTTGAATAAGCTTTCCGTCGATACCAATTTCGCGAAAATACGATATTGGGGTGAAAAGTTATGGACGTTTTACAGAAAGCAGTCTGAACTACCCAGGTGTGACGGAGAGGTCCGACGGACTGTCGAGCTAGCGATGGACCGTCGCCCAGACCGTCGCAGCTGAGGCAGTGAGTCCACTCTCTGGCTAAGTGCGACGGAGAGGTCCGACGGACCGTCGAGCTACCGAAGGACCATTGCCCCAAGCCATTGCAACGAGGCAGTAAGTCCCAGTTCTGGTCCAGGTACGACGGTCAGTCCGGCGGACCATCGACCCAACAACGGACCATCGCACCCTACCGTCGCATGTCCCGATCAGTAATTTTAAGACATTTTTAAAAGGACTTTTTGGTCTTTTTTCACCCCTTTTAACACCTATTTATATCAGATCAAGGCTCATAACTCCATATTCATCCATAACATCAAAAGCTAGGGTTTCTTTCAAGATCAAAATCCTTCTTCAAGAAAACTGAAGAAACCAAGAATCTCTCCAAGAACCTTCAAGAAAGAGTCTCCTAAGGTATGCATATGTTGATTCTTGGGTTCCTTCCGCCCAAGAAGTTCAAGAATCCTTTTCTAAATTCAAAGATCTTATATTCATGAGTTTTCATGATTCATGTGAATTGAAATTGAAGTTCATGTTATTATTGAGTTAAATTCATGTTTTGTTTATAAAATTTCAAGAGTTGATTCTAGTATGTGATGAATTGTATGATGTTCATGATAAACCCTCTTCAAGTTGCATGTTAAGTGATGTGTTTATGTCAATTAAGTGTAGAAATTATTGAATAACCAAAGCATTCTCCCCATATGTTTGATAAAATGCTTATGTGAAGGAATTAGAGCCATTATAGCATGTTGACTAGAAATCCCCAATTGTGTGCAAGCTCATGCATGACAAGTGTTTGTTGAAAAGCCTTAGTGAATGAATTTTGACATGTTTGCATGAAATTCCCCAATTATGAGTTCTTTAATACATGTTAAGTGTTTGATGTAAGACCTTGTTGAATGGAGTATGAGCCAATAACATGTCTCCCTATACTATCAAATGTTTATGATTTCCAAGTGTTTGAAGAGATGCTTTAATGATTGTAATGGTGAATGAAAGCCCATGGTCATGATTATTTAAGAGTGGTTATGTTTACTTTTATGTTATCTAGTCCTGGGGGTATTTATACCCGATAATTTAGCTGCAAGTCCAGAGCCCATGTCATTTTTTCCGATAATCTCAGTTAAGCCACGATTCTTAGAACTTAGTGAGTTACAAAACCCAGTACTCTCAGACAGTTATAGAACTTAAGAAATCTCAGTAATCTAGTATCATTAGCATTCCAGCTTTAGTTCAGTACTCAACTCAGATCTTAGTAGTATCCAAGTGTTCAGTTCAGAGCTTAGTAACATTCAAGTAATCAATTCAGAACTCAGTATCATTCAGTCAGATAACGAGATCCAATAGTGTTCCGTCAGTTTTTGGAACCAAGTGAACTCAGCTTAACTCAGTTAATCAGTACGATTAGTAACAGATTCAGCTCAGTCTAGTATAGTTTAAGAAAAAGAATCAGCTCAGAGTCTTTCAGTTGGGAGTAGGAGTTAGCACCGAGCGAACCTAGGGATAAGGACTCACCCGTTAGAAAAGACTGAGATCCCTAGGAGCAATCCCTAAGTTTCAGAACTATGTAGCCAGCGTAGTGATACAAGAAAAGACTAGGAAACACGAAAATGGACACACAAGATGCAAAAATCAGCAACTACAAGAAGAGAAAACAACACATAGAAGAAGAGGGATGAAGAAGAATGCATAAAATGTAAAGATAGTAGAAAGACCCTTACTTCTACCAAGTGATTAACAAAAGATGGTGTATCAAACCATCAATCACACCTCACCAATAGAATCTCAAACCTTCCTCTTAGGTGGACCAAGGGAATTTACACTCCTCAAAACCCATCTTTCTTGACAATTTGTTAACACAAGTGAAATCCATCAATTGTGCTAACCCTAATTCGGTTTCTCTCTCTTAAGGAGAAGGAGAATACTACAAGCTAACACTAATATTACAATATAAAAATTCACTCAATTCATTAACTCAAAAACTAAGGAAAAATAAGAGCTAAGGTGCCTATTTATACTTATTACAAATAAAGACAAAAATACCCTTAATGAAGGGTGCTCCTTTGGAGTGTAAAAAGAGAGTATTAAAAGACAACAATAGCCCTAAAATGGGGCGCCTCTTGAGTGTCAAATCATAGTGTGCAAAGTCCATTTTTTCCTTCAAGTGAGGCGCCTCTCGAGTGTCAAATCATAGTGTGCAAAGTTCATTTTTTCCTTCAAGTGAGGCGCCTCTCGAGTGTAATGGTTCCCTTCTCGTCCTTCCACTTGACAAGGCTTTAAAATGCTCCAAACACTTGTCAATTTTGAAGTTTGAACCTTTGACAATGCCTTGTAAAATTTTGTCCACCTCATGATTGTATCATTCTCTCCATCTTGAAGGGAATTTGTCCTCAAATTCATATCCTACAAAATCAAAGAGAGAAGAAAAACAAGCACACAATCCTCTTGGTAGGAGGGTTAGGATTAATGCCAATTTATATGAACACACCAAGGGGGCACACTCTTAGAATATAGCCAACAATCCTTTGTAATAATCATGAAACACTTACTATAAGCAACAAAAAGGACATGACTAAGATATGCATCAAAGAGAGGAAAGTGCAACCCAAAATCATCACATATTTCAACACTCCAAGGTTGTTCACATTTGAAATACAACCACGGGTCCTTTGTGTGTGAAATGAGAAGCTTAGCATGAATGGCATAAAGGAGGTAGTTTTGGAAAATATCAAGAGATAAGGAAACTACAATGGTCTTAACGACTTTAGTATACCCAAAAGGTAAGACTACCTTTGGTTTAGGAACCATAAGATACATTTGTTTCATTACCTCTACAAAGGACCTCATCAAATATGGTTCCACTATTGATCCTAAGGTCCACCTCACCCATACATCACTATCATTCAAACAAGGAAACCATACACCAAACTTCCTACCTCTACACAATACAAATTCAGAATTAACATGCTTATCATCATAGCTAAAGAGGTAGTATAGAAAGGAATCAAGTGTGAAGACATCATGACGAGGGGGTACACTTTTAAAATACAACCAATAATCCTTTGTTCTAACCATGAAACATCTAGTATGAGCATTACAAAGGATAGGTATAAGACAAACATCAAAGGAAAATAAGCACAAGCCGAAACAATCCCTTTTCCTCCCCACTAGTACACCGGGATCAAATGGGTGAAGTGGCCAAGGGACTAAACTAAAGCTACTTATTCCATCTACTAGGGTATCATACTCACCCAAAGTATTTGTTCTTAAGGGAAAACTAGCACACAAGGATAAGGACCTACGGCTTAGTAGGCTTTCCTTAACAACATACACCTCATCATCCGCAATCTCTCCATACACATGATCACCAAGAACACAATTAATAGAAAGGTTCTCACCACATAAGATGTTCAAGAGACCATATTCATTATCAAGATCAACATTATATACATTAACACTAACTTGAGGCTCATCAAGTACATCATACATAAACTCAAGTAGTGGGCTACATTTGTGAGTAAATTGATCACCATTCACACCCTCACTAGTTGTTGGCAACTCACATACCAACATAGACTCACCTCAGTTTTCACAAGGGTCAACTAGTGTGTGAATACTCTTGTCACTTAGTAATGGAACCTTATTCAAGTCATGAGTGCTAGCACTAGATGGACACAAATCATTCTTAAGAAAAGAATTAATTTTGTCATCTTTAGGATCAACTAGTGCTTGCAAACTTACATCAAGAATTTGGTCTTCATGCAATCTAGCAATACCAAGAGTATCACAAAGGGAAGACTCATGCGATTCTCCTCCAAGAAAACCATCAACTATATCTATTTGTCTACTACTAGCCACATCACGACATTCTAAGTTTATAAGAGTGTAAGAGATAGCATTGTTACCTTTTAGCTCACATGAGATATTGCCTTCACCTAGGTTTGGATCATGGAAGCCCATTTGTTCCTTTGGGATGCTCTCATTACAAGGGAGTTTGTCAAGAATTCTTCCTTGCATCACCTCTTTGTCATTTTTCCCAAAGTTGGAATTCTTAGCCAAGAGCTCTATTTGATCAACAACCATGTGTTCTTGAGGAACTCTCCTTAAATCCTCCAATGAAAGTATATTATCTTGAACCTGCACACAATGAGAATTGATACAAGGAAAAATACTAGTATCTTGGTTAGTGGTGATTCGGCTTAGATGGCATGCTTCAATCATCAATTGGCGTAGACTTTCAAGGTGCCGATGGAAATTTTCAAAAGGATCCTAGGTAGTATAAATACTATAACTATGCGGAGTGGATGATGTTGTTCCTTCCATCATCAAGGTACCTAAAAAGAGCAAAAAAATAGCAAAGGCAAAAACCTACAAAACGAACAAATAAGTTAGTTCAAATAACCTCACACACTCATACTCGGATCTCACCTCACACTTGGTCTCACAAGTGTTGAATACTTGGCAATACTTGGTAAGTGAATTGAGTGGTGAATATGCCTTGGTCCAGAATCAATTTTTGTTTGATAAGACTCAAATAAAATGATGCACGGACTTGAACCAACAAACTACTATGACTTAAAAACAAGAAAAGCACACAAAAAGCGAAGACACGAACAAAACGGACTCAGGACTAATTATCAACCTATTAGGTACTTACTAGTTTGCTAATTAGTGATAAAATCAACACAAAAGCAACTAGAAACAACAAATAGAAACTTAGAAATCTAATTTAGAACTAAATTTGGTTATTCATAAAGTGATGACATGGCAACTTGTGGTTGGACGTCACTTTTCAAAATTTTCAATTCCAAATCTCTTGTTTCGGCCAAACACTCCTTTAGGGAAGAAGAATTTCAATTTTAGGGGAAAAATGAAGGTTTGAAGCCTTTTTTGGAGCTTCAAATGAATTCAAAATGGATTGGTCCCCTCAAGTGTACTTTCAATTGTACTTGTTTGTCCCCTTGTCCCCTCTTCCTTTTTGGAAGACTTAGAATATGCTAGGGAATATTCTTGTACAAACACTTAGTACATTATCTTTCTTCTCCCTTTTTGGATCAAACAAGCTACTTGAATATTCTTCTTCAACAAGATTTGAAGATGGTGGATGAACAAGATGAATATTCAAGAGTTGACCAAGGTTTGACCACTAGGCAAATGAACCCTAACTTCAATTTTTCTTTTAGATCTAGGTTCCCTTTGACAAACCAAGCACAACTAACACAAACCCAGCCACAAAACACCACACAAAATTTGATAAAAACTGAGACCCCTCCTCAAAAGCTTCAAACAAGCCACAACAATGGTGGATCTAGCTCAAAAACAACCAAATCTTGTTCTAAACTTAGATCTAGACCCTTTAAGTGCTAGAGAACAAGAATCTAACACTAGAAACTATCAAAACAAATTAAAAATTAGTAGATCTAAGTTGTGAAATTCGGATCTACTACCAAACAACAAGACAACATACAATTTTTTGAGTTTTTTTTCCATATTTTTGACTCTTTTTGTGGATTTTTTTGACTCTAGACTCTTTTTTTGTGAAGATTTTCTTAGATTTAAGACTTAGAGTTGTGGGAACAACTCTAAAACCTGGCTCTGATACCAAATGATACAAGAAAAGACTAGAAAACACTAAAAAGGACACACAAGATGCAAAAATCAGCAACTACAAGAAGAGAAAACAACACATAGAAGAAGAGGGATGAAGAAGAATGCATAAAATGTAAAGATAGTAGAAAGACCCTTACTTCTACCAAGTGATTAACAAAAGATGGTGTATCAAACCATCAATCACACCTCACCAATAGAAGCTCAAACCTTTCTCTTAGGTGGACCACGGGAATTTACACTCCTCAAAACCCATCTTTTTGCCAATTTGTTAACACAAGTGAAATCCATCAATTGTGCTAACCCTAATTCGGTTTCTCTCTCTTAAGGAGAAGGAGAATACTAAAAGCTAACACTAATATTACAATATAAAAATTCACTAAATTCATTATCTCAAAAACTAAGGAAAAATAAGAGCTAAGTTGCCTATTTATACTTATTACAAACAAGGACAAAAATAACCTTAATGAAAGGTGCTCCTTTGAGTGTAGAAAGGGAGTCTTAAAAGACAACAATATCCCTAAAATGGGGCGCCTCTTGAGTGTCAAATCATAGTGTGCAAAGTCCATTTTTTCCTTTAAGTGAGGCGCCTCTCGAGTGTAATGGTTTCATTCTCCTCCTTCCACTTGACAAGGCTTTAAAATGCTCCAAACACTTGCCAATTCCGAAGTTTGAACCTTTGATAATGCCTTGTACAATTTTGTGCACCTCATGCTTGTATCACGTAGGTATGAGATGTCACCCGCTAGATAGGATAGACATACTTAGGGATCACCCGTTAGTATATTATATATATATAGGACTGATCCCAGGGGTCACCTGCTAGATAGGACTGGCTCCACAAGAAAGGTCTTCACCCGTGGCACGGTACTCACACCCTTCCAACTGGGGTTAAAGATTGGACCCCAACTTAGCTAGAAGGGGCATATCGGTTAGATGACTACTTCCTACAGTCTCAGTTTCAGAATCAGTCAGTAAAGGAACTCAACTCAGTAGTACAGAGTAAGGACTGTCAGATACAGTCAATCATTATGATTATCAACAGACTCAGAGATCACTCGCTAGATAGGATTGGTCTCAAATTAGTTAATCAGCTTCAGTATCATCAGATTCAGAGATCACCCGCTAGATAGGTCTGATCTCAGACTAAGTCAAATCATATTCATTATCAGTGTATACAGAGATCATCCGCTAGATAGGACTGGTCTCAGATTTAGTTAAGTACTCTCATTATCAGTAGATACAGAGATCACCCGCTAGAAAGGACTGATCTCAGATTTCAGTTGAGCATTCTCATTATCATTAAGTTCAGAGATCACCCGCTAGAGAAGACTGATCTCAACCTCAGTACTCAGTTATCAATATCAGAAGATTCAGTTATTCAGTATCTCAGTATTCGTAGTGAGTTCAGGCGTCAGTAAAGCAGTGTTCGAGTCTCAGTATTCAAAGTCACGATGATTTCAGATATGATTTGTGCATTCATGCATATGTCCTCATTCAGTATTCTCATGATTATTTAGTTAGGTAATTATTCATGCATAAGCCATTGTATTTAGCCTTACCTCATCTTGCATACTCAGTACATTCCCACATACTGACGTATTTACGCTATGGTGTTTTACTTTACAGCATAGGTTCAGAAGCATAAGATCCAAAGCACCCTTAGCAGCTCAGTTCCAGTCAGCAGCAGTAGACATAGCAGTGAGTCCTCTTCATTCGAGGATAACCCTTATTTTATTATCGCATTAGATTCAGTTTATTTTCAGTAGACGGAGTTAGTTGGGGACATGTCCTATCAACTCCACAGTTCAAACAGTTTAGATGCTTTTCAGACAGATGTATCAGTATTTAGTTTTCAGTTTTGAGTATTTTAGACGTTTTGAACCTTATGGCAAGTTTTTGCCAGTTTTCTGCATTTATTCCAGTATATTATGTAGTGCTCAGTTACAGGTACTAGCAGAGGGTTAGCTTGTGGTCCTTCGGGATCATGAGCACCGTGTGGCATTCTGGTTCCAAAAAATTGAGGCGTTACACATCAATATGTCGAAATACTTTCATTATTTGTGGAAATTTAGAGCCCCCTTGGTTCAATTATGCATTAGCTTGGGGAATTACACAACCCCATAAGATTCAATCAAAAATCATTATGCTTCATTGACTTTTCCCATTATGCAATATCTCAAGAGTAGTTCAATATGCATACTTTTCATATTCAAAACCAATTTCGCAACATGGGGTTGAGGTTATTACCACTTCAAAAGTCACAAGTTGGGGAAAATCACAATCCCCTTATTTATTCACCATACCTATGCATCTCACAAGTTCAAAACCATAATTTAAGCATGAATAGTCATAGGTCAACCATAGGAAACATTGTTCAACAACATTCAAAACCCTCAACCCATGTTTCAAAACCATCATTAATACCATATGAACAACACTTTAAAACATATGCTTTTAACAAATTAGCAATTAGGGAAGAGTAACATGCCTGAAATACCTATTATTATAAAGAAAATTCAACCCTTGAGCCCTTGGATGACCTACTTTTTGAAAACCCTAAATATGGATGCTTGAGAGACTTGAGGGAGAAGAAAGAATATTTGGAGTGGGTTATCAATGAGAATAGGGCCCCAAGTATGTTTATAGGTCTTGGGTTATTATTAGGATTAGAGGGAAATATCTAAAATACCCCCATTTAAAAAACTGAAAAAATTAAAACATTAGTTGTTACGGGTCTCATAATGACTCATCACAACTCATTATGACTCGTCTTCATGAATCATTGTCAAGGCAGTGTCACCAGGAACACACACTGTTGACCTTATATCTCGTATATAATGGCTAGCAATGGGACCCTACAACTCGTGGGATCTAGTCCTAGTCAACACAGAAACCAATTAGGATAAACACTGGACATCCTATAATTTGCACAAAATGACTCGTAATGAGTCCTTATGACTTGTAGTGAGCCACTCGTACTCAGAACAGAACTTAGCCACACACATACTGTTTAGGCTATGATTTGAGTCCAACAACTCGTTATGGGTCTTTGCGACTTGTGTTTCCAGGACAAAAACTCAAGCACCATTCACTGGGCACTTTACAACTAGGGTCATATGACTCATCAAGACACACTATGACTCGTAGGGTGAGTCGTAGTCAGGACAGTGAGGATAAAATTTCAGAAATTTTCAAGGACCAAAAATTTAGGGTGCTACATTCTCTCCTCGTTAGGATCACTCATCCTCGAATGATAGTTCAAGACATACGTTAGCATGATTTAACATAGAAACATTCCCACACTTACTTTTAACAAAAACAAAAAACAAAGATGTTAAGATCACCCACATACCTTAAGCATGATTTTCCAAAATAAGAAATAAGATTGGATACTTGGACTTTATGTCCTCCTTGGATTCCCAAGTAGCTTCCTCAAACTTTTGGTTCCTCCAAAGAACTTTTACCGAAGCCACGTCCTTTGTCTGCAATCGACTGACTTACCGATCCAAGATCTCCACCAAAAATTTCTCATAAGATAAGGAATTCAAAACGCTCACACTTTCTTAAGGAACAACCAACGAAGGATCACCCACACACTTCGTCAACATTAAAACATGGTAGATTGGGTGAATGGAACTCAAGCTAGAAGGCTATTTTAATTCATATGCAACATTGCCAACCCTCTTCAAAACTAAATGCAGACCAACATAGCGGGTACTGAACTTCCCCTACTTTTCAAACTGCATCACGCCCTCCATGAGAGACACCTCTAAGAACACCCAGTCACCAATATTAAACTCCAACTCCCTCCATTTCACATCCACATAGGACTTTTTTGCAACTTTGGGCTATCTTAATCCTATTCTGAATCACCTTCACCTTTTTAATGGCTTGGTAAACCAAATCAAGGCCGAAAAACCTATTTTTACCAACCTTAGACCACCCAATAAGAGTCTTATATCTTCTTACAATGCCTCAAACAAAGCCATACCAATGCTAGAGTAATAACTATTGTTATATGCAAACTCTATGAGAGACAAGTGATCAACCCAACTACCACCGAAATAAAATACAAAAGCCCTAAGCATATCTTCCAAGGCCTAAATTATCCTTTCAGCTTGCTCATCTGTCTACAGGTGGAAAGCAGTACTAAGGGTTACCTTAGTCCCTAAACCTTGCTGAAACGACCTTCAAAAGTGAGATAAGAACTGGGTATCACGATCTAAAATGATAGAAACTAGAGCACCATGCAACTTTACGATATCCTTAAGGAACAACTTGGCATAGTCCTCAGAAGAAAAATTAGTCCTTACTGGGAAGAAGTCTACAAACTTGATCATCCTATCCATGATGACCCAAATCGAATCAAATTATTGGTGAGACCGTGGAAGGCCGGTAATAAAATTCATATTAATTATTCCCATTTCCACTCCGGCAACTCAATCTCTTGAGTCAACATACTGGGCATCAAGTTCTCTACTTTCACTTGCTAGCACACCATGTACTTAACTATAAAATTGGTGACATCCCACTTCATATTATTCCACCAATAAATCTCCTTAAGATCATGATACATTTTCGCCAAACAAGGATGAATCGTATAACATGACTCATAGGCCTCTGCCATAATTCTTCTTCGCAACTCATTAACATTGGGAACACATAATCTACCTTGGTATCTCAAGATACCATCACCACCAATATCGAAAGCCATCACTTTCTGGTGACCCACCTCATCCTTGATCTATATCAAGATAGTATCCAAAACCTATTTCTCCTTCACCTCTACGTCAAGAGATAACTTTGCCACTAAGATTAGCCAAACGATGAATGTACTTCACCAAATCCCACTTTTCTTTGTCCACATGAGATAAGCTCCCCATGGTTAACCTGCTAAGAGTATTAGCAACCACGTTAGCTTTACCTGGGTGATAGTGGAGACACATGTTATAGTTCTTTAGTAACTCAAGCTACCTCATTTGCCTGAGATTTAGCTCCTTCGGAGTGAAACATATTGAAGGTTCTTATGATCAGAATAAATATCTAAATGGACCCCATACAAATAATGTCGCCAAATCTTCAATGAAAATACCACAATTAACAATTCTGAATCACGAGTCGGATAGTTCTTCTCATGAACCTTTAACTGCCTAGAAGTATATGCATCCACCTTGACATACTGCATCAACACATAACCTAGTCCCAACTGGGATATATCATAGTAAACAGCAAAACCATCAATATCCTCAGGTAGAGTCAAGATCGGAGCTGAGTCAACTTATTCTTCAACTTCTTGAAGCTATCCTCACAAGATCAGACCATAAGAACTTCACCTTTTTTGAGTCAACTTGGTCAATGGGGCAGCAATAGAAGAGAAACTTTCCATAAACCTCCAATAATAATTGGCTAAACCTAAGAAACTTCAAATGTTGGTTGGAGTAGTGGGTCTAGGCTACTTCTTAACCACTGCAACTTTCTGTGAATCCACCATGACCCCTTCACTAGAAACCACATGACCCAAATAAGTCACAACATTTAACCAAAACTCACACTTCGAGAATTTTACATACAGTCACTGATCTTTCAAGGTTTGTAACCCAAGACAGAGGTGATTAATATGATTTACCTCACTTTTGGAGTACATAAAAATATCATCTATAAATACAATTGCGAAAAAAATTTAAGAACTGATGGAATACTCAATTCATGAGGTCCATAAATATTGTCGGGGCATTAGTCAAACCAAAGGACATCACCAAAAACTCAAAATAAACATATCGAGTTTGAAAGGCAGTCTTAGGGATATCCACTTTCCTAATCTTCAACTGATGGTAACCCGACCAAAGATTAATCTTGGGGAAGCACTTAGTACCCAGAAGCTGATCGAAGAGATCATCGATCCTAGAAAGCAAATACTTATTTTTTACCATTACCTTATTCAACTAGCGGTAATCTATACATATCCAAAGGGACCAATTCTTCTTACACATGAAGAGAACCAGAGCACCCCAAGGAAAAACACTAGGGAAAATAAAACCCTTATCTAGAAGATCTTTCAACTGCTCTATGAGTTGCTTTAATGCAGCCAAAGCTATTCTATAGAAAGTGATAGAAATAGGACGAGTGTCCGAATAATGATCAATCCTAAAATTAATTTCCCTATCAGGGGAACACCAGAAAGATCATCAGGGAACACCTCAGGAAACTCACAGACCACAGGGATAGAATGCAAAGAAGGGCCTTTGAATTTAGAATCCTTAACATGCAATAAGTGATAAAGATACCCCTTAGAAATCAACTTCCGGTCTCTAAGATATGAAATGAAACTTCCCTTAGGCACTAGGGAACTACCTTCCTATTCAATCATTGTCTCATTAGTGAAGTGGAAACTGACCCTTCGGGTTCGACAATCAAGCAACGCATGGAACAAATACAACCAATCCATTCCCAAAATCACATCAAAGTCTAATATGTCCAACTCTATCAAATCCACAAGGTCTCCATACAACTGACAGACACCACACAACCCCTATAGAACCTTCTAGCCACAATGGAGTCACCTACCATAGTGGACACAAAGAAGGGATCTAAAATGCACTTGGGATCAAAACCAAAATGAATATCCACATAAGGGGTCATATAAGAGAGGGTAAACCTGAGATTAAGTAGACAATACACACCATGTGAGAAATGTTTATGCGTACTAGTAACAACATTGAGGTACGCCTCTGAATCCTAGAGGGTGGCAAGAGCGTACAGATGGTCTCGATTAGTGATGAAGCTAGAAGAAGAAATAACACTCTTTGGTGCAGAAGTTGACGAAGTAGCAACAAGGATCTGATTTGCTCTAGAAGTAACCTAGAAGGACAATCCCTCTACATATGACCAATCTGACCACATTTAAAGAACTTGTTCCTCCCCTCACCATAAACACCGTGATACACCTAACCACAAAATCTATAAGAGAGATATGGTAGAGATGGCTGAGCCCCACTAGCTTGTGGCTGGGAACCCTACGCCTTATAACCAACACTATTTTGAAAATGACGATCACCCGAAAACTTTGGATAAAGAGCACTAGCCGTAGAGTAGGAACCAGAATTTCCCACTTCTTCTTAGACCATTGTCCACCGTCTCTAGCAATCTGCTACTAACCTCCACCCTGATTCGAATACCAAAACTTTTTATTCTGCCTTTCACTCATCTCTACTTGCTTTTTCTTCTCATCTTCCACTTCTTACATATATACCATAGGTCTAGAGATGTCCATGTCCTTATTCAACAAGGCGTCCTTGCTCTCCAAAATCAACTCAAGGGATAACCCAGAAGCAAACTTCCTCATTCTAGCCATCATGCTAGACACCAATTCCAAATTATATCATGACAACTGATGAAACTTCAAGTCATACCCCTTTACTATCATCCTGCCTTGCTTCAAGTTCTTAAATTCCATAGCCTTTTCCTACCTCAAGTCTCGAGGAAAGAAGACATCAAGGAAAATACTAGAGAAGTCATCCCACAAAGCAAATTCAATATCATCACCCTTAGATAGATCCCATTTCTCATATTACTGATATGCCACATCTTTCAACTGATAGGCGGCGAACTCCATACTAGGGCTGAAAGTCCCATCACTTTGTGTATGTTAAGGATTCTAGATTCAAAGGTCCTTCTTTATATTTTGTCCCTATGGTCTGTGAGTTTCTTGAGGTGTTCCCTAATGATCGTCCTAGTATTTCTCTTAATAGGGAAATTGATTTTAGGATTAATCTTCTTTTGAACACTTATTCTATTTTTATCTCTCCATATAGAATAGCTCCTATTGAGTTGAAGGAACACAAAGAGCAGTTGGAAGATCTTCTAGATAAGGGATCCAAAATTCACTCAGGATCATAACCAAAATGAATACAATATAAGGGGTTATGTAAGAGAGGATAGAACCAAGATCAAGTAGATCATGCACAACATGAGAGAAAAGTTTGAGCATACCAGTAACAACATTGGGGGATGCCTCAGAATCCTGGCGGGTGGCAAGAACATATAGATGGTTCTGACTAGTGATGAAACCAGAAGCAGAAATAACACTCTTTATTGCAGGAGCTGATGAAGTAGAAACAAGGATCTTATTTTCTCCAGAAGAAACCCTAGAGGATAATCCCTCTGTATATGAATAATCTGACTACATTTAAAGCATTTGTTCCTCCCTTTATCATAAACATCGCGATACACCTGACCACAAAACTACAATGGGGATATGGTGGAGCTGACTGAGTCCTGCTAGCCTATAGATGGGAACCGTACGCCCTACAACCAATACTATTTTGAACAATGATCACCTGACGACTTTGAATAAGGAGCAATAGCCACAGAGTAGGAACTAAAATTTTCCCACTCTCTCTTACATTATTTTCCACTGTCTCTACCACTCTGTTGCTAAATTTACCCTGATTCGAATACCAAAACTTCTTATTCTGTCTTTTATTCATCTGTATTTTTTTCTTCTTCTTATTTTCCACTTGTTGTATATACACCATAAGTCTATAGATGTATATGTCCTTATTTAATAAGGCGGCCTTGCTCTCCAAAATCAACTCACGTGATAACCTAGAAGTAAACTTTCTTATTCTAGCCCTCATGCTAGACACCAATTCTGAAGCATATCACAACAACTGATGAAACTTCAAGGCATACTCCTTTATCATCATCCTGCCTTACTTTAGTTCATGAATTCCTCAAACTTCACCTCCCTCAACTCCTGAGAAAAGAAGCGACCAAGAAAAGCGCTAGAGAAGTCATCCCATAAAATGGACTCAACATCATCACCCCTAGACTGATCCTATTCCTCATACCACTGATACGCTAGATCCTTCAACTGATAGGCAGCAAACTCCATACCCTCCACATCTGTAGTATGCATCACACAAAAAATCTTTTCTATCTCATTAATAAAATTTTGAGGATCTTCCCTAATTTTATAATTGATGAAAGTCGAAGGACAACCTCAAAAATTGACCATCTCTAGTAACCTTAGAGAATGAAGCAATAAAAGCAACACACTCATTCTGAGAGGCCACCAACTGAGTAAGAAAATGGATTGAATAATGAAACTCAGCATTAGACACATCAACATAAGGTGTCCAAGGAGGGATGGAGGAACCGGTGGAATTTCTCTAAGGAAATAAAAAATAGCAACCTTAGACCGGGTCTGAACTCCTTAAGTAAGATGAGCTCTATTATAATACCCCATGTTATACTTAGCTTAGTTTATCTCCTAGTTGCATGCATAAGAGGTTTAAAGCCTGAAAATTTCACTAAGTGTTGGGGACTTATTCTTATTTTTGGCCTCTTAACTTCAAGGATTTTTAAATTGGTCTTCCCAACCCTGATATGTTGGTTTTTAAGTTAATTCATGTTTAGGAGTGTAAGAAGCATGTCTCGGGGAAGTTTTGGTTTTTTTGGATGAGTATTGAGTTGTGTTTGGATTTTTATTCTAGCAGCTAACTACGATAGTGGTGCGTATCAATGGCTATAGTGCTGGGAGCCTCACCACATTGTGGTGGTCCTTTAATCCGTGTTTCAGTTGTGAATTTAATTCTTTGAGGGGAAATTATGTCTTTTCCCCTCAATCCAATTCGTAAAAATATGAATTAAAATGATGGTTAAGACATTATTTTCCCATATTCTCCAACTTCTTTTAAAAAAAAACTGTAATCATCCCCCAAGTTAATCAACTTCATTCCTTTCTCTTAAAAAAACCAAGAAATCAAGTTCCCAAATCTAAGAACTTTCAAGAAAAGCATCAAGAGTATGTTTCTCTTTTAAGCTTAAGGATTTAAGGTATGTGTGATGTTCATCCATGGGCCCTTTTCACCCATGGAGTCCAAGAATCCCCTTTTTATATAAAATTATGAGTTTTTACATGTTTATGATGAATTGTCTCCATGAAGTTGTTATTGATTTTTATTACAATTTATGTTACAAGTGTTTTTCGAAGGAATGAGCCCTTATATGATTTGAGTATCAAAATCCTCATGTTAAATCCCTAATTCATGGTTTTAGTATTGTAACCATGTTTTTAATCACATGCTTTACCCATTCCCATACTTAATTCACGACTCCCATGTGTTTTATGAAATGTCTAAATATTGGGTTTTGAGCAATGATCCTTTATTATGGTGTTTTAAATCTTCATATGTCATTATTATTTTCATTCAGTACTAGAGGGTTATGAACACCCGATACTTAGTTGTTTACATAATTTCAGTATCTTCAGAATGATTTTAGATAAACCATGCGCATTATTATTCAGTTAGCTATCATGATCAGTTGTTTGCTCAGTAAACTTAGTTCAATCCCGTAATCAGTGTCAGTTCAGTTAGGAGTAGGATTTAGCATCAAGCAAATGTAGGGATGACAGATTCCCCGTCAGTTAGGAGGAGTCACTATGTAGCCAATGTAGGATATGAGGAGTCACCCATCAGTTTAGGATTGACTTCCTCTGAGGAGTCACCCATCAATTTTGGCTTGACTTCCTCTCAGGGGTCACCTATCAGTTTATGCTTGACATCCTGTTCCTTTGGGACATTAGATTAGTGTATCCACACAACCATGTATTAGTACCCATGGCACGGTACTGACACCCTTCCAACTGGGGTACAAGTTGGACCACAATTATCTCAATTGGGGTATGTCGGTTAGATGATACCTCCTATAGTCCCAGTTCAGTATTCAGTATAGAATTCAATTTAGGCTTGCTTGAACATAGCATACAACTCATCAGTTATTTAATTTTCAGAGTTTAGTTTACAGACTATTTCAGTATCATGTTATATGCTTGGTCATGCATTCTTAGATTTTACAAGTTTCACGCATTTATGCATCAGTTATCTCATACTATTTAGTTAGTTATTATTTCATGTACATGAACCTATGTATTTCAGCCTAACCTTATCTCATATACCAGTACATTCATAGTACTGATCACATACTTTTCTTCGCACTATGATGTATTATATCATAGGTTTGAACACTCAGTTTCCTGACCTCACTTAGACAATCCAAAGTATCTGTAGCAAAAGTTGTGGTGATTCCTCATCTACTGAGGACATAAATATGTTATTTTAATTTATCTCAGTAGTCAGTACTTCCACTCAGTCGGAGTTAGTTGGGGGGGTTTTTCCTATCAACTCCATAGTCAGTCAGTTAGAGGCTTTTCAGACATTCAGACAGTTAGTCAGTTTATCAGTTGTTTATCAGTCTTTTCAGTATGCCTTTATACATTTTAGATCTATGATTTAATCATGTTTAAGTATTTAAAACCTTATGGCATTATCAGTTATTTTTTTGCATATGTTGTTTATTATCAGTTTACTCAGTGCTCACTGCAGGTACCAACTCATAGGTTAGCTTAAGTTCACTTGTGATAAGCATCATTATCGCTACTAGGGGTAGTCTCGGGTCATGACATCCATCCTCATTGTCCTCGGATGGAAAAAAAGAGTTTCCATGAGCATTAGATCTTTTGAGAGGCATGATATGAAAAGTGAACATATGAGGATTAGTGGAGATTTCAGTACCTTAGACTCTATAGCTCAAAATAGAACAACAAGAAAGGGAAAAATTTCTAAATGTCTCATAGCCTCTCTATTATAAGCGTGGCATACTACACACCTATAAAATAGACTCTACTTGACATAGATTTATGGACACCCAATGACACAAAACCTAGGATCTGATACCAACTTTGTCATGACTCAAACCATGGCCTGGCCGTGATGAGCATCTCTAATCCACCGTAGATCATAGACCGCCCCTGAACCTAACCAAATACCATAAAATGCCCAATAATGGCTAAATTTCAAACATATAACAAGATAGCACAAGATAGGTACAAAGAATAAAATATATGTCTATAATCAATAATTGAAAACCAACCAAACACATCCAACCAACATCACCCAAGTTTACAGTAATACAACAAAGCCTTAATGAAAAAGAATAAAAAATTAGTCTTGGTGATACTGATAATGAAAACTCTCAATCCTAATATATAATAATAACTGATAAAATGTCTAATCCTTTTGAAGAATTAAAGATCACCGCTTCACCACAGAGAACTGATAAACCGAGCCGATTTACCTAACTTTGTGCAAAAAAAGTAAAGGTATCTTTGGTTCCTGCATCGCATGGGGATACAACATCCAGAGATGGTTAGTGGGTTGAGCACTAGTATGTAACTCAGGAATAAGGATAACATAATACCGCTATCAACAGTTCAAAATCATTCAAATCTAATGAACATAATAAAATGCATATACATATATATATATCACATATCGGGATAGAGAACAAGGTTTAACATGCACTTTAAAACTTTAGCCTGGATTGTGTGGCTCAATCGTCATAACATAAGACGGCACCAACGATCTATATGGGCCCAACTTTTCCCCAACTGTAAGGGCCCCAGTGCATGTGGACGCACAAAATAGAGGGTATACATATGCATAATAGGGACTCAAACCTCCCGGTATATCAAGGTGATGCAATCACCTAATCATGTAATATAATAGGGGAGGACTCGAACCTCCCAATCATATGATAATAATACGGGGGACTTAAACCACCAGGTCATTTAGACACCCCCTCATCGGCAACACGGTTTCTAGTATTGGTCCCTCGACTTTCACGACTCAGCTACACAACCCCCATTAAAGCCTAATTAAATTATTTATCACACATTCCCATTCATTGGACTATGATACATATTTAGGCATACATTGTTGGTATCATCACACCAACTATACTTGCAAAGTGACATCAACATGCAAAAACACTTTTATTATTTGGGGAAATTCATAGACCCCTTGGTTCAATTATGCATTAGCTTGGGGAATTACACAACCCCATAAGATTTAATTAAAAATCATTATGGTTCATTGACTTTTCACATTATGCAATAGTTCAAGAGTAGTTCAATATGCATACTTTTCATATTTAAAACCAATTTCGCAATATGGGGTTGAGGTTATTACCACTTCAAAAGTCACAAGTTGGGGAAAATCACAATTTCCTTATTTATTCACCATACCCATGCATCCCACAAGTTCAAAACCATAATTTAAGCTTGAATAGTCATAGGTAAACCATGGGAAACATTGTTCAACAACATTCAAAACCCTCAACCCATGTTTCAAAACCATCATCAATACCATATGAATAATACTTTAAAATATATGCTTTTAATAAATTAGCAAATAGGGAAGAGTAACATGCCTGAATACCTAAGATTATGGAGAGAATTCAACCCTTGAGCCCTTGGATGACCTACTTCTTGAAAACCCTAAGTATGGATGCTTGAGAAACTTGAGAGAGAAGAAAGAATATTTAGAGTGGGTTATCAATTAGAATAGGGCCGTAAGTATGTTTACAGGTCATGGTTTATTATTGGGATAAGAGGGAAATATCTAAAATACCCTATTTAAAATACTGGAAAAATAAACCGTCACTCATCACAACTCATTACGGCTCGTCTCCATGAATCATTGTAAAGGAAGTGTCACCAGGAACACACACTATTGACCTTACATCTCGTATGTAATGGCTCGCATGGGACCCTACGACTCATGGGGTCCAGTCGTAGACAACACAAAAACCAATTAGGGTAAACACTGGATATATTAAATTTGCACAAAAACGACTGGTAATGAGTCCTTACGACTCGTAGTGAGCCACTCGTACTCAAAATAATACTTAGCCATATACTTACTATTTAAGCTATAATTTAATTCCAATAAATCTTCATGGGTATTTACAGCTTATGTCCCTAAGTTGTAATAGGACAATAACTTAAGCACTATTCACTAGACATTTTATGACTAGGGCTATATGACCCGTCAAGACACCCTATGACTTGTAGGTGAGTGGTATTCAGGACTCTGAGGATAAAATTTTAGAAACTTTCAAGGACAAAAAATCTGGAGTATTACATGTGAAAAAATATGAACAAGTGTCAGGTTAGAAGATTAACAAAGAAAAGAGTGCAATTTATTTGTATAAAAGTGCTTCTAATGGCATAGTAGTTATGGTAGAAGTGGATACGGGAATATTAAGGAAGAAATTTCCTTTCACTTATTTAGTATAATGCCTCGGGTTTATGGTCCTTGGAAATTCCTAGAACTTTGCACTCACTTCCCTGATCATAACTTGGTCTATGAGTCATAGGGTGTCTTGATGGGTCATTAGGACGATTCACAACCAAATTAGTATTTAAGTGGCTAAGTTTTGATCTGAGTACAATTTTATCACTATGTTCCATAAGGACTTGTTATGAGTCATTGGGGTGTAAATCGTAGGGTTTCCAGTATATACCTCAAATGGGTTCTATGTTGACTACGACTGGACCCTCCAACTCATAGGGTCCCATTATGAGTTATGTTATAGAGTCATAAGGCCAGCAGTGTATGGTGTCTTATTGGTTCTTCCTTGGCTATGACTCCTTTTGATGAGTCATAAGAAGGCTATACGAGTCGTATAGTGACCCACAGTCACTGACGACTAAATTTTAGATTTTAATTAAAGGGCACTTTAGATAATTTCCCCTTTTATCCAATTAAGACCCAATATTCATAAGGAATTTTGGAGGGGTTATTCTTTATTAATAATGTACTCAACACTTCAAAAGATTCTCTCATCCTCTCAAGCCTCCATACTTAGGATTTTCAAGAGGTAGATCATCCAAAGGCTCAAGGATTTAATTCTCTCTATGAATCTTGATATTTCAGTAATGTGACTCTACACCTAAACTTAATATTCCTATTTCATGAAAGTACATGGTTGTTTGTCACTAAAAGTAAGGGTTTTGACATGATTAGAGGTTTTGACATGAATGGTCAATTAATTATTTTCCCATAGTTTTATTATCTATTACTCATGTTTAAATTATGGTTTTGAACTTATGGGTGCATGGTTATGATGAATAAACTTAGGGATTGTGATTTCCCAAATTTATGACTTTTGAAGAGGTTATGACCCCGACCTCATATTGTGAAATTATTTTTAGTTATGAGAAATATGAAAATTTAACTATTATAGAACTATTGCATTATAATGTTGAATTAAACCTTGTGATTAGTGTATTCAATAGATATTTCATAATTAAACCAAGAGGGGTTGTGAATTCCCCAAAGTAATGAAATTGTTTCGGCATGTTGATGGTACCTTGCAAGTATAGTTGGTATGACGATACCAACAATGTATGCCTAAATGTGTATTATGGTTCAATCAATAGTATTATGTGATAATTATTTTAATTGGGCTTTAAAGAGAGTTGTTTAACTGAGTCGTAAAAGTAGTGGTTCGAGAGACCAATACTAGAAACTGCAACTGCTGACGCAGGGGTCTATATGAACGTGTGGTTTGAGTCCCCTTTATTATTATTTTTATATGATTGGGAGGTTTGAGTCCCTTATATTGTACTATACAAATCGGTGCTCGTGTCACCTTGATATGCTTAGAGGTTCGAGTCTCCTATAGTGCATATGTATATCTTCTGGTTCGTGTAGCCACATGGTCTAGGGCCCTACTATCTAGGGGAGAGATGGGCCCATATAGCCCTGGGTTCTTTTTATGTTATGACGGTTGAGCTACAAAATCTAGACTAATGTTTTAAAATGCATGTTAAGCCTTGTTCCCTATACCGACATATGATATATATATATATATATATATTTATCTATGCATTTGATTATGTGCTTTGGAGTTTGAATGATTTGAAATTGTTTACTATGACATTATATTACCCGGTATCCCCGAGTTATATGCTAGTGTTCTAATACCTAACCTTCTTTGAACGTTATATCCCCATGCGATGCAGGAGCTGACCATACTTCTACTTCTCTGGCTCAGTGATTAGGATTCGAGATTAGCTCGTGAGTTGACATTGAAGTAGTGATCTTCCAACATAAGAAGACAATATTTCATATTTTGGTCTCTTATGTTTTAGACTATTTAGACTTATTTTTGGCTATAATCGAGGGCATGTACCGACACTTTATTGATGTTCAATTTTGATTCTGGTTTAGAAGGCTTTGTTGGATTACCGTGGACTTGGGTGGTGTTTGTCAGTTATTTCGATCGAGTTATTAGATATTGTTTGATATATTATTATTCTTGAATCTATATTTTTATGTGTTCAGAATTCATTCGACATTGGGAATATTTTGTTTACTTGATTAGGTGTAGAGGGTGGTCTTCGGTCCATGTGGGACTTGAGATATATGTCACGGCCAAGCCCTAATTTAGGTTTTAAGAAAGATGGTATCAGATCCTAGGGTTAGTGTCATTGGGTGTCCATAAAGCCGTGTCAAGTAGAGTCTCTTTTATGAGCGTGTAGCACTCCACACTTATAAAGGAGAGGAAATGAGGCATTTAGGAATATTTTTTTTTTTGTTGTTCATTTTTATGATATAGAGTCTAAGGTCTTAAATCTCTATAATTTTTGTTTGTTTGCCTTTAAGATCATGCCTCTACGAAGATCTGACATCCGTGGGAACTCTTCTATCCAGTCTGAGGACAATGTGGATAGAGCTCATTCTACTCTATGAGCTTAGACCCGGTCTAGGGTCACTGCTTCTGACTGCCCTAATGAAGCTCCACTAGTTCATTTTTTCCTTCCTCAGGCACTCCAAGATAGCATGTATAATGTCTAGTTTCGCCAGTCTATTCATTTGCTTACCCAGTTTGTGGCATCTCATACTGAATGGGTTGCTTCTATTGATCCATCCTCTAAGGCCACTAGAGTTGGACAATTCATGAGATTGAGTCCTCTTATTTTCACTGGTTCAAAATTTGAGGAAGATCTTCAATATTTTATTGATAAGTTGAAAAAGATCTTTTGTGTGATGCATACCACTGACGTGGAGGGCGTGGAGTTTATCTCTTATCAATTGAATGATGTGGCATATTAGTGGTATGAGAAATGAGACCAGTCTAGGGGCAATGATTCTGAGTCCTCTTTGTTGGATAACTTCTCTAGTGCTTTTCTTGATTGTTTCTTTCCTCAAGAGTTGAAGGAGGCAAAGACTGAGGAATTTATGAACTTGAAGTAAGGCAGGATGTCAGTCAAAGAGTATGCCTTGAAATTCCATTAGTTATCTCGGTATGCTCTAGAGTTGGTGACTAGCATGAGGAAGTTTGATTTTGTGCTATCTTGAGACTTAATTCTGGAGAGTAAGATTTCCTTGTTAAATAAGGACATGGATATTTCCTGACTGGTGGTTTATATGTAACAAGTAAATGAAAAGAAGAAAAAGCAGGCTAAAATTGGGGAAAGGCTGAGTAAGAAGTTTTGCTACTTGGATCAGGATAAAGGTCAAGAACAACGTGGTAAAGATGGAGGAAAATAGTCTAAGAAGAAGTAGGGCAATTCTGGTTCCTACTCTACGGCTAGTGCTCACTACTCGAAGCCATCGAGTGATCACTGTATGCAGAGTGGTGATAGTTTTAGGGCACAGGATGCCCAATATCAGGCTAGTGAGGGTCAGTCAGCTCTCTCATATCCCTTTTGTAGTTTCTATGGTCTGGTACATCATGGTATTTGTGAAGAAGAAAGGTACAAGTACTTTAAATACGGTTAAATTGGTCATATGCAGAGAGATTGTCCTTCTAGGGTTGCTTTTGGGGTAAATAATATTCCTGTTGCTCCTACACCAGTTCCTGCACCAAAGGGTGCTACTTCTGTTTTTGGCTCTGATACTGGTCGAAACTGTCTCTATGCTCTCACTACCCGTCAGGAGTATGAGGCATCCCCTGATATCATTACTGGTATGTTGTAACTCTTTTCATGTGATATGTACTGTTTACTTGATCCGAGGTCCACTCTCTCTTATGAGACCCCATTAAAAGCTGTGCATTTTGGATTTGGCCCTAAGTATATTTTGGGCCTCTTTTCTATTTTTACCCTGGTAGGCAACTCTGTGATTGTTAGAAGAGTGTATAAGGGTTGTGTGGTATTTGTTGGTGATAGAGAAACTTTGGTAGATCTAATAGAGTTAGACATGGTTGATTTTGATGTCACATTAGGGATGGATTGGTTGCATTCGTGCTATGCTTCCTTAGACGATTGGACCCAAAAAGTTATTTTTTAAATTCCCAATGAACTGGTTATTGAGTGGGAAGTGTTCCCTAGTGCCTAAGGAAAGGTTCATTTCGTATCTTAAAGTCTGGATATTGGTTTCTAAATGGTGCCTTTATCACTTAGTGCATGTTAAAGATTCTATTTCCGAAGGTCTTTCTTTGCAGACTGTCCCTTTGGTCTGTGAATTTTCTGAGGTGTTCCCTGATGATCTTCCTGGTATTCCTCTTGATAGGGAAATTTATTTTAGGGTTGATCTTCTTCTTGACACTCTTTCTATTTCTATTCCTCCTGATAGAGTGGCACCGGCCGAGTTGAGAGAACTCAAGGAGCAGTTGAAAGACCTTCTAAATAAGGGTTTTATCCATCCTAGTGTGTCTCCATGGGGTGCACCTATTTTATTCATGCATAAGAAGGATGGTTCCCTTTGGATGTGTATTGACTACTGCCAATTGAATAAGGTAATCATGAAGAATAAGTATCCACTGATGATATCTTTGATCAACTTCAGGGTGCTAAGTTCTTTTCTAAAATTAATCTTTAGTCTGGGTATCATCAGTTGAATATTAGGGAGACAGATATCCCTAAGACTGCTTTTCGAATCTGACATAGTTAATTTGAGTTTTTGGTGATGTCTTTTGGCTTGAATAATGCCCCGATAGCCTTTATAGATCTTATGAATTGGGTTTTTCGTTTGTTCTTGGATTTGTTCATAATTGTCTTTATTGATGATATTTTAATATACTCCATGAGTGAGATGGATCATGCTGATCACCTAAGCCTTGTGTTGCAGACCTCAATATTTGTATGTTAAGTTCTCTAAGTGTGAGTTATGGTGTAATACTGTGACTTAGCTGGGTTATTTGGTATCTAGTGAATGGATCATGATCGATCACAAAAGGCCGTGGTGGTTAAGAAGTTCCCTAGACCCACGACTCCAACCAATATTCAGAGCTTCTTGGGTTTAGCTGGTTACTACATGAGGTTTGTGGAATGCTTCTCATCGATCGTGGCCCCTTTGATTAAATTGACTCAGAAAAAGGTGAAATTCTTATTGTTGGATGATTGTGAGGGAAGTTTTGAGAAGTTAAATAATAAGTTGACTTTGGCTCCAGTCTTAACTTGCTCGAGGGTACTGATGGTTTCATGGTTTATTGTGATACGTCTCGGGTAGGACTTGGTTGTGTATTAATTCAGCATGGCAAAGTGGTAACTTACGCTTCTAGGCAACTAAAGGATCACGAGAATAATAACCTGACACATGATTTGGAATTATTAGCTATGGTGTTTGCATTAAAAATCTGGAGACATTATTTGTATGGGGTCCATGTTGATATTTATTCTTATCATAAGAGCCTGTAGTACGTGTTCACTCAGAAAGGTCTAAATCTTATGCAAATAAGGTGGCTTGAGCTACTCAAGGATTTTGACATGAGTATTCACTACCACCCAGGTAAAGCTAACGTGGTTGCTGATGCTCTTAGCAGGTTATTTATGGGATGCTTATCTCATGTGTATAAGGAGAAATGGGATTTGGTAAAGGATATCCATCAATCGTCTAATCTCGGAGTTCATTTCTTGGATTTTGAGGATGGTGGCATAATTTTTCAAAAGGTGGCAATGTCATCTCTTGAAGCTGAGGTAAAAGAGAAACAAGCATTGGATCCTATCTTAATGAAAACGAAGAATGATAAGGGTAGGAAGAAGGTGATGATTTTTGAGATTTTTGGTGATGGTGTCTTTAGGTACCGAAGGAGGTTGTGTGTTCCCGATGTTGATGGGTTGCAACAAAGAATTTTGGCCAAAGTTCATGAGTCACGCTATACTATTCATTATGGTTCAATGAAAATCTATCATGATCTCAAGAAGATTTACTGGTAGAATAATATGAAGTGGGCCATAACTAATTTTGAAGGTGGTAAAGGTGAAGGTAAATGTGGAATAATATGAACCTATCACGAAAGTGCATGGTGTATCAGCAGGTGAAGGTGGAACACTTGAGGCTTGGTGGGTTGTCTCAAGATATTGAGTTGCGGTGTGGAAATAAGAGGTAATTAATATGGATTTTGTTATTGGTTTTTTGCGATCTCGCTAACAGTTTGATTCGATTTGGGTCATTGTAGATAGGATGACTAAGTCTGCTCACTTCTTGCCAGTAAGGACTAATTTCTCTTGTGAGGATTATGCTAAGTTGTTCATTTAGGAGATCGTGAAGTTGCATGGTATTCCAGTTTCTATCATTTTTAATCGTGGTACTCAATTCTCATCTCATTTTTGGAGATCATTTCAGAGGGGTTTTAGGACTAAGGTGACCCTTAGCACCACTTTCCACCCACAGGCGAATGGGAAAGCAGAAAGGAAAATTCAAGTTTTTAAAGATATGCTTCAGTCTTGTGTATTTAACTATGGTGGTAGCTGAGTTGATCACTTGCCTCTCATTGAATTAGCTTATAACAACAGCTATCACTCAAATATTAGTATGGCTCCGTTTGAGGCCTTGTATGGTAGGAGGTGTAGGTCTCCTATTGGGTGGTTTGAAGTTGGTAAAAATAGGTTATTTGGCCCTGATTTGGTTCACCAAGCCATGGAGAAGGTAAAGGTGATTTGGAATAGGCATAAGATTGCAAAAAGTCGCCAAAAGTCCTATGTAGACATGAGGCAAAGGGAATTGGAATTTGATGTTAGAGATTGGGTATTCCTAAAGTGTCTCCCATGAAGGGAGTGATGCGGTTTGGTAAGAAGGGAAAGCTTAGTCCCGTTATGTCAGTTTATAATTGGTGTTGAAGTGGGTTGGTAATATCGCTTATGAGTTGGAGTTGCGTTTATGAGTTGGAGTTGCCTTCTAGATTGAGATCTATTCATCCAGTGTTTTATGTTTCAATGTTGAGAATGTGCGTGGGTGACCCTTCGACGGTTGTTCCTTTGGAAAACGTGGGCATTTTAGATTCCTTGTCTTATGAGGAAGTTTCGGTGGAAATCTTGGATCGACAATTCATCGATTACATATTTAGGATTTTACTTTATTAAAGGTTCTTTAGAGGAACCACAAGATTTAGGAAACTACATGGGAAACCGATAAGGACATAAAGTCCAAGTTTTCATTCTTGTTCCCCGATTTGGACAATCGTGCTTAAGGTATGTGTATTCATTAACATTTTATTTCCCGTCTTTGTTAAAGGGAATTGTAAATTCCTTGGTATCTTTGTTTTCTATCTTAAAGGTAAGAGTGGTTGTGTTTGGAGTCAAATCATGCGAATAAATGCATTTTCCTATCACTCAAGGATGAATTATCCTAAGGGGGAGAGTGTGTAATGACTTGGGTTTTTATTCCTTGGAAATTCCTTCCTGGAACTTTGCACTCATTGCCCTGATTATGACTTGGCCTATGAGTCGTAGGGTATCCTGAAGGGTTGTTGGGATGATTCGTAACCAAATTAGTAATTAAGTGGCAAAGTTTTGCTCTAATTATAAGTGGCTCACTATAAGCCGTAAGGACTTATTATGAGTCATTAAGGTGTAAATCGTAGGGTTTCCAGTGTATACCCCAAATGGGTTCTGTGTTGACTACGACTTGACCCTACAAGTCATAGGATCCCATTATGAGTCATGTCATAGAGTCATAAAGCCAGCAGTGTATGGTGCCTTATTGGTTCTGCCTTGGCTATGACTCCTTGTGATGAGTCATAAGAAGGCTATACGAGTCGTATAGTGACCCACAGTCATTGACGACTAAATTTTACCTTTTAATTAAAGGGTACTTTAGACAATTTCCCCTTTTATCCAATTAAGACCCGACATTCATAAGGCATTTTGGAGGGGTTATTCCTTATTAATAACGTACTCAACACTTCAAAAGATTGTCTCATCCTCTCAACCCTCCATACATAGGGTTTGTAAGAGATAGATCATCTAAGGTCTCAAGGGTTAAATTCTTTCTGTGAAACTCGATATTCAGCCATGTGACTTTACCTTTAAACTTAATATCTCTATTTCATGTAAATACATGGTTGTTTATGTGAATGAAAGTAAGGGTTTTGAAATGATTGATGGTTTTGACATGAATGGTCAATTAATTATTTTCCCATAGTTTTATTGTGCATTACTCATGTTATAATTATGGTTTTGAACTTGTGGGTGCATAGTTATGGTGAATAAACTAAGGGATTGTGATTTCATAAACTTATGACTTTTGAAGTGGTTATGACCCCAACCCAATTGTGAAATTATTTGTTAATTATGAGAAATATGGGAATTTAACTATTCTAGAACTATTGCATTATGATGTTGAATTGAACCTTATGGGTTGGTGTTTTCAAAAGCTATTGCATAATTGAACCAAGAGGGGTTGCGAATTCCCCAAAGTAATGAAATTATTTTGGCATGCTGATGTTACCTTGTAAGTGTAGTTGGTATAATGATACCAACAATGTATGCCTAAATATGTATTGTGGTTCAATGAATGGAATTGTATGATAATTGTTTTAATTGTGCTTTAAAGAGGGTTGTAGCTGAGTCGTGAAAGTGGATTTTCGAGAGATCAACACTGAAAACCACGGTTGCCGACACAGGGGTCTATATGATCGGGTGGTTAGAGTTCCCCTTATTATTATTCTCATACGATTGGGAGGTTTGAGTCCCCCATATTGTACTATACGAATTGGTGCTCGTGTCACCTTGATATGCCGGGAGGTTTGAATCCCCTATAGTTCATATATATATATCCTTTGGTTCGTACAATCACATGCACTAGGGCCCTACCAGCTGGGGAGAGCTGGTCCTATATAGCCTATGAGTGCCTTGTATGTTATGATAGTTGAGCTACGCAATACAAAATCAGGTTTTAAAATGCATGTTAAACCTTATTCCCTATCCCAACATGTGGTGTGTGTGTATATATATATTTATTTGATTATGTGCTTTGTATTTTGAATAATTTGAAACTGTTGATCATGACATTATGTTATCCCATATCCTTGAGTTACATACTAGCTCTCCAATCGCTAACCATCTTCGAATGATGTATCCTCACTCAATGCAGGAACTGGCCATACTTCTACTTCTCGTGATCAGTGATTAGGATCCGGAATCAGATTGTGAGTTAACATTGAAGTGGTGAGCTTCCATACATCGGAAAACTATATTTCATGTTTTGGTCTCTTATGTTTTAGACTGTTTAGACTTGTTTTTGGCTATAGTTGTGGGCATGTCCTGAAATGAGCCAAATGACCATCTTAGCTTTCGATAACACCATTAGAGGCCAACACCTAAAGAATCAAGCTTGGGGGTTGCGCAACCGAGAGAACAAGTGTTGAAGTGGAAGAAGAGCTTCATTACACTCCAAGGCCACCCCTTATTAAGGGCCTTTTGGTCATTACTTTTAAGCATGAGGTGCCTATGGAGTGTAGGACCTCATTAAGGGCCTTTTGGTTATTTTGTTATGTAATAGTTTTAACCAAGACCTTAATTAGTTCCTATTACAGTTATTTTCAGTAACTTTGATATTATGTTTGAAATACTACTCTTTGAGAGTGTATTACAAATGTGGAATCACTTGTGTAAGTGTGGATTCACTTGTGGAAATGTGGAATCGTTGTATTGGTTACCCTCTTTGAAACAAGGGTGGCTTGGGGATTCTAGTTCCCTTGAGGTCTTCGTAAGAGTGTGGTGTTGTTATTGTGGGTCTTAGGGGTTCTTGTGTTTGATACACACTTTAGTTCCTAAGCTTGTAATGTCCTATGTCTCACTATCTATCCTTTACTTTCTTGTATTGGTTTGTTGTTGTTGCTTGTTTGCTTCTTATCTTCTTGTTTTTCTACTTTGTGTTGCTGCCGTGGTGTTTTTTTCACCTTTGTTTCTGTGTATCCATAGTAGGTCTTGTATCATGTCCCGACATTTTATTAATGTCAATTTTAATTCTGGTTTACCAGGATTTATTGGATTACTGTGGACTTAGGTGGTGGTTGTCAGTTGTTTCGGCCGGGTTCTTGGATATTGATCATAGATATATCATTTATTCTTGAATCTATCTTATTATATGTTTGGAATTCATCTGACATTGGGAATGTTGGGTTTTCTTGGTTAGGTGTGAGGGGTGGCCTTTGGTCCATGTTGGACTTGATATACCCATCACAGCTAGGCCCTGGTTCGGGTCTTGACATTTAGGCTGACCAATTTTTTTATATGAGGAAAAAATTGATTATTACCAGCAAATTATGAATAGAGTAAGTTGCAAGTTACAGAGTTGGAAAGGTAAGCTTCTGTCCTTTGGTGGAAGAGCTATCTTAATTAAGCATGTATTGTAGAGTATTTCTATGCATTGTATTTCAGTGATGAATCCCCCTATGAATGTTATAAACACAATTCAAAGAGTTTTGGCTCAATTTTTCTAGTAGCTGTATAGAGGGACAAGGATGGCATTGGGTTAGGTGGAAGACCTTAAGTTCACCTCAGAAAGACAGACGACTATGGTTTAGAATGTTGCCTGATATATCTATTGCTCTTTTTTGTAAACTATGGCAGAATTTCATAAATAAAAAGTCCATATAGAGCACTTACATGCACAACAAATATTGCAAAAAAGAACATCCCAAAATGGTAATGTGGAGTATTGGAGCAGGAGCTTCACAAGTATGGAAGAAAATATTGCAAACAAGGGATCTCATAGAGCATTTGATTATGTGGAAAACCAGGAGTGGAAATTCCAATTTGTTGTTTGATAACTGGACATTCCAGAGGGACTTGTACACTGTTTTAAAGGATAGTCAGGAATGGAATGAGAAATATCAATATGTAAGGGACTTGGTGGTAGATGGAGCATGGAATGAACAATTGATTAAAAAGGTCTTCACAGATGATATTGCTAAGTATATACTGTATAATATTAGGCCACCAAGTTAGACAGAAGAGAGGGATAATCCTATATGGAGTCTTACAGCAAAAAGTAATTTTAAAGTGAAATCAGCTTGGCAATATGTTAGTCAGAAGGACAAAATTAGTAAGACATACAAGGGTATATGGATAAAAGGAATTCCATTCAAAATAACCTTTTTTATATGAGAATATGGAAAACAAAAGTTTTAGTGGATGATAATAAAAGGAGATGGGGTATACAAGGACCATCTAAGTGTTGGTGTTGCACAATTCCAGCACATGAGACATTACAATGTCTCATGTGTTCCTGAGATCGAATATTGCTAATAATACTTGGTCCTACTTTTCTTCTTATGCAGGTATGAACATCCATGGATTAATCTTAAGGGAGATAATCCTCACATGGTGGAATAAAGAGGTGAAGCAAAGAGAAAAAATATATTTTTATGCACTGCCTAGTATCATCATATGGGAATTATGGAGGAGAAGAAATAGCTTAAAGCATTAAGGTAAAATTATCACTAGCCAGAGATTGGTATACAATATCATAAGAAATTTGAGGATGCTGCTGAAACTGAGGAAACAAAAGTCAGATTTTTCATATGAATGACCAGGAACACATAAGGAGTTTGAACAACTGAAGACAAAAATTAAAGTCACTAAAGTGGTACGAAATTTCCACAGGAAATATGGGTGAAGTACAATACTGATGGAGCATCAAGGGGGAAATTCAGGAGCTAGTTTATATGCATTTTGTCTTAGAGATTTGAAATGGGACTAACTATATGCAAAAAGATCTCCTATTGAGGATACCAATAATGTAGATGCAGAAGCAACAACAATTTTACAAGCAATCATACATTGTAGTCAAACACATAACAATAAGGTGATTATTCAAACAGATTTCTTAACAATGCAAAAAATCTTAAATAGAGAATGGAAATATCCCTGGAGCATATCAGAAGCAGTACAACAAATATGAAAGTTAATGGTAGGCAAACAAGTGCATTATCAGCATATACGCAGAGAAGGGAATCAGTTTTCTAATTACTTAGCTAATTTGACATTAGAGAAAGGGGAATGCACATTTACAGAATTTCAGCAGCTAGAATTAAGGGCAAGTGCATAGTCAAAAGTGATAAGATGCAATGTCCATATTTAAGATTTTCACCATAAAAAGGGTGAAGGGGCTGGGAAGGATAAATCTTAATTGATCACATGTAGTGTATTTATAAGTCAATAAGGCAACTAAAGAAGTGAAACTACTAATTAGCCTATTCTAAAATAGCCAACAAAAAGGACTCACAACAATATGGGAGGTCACTTGGTTAGATTGAGCTTGATAAGCCTGGGAGACATGCTACTACCCGAATATTTATATTTCCAAGAATCCCACTATCTTCATACCAGCAATATCTGTGGATTTTGTGTATTTAGAGTTAGCACAATATAGGAACACAAGATCTAATAGAAAAGGAGGTTAGTAGTAAACTTACTCGGAGGAGGTAACATATACCAGCTAACTGGATCCCTTAAAGAAGCACAAAAAAAATGAATACATTCCCATCCATCGAAGAGAATAAATAAAGCAACGTATAGAAATACAAATTAGAGAAATGAGAAGAGGCAAACAATAAGGGGAGAAAAGAAAGTTCACTCACTTCTGCAAGATAAGAAAAGCTTGATCCAAAGCACACCATGGTACATTATTTATTACCCAAATTAAATGGAGGAGGAAGCTGATATTCACAAAAGGAAGCATAGTGTAAGAGGAGGCATAGGGCGGAAGCTGAAAATAGAAGGTGCTAATCATTTTTAGAAACCTTACTTAAGGGTTAGATCTTGTAGTTTTTATAGACTTGGGTTGGTGATACGGAATGAAACTACGACACTAGAAATGAATTACGAAAGCAAGTAAATAAAATCAATAGAGAGATAGATAATTAGACACAAGAAGACGGAGTAACTAAGAACAAAAGGATATATCAAATCCTAATACCCTCAAATACAACTAATTCAAACACCTTATTCCTACGGTGACCAAGAGGGATATGAACGCCCTCTAAACCAAAATTTCTAAACAAAAGTTCAACAAGATTTTTCCAACATTCTCACTCAATGCAGAAACATTCATCAATAATCTAGCAAAAAATAAGAGAATGAGCTAGCCTCCAAAGTATTTACAATTTAGTCTAATTATTATACTTTTAGGGCCAAAAAGAGACCCAATTGAAAGAAAAGGACCCCTAGGGGACGTTTTGATCTGCTCTTGAAATACTAGAGAAGATCAAACGTGGATCCAAAGTTCCTTGGGCGCAAATCCTTTCCATGGGTGTTTCTAGCCTCGTTTTGTCTCCCCTTACCTCCTCCAATGATCCTTGGATCATTTTGAGTGAGGTTATCAATAAATGAAACCCTTTTTATGGTAAGGAGGCTTCTTCAAGTATGTCTCACTTTATGAACAATCCTTGGATCCTTTGAAGCTCTCGGGCTTGAGTTCTAGTGAATGTCTTGGAGCTAATCTAGATTGTATAATATTTTCCACATTGAGAAGAATTTGACCTCAAATTCAAAGGGTTATTATCTTATATCATGTCAAAGAGTGAACGATCACACACATTAAAGGTATTGTGCACTTGATAATTTGGAGGAAGGTTAATCTTATAGGCATTGTCGTTTATCCTTTCAAGCACTTGAAATGGACCATCACCTCATGGAATCAATTTGGCTTTTATTTGGGTTGGAAACCTATCCTTCCATAGGATCACCCACACCCAATCACCCGATTCAAGCATAAGCTGCTTTCTTTTTTTGTTTACTCTTTTGGCCATCTCTTGATTCTTCTTCTCAACATAAATTCTTACCTTCTAATACAACTTCTTCATCGTTTCCCCCTCTTGTATCCATCTAAGATTATCATAATATCATTAGGAAAATTAGTTATATCTAAAGGAGTAAGAGGGTTAAAACCATTAACACATTCAAAGGGAGTCATACCAATAGTCGAATAGATAACACAATTATAAGAAAATTTAATTAGAGGTAAGTGGTCCTCCCAAGAGGCTATTTTTTCTTTAACTAAGGTGCACAACATATTACCCAAGGTTCTATTTACTACCTCTATTTTCCCATCCGTTTATGGGTGGAAAGATGTTGAGAAAAGTAATTTGGTGCCAAGCCTATCTCACAACGACCTCCAAAAGTGACTAAGGAACTTAGAGTCCCTATCACTAACAATGGTCCGAGGAATTACATGTATTTTGACAACATGCTCAATAAATAAAGAATACACATTGGAAGCATCATTAGTTTTATGACATGGAATGAGATGGGCCCTTTTTTAGAAGTTATCAACCACAACGAAAATAAAATCTCTACCCCTCCTTATCCTAGGCAAGCCCAAAACAAAATCCATAGAGATATTAAGACATGGGAATTGAGGAGTGGGTAGTGGGGTGTATAATCCTTGAAGGAGAAGGCAGGATTTTGCACTTCTACTGTATTGAGCACAAATTCTAGCAGCATCTTGACACATCTTGGGCCAATAAAATTGTGCCCCTAGGATTCCATGGGTCTTGTTAATGCTAATTGACCCATCATACCCCCATCATATGAATCTATTATAAAAAATTCTCTACATAAGATAAAGGTCACACACAACCTTCTTTTTTTGAACAATAAACCTTCAAACTTGGAGTAGGCATAGAAGAACTATCTCTTTCCTACCTTTCCATACCCCATATCTCATAATCTTGATAGATTTGAGCAAATTTGGGTTCCTCAAGGTACATTATATTTAGACTCTTAAATCCCATAAATTTACTAGGCAATGTAGAGATAAGCACATGCTTCCAATACAATGCATCATCAAACACATTTCTCTTTTCCCTTTTGTATTAAATTACATAAGAAAAAGTCTCTATGAAAGAAATCCACTTGGAATGTATTTTATTGAGTTTATCTTGGTCCCGAAGAAGTTTTAAAGACTCATTATCTATTTGAATCACAAACTCCTTGGGCCATAAATAATGTTGCTAGTTACCCAAGGCTCTAATCAAGGTGTATAACTCTAGATCATAGGTCGAATAATTTATAGTTGCACCCTATAGCTTTTTACTAAAATAGGCAATAGGTTTATGATCTTGCATTAATATGACACCTATTTATACCTTACTTTCTTCACATTCAATCGCAAACATCTTATCAAAATTTGGTAATTGCAATAAAGGGGCAGAGCTAATCGTAGACTTCAAAGCTTCAATGCATTAGATTTCCCATCTCCCTATATAAAAGGTTTATCCTTATAGATCACCTCGTTCAAGGGAGAGGCAGTGGTACTAAATACTTTGACAAATCGCCTATAAAAACTAGCCAACGCATGAAAGCTTCTTACTTCACTAATGGATTTTGAAGTTGGACAATTCTTGATGGTGTCTATCTTAGATTCATCCACCTAAAATTCTCTTGAGATCATAATAAATCACAAGAACATAACTTTATTCACACCAAAATAATATTTTCAAGACTAGCATACAACTTCTCTTTTCTAAGCACATTAAAAATATTTTATAATTGTAAGACATATTCTTCAAACGATTTTCTATAAACTAGAACATCATCAAAGTATACCACAACAAACTTCTCTATGAACGATTTCATCACATGGTTTATCAACAACATAAAGGTACTAGAAACATTGGTAAGGCCCGAAGGGATGACCAACCATTCATACAGACCAAACTTGGTCCTAAATGCGGTCTTCCACTCATCACCCAATTGCATTCGTATTTGGTTGTACCCATTCCTAAGATCTATATTAGAAAACACACAAAAACCATTCAAATCATCAAGAATATCATCAAAATAGGAAATTGGGTGGTGATAATTTATCGTTATTTTATTGATGGCTTGTCAATCAATGTATATGTGCCATGTTCCATATTTCTTTGGCACTTGCAACACTGGAACCACACATGGACTCATGCTCTCTTTGATGTATCCCTTGATGAGGAGTTTCTCAAATTGCCTTTGGAGCTTTTTTGTATCCTTTGGATTACTTCGGTAGGACAGTTTGTTGGGTAATTAAGAACTTAACAAAAAATTAATTTGATGCACAATTCCCCGAAGTGGGGGGTAATCCTTGGGGAAGATTTTTTAGGAACACATCTTCATAATCCTGCAAAACAAGAGAAATAAAATGGGAGATAGGAGAAGTAAAGTGGTTAGCATGAAAAGCATGGGCTAGGAGGAGCATGGGTGTTTTGTCATCATTCTCTTTGAAAAGATCTTTGTTCCTATCCAATATTACCCAGGGACTCTTCCCTTTCAACCTTCTCTTTTACTCTTTTTCATCTCGCTTCTCGGTTTGGTCCTCCTTCTCACCTTATTTCTTACCTGTATCTTTTAATCTTCTTAATTTTTAGTAACCCTCATTCACTTAAGATGGCGAAAGTGGATGGAGAGTGAATTTCTGACCATTTAACTCAAAAGAGTACTGATGGGTCCTCCTTTCATTATTGGTTGAACGATCATATTTCCATGGCCTCCCAAGCAAGGGATGAGAATCTTGCATCAGTATCACATTATAATTTACCTCATCATGATAATTCCTGACTTTGAATTAAATCACCACTTACCTAGTTACCTTCAACTCACCACAATTATTTAACCATTGAATATCATATGGTGTGACATGTTTGGTTGTGGTCAACTTCAAGAAATCAACCAAATTAGCACTAGCCACATTAGCACAACTTTTGCTATTAATGATCAAAGAGCACATGTTTTTCTTTATAAGACATTTATTATGGAATAAATTCTCCTTTTGACTAGGGTCATCTATCACCTTAATAATCAATGCACGACTTATAACAAAATTTGGAACCTCATTCTCCCATCTTGAGGCTAAGCATCTTCATTATCCTTCTCTACTTGCTCATCTTCTTAGGACCCTTCTCCATCTTGGGATTTTTTATCATTCTCATCTTCCAATCCCACATTTTCTCCAAGGTAATACAATTTCCTTTCCCTAAAGATCACATTTCTCTGATTGGGACATTCACTTGCCTTATGTCCCCACCCTTGACATTTAAAATATTGAAAACCTTTAGGATTGGGAGTATTACATTTGTTACCTTCATTCCTTAGCGGATACTTTGGAGTGGTCTTCTTTACGGGCTTCTTATCATTGGAAGTATACTCTTTGTTATTGTTCCATCCCGATGATGATTGTGCTACCTCTTTACTCTTACTCTAAGTGTTGGTAAATGAGTACCCTTTTGGTTTGTAAGTTTTCCTTTCTTTGATATCCCTCTCAATCTCCAAGTTCACTTTGAAGATTTCTTCTATGGTTTCAAACTTGTGGATAGTCATACATATGGAGATATATTTTTTCAACCCTACCTTAAAGTGAATGATGTCATGGTTCACGTTCTCTCAATAATCGAGCTTCAAGATCAATTATTAGAATTCATCATAATAGGATAAAACACTTTTTCTACCTTACCTTAAGTTGTACAATTTGGCAAGTAACTCATGTCTATACCTCTCTGGAACATACCTTTGTCTCATGAATACATTTAAAGCATCCCAAGGAGAGGGTTGTCCTTTATTTAACACATTTCAAAATCTTTTGACATAATCCCACCATATATTGGCATGCCCTTCAAAATGGGATATGTATAGCAACTTTTCTTCTCTATGATGATATCATTAACTTGGAAGATCCTTTCACAAGAGGACTCCCATGAGAGATAAGCTTTGGGATTACTTTTACCTTAAAAAGTTAGGAGACTAACCTTGATTGAATTGATACCTACATCTCAATCCATATTACCTTGTTGGATCCATTAATCATAACCTTAGGGTCGGTTTTCTATGTTTTCTCTTCCATAACCACCATGTTGGTTCCATTAATCATGACCTTGGGGTCGGTTTCCTAAGTTTTATCTACTATTAGGCGCTAGACCAAATCTTCCTCCTCGACCTCAATAACCTTATTGATCCATTGGTCTATATTTCATCTCCTCTACCAATATGTCAGTTTCATCGTATGCTCTGAACTTCACTTGTTGTTCTTCTCCTTCTTCCTTATCTATTTGGATGGGTTGGTTTTGGTTAAGGGGAGATTTGAATGAGGGAATTTAGCTTAGTAGAGGTTGGGGTATTCAGGTTTTAGATTACTCATGTTGTGTTTGGTTTAATTGAGGTTGGAATGGTCGAATAAGATTTTGGTTTTGTTGATATATAGTGGCTTGAGGGATGAAATCATGTGCTTGTATTGGTGGATTAATCATTTGGTGATGGTTTTTCGAGGAAATATGAACTGAATGATTTGAAGCATGCCCACTAGTTGAAGCATGGTAGTGTTGATATGTGGATAAGGATGTGTTTTATTGACCATCCACGATATTCACTCTTCCACCAATAAGAGATACACTTCATTCAAGAGAATCAACCTTAAGGTCAAGTGAATTTATCTTAGTGTCCATAGAATTAATTTTACGATTAAGAGTTTCAATGGCAACTAAGATAGAATTTTTTGAGTGGTTATCCATGGTTTGCAAAGTTTCACCTTCCATAGCCATTTTACCTATAGAGAAATACACTAAAAAAACAACAAACACATTAGCATTAGGGAAATTAAACTCACAAAATCTTCACACCTTTGTTTACCTCACACTTAGAGCACAAATGTTGAAAGACGGTTTATACTTTATGTGTTAATCAAGGTATCAAGTGCTACTCTTGATCGAATTGGATTCTGTTTGACTAGGCAAAAGGGACAATCTCTGGTCCTCGATGGAATTGAGATACCCATCACGACCATGCCCTGGTTTAGGTCGTGAAAAACTTCTACTATGCTACAATATCTTTGATTACACCTAGCAGTGGTAGGCATGTATAGTAGCCACAGTTAGAGAAGACACTGGTAAGAGGTATTATAGTTGATATTTCAGAGATGGCCATCTGCTGATCTCTCTTTGTCCCTGATTATACAGCTCCGTATCAACTACAGGGTATAATTTCCAATTGGCATTCGTGCGAGATTGATATGCTTTAAGGGATATTGAGCATAGGAGATAGAGTGTAGAGTTGTCAAGATAGATCACCCATTATATTTCAAACCTTAGTGATAAATCCCTGGATTAAGGGAAAGAGGCACATTAAGTAGGCTGCGCTCAATTTTGTCGCTAAGTTTTGGTGGATGGTGGTCCATTATTGATTATGTTTGACTGCTGTAGAAAACTTTCTTACATAGAATGGTGTTGCACTAATTGCGAGTCCGATGGTTGGATATGATATAGACTTTCCAGCCATTATCAGGTATGAGCTACATGAGCGACCTTTTGGTTAGTTAACTATATTACCCTTTCCTTTCTTTGTCCAATAGTTGTGCGATGAGGCTGGTGTACCTGAGGTTCTAGGTTTTGACCAAAGAGTTGAGGCTATGGATGTGACCCAGACTAGTTTGATCAAGGATTCAACAAAATCGATCCTTGCTCAGAGAAACCATAGGCCTCTAACAGTGATTCTGGCCTAATCTAAAGGCCTATCAATTCCTATAGAGCCTAGTGATAGATAGAGTATTGATATGGATACGAGTATGTCTTTTGAGATGGGTGAGCAGACAGTGGCACCCAACATGAGCACTCAGGGAGAGAGGACCCTAGCTACATTTACTTCAAGCCTGGCCTCCACTTCTGAGCTGGTTGGGGTATGTTCTAGGACCCCTGCCCCACTACATCTTCTATAGGTCTAGGATTTGTTGCATCTCCTAGAAACTTCTTACAACACTTGGTAAAAAGGCAGGATCAGACCACAACCCGATTGATTGAGTTAGAATCTGAGATTTCTACGTTATATGAGCAGGTTCAGCCTTGGGTATGGACGAATTTAGAGAGTGTAGAGACTAAAATTTGGACTGTTGTGAGAAATGAAATATTAGAAATAAGGGCCAAGTTGTATGTCCATATTGATGCTTTTGAGAGAAGAGTACAAGCACGATTTACTGATATTGAGGCACTTGATCGATGGGATTATGGAGGAGGTGCATACATTGCACACCGAGGTACAATCTTTTACTAAGATTCATATTGCAACCATTTCTCTCGATATCCCCATATTTGCCCAGCCAATACCACCACGCCGACCTAGGCATTTGGATTTGTTTGTTGATGTTGAACAGGTCCCCAGAGTTAGGATCAAGAGAGTTAGAGAGGAGGATCTGTAGGATCCCTACATTCCATATGATCATGCCCTGAAAAGGGCCACCTATGATTTGAAAGAGTATATATTTGTGGATAGGCAGAGGCGTGCTGAGCTGGCTGCGGGTGCATCCTCTAATAATTCACCTTTCCACCACCGCCTCCGTTGGTTTAGATACCCCTGAGAGGTTTGAGAATGAAACAGATGCTTAGTGCGTCCCAAGTATGTCTTTATTTCCTATTTTACATTATTTACATGCTCTGGGGATAATGCGTAATCTTTTAGTTTGGGGTAGGGTATACCATAGCTGCCACGGGCTTTTACTGCTGTGCTTCTTTTCCAGTCGGTTGTAGTATAGTTGCAGAACCAACATGTCTAGGGTAATATTATTTCGTATTGTGTTTTGCATTATATTATGTTTTTGTGTAATTAGGAGATTTTTGAGTATTTACGGCAGTATATGTATTTTTGAGTATCTAGGGTAGTTGATGTACTTTGTTTTTTATTTTTGAGAAAAATGGTACCCCTCCAAGAGTTGTTTATAAATTGTGTGACATGTTTATATGTGTGACCACTATGAATCTCGTTATGACATTAGAATTAGGGACATAATAATCATAGCTAACAATTGCATGAATTGGATAGCTAGTAGTTTGTGATGCAACCCTGTGCCATGTGTGTGTGAGATACTACTTTGTTTTCTTTGTGTTTTTAATCTAGAACTTGCTCGGTTAGTCATGGATAGGTTCTAGGATAGTCGTTTAGGAAAGGATCATAGGTCGTTTTTGAAATAAGCCAACTTTTAGCCTAAACGACCTTTCAAATGTGAATAAGTATCCCCTGATCCCTATTTTGAGCCTGTTTAGACTATTTTTCTTGTTTCACCTTTAATCTTCCCATTTTGTGCTATAATGAACCTGATTTGTCCTTGTTCCTCCTTTGACATTGTGCACCTAAACTTAGGAAAATCGCCTAAGTTGAGGGTGACTATCATAGAGGTGCGTATTGAAAAGTAGGTATGAAGAAGGGTAAACAAAAGAAAAGAAAGTAGGGATGAGTTTGGTAGAAAAAATAAAAGAAAGGAAATTTTTTAAAAATAAAATAAAAAGAAAAGAAATCAAAATAAACCACACCCATCTTCAATGTGAAATAAAAGAATAAAAAGGGAGAAATAAGGGCGGAATACAAAGTTAGTTGATAAGTAGACCCCAAAGTAAGTGTAGTGCGAAGGAGGCTTAGTCATTAAAATGTCCATATGTACAATACCAACCCCTAAGCCTATATTACAAGCCCAATTAAGTCCTATAGTGATCTTAACCCGACTATCTGAAAGCTAAGGTAGAGAAAATAAGGGCAATCCTATGGTATTTGACGCACATTGATTGGAGCTTCCTTGTGAGTGTGAGTGTCTCTTGATAGTCCCTGCAATGACATTCATGATTTCATATGAGTGATTGGGAATTGTTTGAGATGAGGGCGCATGGGTTGTGTTGATAGCTACTTACTCCATAGGTGGTCACTAACTTTGATTTTCCTTTTTTGTTTAGGATTCATTTCCTAAAGTTTCCTTGTATTCTATAAATAACCGTTTTACATTTTTTAGCTAGTTTATGCGCTCTTAATACTTTCAAATATATATTTGATTTTGAGATTCGATTTTGATCATGGGATTGTCTTGTTCTTGATTTTTGTTGATTATTCAATTTGAGACTTTGGATTTTATTTTTTAATTATTGTGAGATCAATTTATTTCTTTCAATTATGAATTCCATTGATTGTTTCACAATGATGAGCGGCTAATTTCCTTATCTGGGATTGTGGGAACCCTGACGAATTAATGAAGTAGGGGAAGTGTTCATTCCTTCTAGATTATTATTGCTACTTGTATTATGGTTTTTTTCGCGGTTATTGATTTCTTAACAACCGTTTTCACAAAGTTGACCCTTAAAACCTAATTTCACAACTTTTCGAACCAAGGGTCACAGTGAGATATAAAAGCCATAAAACCAAACCAACCATGTTACCACCCTAAAATCGAGTTGCAAATCTATTGGCGCATTTTATTTTTCCATTCGATGCAAAGATCAATAAATGTTGACCAAAGTCAACTATAAGGTTTCTTAAGCCACCAAAAACCATAATTTCACTTAAATCACATCAAAATGCACCAAAAACTTTGCCAATCATCCCACACCCCAAAAATACCACAAACCAACCATACAAAGAGGTAAAATGGTCAAATCACACATAAATGAATACTTCACATAAATCACCAAAAATCAAATCATTAGATCGTCCACCACTAGAAATCTAGTTCGTCCTTGAACTAAAGGCAAGGGAAATACCTAAATCAGCAAAAAGATAGGGATAAGAGCTACATATATCAGACTCTACCTCCTAAGTATCCTCATCTATAGGTCGATGTCTCCACTGGACCTTACCCACTAGAATATCTATCTAACGCAACTGTCTAACCTCCCTAACCAAGATGGAGATAGGCTATCCTTCAGTACGTGAACAATCCGCTCTGACTGACCATCAACCTGGGGAGAATTGTTGTTCTAAGAACAACCTGAGTACCCAACTCATCTTGAAAGGTCTTTCAAAAGTGAGATGTGACCTTTCATATCACGATTCATCTTAGTCACTCCTAGATGGATGGAATACCTGGAACAATAAACCTTTTCTAACATTAACCTAATCCAATCACCCACTCTTGGTACACATTTTAGAACTCTTGGTTTTCTAAAATATGAATAATAAGCCTCTTCTAAAATCAACCTCTATCCAATGTGTTTTTGAAAATTGGTCTAGGTAGTGCCCTAAATGCAAATTTGTTATTCAGATAGGATCAATATATTTTCCTCTCCATCCTAGAGATCCTGAGGTATGTTATGACTGCTAGGAGGATGGTCATTTTAGTAGGGCATGTCCTCGGTGTTAGTTGGTTGGATATTTAGGGTCAACTCATGTTTCTCACCAAGTTAGGGATTCAGGGGTTTGTTACGACTGCAGAGAGAATAGTCATTAGTCTAGAAAGTGTCCCCAACTTAGGATATTAGTTATTCATCTCATCCATATCAGTCTCATACATATATGGCACCTTCAGTTAGAGGCAGTGCTTTTAGTGCCCAAGTTGGTGATTCATATGCTCAGTCTGAGTTTGGACTCTCTCATATTTATACTTCCATGGGCACGTTAAGTCGATGACTTAGACTCCATCGATATAGATGTGATTTGACCTTCTATATTTAGTTATTATTAGAGTAAAATTTGGGTTTTCATACCCATCGATGACTATATGCCTTGGTATTTTTATATTTGTTGTTGTATGTCTTGGTGTAGATTTTATTCATATGCGACAACCCCTGTAGTTGATTTTTTTTAGTAGAGGATTGAGTGTATCAATGTGGTATTTCCTTTGGGGTGTAGCATTTGGGATAAAGTTTTTTTTCTTTGTTGTTATGATCTTAGAGTGGTATTTGGTTATGTTTTCTATTTTGGTGACTCGTGCGGCATATCTTGTTGTTTCTATTGTTATTATTGAGGTTGTTATTCATTTATTCTTGATATATGCTAGACTAGTATTATCTAGTTAAGGTCCCCTTCCTCGTGATTCTATTCATTGTCCTAGACGGCTAACTCTATTAGTTGATTCTATTTTTAGTGAGGTTAGATCGATTGTTGAGTGGATTATGAAAGTGAAGGTAGGTTTGGAATTCCATGGTTCTATTGTGGTTCTAGAGTTGGAAAATTCAGTTCTAAATGCCTATTTATAAGGTTGATTCTAAAGGCTTTCCTTTCTGGTTGTTGGGTTCGTCTTCTGATGAAAGCTTTTATCTTGGCATTAGTGTGGAGTTGGATACTCTATTCTCTCTGTGATGTGGTTTTTGGTCCAGTTTAGTTAAGGGTTATGAAAATGGGTGATGTGTGTCTATGGGTATTTATGGTTGTTGATCGAGTATTGGATAGGCCAAATTTAGGATAAAGAGTTGCTCGAGTTTTGGCTACTATTATTTTTCCTCGCAGCCTTGACATATTTTTGATTATGCTTGATGCCTTATGTCCTCAAGCAAATATGTAGTTAATAACTTGTTCCTTCATTCGATGTTTTTTCCTTTATTTTGATTTTGTTCTTCCACTATATTTTGAGTTTGGCTTTGGTGGAAACGAGTGAAGATATGCGTAATTTTTTTCTGTGAGGTTGATTGGTGTTTGGCCTTGGGTTAGATTTGGTGATCAAGTGTTGTAATTTTTACTCTTTTGGATATGGGGTTTGATAGTTATGATAGTTTTTTGCATTTGGATTCTTAGTTGTCAATAGGATTGGTTTGGGTAGTTGAGATCAAATAGCTCAACCTCGGTGTTGAAATTTCATCTATGAGTTGTAGAGATTTGTTGCAACCTTCATTTATAGATTTGTGTTAGTTGAGCATTTGATTATAGGCTGGCTAATCTTACTCTTTACCTAACTATTCAATCTTCATCAGTTTAGAAAGATTGTGGTTGATAGATGTCCGGATGATATCCCGTTGGCACTTATCCGTGTGCGTGTTATCCATATGAATAGGAGAAAAACCTAAGATGACTAGTACATCTCCCAAAATATTAGCGCATCATAATGCACGAGGTCACCAAGATCACCTCATATCGGTAAACATGAGTTTCCAGTTTTGGTCCCTCCGGGACCGCTACCTTGTACAACTTTGCTAACACTTCCCTATTTAAACCCATATTAAATCCATTCACACACAACCACCCAATTTCCAAGGAGTCTTATTTATTAGGCATGAATCGTCGGATGCCATTCCAAAGCCATTAAACCAATTTGACTCCAAAGTTTCCAACTAAACCAAACTATTCCATTTTCCATTACCATTTATGCAATGCATTGATTTAAAGTAGTTAGTTAAACCAAACAATTTTAGGGACTCTATGGTACCCCTAGTAAAAATTCCCAAAAGTTTCTCATAACTATTGATCAACTAAATGACAAAATCCATTGACTTTGGCATTATAACAAACATGTTGAGGGCATATAGTTTCCAAAAATCAAAACCAAGTATAAATTCATCATTCCCATGTAACCACATGTTTAAATCATAAATATAACATGAATACCCTAAGAAAAACATGGGAAAACATTATCCAACCAAGAACAACCAAAAACCCTAACACATATTTTAAAACCCAACCAATACAACAATAAAACCATGAAAACCATTCATAAAAATATGATTTTAGTTTGAACTAACAACGAGGGAGGAGTAACATGCCTTAGATAATGAGGAAGACGGAAAGAAACCACCCCTTAGAGCCTTAACTAATTACTTGAAGAAAACCCAAGCCTTTTTCTTGAACGAAAAGCTTGAGAGAGATTGGAGAGTGTTTAAAGTGTTTTTGATTCAAAATAATAGGGTAAATAAAGTCCCAATAGTGTTTTTAAGTTACGGGGTCAAAAAAAGTTATCAGGGGAAATGTACATAATACCCCAGCTTAAGTTATAAAAATTACTGCAGGAGGGTATGACTCCCCCTTGGATCATACACACAACATACGAGTGGTACCCACCACTCGTGCCTTAGATAGAATATTGGACATCACACCCTGCCCACCATACAATTCCCCATGCCTAAGTAGTACCCATACCATATGACTAGTACCCTCAAACCATATCTAAGATAGAATCCAAAGGAATTAACATTGGATAACATACGGCTCCTTGATACAACATGTATCCTATACTAATGGCTCTTCGTAAGCCACTCGTACTCAGAGCCAAGTCAAGTTACTAAGTTTAAGATTAAGTGAAGGACCAACCCAATGAACCATCACCAACCCTACGACCCGTACCCACCAAGTCGTAACCACACCAGAAACTCAGTCACTAAACACTACACAATATATGATTGGGTCACCTTACCTGTACCCACACCATACGACCAGTATGGCGAGTCGTATGATGTCCAAGAAGCTCAAAACCCAGGAAATTTCTAAGGGTAAAACTCAGGGTGTTTCAGTTTTACCTCACTGGGATCATTCATCCCCGAAGGATGGGATAAGTCAGCACAACACGATTACACCCCTAGATGTCTCTACTCTTACCTTTAAGATAGAAAACAAAGATGAAAGGAAATCAATATTTTCTTTATCTATGTTAGAAAACAAAGATGTTACAAAGAAAACATACCTTCCGTACAAATTTCTGGAGCATAAAACAGGAACGGATACTTGGACTTCATGTCCTCTTTCGCTTCTCAAGTAGCCTCCTCCACCTTGTGGTTCCTTTATAGAGCATTTATCGAGGCCACATCCTTGGTTCACAATCGACGAACCTGACGATCCAAGATCTCAATTGGGATCTCCTCATAAGATAGAGAATCTGAGATATCGATATCTATGCTATGCACAACTTGTGACGGATTACCAATACACTTCCTCAATATAGAAACGTGGAATACCGGGTGAATGGAACTCATACTAGAAGGAAACTCTAACTCATATGCAATATTACTGATCTTTCTTAAAATCACAAAAAGACCAACGTATCAGGGACTGAGCTTTTCATTCTACCCAAACCACATCACTCCCTTCATGGGAGACACCTTTAGGAACACACTATCCCCAACCTTAATTTCTAGGTCCTTTCATCTCACATCCGCATGGACTTTTATCGACTTTGGGCAGCCTTAAGCCTATCCCAAATCATTTTTACCTTCTCCATAGCTTGGTGAACTAAATCCAAACCAAACATATCTGCCTCACCAACCACGAATCACCCAATTGGAGACCTACATCTTTTACCATACAAGGCCTCAAATAGAGCTATCCCAATGCTAGAGTGGTAGCTACTGTTGTAAAAAAACTCTACAAGAGGTAAGTGCTCAGCCCAACTACCACCATAATCAATAACACAATCCCGAAGCATATCCTCTAATGTCTGAATAGTCCTTTCTTCTTGTCCATTTGTCTGCCATAAAAAAACAGTACTCAGACTAACCTTAGTCCCAACCCTTCCTGGAATGACCGCCAACAGTGAGATAAAACTACGTATCACAGTTAGAGATGATAGAAACAGGTACCCCATGCAACTTGAAAATCTCTTGGAGGTACAACCTTGCATAATCCTTAACCAAAAAATTAGTCCTCACTGGCAAAAAGTGAGTCGAATTTGTCATCCTATCCACGATGATCCAAACCAAATCAAATTGGTTTTGAGATCAAAATTATCATCCTATTCCCTCTCCCGAGATCAAAAGGTTGACAATATATGTATTTCATGGGTGATCAATTCATAAAATAATTAAAACAAGAATAAACAAACAACCAAATATGATAATCAAAATTAATCCAAAATAATAGTAATCATGTTCTTGGCTTTAACCTCAGAAAGAGGGTTTTTAGCCGCTAATATTCATAATCATGATCCAATTAATTAAATACATGATATGAAAAATTAAAAGCTAAATAACATACTCCCTCTGTTTAAAAAAGAATGACTTACTTTGACTTGGCACAAAGTTTAAGAAAATAAAGAATAGTTTTGAATCTTGTGGCCTTAAATTAAAGTTGTGTCAAATGTATCAAAATGCCCTTTAATCTTGTAGTCCTAAACATGCCATGTGGAAAGTTGAAATTAAAGTATTACCAAAAAAAAAGGATCATTCTTTTTTAAACGGACTAAAAAGGAAAGTAGGTCATTATTTTTTAAATGGAGGGAGTAATAAAACCTAATACTCAGTAGTAGCAGCAACCGTTATTTTCTCCAAAATAGTATTTTCCGTGCTTCTGTAACTGTCCGTGTCCAAGTCTATCACCAAGTTGACTAAATATAATAATAATCATGTCCAGCTGTAGTCCTTAATCCTTGTCCAAAAAGGTGTAATAAATAATACTCCCTCTATTTCATTTTAGTTGGCCCTTATTGACTTGGCACATCCTTAAGAAATTATTTAATAGAGGTTTATTTTACTAAAATAACCCTATTAATTATGCATTGAAAATATTAATTTGAATAAATACACTTTGTTTAATCATTTAATGTTGAGGGTAATATTGAAAGAACATAATAAAATCCTCTTGATTTCATAAAAGGGACATCTAAATTGAAACAAATATTTTTAGAAAGAGGTCCAACTAAAATAAAATGGAGCGAGTAATATAATATTCATCCCAAAAGGAATGGGATTGAAATACCCATAAAGAGTCATTGGTTCGCGTGCCTCTTTTGACTCAAAATAGGACACTGTCCTGTCTGTGTCGGCACTTTAAATTGACCCAGCATAATTTTAGCTAATGCAATGCTTTGCTCAACGCATTGGGACATTGATGCAACGCGTTGACTTAGCATCGTCTCACTAGAATTTGCATTCAGAAATTTGGTTAAGTGTGGAACGTCCTATCCTTTGCCCAAGCATTTTGTAGTGTATTTTCAATGAATTTTCAATCTTTGAATCATCCATATAATGAATTTTCGATCTTTGAATCAACCATATATCACCGTATTTATCTCCAAATCCTCCTACAATATCACACACCACAAATTAAAGATGACAACAACACAATAACCTCAACAACAAATCAAAACAAGAACTAAGATAAGACAAATTCGCACTGATCTTTCATTTTTTATTTCTACTCTTAAATTAATCAAATTAAAGTTTGCACATTCCAAAAAAGTTGTTCCACTCATAATTCCACCATTAAAATATTTGGAACAAATTAAATACATTAGAATCCAATGAGACCAACTAGACAAACACCTAGCTCAAGCTAGTAAAACTAATTTTCGGGGTTGAACTCTAAATAACTCAATACAAACTTGTTTGAAAAATACTTTGGACATTGTAATCACACACTTGGACACTTAAATGCTTATTTATATCAATATGAACATGTTAAGCGCACAAATTGCTCTCAAAATAAGGCAAAATAAGCTAGAATAATGATATAAAAGTGTATAAAATCACCTCAGATCATCACCCCACACTTAAATCCTTGTTCGTCCTAAAAAAACTCTTCACTCTAAGTATAAAATCTGAGGTGATGCTTCACTTCTACTAAATGCAAGACACTTAAGATAGTACTACAATGACTACACGGAATGCAAGTTTCTACACAAAGCATGTTACAAACACAATTGAAAGCTCATGAACACTACTCTGAAACATCCTAGCCTCAAGAATTTACTCACCTAAGTGGCAAACTCATGATTATCATTCAATCAAGGACATCATACAAATCACCCACATTCATCAAACATGTGCCCCTCACAACAAGAGAGTTACCCATAATCACTCACAATAATGCAATTTATAACATAATGGGTACAAAAATCAAATTACGCTCACTCTCACAAAGAATTTACAAGTTACACATAATGAACTATAGGCTTGCCCTTAGTGTAATGCTCCACTAATAGTTAAATGTAAATCTTAAGATCAATTAGGACTTTTCTAGGTTGTAATGTAGGCTAAGGGACGGGTAGGAAGTATCTGGGAATAGTGAATAACCTCTCTAAGTGCTTTAACACACTACATTATACATTTAAAATAAATCTCCAACAACCAAATTACACTATTTTTCTCTACCCCATTCTTTTAATTTTGCCCCATCTCTTTTAAGCATTTTCACAAACACTTGGTGGACGCATAGTTTACTACTACATGAATCAATTTTTTTTCACAATCATGGAAATATTTCTAGCATAAATTATATCACATCAATCCACCACAAATCAATTATAAACACCAATAACTATTACCTTGGGACATCAATTTCACCTTTTTTCTTCTTCACTTACTCAAACTCCTTACTAAATTATTTTTTTCAATTAAAGCACTTATGAGCTTTTTGGATCAAATTATGGTCTATAAAAGAAGGTATTAGGCTACTTATGAGGTTACCAAAGAAAAGGCTAAAGGCTCAATGGGGTTTAACTAGGATAATGCACAAGGGTAGGTAAAAAGTAGGTATAATACAAGGCTATCAAAGAAATGCCTAAATCATCTCCTAAACCCATATTCTTTATTTCACTTGACACACACACCAGGAAAGTTCTAGACATCACATGCAATAAGGAATATACAAAAAACCTTAAACACACATGGCACATGCGCAACTCAATAGGATCATCATAGGATCCCAACCAACAATAGCATAAATTCAAAATTAAGCCAACAAGTACAAGAGTCATAAACATGATCCTAGGAGTTTCAAAAATAGCAATTCACTCAATCAACATGCTTTTACCAAACAAAACACTTGCACCAGATAATAAAAAATAACACCAACAAGAATATCTCGCTTATTCCTAATCTAAAAAAAAAAATTAAATTGAGCCAAAATTTGGAAATTTTTCCACCCCACACTTAAAAATCTACTTTGTCCCCAAAGTGAACTTAAAAGTAAGAGAGAAATACTCCCTGAGGCCTCTAGGCCTAGCTAGTAGCATCTTCACACATAAAGAAGATCCATGGGAACCCCACACTCATTCTTTGCCATAATCTAAGCTCAAGTTTATGGTACTCAAACTTCTCATAACCTGTGACTCAACCAAAAATAAAAACTACATGAAATAAAAACTAAAAACTGAAAAGAAAACATACCTAATTAACTTGGGTTGGCTCCCAAGCAGCGTCTGATTTAGTATCGCGGCAAGACCCAACTCAACTCAAACATATTCGTTCATCCTTTTACTCTCTTTTGGGAGCCAATTTTTCATTCTTTCTGCCTCTTTTACCTTTTAACATGTTGGGAATTGATGGTTTCATCTTAGGCTGCTCAATTAGGTATTCGAAAGAGGTATTTGGTGGACTAGCTACCCCACACTCACCCCCTTCAATCACATTAATCATGCACAAATATTTATATTGGGTCATTAGTATGGGTGCTTTGTAAACATTGAATACCACCTCTTCATTTTCTACCCTCATTTTGAGCGTGCCTTCTCTAACATCAATCAACGCTTCTCTGATTACTAAGAATGGATACCCTAAGATGATTGGTACTTGTTCGTCTACCTCAAAATCAAGAATAATAAAGTTAGCAGGAATAATAAATTTACCAACCTTTATGAGGACATCTTTAATTATTCCTTCTGGATATATCATGGACATCTAGACTTTCCCAAGCCTAATTTTTCAAATAGATATAGGGGTATCAAATTTATACTGGCCCCTAAATCACTCAATGCATGGACCTCTTTACTCCCAATTTGAATAGGGATGACAAACTTCCCCCGATCTTTCAATTTCTTGGGGATTTTCTGTGTCATTATCGCAATACTCTCTTTAGTGAGTGTTATTACTCCCACATCCTACAATTTTACCTTTTTAGCACCACATCCCTCAAGTACTTTGCATACTTGGGCATACTCTGCAAAACATCTGGCAAAGGTAGATTAATATGAATCTCTTTGAATTTGTTAATGAACTTTTTGAACAGGCATCCTCCTTCACTTTTATTTGCCTTTGAGAAAAGGGTAATGACAACATTTTTTCCTTCTCCGGTTCAACAACTTTTTCTTTCAAGTACTCAAACTTTCTTGAATTTTTAGCAACTTCTTCGGGAACCTGTTTGATCACTATATCAGCATCAACCTCCTTTGTTTCCTTGGGAGGTTCTCCTTCAATCTCCTTACCACTTCTTAAGGTAATTGCCATAACCTGCTTTGGAGTTTCTATGTTTGCTGGCAACCCAATTTGTGGTCTTGTATTCAATACCTGTGATAATTGCCCCACTTATAACTCTAAACTTCTTATGCCCGCTTGCTGATTTTGTAATTCTGCCTTTTGACTTTTCAAATCCACACACAATTGTGCTTGAGCAGCTAAGAATTATTTCATCATCTCTTCCATATTACTCGTTGACTGATTCGATTGGGCCTATGGCTGTGGGGTGTTCCATGGCTGATTAGGTGGCTGAGTTTGCTATTTCATGTTGTAGGCATTACCATAATTTGGACTTTGAGCATTGACTACATACATCACAAATTCTGGATTTAAAGCACACATGGTAGCCGCATGACCACTATTTCTGCATACTTCACACCAATCTACAACTTATTGGATAACATTGACTGTGACTGTAGGTTGTGTTGCTCCCAACTTTAAGCTACTGAATAATGTGTTGATCAAATTCTGCAGCGCAGAAACCTGAGCTGATAGGGCTGTAAATTGGTCAACCTCTAACATACCTGCAATTCCTTTCATGGAACTTTTTGAATCTGAATGCCACTCTGGATTTCCTTATGTTATGTAGTTCAACAATGTGTACAGCTCATCGTAAGTTAGCTCCAATGCTTGACCACCTGCGGCTGAATCTAGCAAAATCTTTGTATTGTGATCAAGAGATTTTATAAAAGTATGAGCAAGTACCTCATTAGACTATTGGTGATGTGGACAATCTAGAAGAAGAGCCTTGAAGCGTTCCCAAGCATGATAGAGGTTACTATCAGGCTTATATTTAAAGCTCACTATCTCACTGTGAAGTCTCGCAGTCTTTCCTAATGAAAAGAATCTGATGAGGAACCTTCTGGATAAGTCGTCCCATGATGTGATTGAATTGGCCGGCTCCACATTCAACCACCTTTTAGCTTCCCCCAAAAGTGAATAGTGAACAGTGTCAGCCTCACATAATCTGGAGTCACCCCAGTTGGAGTGAATGTATCTATAAGTTCAATGAAGGTCTGTAAGTGGAATTATGGATCCTCGTGTGAAAGCCCTGCTAATTGTCCACTGCTAATAAAAAGCTGCACCATATTATGTTTCAACTCAAAATTCCCACAACTGCTGGTCTTTGAATTGGGAAAGTCAAGTTCATTGGAAGAGGGACTGCAACTTCCCTAACCTTCCTACCAACTACTTGTTGTTCAGCCATAGGAATAGTATTATCTTGGCCTTCTTGGATTTAAGAAATTATAGGAAGAAGGATTGCTTCTCTCTTGCATTGATGGTAAAGTTGCTCGGGTTCTGGGTTTGGTTCAACCTAGTCCCGATCCCTTGCCAGCTTATTACTTTGTAAACCTGTTTTCTACAGAAATAAAACCAAGACCAAGCGTTAAAAATACCAAATAAATCTAAAAGTAAAACTAAAATAAAAATAATTGCCAAATAACAAGTCCCCGGCAATGGCGCCAAAAATATAACAGCGCCCAAGCGCACACGCAAGTGTACGTGATCTACCAAGTAATATAGTGGCCTTCAAGAAAGATGAATATTGATCCCATAGAGACTTAATTTCACAATGATTTTATTCTAGTTTACAATTTAGATTAATTTAGTGCAAGAGTAACCAAAAAGAGAGTTTGTAGCTTTTTTTTAATTAAAATAAAATAAATAATGCAAAAATTAAATTCATAGAACAATCAATGGAGAAAAGTCCAAGGTTAAAGTACTTTGAACAATCATACTATGTTATTGAAATTAATCCATTAATTCATTTATCTTGGTTGTTGATTCGTAGAGTTAATTGGATGATCATGATTTCCCAGTATATAATCTTTTCCCTAATATGGAGATTAGATAATATGAGAATAATCATAGAAATGGACTTATGTGGGTGTGCATTGATAGCGTCCAAGTGTATGTGCAAGAGAAGTGTAATTAAAGGCCCAAATACACACCAAAATAACCCACTCCATACACTAGAGGGGTGGCCCATTGTTGAAGAGACTTTTTGGTCATTTTAACTTATATTTGTTTTGTAATATATAAGGAACATGTTAGGGTTTATTCACTTAGTTTTTGAATGTTGAAAGTCGTAGAACACATTTGAAACACTCAAGTTCTCTCTCTTGTGAGGCTTGGCCGAAACTAGGTTACAACATTAGGATAGAATCTCTTTTGTTGTTTGTTTGCTTGGAAGTTGGGGTGATTGAAGGATTGAAGTCCATCTTGTGTCTATTTGAAGAGTGTAGGTGTTTTTACTATCATTTTTAAGGGTCTTTGTGTGACATCTACACTTAGCTTCTTAGTCATTATAGTAGTCTATGTCACACTATCATCCCTTTGTCTATTGTAATCTTGTAACGTTATATCTTGTTATTGTGGAATCTGAATCTGGTTGTTCTTGTTTTCATCTTGTTCATCTCGTTATTGTTGTGTTGTTGGCTGTTTTTGGGTGTCAAATACACCCTTGTTTCTTGTATTCTTGTTATACTTGTCGAATCCGAGTGAGGTCCCCTTTTGGTCCACGTTTTTTCTTGAATTTGTGGACTGTTTGGGGTGTGTTTTGTGCTTCCCTTTTTTTTCTCGTATCATTTGGTATCAAATACATCTTTGGTGTCTTTCTTACAATACCAATCTTGGGCTTTCTTGCTAAGAAAAAAAATAGATCTGGTGTTCTTGTTGTTCTTGCCAGAGAAAGTGTTGTTCTTGTTGTTTATCTTGGCCGAGGTTTCTTGTAGTTTCTATATCTAGTAGTACTTTGGTGTGTATTGTTGTTTCTTGTTTTAGTTTCGTGATTCACTAACACTAAAAGATGTCTAGATCTATATTTGAGCTTGAACTTGTTAAAGTTGTGTTGTGATCAAGGAGCTATGGCGAGACTTGGTGACTTGTTGTGGCTGGTTGGGTCTTGAATTCGTGGATATTGTTGTTGTTCTTGAAGGAATGTTGTGGTGTTCATCTTTTTCTTCATCTCATCTTACAAATTAAGACAACCAAAAGTGTAATATAGATTCAAAAAGGTGAACCTATAAGTTGTAAAGTTGTTTGTGAGAAGACTTGATCCATCACTACCTTGACTTGACATCTACTTTTCAACCACTTTCCTTATTTCAAGGGACCTTGTTTTGGGGGAATTGTACAAATTCTAAGTCTTGCCTTTTGAAGATTATACTAAAAAGGAGATTCAAGACATATACTATCCCTCCAACACCAATTGTTTCCATTATATAGTAACTAAAGTTTGTAAACTTCAACTAGAGACTAATTGTGGGGCTGTGACCAAAGGTATACTGCCACGTGACCCAAGTTACTGTTCCCACAAAAATTTTAAGCTCAAAAATTTGATATTCTAGTTTCATTTTCTTGTTTCTCTTAATTGATTCCATTACTAACTTACAAGTTAACACTAAATTGTAAGTTAGTTTTGTAGCCATTCTTCGTGTATGTTCCTTTATGTGTTAGTTTTTATTTTTGAGTCATTGTAATACTTGGTCCACCTCTCAACGCCTCACGGAGTACAAGCAAACTTACAACACTTGTGAGATCAAAAGAGAGAAATAAAAAAGATAAAGGAATAAAGAGAGAGTGTGAGGACCATTCTTTGAACAACTTATTTATTATTTTGTAGGTAACTTCTTGGCTACAATGGACAACAATGCTCTTGGTTCTATCTTGGACATACTTGAAACTATTAACCAAGGAATGTAAAGTATGCTCATGACTATGTCCTCAATCCGAGGAGACATGTCCTCAATCAAAGGAGACATGTCTACTATGAATGAGAGGCTGGATCGAATGGAGAGTTGAAGGAACTCTCATGCTTCTATACCTCGACTCTATGTTTCCTCAAGTGGGCATGCCCAAACCCCTTCCATCACCATTTCCCCTTAGACTTTACCTACAAAAGTCAACCCTCCAAGTTCACCACAAAATGCCATGAGCCAAGTTACCAATTACCCTCAAAACCGAGAACAAGATAGATCACTTCTCCCATAAGTTGATGAAGTCCAACAAGAAGGACTTGGAAGCCTATTACCTCCCATCCAAGCTCCACAACTGAAGATCCACATTACTTAAACAACCCTCTCAACCGAAACTCCACTTCCCTAAAACCGATATGTCCATATAAAGGAGTATGGTAGAAAGGGACACGAAGTATATAGAGTCTATGAAGATGCTTATATGATGGAAGAAGACTTTAGTCGGATAAGATTGAAGCCAAGTCTCAAGATTAAGAGGAAACCGAGTTTCAAAATAAAGATGTTGGCCAAGACTTGTTCATATTGAGCTCTCGGGTTCTTCATGTTTTGCAAACTATTTTGAGTGATTTCTTTTAAAGTTGCCAATTGAATAAAGTGAAGTCATGAATTTGTGGGCAAATTGCTCTTAAAATAGAGAGGATGATATGATAATAACCACGGAAATGGACTTATGTGGGTGTGCATTGATAGCGTCCAAGTGTATGTGCAAGAGAAGTGTAATTAAAGACCCAAATACACACCAAAATAGCCCACTCCATACACTAGAGGGGTGGCCCATTCTTTAAAGGACTTTTTGATCATTTTAATTTCTATTTGTTTTATAATATATAAGGAACATGTTAGAGTTTATTCACTTAGTTTTTGAATGTTGAAAATGGTAGAACACATTTGAAACACTTAAGTTCTCTCTCTTCTAAGGCTTAGCCGAAACTAGGTTACAACATTAGGATGGAATCTCTTTTGTTTTTTGGTTGCTTGGAACTTGGGGTGCTTGAAGGATTGAAGTCCATCTTGTGTCTCTTTGAAGAGTGTAGGCGTTCCTACTATCATTTTAAGGGTCTTTGTGTGACATCTACACTTAGCTTCTTAGTCATTATAGTAGTCTATGTCACACTATCTATCCCTTTGTCTATTGTAATCTTATAACATTATATCTTGTTATTATGGAATCTGAATCTGGTTGTTCTTGTTTTCATCTTGTTCATATCATTATTGTTGTGTTGTTGGCTGTTTTTGGGTGTCAAATACACCCTTGTTTCTTGTATTCTTGTTATACTTGTCGAATCCGAGTGAGGTCCCCTTTTGGTCCACGGTTTTTCTTGAATTTGTGGATTGTTTGGGGTGTGTTTTGTGCTTCCCTTGTTTTTCTCGTATCATTTGGTATCAAATCCATCTTTGGTGTTGTTCTTACAATACCAATCTTGGGCTTTCTTGTTAAGAAAAAAAATAGATATGGTGTTCTTGTTGTTCTTGCCAGAGAAAGTGTTGTTCTTATTGTTCATCTTGGCCGAGGTTGCTTGTAGTGTCTAGATCTAGTAGTCCTTTGGTGTGTATTGTTGTTTCTTGTGTTATTTTCATGATTCAATAACACTAAAAGGTGTCTAGATCTATATTTGAGCTTGAACTTGTTAAAGTTGTGTTGTGATCAAGGACCTAGGGCGAGAATTGGTGATTTGTTGTTGCTGGTTGGGTCTTGAATTTGTGGATATTGTTGTTGTTCTTGAAGGATTGTTGTGTTGTTCATATCGTTCTTCATCTCATCTTACAACTTAAGAGAACCAAAAGTGTAATATATATTCAAAAAGGTGAACCTACAAGTTGTAAAGTTGTTTGTGAGAAGACTTGAGCCATCACTTACTTGACTTGACATTTACTTTTCAACCACTTTTCTTGTTTCAAGGGACCTTTTTTTGTGGGAATTTTACAAAGTCTAAGTCTTGCCTTTTGAAGATTAGACTTAAAAGGAGATTTAAGAAATATACTATCCCTCCAACACCAATTTTTTCCATTACATAGTAACTAAAGTTTGTAAAATTCAACTAGTCACTAATTGTGGGGCCGTGACCAATGGTATGCTGCCATGTCACCCAAGTTACTGTTCACACAAAAATTTTAAGCTCAAAAATTTGATCTTCTAGTTTTGTTTTATTGTTTCTTTTGATTGATTCCATTACTAGCTTACAAGTTAACACTAAATTGTAAGTTAGTTTTGTAGCCATTCTTCGTGTACGTTCCTTTGTGTGTTAGTTTTTATTTTTGAGTAGTTGTAATACTTGGTCCACCTCTCAACGCCTCGCTGAGTACAAGAAAACTTACAACATTTGTGAGATTAAAAGAGATAAATCCAAGAGATAAAGGAATAAAGACAGAGTGTGAGGACCATTCTTTGAACAACTAACTTGTTTATTATTTTATAGGTAACTTCTTGGCTACAATGGACAACAATGATCTTGGTGCTATCTTGGACAGACTTGAAACTATTAACCGAGGAATGGAAAATATGCTCATGACTATGTCCTCAAATCGAGGAGACATGTCCTCTATCAAAGGAGACATGTCTACTATGAACAAGAGGCTGGATCAAATGGAGAGTCGAAGGAACTCCCGTTCTTCTACTCCTAGACTCCATGTTTCCTCAAGTGGGAATGACCAAAACCTTTCCATCACCATTGCCCTCGAGACTTTTCCTAAAAAAGTCAACCCTCCAAGTTCACCACAAAATGCCATGAGCCAAGTTACCAATTACCCTCAAAATTGAGACAAGGTAGATCACTTCTCCCGCAAGTTGATCAAGTCCAACAAGAAGGACTTGGAAGCCCATTCCCTCCCATCTAAGCTCCACAACTGAAGCTCCACAACTGAAGCTCCACAACTGAAGCTCCACAACTGAAGCTCCACATTACCAAAACAGACCTCTCAACCAAAGCTCAACTTCCCCAAAACGGATATGTCCAAATAAAGAAGTATGGGAGAAAGGGACACGTAGTATATGTAGTCTATGATGATGCTTATATGATGGAAGGAGACTTGAGTCAGATAATATTAAAGACAAGTCTCAAGATGAAGAGAAAGCCGAGGTTTAAAATGAAGATGTTGGCCAAGACTTGGTGGAACTCCAGGACAATCAGGAACCAAGTTACTAGACCGGGTCTGGATCCTATGAGTAGGGCGTGTCCCATCAACATTGTCCCCAATTGGGAAAAAGAAGTTTCTGTGATCTTTAGATCATCGAAGACGCATGATTTAAAAAGCAAACAAATAGGAATTAGAGGAGAATTCAGGACCTTAAACTCTATAGCTTAAAAATAGAACACAAGAAAGAGAAATATTCTTAAATGCCTCGTTGCCTCTCCCTTATGAGTGTGGCGCGCTACACCCTTAAAAAAAACTCTACTCGACATGGATTTGTGGACTCCCAAGTGGACATGAACCTAATGCTCTGATACCAATCTAACACTTCCTGAACCAGGGCCTCTTCGTGTCAGGTGCCTCAGGCCACACTCGAGATCGAACACCACCCCTAGGACCCAACCATAACCTTCTTATACCCCAAGCAAGATGGATTCCAAATATATATATATATATATATATATATATAACATGACAAAATAGAACAATCATAAATCAAATACATTCCAATGGTGTCAGCCCTAATCTAATACCAATGCCAAGGCTGACCCACACCAACACCGCCCATACCAACCCATAGTAGTCATACAAAGCCTCTATCCAAAAGTAAAAAAATATACGGTTGGGACATTCTCCCGACTATAGCCAAAACCAAAGTCTATGAATGACAAAAGTATGTAGAGAAATCCATAACATGAAATGGAGCCTTTCTGAGTATGGAAGCTCACCACTTTAATCCAAAACAAGTTGTTCTGGAATTCAATCAATGAGTAGGAAGAGTATGGCCGATTCCTACATTACGTGGGTATACAACGCCCAAAGATGAGTTAGCGGGTGAAAGCTAGCATGTACTCAGGAGTATGGATAAAATAATGCCAATATTTAAAACAAAGTAAATATCCAAATGCAATAACATTCCTACATATATATATTATGCCGGTAATGGGAACTGGTTTTAGTATGCATTTAAAATCTTTAACCTGGGATTGAGTAACTTAGCCATCCTAAAACTACCCATGGGCTATATGGGTTCAGCTACCCCTATTGAAAGGGCCCCGACGTGTGTTAGCCGCACAAACCGGATAAAAACCTAAGATAAATAGTATATATACCAAAATATAAGTATTTCATAATGCACACAGCCACCAAGACCACCTCACATCGGCAAACATGAGTTTTCAGTTTTGGTCCCCTCGGGACCGCCACCTTTCATGACTTTGCTAACACTTCTCTCTTTAAGCCCATATTAAAACTATTCACACACAACCAACAAATTTACAAGGAGTCTTATTTATTAGTCATTAATCATCGGCATCGTCATACCAACACTAGAGCTTGCAAGTCTAACCATTTATGCTATTCTAAAGCCATTAAATATTTTGACTCCAAATTTTCAAATTAAACCAAACCATTCTATTTTCTATTACCATTTTTGCAATGTGTTGATTTAAAGTAATTAGTTAAACAAAAAAAATTTGGGGACACTATGGTGCCCCTAGTACAAATTCCCAAAAGTTTCTCATAACTATTGACCAACTAAATGACAAAATCCATTCACTGGCATTTTAACAAACATGTTGAGAGCATGTAGTTTCCAAAAACCAAAACCAAGTATAAATTCATCAACCACATATTAAAATCATAAATATAACATTAAAATCATAAAAAAAAACATAGAAAATATTATCCAACCAAGAACAACCAAAAGCCCTAACACATATTTCAAAACCCAACCAATACAACAATAAAATAATGAAAACCCTTCATGAAAACATGATTTTAGTTTTAAATAACAATAAGGGAGGAGTTAGATGCCTTAGATAATTAAGAAGACGGAAAGAAACCACCCCTTAAAGCCTTAATTAAATGGTTGAAGAAAATTCTAGCCTCTTTCTTAAACCAAAAGCTTGAGAGAGATTAGAGTTTGTTTAAACTGTTTTTGGTTGAGAATAGTAGGGTAAATAAAATCCCAATAGTGTTTTTAAGTCATGGGGTAAAAATAAGTTATCAGGGGAAATGTCCAGAACACCTAATTTAAGTTGTAAAAATTATCGCAGGAGGGTACGACTCTCCCTTTGGCTCGTACACACAACATACAAATGGTACCCACCACTCGTACCCTAGATAGAATATTAGACATTACACCATTCCCACCATATAAATCCCTTTGAATAAGTTGTACCCATACCATACGACTAGTACCCTCAAACCGTATCCAAGACAGAATTCAAAGAAATCAACACTGGACAACGTACGACTCCTTGATACGAGTCGTACCCTATCCTTACAGCTCTTAGTAAGCCATTCATACTCAGGCCCAAGTCAAGTTACTAAGTTTTAGATTAAGTGAAGGACCAACCCAATGACCCATCACCAACCTTATGACCCGTACCCACCAAGTCGTAACCACACCAGAAACTCAGTCACCAAACACTAGACAACATATGATTGGGTCACCTGACTCGTACCCACACCATACGACTAGTATGGTGAGTCATATGATATCTAGAAAGCTCAAAACCCAGGAAGTTTTGAAGGGTCAAACTCAGGGTGTTTCACTTTTTCCTATATTTTGAGAGCATAGGACATGGAAAAGTATGGAAAATCATCCATTAAAGTAAAGGTAAGTTGGCTCGATGCTTCTTGGTCATTTTTTATTATTTTTCCCCATCAAATTCCTTAATATTTTGTTGTAAATTCTTATAATTTAGGCCTTAAAATCCTTAAACTTGAGGGGCTGATTTGAGCCCCGACACATTCCTTATTCTTTGAGGGACCCCGTGACGAATTTAATTTTGGATTTTGTTTGTAGGCTCCGCAGGTCCATTCTAGACCCGAATACTTTTTTAGAAATATGGGTCTTATTTTAATCCTATCAACATGTAGATTATTAATTTGATAGAATGGTGGCATTTCGAGATCATGGAGCAAAGACAAGCAATTTATGAATGATTCAAAAGTTTCAGTTTGGAATCGAGGTAGAATTTTGATTACTTTTCTCCATGAGATGGTGTATAGTATATATTCCATTCTAGATAAGGATGATAGGATATGTTTATGACTAGTATATCATTACTTAGCCTATTTAGGGAGTTTGGGGATTGAAAGGTGACCAATCCTTAGGGTGAAATACTTGTTATGTCTAGAGAATCCTATCACCCTAGATTATAAGCATGTTAACAACAGTTCAATGTTAAGGATCCTTTAATATAATACTTACTATTTGACGTAGTGACTTGGAGTGTTGTTTCCAAGATTATGATATTTGATAATGTAAGTTATATACTATTGGGACTGAGTCCATGACTACGATACCTGTTGGACTCCAGGTGAGTATCCTACTTTTAGAAATGAAGTGATTCTAGTTTATGAAGGCTTAGACGCTTATTGTTGTATTGTTTGGATATGGGTGATGACATGCATAATTTTATAAAAAGGAATTTATTTCCACTTTTCACTCTTTAAATGGATTATTTATAATGGAAATTTTACCTCCTTATGTAATGATTTATGATCTTTTGAAATTAAAGATGATGTTTAGAAATTATATTGAGATTGATTTCAATCTGTGGTTTATCCACTCTTTTACCACAACTATTTACTTTGATCGAGAAAGATTTTGACCCTTTGTACTCTATTACGTTAATTTAGTCCCGGAGTTGATCTCAGATAATTGATTTACAAACGGACACTCTTTTAGTCATAACTCGAGTATGTACACTTATTATATATACATCTCCTTAGTACTAGATGGAGTATATTGGTGATGATAATTATTGGAAATCTTAAATCGGGACTAGGTAGTGTATACAGATATTTTTGAATTCCTTAGGGGCTCCTTCATTTATAAGCCGCAGTGTCGGAGAAGAGTGACCGTCGTAGGTCCCGCCTTATTGAGCTACTGATCTGGAGGAGGTGTATACATTTGTTACATTATGGAACTCAAGTTGGACATGGTTTACTATTGGTTTCTGTACATTCATTCATATGCATTGCCTATCACTATTATAGTTTTTTGGAGCTTATATCTATCAGCCTTTATAAGTTATGATTGTTGATTGATGAGTGTTGAGACAACCTGTTGGGATTATTGGGGCCCTATTAGGTATTATTTGTTTGGACTAATCGATTACTTTATTATTATTATTATGGTTAGTTCGTGGTAGGTTGATTATGGACTGGTACCTGAGGTTATTGACATTATTCTAATCTTTTTTTGTTTTTATAGAAAATTACATTATTGATAGTTATCTCATGGTTAGACATTATGGTTAGGGACCCTGATTATTCCAGCACTAGAGATTTTAGGTTGGTTACCTTTGATCATTACCTTGTGTAGTCCTCTCCCGCTCTCTCTCTCTCTCTCTCTCTATATATATATATATATATATATATATATATATATATATATATATATATATACTGATTTAGAGTACGTGCGTTGCACGTGTATATCGTGTCAGGCCGTCAATCAATATAAAATATATTAAAGAAGAATAAATTATCAAAAAAATAGAAATTGATTTAAACAAACTATAATATTCTTTTTCCTTGATTTCAATAATTAAAAGTAAAATTTAAGCTCTTGTTTGAAAATCAAATTCAATAATTTAGAGTTGCAAGTTAGATATTGTTACAATTTTTATCTGGACTCTAACTTTAAAAGATGCATTGATCAAATTTTTGATGGGTCGTGAGACTTTTGATATTTCGTATTAATATGAATTCTTAAGTTTTTATATCTTTCCTCTTCCAAAAGTAATAATAATTCAGATTTTGTATCTTTCTTTTGCCAATTTAAAGTTGCAACACGATTTACGCGTCATCAAAATATAGTAAACTTGAATAACTTAACACGATTCTTTAGGACATAGTAAAACTAATGCATCTTCAATAGTCCCAACTAAATTTGAATTCATATCGAATAGTCCAGATTAGACGAAAAAAGTGTTTTCTAACAAAAGTAACGCTGCATCTAGAGGTATTCAAACTCAAAAGTTTCTAATTAAAGATAAAAGAATAGTTACTCTACCACAAACTTTATTGATAATGTTAATATATCTAATTTATCATAAATAAACCACTAAAAAGATTCAATAATCAATATGCTTTGACATATCAATATCTTGGTGTCATAAAGGTTCTATATTAAAGATAAATAAGAATTTACATAAAAAATTTAGATTCTTAGATCATAACAAAGGGAAACAAAAGATATAAAACAAAAAAAATAAAATAAATCAAACCAAAGATTCAAACTTTACGAACCTAACAAGTGGCAGGAAAATATAATCAATATCGAGATTATTTGATCGGAGTCCACCAACTTTAGCTAGTTATAACATGTATATGCTATCAATGATTGCACTTTTTTTAAAAAAAAATTACATAAATTATTTAAAAAATAATTTTGAATTATAAAATAGAATTTAAATAAAAAATGTGTAAGTTCCAAAAGAATGAAAAGAAGAACAATCAAGTAAGGAAAAAAGAGGCCTCCTTAAAGTTACTCGATTTTTGACAACTTATACTTGTATTCTAAAGAGCAATAAATAAGTATAATTATGTTATATAATTCAAATTAGTAACTTATATAAATAAGATAAAATTTTCATCAATTTTAAAGTAGTAAATATTATGATTTTTTATCTCATACAAATAGATAAAAAATTAATAGTTACAACTTTAACAGATTTTAAAGTTCTAAATATTAAGATAATAATTAAATGATAATTTTAAGAAAATGGTAAATTAACATAAAATGATTTCTAAAGTGTAGTATTGTTGCAAGAATGAATATATATTTAAGATAGAGTAATACTCTTTTAACAAAAAAAAAACCGTAAAACGAAAAAAATGGAATCGAATAACATGACATCATGTTGAAGCAAACAATTGCAAACTTTACTAACGATAAATTAGATGACAAAAAAACAATAGAAAAAGAATCATAATAGTTAATATGGTTTGGTCAAGTGACCTATATATTGAAAAAAACTATTATTAAAAAAATAAACTTATGAAATGAATAATCCCCCCTAAATAATACTCTGTAATAACTATATGTTATTTTATTACATGTGGACCAAAAGATCCTCAATTCCTATATGTACAAAACTTTTTCTCCAAAAAGAATTAATCAAATATGAAATGCTTTTACCTTAAAAAAAAAACTCTTTTCACAACAAAGATGGTCTTAATAATGGTAGAAAACGTTTTGGCGTGATTGCAAATATCAATAATTCACCTATGTAGAAATGACTTAGAAACGTTATAAGTTATTAGTAAAATTTAATAATTTAAAACGTAGAACTCTTATCATATATTTTAGAATTTTTAAAATATATTTTTCTCTTATTATATATACTTTAGAACCCCTTAATTATTAATTCCCCTAATATCTCTTAACATATATTTCAAAACTCCTTAATTATAAAATATATTTTTTTCTTATCATATATCTTAAAAAATTTTACTTTTAAATATTATATAAAACTTTTATAATAATGACAGGCACATATTAAGATTTATGGTGTATATACACTCATCCTAAAGGATGTAAATTAGATCTTTATGCTAAGTTTTTAAACAATGGCTCTGTGGTGTGAAGTGTGCACCCATGCCGTGTTCAAGATTCCTTTGTAAGCAGTTGCTTTCCTTTTGGCTTTTTTTCTTGTCAAAATTTTTATTTCATGTTTTCTATTTATCTCTTCTTTATCATACGGTTCCTTTTTTCAAGTTCAACAGATATATTGACTATACCACTTCTGTTTCTTTCCTTTCCTTTGTTTTTTCTCCTTAATTATTCTTTTTTGCCCTAAAACTTGCATATATTTCAAGACTTAGGACATAAATTTATCATTAGAATGCTATTTCTCCTCTTAGTTTTGATCTGTAAAGGCAAAAACTAAATTTAATATTAATTTACTTCTGTTTTTGTTTTGAAATAGGACAATATTCAATAATTTTGCAGATCATAATTAAGATATTGATCAAAGAAAATATAAGAATTCAAATTAATCCACAACAAAAAATTTCTCTTTGGATATTTACAAACTAATGTGATTAAACATTATATCACCATTATACATTAAGTTGGGGCACCTATGGTCTTCAAATTCTATATAAGTTGTATGGCTAAAACACCCACACAGATACCTCTTATTAATATTTTTTAAGAGCTCTATCAAAAACAACCTCTCTACCTCATTTGAGATAGTGGTATGAGAAATAATTGAATTAAATTATATGCACCTAAATATTAATTCTCCTTTCCTATATATATTTTAAGAATTTTTATCTAACTCTCATTTTCATATGTTAGGAGTCTATTTTACTTTGAGGTGTCTTCGTTGCTTACTCAAAACCAACGGACACAATCTTGTTTCTACAGATATGACATAGACTAATGCACGTTTAAATAAATGACTCAACCTTTCTTTTCCTATCAACTTCAACAAATTACCTTGTTCCCTTTCAATTGACATTATATAATGATTTGAAATAAATTTAAAATACACATTAGACAAGACTGAAAAAAGATAGAAAAAAGATATATAATGTAGTCAAAATATAAAATTTCTACGACAAATAAGCCAAAAAAACTCATAACTAAGATCAGAAAAGAATGAGGACAATAAAGTGGAAGAAAATATATGAACTACTAATTTTGAGGGCGTACGCGGTTTTTCTTTTATTTATTTTTTTCCATTGAATTTGTGGTTCTATTTATAATAATTGTTTTCTTTGTATTTTTGGAATGAAATCCAATTTTATATATATGCAAATTAAAAGTGAATTTCAAGTAGAATCAGATTTTTTCCTAAATATTAGGGTGAACAACCTTTTTATTCTTTTGGAAAAAACAAAAAATTATACCCATAAAATTAGGAATTTAGTTGTAAACAGAAAACCTTTCCCAATCTTTGTAAATCAATATTTAATAGGTTTAATATTATAATAATTTGAGAAAAAAAGTTAAAAGACGATTTTGTCTAAATCAAAAACTTTTAATGAAGGGTAAAAAATTTGAATCACTTTTCTAAGGACCTTCGATATAGATATAGATTTTTTTCATATATATATATATATATATGTATGTATGTATGTATGTATGCTATCACCGTATATTTCTCTCTTCCTTGTCTATTGATGTCATATATGTATTATTGGCCTCGTATACTATTATATAACTTTCTTTCACTCTTTCTTTGTATATTGACTAGTGATACAATGTTGCACTTATTTAGATCCTGAGTACTATTAAAATATGATACATTATCCTTATTGCCCCCCTAGATTTATCATGCTTAGTTTCTTGGATAGTTGTTTGTAGTTACATTCCTACCTTACATTTCATTTATGTTTACATTATCTTTGGGGCTCAGTTGGCCAATGCCTACTGAGTACCGTATGCCTGGTGATGATAGGCGAATTTACACGCCTATAGCACTATATTTTGCCCATATTTTAGCCTAGTTTTGAGAACAAATTATATATTTCATGCACTTTTAGTCCTTTTTCCTGTAAGTGAGCTAACGAACATGATTAGCAAAGTTTCAGGTATAAATGATGCAGAATTCAGCATTTTATGGATAACTTGACGCCAAAGAAAGCTTCACGAAAGGAGAAAAGCCAATCTTGGACGCCAAGGACTAAAGATGGCACATGGAAATTCTGTCCCGGGCTAAAACAACATTTCTGAAGACTTTGGGGACTAGCAGTAGCTTATTAGGATTAGGATAATGATACATTAACCTAGTACAATTGGGTTAAGTATTTCATTAGCTTATTAGGATTAGGATAATGATACATTAACCTAGTACAATTGGGTTAAGTATTTCATTAGCTTATTAGGATTAGGATAATGATACATTAACCTAGTACAATTGGGTTAAGTATTTCATTAGCTTATTAGGATTAGGATAATGATACATTAACCTAGTATAATTGGGTTAAGTATTTCATTAGCTTATTAGGATTAGGATAATCATACATTAACCTAGTACAATTGGGTTAAGTATTTCATTAGCTTAGTAGGATTTGGTTAAGCATTTTATTAGATTAGTAGGAATAGGATATGGGTATTATAAATACCCTATCTTTCTAGAGATTTTAAGACATCTTCTTACATTCAATTCTATTCTATTCTACTTCTAAGACATTCTAGTTCTAAACAATCATTCTTCCATTAATTCTATTTTTCTTCTTCTATTCATCTATTCTTAAATTCCACAACAAGAGAAACGTTACTTTGCTAAGGGATTCACGCCTAACGCCTACCACACCATTACAAACGTGAAATCTTAATTGTGGTATAACAACAATGTCAATTGTGATTTCCTTCGCATTCATGGGTAACTAAACTTCTCTGTTGGGGTTATGGAAGCCGTATGAGATACTATCTATTGCTGTGAGTTTGTGAGTTTGTGACACGTATGCTGCTTATATCATTATTCTCTTCATCTTAATCTAAATTCTTTGTGGTTGCAAACGCAAGAATACGCCAGTATAACATTTAACTTGTTCGAAAGAAAGGTTATCTGTCTGGAAAAGAGATAATGTCAAGGTAGTAGGGTCCCATCCCCTATTAAAAAGTTAGTGCCGTAACTGGATTAACCTCTTGGAGAATTCGTACCGTTAGACACGCTTTAAGCTCGAAAGAGTTAAAGTGAAATAATCCTCGAATAGGTTGAAAGACGCCTGGATTTACCATCAAATACAATTCTCTATAAGCACATGCATGTCTAAATTCCGCACACTCATAGTCAATAGAGACGTATAACTCAGAAGGTGGACATAACCCCAACTCCTCAATTCTCATTGTTTCACAACCTACTAAACATTCTTTCTTTTTTACTTTGCTATTTTCTGCTTTAATCTCTTATTTTGGTTACATTACTTTCACAATACAATTCCCCCCTTCTTACGAGACTTGCACTAAAAGTCTAGTAATCGTTGCTTACTTGTTGACCAAGCTTTTCCCTGTGGGATCGATACCCAACCCAGGTTGGGTTCTATATTTGACAAACGACCGCTTTACACTCCTACGAGAGCTGTTGATTGAGAGTTATTAAAAATTGGCGCCGTTGCCGGGGAATACAAGTGTCAATTAAGTTCGTAATAATTACTAGACCCTTTGGTCAAAGATTCTCATACTTTTACTTTTAGTTTTTGTTTTTGTTTACTGCAGGTTTTTATTCAGTGCATGCCCCATACCCGAAGTTCTGGTCAACCGTTATTACCTATCAATCCTGAACCACAACGTATTCGCAGAATGGAGGCACAACACGCAATTGAAAGGATGACTGCTCAACAGGAACAGGCGAGACTAGCTGCGCTAGCCGCCGCTCAAGAGCATCAACAGAATATTGATAACCGTGGGCGAGCAACAAATCCTGACGATGAAGATCTAGGTGATGACGAGCTACTAAACCCTAGGCATGCCGCTGAGATAGCAACACCTGCCAACAGAAGAGATTGTCAAGCTAGGTTTAGGCCTGAACGCCAAGCTATGCAGCCAGCTTTCGACGATGATGATGATGATCTTGATGGAGCCGGAGCCACAGGAGCCATTATTCCTCCACCATTGGCACCCGGAGCCAAGTTCAACATCACGAGCACCATGATTCAGTTATTGCAACTCAAGGGATTATTTGGTGGACTAGCAGGCGATGATCCGAATATGCATCTCATCAACTTTATTTCTACATGCAAGTCGTTTGACAATCCTGGAGTTGGTCAGAATGCAATTCGGTTACGCTTATTTCCATTGTCTCTGTCTGGGGAGGCAACTCTATGGTTGAATGGGCTGACTCCTGATTCTATTACAAATTGGAGGCAATTGAGAGACGCTTTCCTAGAAAAATTCTTTTCGCCATCCAAAAGAGCACAATTGAGAGATGAAATCAGCAACTTTCGTCAGCTTCCAACTGAAGCCCTTCATGAAACATGGGAGAGGTTCAAGACGAAGCTAATGAGGTGCCCAAACCATCACATGACTAATGTTCACCTAATGGAGATACTATATAGAGCCTTGAATTCAATAACTAAACCAGTGGTGGATAATGCGGCCGGAGGATCTTTTATGGATCTCACCTTTGGTCAGGCAAGCAATATGCTAGATCGTATGACGAAGCAAAGTAGAGCTTGGCATACCAGGGATTCTGTGGTAGCAAGCCCCACTTTTTCTATTGGCATGACTGCAGACCAAAGGAGACGAGAAGAAGAACGTGATCAAGATATGGCGCACATGAAAACACAAGTGGATCTTCTTACAAAGCATCTATTATCAGGGAAGACCAAAAAAGTCAAAGTTGTTGCGTCAAAAGGAAGAAACGAATCTGATTCGGAAGAAGAAGCCAACTACTTGAACAATCAGGGGGGTTTCCGAGGCAATGCCCAAGGAAACCAAGGTCGGAAATATCATGGTAAATCTGGAAACATGGACCAAGGTAGTTGGAAGAACAAGAATGACAGTAGTGGTTTGTATGTTCCCCCTGGAAGACGTGACACCACCACATCTAGTTCTGGAAATATGTAAGAGATGATGGCTAAACTGTTGAAAGGAGTGGAGGCAACCAGCGCGGGAGTAACGGAGGTAATAAATTATTTGTCCTCAATGAAGCAATTGGTTGACTCACATTCCACTTCAATCAAGAAAATAGAGCAGCAATTGAGCCAACTTTCAGCAGCATTCAATCAAAGAAAGGCTGACACTTTACCTAGCGACACTGTGCAAAATCCAAGGAATGAGGGATCATGCATGGCTATTACTACTCGAAGTGGTAAGGCGCTGGAAACTTCATCTAAGGGAAAACAAGTGGTCGACGATGTAGCAGACATTGATGACAAGTCAAAAAGAGAAGTTGCTGTAGAATCCACCCACGACGTCCATGACGGTACACCGAGTATGTTGCAGCCTGAAAAGGCTGAAAAACGAAGGCAAGAGGAGAAGAAAGCTGTGGAGAGAACACTTCCCTATCCACCACCACCTTTTCCTCAAAGATTGAAGAAGGTGGAGGACGATACAAAGTTCAGCAAATTCATGACTATGTTAAAGCAGCTGACCATTAATGTTCCATTGGTAGAGTCACTTGAACAAATGCCTGGGTATGCAAAATTTATGAAAGATCTTTTGACGAAAAAACGGGGAGCAATCTATGAGTTGAAATATAATGTTCATCACTGCAGCGCCATCGCTACCCGATCACTAGTTCAGAAGAAGGCTGACCCTGGAGCTTTCACTATTCCTTGCACCGTTGGATCTTTGAATTTTGCCAAAGCATTATATGATTTAGGAGCCAACATCAATTTGATGCCATTATATATCTATAAAAAGTTGGGGTTGGGTGATCCTACTCCAACCAATATGAGGCTCGTCATGGCGGATAGGTCGGTAAAACGACCTGTTGGTATCCTATGTGATGTCTTGGTAAAGGTTTATTCATTCATCTTTCCAGCACACTTTGTTATTTTGGATTGTGAAGCGGACTCAGAGGTTCCCATAATCTTGGGACGCCCTTTCCTTGCAACAGGAAGTGTTCTTATTGACATGAGAGATAATGAGCTTTTATTTCGGTTGAATGACGAAGTGGTCCGCTTTGATATATGCAAAGCAATGAAGTAGCCCAGCGATATGAATGTGTTATCTGTAGCTGATGTTCATCATGAGGATAAGAAAGCATTATCTGTAGAGAAATAGCTTACTGTTGAGCCATTGTCTGCTGCGTCACTGAATGTTGAGCATGAGGACGATGAAGATTATGAAGAACTTATGGGTGCTCTAACAGAAATAGAGTCCTATTTCCATACTCCTAAGCAACCGGACCGTGATCTTAAGAATCAACCGTCACCAACAGCGAAGACTTCCCTTGAAGAGCCACCAATGCTAGAATCGAAAAAGCTCCCCGATTATCTAAGGTATGTGTTCTTAGAAAGTATAAATATACTTCCGGTGAGTGCGGATGATTTAAGTAAACAGCACGTAGAGGCTCTCATCTCTGCTCTAAAGAGATACATGAGAGCTATGGGTTGGACTATTGATGATATAATTGGTATCCCTCCTGGGATAGGCATGCACAAGGGTCATCTCGAAGAAGATTGCATGCCTACAAGTAAGCCTCATTATCGTCTGAATCCATTCAGAAAATGACCAACCATCTATCTCGATGAAGTCTAAGTAATAGAGATATCTATGTCGTGCCGCGACAATAAATCAAGCGCTAGATGGGAGGCAACCCATCGTTTATCATTTTTTATTTTTTTGTCTTTCTCTTATTCTAGTACGTGTTTCATTTTTGATAAATAAAAATCCAAAAATAAGAGTCGTGCCACGACCAAAACTAAGGCGCTTGATGGGAGGCAACCCATCGTACTAATCGTTTTCATTGGTTTTGAGCGAATGTAGGTGCAAGAGGTATAAAACGAGGAGATCGATTTCAGATGCGATTTGGATGTATGGCATGGTAAAGGTGGTAAGTTAGGAATTAAGATGCATAAGGCTATGGATTGAGCATTGCTCATGAAAAAATAGGCATCGATCAAGGCTAGGCCTAGGTAAAACTAGGCCACGAACAAGGCAAAGACTATACTATAGCCTAAGGTCTCGGAATCTAGTGTGCTATAGCATAGGCGCCGCCCATGCTCAAGTATGCCATAGCATAGGCGCCGCCTATGCTAAAGCATTTGGTCTCTGAATCTCATATGCCATGCTAAAGGCGCCGCCTATGGTCACTAAAGGCATTGAACTAGGCGCCGCCTATGCTAGCAAATGCTTTGCATTAGGCGCCGCCTATGGTCACCATAGGCAAAGCTAAAGGCGCCGCCTATGGTCACTTTTTGTCTCCAAAACCAATTTTAAATGGGTCAAAACCCGACCCATTCTTTTTCTATATAAAGGAGACTTAGTCTTGAAACACAAACACATTGAAAACTTGACCTAGGCGCCGCACATACTCTCCAAATCATCTCAAAACTTTTCTTTTTGCTCTCCCACTTCACAAGAACATCTCCAAAGGCTGCAATCACGTAAGTACTCTTTTGTTCTTCATCTATTTTTCGTAAGTTCTACGTTTCTATGTCTATTATGAATTGCTACATCTTGAAGAAATATTGGTGATGTTAATGTGTTTGAATTGTTGATACACAACCAAGTGAGTGGACATATACGTTAGGATGATCTTAACTTGTTTTCGACTTCAATTCGATTTTGATGCATTGTCATACTACTTGCGGAATTGCTATAGTCATGAACATTTCATACTCTTGTCACTTGAATACTTACATTTTGGGATGTCTCGCTCATCGGAATAAGACTTATAGTTGCCTACCGACATAGGAGATTGTGATTATTGATAGAAACTATACCATGATGTAATCCCTATGTAGAAGTCTTGATATACCTAACATGAAAGTATTGCAAAGATTGAAAGAAGTGTTACATATCTGAATTTCTTGTTGGAATATAGCCCCTAAAACGTATGTCGATGAAGTCTGAGTAATCGACCACTTTCACTTCACTAGTCTGTACCAACAAACTAAGTGTGGGGTGGTGCCACTACTTCTTGTTTATAGATTGTATCCATCGAGATGATGCTAACATGAACATTGTTTTAAGTCTCAGGTACAATGGCACCCAAAGCAAGACAAGAAAAAGATAAGGCTACCACTTCACAAAAAGGAAAGAAAAGAGGCCGAATAAAACAAGGAGAACCCTCCTCGCTGCAAATACCTCGACTCACTCTTGGAATTAAGTGGGATACTTATGAGGAACTTCTGAGGATGACGACTCTGATGATGATTCCGATGCAAGGGGTATGACCCCAGACATAGAGGATGAGTCCGACTAACCAGGTTCTTCTTATTTATTTTCCACTGAGGACAGTGTGTCCCGTCTAAGTCTGGGGTGCTGGTATTTGCATGCTATACTTCTCCATCCACATTTGCATTTATTTATGTTTGTTTGTAGTTAATTGTTTTTTTTTAGCTTAGCTTCGCATGAAATTATTCTAATAGGCAGCATGAGATTATGACAAGAGTTTGTGCTAAAATCATGACTATTGAGACATTTAGGCTCTAATTGTGACTCACTATGTGATATTGTTTGGTTTATTTCCTTCATCTGTTGGGTCAAGAGTCTATACTACTCCCAATAAAGTCGACCATGTGCCTTGTGTGTGTGAGATAATAGTATATTCTGTGCTTGTGGCTGATGCTAGAACTTGCCTGGTATGTATGTAAAACGAAAATAAAGAGTGCAAGTCTAGGAGATGATTTAGGAATTTCTTTGGCAACCTATGATTATTTACCTTCTTTTTACCTACCCATGTACATCATCCTAGTTAAACCCTTTTGAGCCTTTAGCCTATTTTCTTTGACAAACCTCGTATGTAAGCCTAATCCATTTTTTTCAAGACCATAATTTGATCCAAATTCCCAAGTGCTTTAAAGTGAAAAAGTCATGTGACAAAATAAGAGGAAATTGGGTGAGTATGATGCTTTAGAATGCATTGGTGCTTGAATGAGTTATGAAAAAGAAAGTGCTATCATAAGAGGTATGTTATCAAAAGTAAAAGGAAAGGAAAACTGAAAAGTTAGTTATGTTTAAAATTGAAAAACAAAAGAGGAGAAAAAGAGTGGTAGAATAAAAGAAAGTAGAAAGGTTGTTTGAAAGAAAAGTGTTAATGATACAATGTGATGTATTAAAGCGCTTAGGAACATAGTCACTATTTCTGGCCAAAATAGTCCTACCTGTCCCTTAGCCTACATTACAACCATCAAAAGACCTAGTTGATCCTAAGCTTGGCATTCTGACATTTAGTGGAGCATTACACTAAGGGCAAGCCTATGGTCATCAGTTTCTTCATATGAATTCTTTGTGAGAGCGAGAGCAAGGATATTTTGATACCCATGTTTGAAAAATATGCTATACTTGTGAGTGATTATGGGTAATATATTGTGAGACACACATGGTTGATGAGTTTTGGGTAGTCGTGTATGATTCTTTGTGCCTTAACCTTTGAATATGAGTTGACCACCATCACGAGTCTATGCTAGAGGTTAAACTGTTTCTACTAATGATCGAAAAACTACTCTTTGTTGATAATTGTTGTGCTTGTCTTGACGAATATTTTGTGTTGTTGCTGTGAAACCCTAAGTTGATGTTTAGAGGGACATGATATTTTGTTCGAGGACGAACAAAGCTTCAAGTGTGGGGTGTTGATGATAGGCGAATTTACACGCCTATAGCACTATATTTTGCCCATATTTTAGCCTAGTTTTGAGAACAAATTATATATTTCATGCACTTTTAGTCCTTTTTCCTGTAAGTGAGCTAACGAACATGATTAGCAAAGTTTCAGGTATAAATGATGCAGAATTCAGCATTTTATGGATAACTTGACGCCAAAGAAAGCTTCACGAAAGGAGAAAAGCCAATCTTGGACGCCAAGGACTAAAGATGGCATATGGAAATTCTGTCCCGGGCTAAAACAACATTTCTGAAGACTTTGGGGACTAGCAGTAGCTTATTAGGATTAGGATAATGATACATTAACCTAGTACAATTGGGTTAAGTATTTCATTAGCTTATTAGGATTAGGATAATGATACATTAACCTAGTACAATTGGGTTAAGTATTTCATTAGCTTATTAGGATTAGGATAATGATACATTAACCTAGTACAATTGGGTTAAGTATTTCATTAGCTTATTAGGATTAGGATAATGATACATTAACCTAGTACAATTGGGTTAAGTATTTCATTAGCTTATTAGGATTAGGATAATCATACATTAACCTAGTACAATTGGGTTAAGTATTTCATTAGCTTAGTAGGATTTGGTTAAGCATTTTATTAGATTAGTAGGAATAGGATATGGGTATTATAAATACCCTATCTTTCTAGAGATTTTAAGACATCTTCTTACATTCAATTCTATTCTATTCTACTTCTAAGACATTCTAGTTCTAAACAATCATTCTTCCATTAATTCTATTTTTCTTCTTCTATTCATCTATTCTTAAATTCCACAACAAGAGAAACGTTACTTTGCTAAGGGATTCACGCCTAACGCCTACCACACCATTACAAACGTGAAATCTTAATTGTGGTATAACAACAATGTCAATTGTGATTTCCTTCGCATTCATGGGTAACTAAACTTCTCTGTTGGGGTTATGGAAGTCGTATGAGATACTATCTATTGCTGTGAGTTTGTGAGTTTGTGACACGAATGCTGCTTATATCATTATTCTCTTCATCTTAATCTAAATTCTTTGTGGTTGCAAACGCAAGAATACGCCAGTATAACATTTAACTTGTTCAAAAGAAAGGTTATCTGTCTGGAAAAGAGATAATGTCAAGGTAGTAGGGTCCCATCCCCTATTAAAAAGTTAGTGCCGTAACTGGATTAACCTCTTGGAGAATTCGTACCGTTAGACACGCTTTAAGCTCGAAAGAGTTAAAGTGAAATAATCCTCGAATAGGTCGAAAGACGCCTGGATTTACCATCGAATACAATTCTCTATAAGCACATGCATGTCTAAATTCCGCACACTCATAGTCAATAGAGACGTATAACTCAGAAGGTGGACATAACCCCAACTCCTCAATTCTCATTGTTTCACAACCTACTAAACATTCTTTCTTTTTACTTTGCTATTTTCTGCTTTACTCTCTTATTTTGGTTACATTACTTTCACAATACAATTCCCCCCTTCTTACGAGACTTGCACTAAAAGTCTAGTAATCGTTGCTTACTTGTTGACCAAGATATTCCCTGTGGGATCGATACCCAACCCAGGTTGGGTTCTATATTTGACAAACGATCGCTTTACACTCCTACGAGAGCTGTAGATTGAGCGTTATCACCTGGTACTCATACTGCACTTTTGCAGCCTGCAGATCATAGTACGTGTTCGCGTTGTTGATGTGTGCATCGTACGGAGCAACTATGAATTGGAGATTTGGGGCGCGGTCTTGATTTTGGAGTATTTCTTCTCTCCCTTTATTTATCAGACTAATTTTGATTTTAAATTTAGAGACATCTTTGTATATGTATTTATTCTATATTTCTACTTTGTACTCTTGTTATATTAAAAACTCTTGTAATAACTTCACCAAATCTTGTGGTTGCATTCTATGTTTTTCTTTTATTTAAATCCATTTCTTCTATTTTCTTTCACTTCTCGTGATAGTCCGTTACTAGCTGGTCAGAATTATGGGATTGGGTTACCTACTGGTGCATTATGGTAGATGCCATCATGACCAAACAAATTAGATCATGATAGTGAATTAGAAAACTTAACTAGGGATCCTGATATTCAAATCTCACCGAGCGTCACTTACTCAATGGTTGATCATTCAATCTATTGGGTCTATATAAATGCATTGACTTACGACGTTTAATATGATGATTCATCATAGGAGTTACGATATGTTGGCTAGATCGTCATTGTTTTCCAAAATATTTATTTTTGTGGCCTCAAGTGATGGATAGTGTGATGTCCCTTTACCAAATCGATGGTTTGTCAGCTCAACCATCATTGCTTTCAAGAATGATATTTTTTTTGTATCAGATGGTTAGAATTACGGTCCATAAAAAGGGAAAGATCTATATAAATCCTAGGGGATTCATCTGAACCCACTTTATTGAAAAATTACACTATATATAAGATAAATTTTTTGACTTAAGTGTATATATTTAATGAACCCCCTTAGCACAAGCCAAATTATATCACAATAGTAAAGGGAGTTCAAAATTTTGCTCTATCTGTCCGTGTTCGCGGGTTAAACTCGGCTAATAATTTTTTTAATAGTTTAATTTTAGTTTTTTTATTTTGTTTTACTAAATAAATATACATCCAACTTCGCCATTTTGTTTAATTTCTTAATAATTCAAATTCCTAATTAGAAAAGTCATACAATAAGAAAAACCCTCACAACCCGTCTTTTCAGATTTCTCTTTTTTTGTTTCTCGGTCTCCCCTCTCTTTACTTTTACTTCAAAAATATTGTTGCTGGTCATTGATATTACTGTTGATCTGAATCTTCGTTCTCCGTTCATGTCTTCCTCGATAAGTTCTTGGTTGATTTGTTATTTTCAAATTTGTTTTTCCAGAATTTCATGTATTTGGATTTTGGTATTTTTTGTTTATATGTTTAGAAGCTCTTTTATTTGACTAATTGAACTTGAACAATCACCCGTCTTCATAGATTTTTATTTTTTCATATGAAAGTTTCAACTTGATTCCTTACTATCTTTTTTTTTTCTTACTCTAAAATTGGAGAAAAACAGAAATCCAATTTTCTTTCTATTGTATTTGTAAATTGATAAAGGAAGCTTAACATGATGAAGAAATTAAAGTGTTAATATAAACAAAATTAAAGAAAAAAATTCAAAATAAAATTATATAAGTTAGGCACTTGTTTGATTATCCTATAGTGCGTGTAAATTATTTTATTCCTCACTCGTATAATTCTCCTAAGTTCTAAGTAAGTTCTTACTTTCTAATTTAGTCTCATCATTTGGTGAAGAAGTATTTTACCGAAGTCCTGAAATCAAGTTTAGCCTTAATCATAGTCAATATAATCAAGAAGGAAATGTCAACTATTCTAAAAGACCATTACATTCTTCTCAAAAAATTGATGTGAGTTCTTTAAATTTTGATTCGTACGAAAGAACCCCAATATTGGATCATCCTCCAAATCATCATGATCTTATTAGAAGAACATACCTTCTAATGATCCTTGTCAACCTCATATGCAATTGCATGAATAATCTCAAACAAATATTTCTGGATCAATGAAAACATGGTTTCAATCATCACTGTGTAGTCAACTCCATCCATAACCTAAAGGTCATTTCACACACATTTTGATCAACTCTATCTATGTAATATTATTATTTCCATGGATTTTGAGGTGCATTAAAAGGACCAACATACTGGGGATGAATATGTATCGTGGGCTACGTAGTCAATGGATCAATGGAGATGATAAAGGTCATTTCACCCACATTTTGATCAACTTTGTCTATGTAATATGGTCATTATAATATTTTATCATGCACAAAACACGTACATATCTATTGGGGTAAAGGGGTATGACTATACTTGGTTCGTGTTTGTATCATATATAGTCTTGTTCTTAAAGTGTTTTAGATAGTCAGGCTTATAGTCTTGTCAGTATACACTAGAGGTGGAGTCATAGCATTTTTAGTGAAGAGGGTGAGGCTAATTTGTCAAAGAACAAACATACACAAAAATATTAAATGATAAGTAAGTCACAGGCATGATAAAGGGAACATGTCGAAGACCTGAAGTGATGGGGAATTAGGAGATTTAGTTATTTGGAATTTAATTATTGTCATGATTTCCTCCATATATTCTATTGTTGTTATTTTTTTTTCTAATGTTGATCGGCCAATGATACCTACTAGTATGTATGTTTGTATTGATACTACATTTACTATATCTCCACTTGGGAATATAGCCATGCTGCATGCCAATTGGAGTTTCTATAGGTACACCAGTGGTTACTTTTCAACAACTTATGGCATCTCACTCTTACATGGATGTTGTGCCCGGATCATTCTTTTTTTTTGTATAGTGCCCTTGTACCGGTTAGATAAAGTTTTAAGGAATCACTATTAATTTATTTCTGCATTATAAGAAGATAATAAATTTATTTTAATTTTTTAAATTTTTGATTAAGGAATTATTGCTTTTGAAGATTGTTCCGTTTTAACCTCCACACTTAATCAAATAATTGGATAGTAAGGGTTCACCTATTTAGAATAAAGTTGGGTAGGTGCCTGCATGTCATGACCCAAATCAGGACCTGGCCGTGGCGGGTATCTCAAGTCCACCGAGAACCAAAGACCACCCCTTTCACCTAGTCAACCAGAACACAATATAATATAACAACAGAATTCCAAATGTAAAATAGGATAGGTAAATATGACTCAAAGAAGTCTAAGAATTCAACAACCAATAACCATGTCCACAGTAATGTACAACAAAGTCTTTAATAAAACCAAAGATAGTCTGGTCGGGACATACCCCCGACCATAGCCAAAAAACACCCAAAAGAAAAGTCAAAACATAAGGAAACCCAATGCAAGAAATGGGGTATTTTGAAAGATGGAAGTTCACCACTTCAGTCTGACTCACGAGTTGTCCTCCGATCTCCTAGTCACTGCGCAGGAGGAGTAGAAGTATGGCCAGTTCCTGCATCACGTAGCGATACATCATCTAAAGACGGTTAGAGGTTAGAGCGCTAGCATCTAACTTAGGAATAACGGATGAAATAATGTCATGATCCATAATACATAAATCATTAAAACAAGTGTTCAATGTCATATGCAATACACACACACACATATATATATATCACATGCTGAAAAAGAGAACAAGGATTAACATATACTTTAAAACCTTAACCTGGATTGTGTAGCTTGACCATTCTAAAACCGCACCCACAGACTATATAGGTTTAGATCCCCCTGGTGAAAGGGCCTCAGTGCGTGTTAGCCGTACGAATCGGAGAAAGAAACCGAGGGAAAGCCAAAGCCATCAAGGCAATTAGCCATCCCAAATTGTATATATCAAGTGTGACACATGCACACGGTCATCAAGACCATACCTCACGTCGGCAAACATGAGTTTTTATTTTCATTCCTTCGACTCACACCTTCACAGCCAGCTAACACAACCCCCATTAAGCCCAAGTTAAAACATTTATATCACACAACCCATCCACCAATTTTAGGAGTCAATTATTAAAGGCATCATTAAGTGGTATCGTCATACCGACTATAACTTGCAAGCAATGTCATTATCCAACCCTTTGGGGATTCCTTCGTACCATGCATACTCCATTATTAAAATCACTTGGGAGATTCCTTCATACCCTATAAGGTTTTCAAGATCGTTATTATTACTATCTAATTAGCCATTTATGCCATTCATTAGTTTCAAAGAGAATAAGCCAAACCAAATGATAATTTGCATTCCAAAATTAACTATGCAAGTGAATTTGAGGTTATTATCAATTTCCATACCAAAATCAATTATTTGGGGAATCCATTGTACCCCTATTCCATTCACCATTCCCATGCACCCTGATGAGTATATAAATCAATAATGTAAAGCATAGTAGTTCAATAGTAATCATGAGAAATCATCAAACAATGTATATCCAAAATCCTCAACGCATAGTTCAAAACCCAACATCAAAACCATGAATAATAAACCGATTTTCATGCCATTAAGAAAATACAAGTATAAGGAAAGAGGTACATGCCTTAGGCATACGAGAATTTGAATGAAATTCAGATCTTGAAACCCGAAAGATGAGCGTACGATGAAATCCTTAAGCTCTCTTGGGGTTTTGAGTTTAAGAGTGGAATTGAGAATTATTAATCTCTTAAAACTTAAATGAATAGGCTATTTTATGCTTAAGCGCCATACATAGGTGAAAAGACCCTAATACCCCTAATCCCAAGTAAACTAAGCGAAAAACTGCACAAATTTTACATAGCGGCGTGGCACGGACCTTATAGCGGAGGCTAACCACTGTGCCATACAGCTAAACATGGAGATTATCCTCCATGACATGTTGGCTATCGCGGAGTGTAGCCTTCATGACATGGTGATATCGCGGAGGCTCACTCCCTCCGTGGTTCAAAATCACCCCGAACCCCATTTAAAAATTCTGAATCTCTCCCGGGACACCCTATCCACATGTCTAAACACAATTTAAGTCAAAAATTAACATTTAGAACATGGGAGGGCCAAAAATAAAATGTTCAAAATTTGAAGGGTGTTATATTATCCCCCCTTAGGATCATTCATCCCCGAATGATGAGCTAGGATACTTTTCATACGAGAATAACAATATCACACCAGGATCAAATGATAAACCTAGATAGTAATGAGGGGAAAACGGAATTTATACCTTAAGCACCTTTGTCTGACACATGGAACAAGAATGGGTACTTAGCCTTCATATCTTCTTCAGCTTCCCAAGTGGTTTCTTCTACCTTTTGGTTCCTCCAAAGGACTTTTACTGAAGCTATATCTTTAGTCCTCAATCTACTAACTCGTCTGTCCAAGATCTCCATCGAGACCTCCTCTTATGACAGGGAATCCAAAATACAAACACTCTCATTAGGCACCACCAAGGAAGGATCACCCAAGCATTTCTTCAACATAGGCACATGAAGCACAGGGTGAATAAAAACCAAGCTTGTAGGCAATTCTAGCTCATAGGCAATATTCCCCTCTCTTTAAAATAAAATAGGGGCCAACATAATTGGTGTTGAGCTTTCCCCTTTTTCCAAATCGCATCACCCCCATCACGGGAGAAACTTTTAAGAACACCTAATCACCCACATTGAACTTTAGCTCTCTTCGCCTCACATCTGCGTAGGACTTTTGGCGACTTTGGATAGTCTTAAGACTATCTTGAATCACCTTCATGTTCTACATATCTTGATGAACTGAATCAGGACCGAACAACGTTGTATCACCAATTTTGAACCACCCAATAGTAGACCTACAACTCCTACGATATAACGCCTTAAATAAATTCATACCAATGCTAGAGTGATAACTATTATTATACGCAAACTCTATAAGAGGAAAATGGTCAACCCACCTACCACCAAAATCAATTACACAAGCTCGAAGCATATCTTCAAATGCCTGAATGGTCTTTTCCGCTGTCCATTCATTTGTGGATGGAAAACAGTACTAAGGTTCACCTTAGTACCCAAACCTCACTGGAACAACCACCAAAAATAAGATGAGAATTGAGTACCACAATCTGCAATGATGGAAATCGGAGAACCATGTAACTTCACGATCTCCTGAATAAACAACCCTGCATAGTCCTCGATAGAATAATTAGTCCTCACTGGCAAGAAGTGAGCCGACTTAGTCATCCTATCTATGATGACCCAAATAGAATCAATATGGTTCCGGGTCTGTGAAAGAGCGGTAACGGAATCCATCTTAATCACTTCCCATTTCTATTCATGCAACTCAATTTTTTAAGATAGCCCACCGGCCTCAAGTGCTCCACCTTCACTTGTTGACACACCATGAACTTAGCCACAAAGTTAGCCACAACCCTCTTCATGTTATTCCACCAATAAATCTCCTTAAGGTCATGATACATCTTCGTTGAACCAGGATGAACCGAATAACATAATTCATGAGCTTTGGCCAAAATTCTACCTCGCAGCCCATCCACATCGAGAACACACAACCTTTATCGATACCTTAAGATACCATCACCACCAGTCTCAAAAGCCATCACCTTTTTCCTACCCACATAATCCTTGATTCACATCAAGATAGGATCCAATATCTGTTTCTCCTTTACCTCAACATCAAGAGATGACTTCACCACCTCTTGTACAAACACACCATTCCCCTCAAAATCTAAGAGACGGACTCCAAGATTATCCAAACTGTGAATATCATTCACTAAATCCTATTTCTCTATATCTATGTGAGATAATCTTCCCATAGATAACCTGCTAAGAGCATCAAAAACCATGTTAGCTTTACCTGGGTGATAGTGGAGAGATATGTCATAGTCTTTGAGCAACTAAAGCCATCTCCTTTGCTTGAGATTGAACTATTTCCAGGTGAATACATATCGCAGGCTCTTATGATCTGAATAAATGTCAACATGGACTCCATATAGATAGTGTCACCAAATCTTCAATGCGAATACCACAGCTAGCAACTCCAAATAATGAGTCGGATAATTCCTCTCATAAACTTTAACCTGTCTAGAATCATATGCTACCACCTCGCCATACTGCATCAATATACAACCAAGCCCCACACGGGACACATCACAATAAACCACGAAGCCATCAGTGCTCTTGGGCAGGGTCAAAACCAGAGTAGAAGTTAATTTATCCTTCAGCTTCTCAAAACTCCCCTCACAAGCATCAGACTACATAAACCCCGCCTTCTTTTGAGCCAATTTAGTTAAAGGTGCAAAAATTAATGAGAAGCTCTCCACAAACCTCCTATAATAACTGGGTAAACCCATAAAGCTCTGAATATCGATTGGAGTCGTGGGTCTAGGCCACTTCTTAACCACCGCAATCTTTTATAGATCTATCATGATCCCTTCACTAGAAACAACATGACCCAAAAAAGTAATAGCGTTCAACCAAAATTCACACTTTGAAAACTTAGCAAACAAACATTGATCCTTAAGGGTCTACAACATAATAAGGAGGTGATTGGCATGATCCATCTTACTCTTTGAATATACCACAATATTATTTATAAACATAATAATGAAAAAAACCAAAAAATTATAGAATACCCAATTCATCAAGTCATTAATGCCGTGGTGGCATTGGTCAACCCAAAAGACATGAACAAGAACTTAAAATGACCATACCGAGTACGAAAGACAATCTTAGGGATATCTTTCTCCCTAATCTTTAACTGAAGATATACCGAATAGAGATTAATCTTAGAGAAATACTTTGTACCCTGAAGTTGGTCAAACAGGTCATCAATCCTAGAAAGAGGGTACTTATTCTTTACCGTTGCCTTATCCAACTTACAGTAATCTATACACATCCAAAGAAAACCATCCTTATTATGCATGAAAAGAACGGGAGAACCCTACAAGACATACTAGGTTGGATAAAACCCATGTCAAGAAGATTTTTTAACTGCTCCTTAACCTCCTTTAACTTAACTGGAGACATTCTATAAGAAGGGATAAATATAGTATGAGCTTCCGGGAGAAGATTGATCCCATAATCAATTTTTCTATCGATAGGGACACTAGGAAGATAATCAGGGAAGACTTCAGAAAATTCGTTAATTGCAAGAATGATTTGTAAAGAAGGACCCTTCGATTTAGAGTATTTAACCTGGATAAAATGACAGAAAAACCCTTGGAAATCAATTTTCAAGCACTAAGATATGATATAAACCTCCCCTTAGGCACTAGGGAACTCCCTTCCCACTCTATAATCGATTCCTTAGGAAAACAAATAATGAACTTATGGGTTTGACAATCTAAAGAGGCATAGCATGAATGCAACCAATTCATCCCTAAGATAACATCAAAATCAACCATGTCTAATTCAATCAAATCCACTAAAATTTCCCTACCACCAACAGATACCACACAACCCCTATAGACTTTTCTAGCAACCACAGAGTTGCCCACTGGGTGGAAATAGAAAAGGGGTTCGTAACACACTCGGGACCAAAACCAAAATGCACAACCATAAATGGGGTCAAATATGAAAGGGTAGACCCCGGATTAAGTAAATAGTACACATCATGAGAGAATAGTTTTATCATACCAGTGACGACATCAGGAGATACCTCAGAATCCTGATGGGTAGTGAGAGCATACAGGTGATTTTGGCCACTGTCGATACTAGAAGTGGCACCTTTGGTGTAGGAGCTGATGATGTGGCAACCAAAACTTTATTTGCCCATGAAGAATCCTTACCCATAGGATAATAACTTCGTATATATCCCGACTGGCCATAATTAAAATATTGATCCTTCCCTTCGTCATAGAAACCATGATACAACCGACCACAAAGTCTGTAACGAGGATATAATGGAGCTTACTGTGCCTCACTGGCCTGAGATTAGGCACCCTGTGCCCTTGAACCATCACCACCCTGAAAACAACAATCTCTGGATCGACTTTGGATAAGGTGTACTAGCCATTTAATAAGAACCAGAGTTGCCTCACCTCTTCTTAGACCATTTTCCACCATCCTTACCACTCTGCTACTGACCTCTTCCATAATCCGAATATAAACACTTCTTACTCTGCCTCTCCCCATCTCTGCTTTGCTTTTTCTTTTCTTCTTCCACTTGTTGTATATGAACCACAAGTCTATAGATATCCATAGCTTATTCAATAAGGAAACCTTACTCTCCAAAATCAACTCATGGGACAACCTAGAATAAAATTTCCTCATTCTAGCCCTCATGATAGACACTAGCCCAGGAGCATATTGCGACAACTGGTGGATCTTCAAGGAATATTATTTCACCATCATCCTACCTTGATTTAAGTTCACAAACTCCCCAGCTTTTGCCTTCTTCAACTCCTGAGAAAAGAAAAGGTCAAGAAAAGCACTAGAGAAGTCATCCCACAAAGCGGACACAACATCATGACCCCTAAGCTGCTCCCACTCTTCATATTATTGGTATGCTATATCCTTCAATTGATAAGAAACAAATTCCATACCCTCTACATTAGTAGCATGCATAACCCGAAAGATCTTTTCCATCTCATCTATAATACCTTGAGGATCCTCCTCAACTTTAGTACCGATGAAAGTTAGAGGGCTCAACCTCATAAACTGGGAAACTCTAGTGGCTTCATATGAACTCCTAATAATACCAGCAAAAACCATCTAATGTGACTAAGATATCACCAACTAGGTCAACTGATGAATGGATTAGCGAAACTCAGTATTAGTAATATCTCCCTATAGTGACTGGGTATGAGTGTCATCAGCTGTAGATGGATTTGTGGAGATAGGTGGAACTCCATGGGGATAATAAAAAATAGTGACCCTTGATCGGGTCTGTACCCATAAGTTGGACGAGATCCGCCCACATTATCCTCAGGCGGAACTGACGAGTTTCCATGAGCTTTAAATCTTTTGGAAGGCATGATCTGAAAAGCGAATAAATAGGAGTAGAGAAATCCAAGACCTTAGACTCTATAGGCCAAAAATAAGACAACAAGAAAGGAAAACATTTCTAAATGTCTTGTAGCCTCTCCCTTATAAGTGTGGTGCGCTATACACCCATAAAAAAATACTTTACTTGACATGGCTTTGTGGACACCCAATTGACCTTGAACTTAGGCTCTAATACCAACTTTGTCATGACCCAAACTAGGGCCTGACCATGATGGGTATCTCAAGTCCACTGAGGATCGGAGACCACCCCCTTCTCCTAGTCAACCATTAGACAGTATAATATAACAACATAATTCTAAACGTAAAATAGGATAGGTAAATATGACTTAAAATAAGTCTAAGAATTCAACAACCAATCCCATGTCAACAGTAATGTCCAACAAAGCATCTAACAAAACAAAAAATAGTCTTATCGTGATATGCCCCCAACCATAACCAAAAAACCCCCCAAGAAAGAGTCAAAACATAAGGAAACCCAAAGCAAGAAATGGGGTCTTTCGAAGGATGGAAGCTCACCACTTCAGTCTAACTCACGAGCTGTCTCTCGATCACCTAGTCACTGCATGGGAGTAGGAGTATTTCAGATCCTTATTATGAAGGGATACAATATTTGAAAACGGTTAGTGGTTGGAGAGCTAGCATGTAACTTAGGGATAAATGATAAAATAATGGCATGATCTATAATAAGAAACCATTTAAACAAGTGTACAACGTCATATAGACTACATACATACATACATACATATATATATACATCACAGTCTTGAAAAAGGAACAGGGTTTATCATGAACTTTAAAACCTTAAACTGGATTGTATAGCTTGACCGTCCTAAAACCACACCCATGATATATATGGGTTCATCTCCACCTACTGAAAGGGCCCAGTATGTGTTAGCCTCATGAATCAGAGAAAGAAATTGAGGGAAAACCAAAGACATCAAGGAAACTAGCCATCCCAAAATGTATATATTATGTATGATTCATGGACACGATTATCAAGACTATACCTCATGTCGGCAAACATGAGTTTACATAATTAGTCCTTCGGACTCACGCCTTCACAACTAGCTAACATAACCCCCATTAAGCCCAAGTTAAACCACTTATCATACACAAACCATCCACTAATTCCAAGAGTCGATTATTAAGGCATCATTAAGTAGTATCGACATACCAATTAAAGCTTGCAAGTAATATCATTAGCCAACCCTTTGGGGAGTTCTTCGTACCCCACAAAATCCACCATTAAAATCACTTGAGGGATTCCTTTATACCCCACAAGGTTTTCAAGATCATTATTATTATTATCCAATCAGCCATTTATGCCATGCATTAGTTTCAAAGAGAATAAGCCAAACCAAATGATAATTTGCATTCTAAAATTAATTATGCAAGTTGGTTGAGGTTATTATCCATTTCCATACCAAAACCAATTATTTGGGGAATCCATTGTACCCCTATTCCATTCACTATTCCCATGCACCCCAATGAGTGTATAAATCAACAATATAAAGCATAGTAGTTCAATAGTAATCATGTGAAAACATTCAAATAATTTATATCAAAAATCCTCAACCCATAGTTCAAAACCCATATAAAAACCATGAATAATAAGCCAATTTTCATGACATTAAGAAAATATAAGTTTAGGGAAAGAGGTACATGCCTTAGACACATGAGAAATTGAATGAAATTCAAAGCTTGAAACTCAAAAGATGAACGTACGATGAAATCCTTGGGCGTTCTTAGAGTTTTGAGTTTGAGAGTAAAATTAGGGATTTTTAATCTCTTAAAACTGAAAGAATAGGCAATATTATGCTTAAGGGTCGTACATAGGTGAAAAGACCCAATACCTCTCATTCCAAGAAAACTAAGCAAAAACTACACATATTTTACAGAGCACCATGGCAGACACGAACCTTATCGTGGAGGATAACCTTCATGACACGGTACTAAACACAGAAATTTTCCTCTGTGACATGATGGATATTGCATTATCCTCCATGACACGATGGCTATCGCGGAGTGTAGTCTCTGTGACATGGTGATATTGCGGAGTCTCAGTGCCTTCGTGGTCCAAAATCACCCCGAACCCTATCCAAAAATTTTAAAACTCTCCCCGGACACCCCATTCACATGCCTAAACACAATCTAAGTAAAGAATTGACATCTCGATTATGGAAGAACCAAAAATAAAATGCTCAAAATTTGAAGAGTGTTACACCACATGATCCGTGAGTTGGGTCTTGATAGTTTGAGAGGGTTTAAAGACATTTTTTCTTTACCTTATGTCTTATTTTTCTTTTTTTTTGTTTTTAAAGCAAGATGTTATTATTTTTTTAAAATATCAAGTTAATACTTCAAGCCCGATCTCCAAGAGATTAAATAAGTTGTGAAGTGGGGGCATTTGTAATTAATTAAAATTTATTGAATATGAATTTATAAAATAAATTGGATTATATTAAATTCAAAATATATTGGTAGAAGTAAATGAATTTATATTGTTTAATTAATTAATTATGTCCAAAAAATATAGATTTTATTAAAATATAATTTCATTTGATTGGTCCATTGATTTGGGCTACGAATAATGAGCTCACTTTGCAAAGCCCAAGATGTTATCTTATTCTAGAGGTCCAGCTTGGTTCCATGTGTCAAATAATGTAGAATTCCAAGTGATATACCCAAATTGCACCTCTTTCAGAAGTATAAAGTGGTTATTGTCAAATATATAATCGAACTAGGTTGGAATCGAATCACATAGAAAATAAGGTGTAAACTAAGCCTTATGCGGTTAAATGAATTTCTAGTGAATTATTTCCTTTAAGGGGGTTTGCTTACGAAGTTCGTTACAAATTTATAATTGCATTAAGTAACAAATATCAGAATTTTAGAGATTGTATCAAGTAATAAAAAGAACTAGGTTTGTGATCACCTTGACTTCATAACACCACTGGATCATAAACGATTATAAATTCTTCTAGTGCGAATTAAGAAAGACTATTGATTTCTTTGCTACACCTAAATGTTTTTCAACATATTTAAAATAGTTTCAATTGAATTCTCTAGAACTACAAGTGATGAGATTAAGAAACTCAATAATTACCCTAAGTTGGTAACCTCTCTACAACATTACCCATCAAATGGAAAATGGACATTTTGAATCCTTATTCTCAAATCTTTTCCTAGTTTTAACCCATTTCAAGCAAGTTAACCCTAAGTCATGCTATAATGTTTGCAACCATTAGAAATTATTTAAACAAAAGATTCGATAATACAAACTTAAGCGCTACTCGAATTTGTAGTGCTAAAAAACCTTAAAGATGTTAATTATCCATGGATCCCACAACCTTATTTGTGGCATTTTAGATAGTCAAAGCTTGGGAACAAGACACCATAATAGAAATCATAAATGAAGATTACCCTTGCAATAGATGAATTCAATAATCAAATTATTTTTCAAAATCGAACAATGTGCTAAATACCCAAGAGAATTACAAGAACAAAGAGTATTTTCATCTCGGTAATGTGAGATACTCTAATAATCCCTAATAGTAGTTATTTATAGTATATGGAAATTCAAAATTCAAATAAAACTCAGAGTTTCCCACCTTGTATCTAATCGCAAAGTTGATGGCTTGTAAAGAGGTTGACGTCTCGTCACCTAGGCCATCATTTGCCTCTAATTGAAGCTGGGTTTTATTTAGATCTGATGCTATAGTTAATGGTTCATAAACTGGTTAACACATCATCACGTTGGTTATCAACTTGGATTCTATTCCTTCCAGCCTATTTAGGCCCGAAGAGATAGCATGCCATCAAGTTTGAAGTCTCGTCAACTAGCCATTACTCCTACCTTTTAACTTAATTTCTCTTATTTGTTGTTTTGTCATCTTTTTTTTTGTACATAATAAGAGTTGCTAAGAACTCACAATTAATCAATACCAAAAGCCTCAAATATGATATCAAAATGCCAGCACATTACTAAGTCAAGAGAAGGAGATAATAGGATTACACTACACATAAAATTGAGACAAAATGTCTAGAAAAATCAAAGTCCAATGGATGTGAGCCACGTGTACAAGTGACATGTTCCAGCCAATTACATATCGCCTTATCACTTAAATCTAATTGTCCAAAAGAAGTATGTCCTCATCACAACTCCTTCATCTTATAACTATAAATAAAGGTCTACCATAATTAAAAAAAGACACAAATTATAACAAGAAGCAAGATAGAGCTTGTAGATCAAATACCACAGATTTCTCTACAAGCTACAAGTTTAAGAATTCAACAATTCAAATTCAAATACAACTCAAGATAAAGACCACCAAATTCAAGATCAAACTCAAAAGTCATTGAATTCAAGTACAAGTCAAATCAAATTCATAACTCAAGATCAAGACCACCATAATCCAAATCAAGCTCAAAATCCCTTGAATTTGCGTACAAGTCAAGATCTAATTCAACAAATCACCAAGAAAGATCAAATACACCAGATTCGATCCAGAAAATCACCAAGAAAGATCAAATACCCTAGATTCAATACCAAGCTCAAAGTTCTTTGAATTCAAGTTCAAGTCGAGATCAAATCCATTAAATTTACCACACTCAAGATCAAGCTCAAAAGCCCTTGGATTTATATTTTAATAGAAGAATTAGATAATCTATATATAATATAAACTCATCATATAAAATTAAATACTGTGATTGTTGTGATATTTTTTATTCTTGATCATTATTTTCTTAATATAAATTTATTATCTATAAATTCTAGCACACCCAGAGTGACAATATCTATCTCTCATCTCAATCTTTCAATATCTAAATTTAATACTATCAAAATATCCTCCAAAAAAAATTGATTCCTGTCAACTTTCCCTAAGGTTGCTGACTCTAAGGTTTATGTTGAGGTGGAAAGCATCCTTAGTGTTACCTTTTGAAGTCTTAGAGCTATTAAAATGAGAAAGGCCAACGTGTTGGATAACAAACACATCAAGTGTTGTCCATGTCAATTCTTGTTTTTGGATTTTCAAACCCAAAAGGAGCAAGTTCCTCTACAAATGCTTAATAAGGAAAAAATAATGTCACTGTAAAGACCAAGAAGACTCTAGCTCTGCTTGAGTTCTCTGATTCTAAGAACTCTGCCACAAATAAACATAATAATTCAACCAATGGATTCTCTCTACTCGCATTGCGTGATATGAGTCCTTCAAAGATCAACTTACTTAAAAAGTCGTGCTACCCTCCAACACTCCCGACAATCTTACAAGCAATGATGATTGGCGCTTCCTTAATAAAGGAAAAATTTACAAGTTTTACTAAAGCAGTAGAAGGCTTGACAAATTATGTACAATTAAAAGATGCTAAAATTTACAAGATGAAAAATAAAATGGAGAGTTTAACTGAGAGAAAATCAAGTCGAATACATATAAAACTTTCTGAAATTCAAAAGAAAGGAGAGTCTTTTATAAAGCAAACAACAATGATCAAAGATATCATGTCTCAACTGAAGGCTTGATTTCTATTGACCAATCGAAGGACTTCCATCATAGAATTTATTAAACCTTCTAAACAACAATCATCATGAGTCCTCATCCAAATTTTCTATCATAAATCCAAAGTATTATACACCAAGGATTGATAACTTAAAGATGTTCAATGTCTATCAACCTTCTAAAATCCAATAGTTTGATGGCAAAGGGTATTCCAAACAACACATAGTACACTCTATAGAGACTTGCAATGATGTTGGGACGTATGGTGATTATCTTATCAAACAATTTGTTTTGCTCAAAGAAAAGGCCTTTGATTAGTACTTAAATCTCAAACCTGGTTTAATAGATAGTTGGGATCAGTTAGAACAAGAGTTCCTTGATTATTTCTATAGCACAATACGTGTCGTTAGTATGATTGAACTTACAAAGGCTTGCCAACGTGAAGATGAGCTAGTTGTTGACTTTATCAATCCCTGGAGATTTTGAGCCTCAACTGCAAAAATCACCTTAGTGAAACTTCTAGCATTAAATGTGCATTCAAGGTATGAATTGGGTTATTTACTATATCTTGCAAGGATTAAATCCCAATAGTTTAAAGTGTTGGAAACCCATGTGCATGACATGCAATTAAGCTGGCTATAAGAGTAGATCAACGATTGCCTATTTGTTAGCCTTCCAAAGATAAATATATAGAAGAAGTTCATAGTAGGGGAAAGTTTGCATCCGAAGATGAATTTGAAGAGCCTATATATGTCTTATAGTACCTTAACACATGAGTCTAAACTAAAAGTTATAATTTTCCTTATTATACGAGATTAAATTGTAAGTTGGAATGCTCCTGGACGTATGAGCCTAACCTATATGTCATAAAGATCTTCAAATTTGAGCTAAATCTCCAAGTTGGAAAGCTTTTAAAATTAGAGTTAAATCTTCAAACCCAAACTAGATCTCGAGAACACAAAGCTCTATAAACTTGAGCTATATCTTTATGTCATAAAGCTCACTAGGTTATGAGCTAATTTTTTAAATCATGAAGCATTTCAAATTTGAGTAAAATATTGTAGTTGAAACACTTCTTGAACCATGAGACTAAACTATATGTCATAAAACTAAATGAGCTAAATCTTCAAGTTATAAAGCTCTTTAAATTTGAACTAAATCTTCAGAAATATGTTATGAATTGATACACTTCACCGAGGTACATAGGTGCTTAGAATTATACCCAAAGTTCAGTCACATGAGTGTAAAAAAATACAAGTTCCCACTTGATATGTCACCTAAAAGGTAAGTATACAAGTACTCTTTCATAAAACATTAAACTTACATCAAATATTCATGGCTCGATGAGGGTAGACCTTTATGGAAATAAACAAGCTTTTACAACAGGATTTGAAATCCTCAAGTTTCCCAAGCCTATAAGTTGAAGTTGCAAGTCTTCCATGCCTGTGTATATAAGATTCAAATCTACCAAGCCTATAAATTGAAGTCAAAAATATAAAAAGTATATAAGGTTGAAGTCTTAAATTCACCACATGTTTAAGTGAAATCTCAAATCTGCCAGGCCTTCAAGTTGAAGTCATCAAATTTATCAAGTCTATAAGTTAAATTCATTAAATCCATCAAGTATTTAAGTTAAATTCTTTAAATATATCAAGTGTGCAAGTTAAATTCATCAATTGTTCAAGCTAAAGTCTTCAAATCTGCTAAGTTTATAAGCTAAAGTTGTCACAACCCAAAATCCAAGGGTCATGAAGGCACTTATTGCGGCGTACCTTGACAACTAAGCTTATCACCCGAACTGATACACAAAAGGAAAAAATATAGAAATACCCCTAAAATATGGATTCTAGAACAAAGATGAACCATATAAGTATAAAAAACATAGAAGGAAACATAAACCACAATGCAATTACAACTCCCCAAAATCTGATGTCAATGGTAAAAGAATGTATATAATATAACTCAAATCTAAATGAAAATCATAAGATGTCCAAAATATAAGAGAAGCTCTGTCTCTGAGATGAAATTAAAGAAATGTCTATAATAAAGGTAGTAGAATGCATTCAGATGCCAGAAAATCAACCATTACCTTGAAAGTACCAAATATCGTCGAATTAACTAAGCTAGGGCACACTCAAACTAGGATCTACACCAAAAAGATGCAGTAGGCGTGAGTACGATCTACTTGCACTTTGTAGGTATCATAGACCAACCTATAAAAGTAGAAAATAAAGCATAAAAAATATAAACTAAGGGAACGTCACCTACAATCAAAAAATATCCCATAATGATAGCCCACATCGCTTGCATTAACAGTTCTAATATATCATATATATTGCAATAAACACCAATAAAAGACCACAAGTTTACAATATACCACATACCAGAAGGTCAAAAGAAGAACACATATATATATACAAGATCGTCAAGTACAATTAATGAATGACAGAATAATTAGAGAAATGATAAATCAAGAGTTAGAACAAGTAGATAGATGACCAGTTAATATGGCAATATAAGTATGACATAAACACAATAAAGTAAGTGCAATGTATATGATGATGATACAATATTAACAACCAACCGCAAAGAGTATTTCCAAGACCAACCACAATGAGAATTTTCATCACTAACCAATTGTAACAACCCGCATTTTTGGGCTAGAATGTAAACCGTCATTTCTACGTGTAAAGGTCCCAAAAGTCAATGAATCCTATGTAAATATGATTATTATTATCAATGATGTAGTGTGGGAATCTATTTGTACATGAATTGAGATCATATAGGTCCCTTAACTCAAAGATGAGCTGAAAGTTTTCCTATCGATTAAGTTTTAGTAAATGTCTAAACTTAGGTCAACTTCCATCAACCATAACTTCTTATAAATAATGAATTAGCGGGACTAATATATATCAAATGAAAGGTATTTGAGTATTCTTTCCAACTACTCTAGTTTCTCCTAAATCCTATATTGAGGTAAAAATTTATGCCCATTTTCCAAAGAGGTATCAGTCTGCCAAGGTGAAGGCCAGACTGACAGATGATCAAGCCAGTGATGGCCCGCTAAGTTTTTTGTCAAACCTCAGGTAGTGAGGTATTTCTATGGCCAAGAACTGTGGTCCATCAACCAAACCATTAGTCGAGGTCGAATTGCACAAACGGGATATTTTTAAATGGGTATTTTGGTACTTTCCCTTCCCAAAACCCTCCCCCAAGAATTAAATTATACTCTAAATGTTATTAATAATCATTTATCATTATAAAAACATCTCAAAATCCTCTTTACTCTCAAGAACAAGTGAATTTAGGGTTTCCTTCAAGGCAAGAATTCAAGCCTTTCAATCTAAGATTTCCTAAGAAAATAGTCAAGACTAGGGTTCCATTCTTTGAACTAAATAACTTAAGGTATGTGGGAATAATCTAAACACCATGGGCATAATTTTTACTGTTTTTGTCTAGATCAAAGATCCCCAAACATGTTTTTAAAAAAGAGTTTCGATATTGTTGCAAAAAGTAAGTGGCATGGAATTGTTTGGATAATGCATATGTTTGTTTTGAACTATTTCTCATGAAACTTAAATAAAACTATGTACATATGTTTTCAGTAGTAATGAAGAGTTTGATTGAGAGTATGCTTGATAAAATCCCTCTCCTTTATGTTATCTTTGATTTCAAGTATTGTAGATTGTTTAAATGCATGAATTTTTTTAAAGAAAACTAATGAGTGAATCCTTTACTAATGATTATGGAATGACATGGTTTGTGATATGTTAAGAGGGGGATTTTAAATGAAAATGTTTATCGTGTCAAATTAACAATTTCTATGGGTTTTGAACAATGTAAACATAACATGGTTACCTTATGATTGTACTATTGAAAGGAGAGTATTTTTTATGTGAATTTAAATAAAAACCTTTTTCTTGACTCTTTCTCACTTGATGTTTAAAAGCTATGGGTTTTCATTGATACAATAATGAGTAAAAAAGGTTGCAGATATGATGTGATATGATTTAATTGACTTGCAAGTCAGGGTATGATGATACCCGGTGATTATATGCCCTTACCAAGATACGTATTGAATATTTTGACTCAATTTGGGTGATTATAGACTGGATGACCAAGTCAGCTCACTTTCTTCCTGTAAGGACTAACTATTTGGGAGATGATTATGCCAAGCTATACATTAAGGAAATAGTTTGCTTGCATAGGGCACCAGTATCCATTATATTCGATCGAGGTACGCAATTTTCTTTGCAGTTTTGGTGATCTTTTCATAGGGGTTTAGGTACCCAAGTGAACCTGAGTACTGCCTTCCATTCTTTGATTGATGGGCAAGCTGAATGTACCATTCAGACCCTTGAGGATATGTTGAGGGCCTGCGTAATTGACATCAAAGGTAGTTGGGTGGATCATTTGTCATTGATAGAATTCGCCTACAACAATATCTACCATGCCAGTATTAGATGGATCCTTTTAAAGCAATTTATGGGAGGAGAAGTAGATCCCCCATTGGGTGGTATGAAGTGGGTGAAACCTAGTTGTTCGTACCTGACCTTGTTCATCAGGCAATGCAGAAGGTGAATATCATTAGAGAACGACTTAAGATAGCTCAGAGTCGCTAGAAATCCTATGCCGAAGTTAGGAGAAGGGAGTTGGAATTTAAGGTTGGTGATTGGGTGTTTCTAATAGTCTCACCTATGAAGGGAGCCATGTGATTTCAAAGGAAAGGGAAGCTTAGTCCTCATTACATAGGACCTTATCAGATTGTAAAGAGGATTGGTGGAGTCACCTATGAGTTAGATTTTCCTGCAAGCCTGGCTTCTATTCATCCTGTATTCTATGTGTCCATGTTGAAGAAGTGCATTGGAGCTCATTCCCTAGTGTTTCCTATAGAAGAGATCAATATGAAAGACTACTTTTCATATGAATAAGAACCTATTGCCATTTTGTATCGCCAAGTTTAGAAATTGAGGAGTAAGGAAATAGCTTTGGTTAAGGTGTTGTGGAAGAATAAAAATGCTGAGGAAGCTACTTGGGAGTTAGAATATGATATGCATGTGAAATACCCGACTCTCTTTAAAGATATGGATGATGATATAGAAGGAAAAAATTCTATATTCTCTCTACTTCCTATTTCGTTCTTGAAATCGTGCTTATTGTGCTTATTCTATAACAACCCGCATTTTTGGACTAGAACGTAAACCGTCATTCCTATGTGTAAAGGTCCCAAAATCCAATGACTCCTATGTAAATATGAGTATTTTTATCAATTATGTAGTGTGGGAATCTAGTTGTACATGAATTGAGATCATAGAGGTCCCTTAACTCAAAGAAAAGTTGAAAGCTTTCCTATCGATTAAGTTTTAGTGAATGTCTAAAATTAGGTCGAATTCAATCAACCATAACTTCTTATATATAAAGAATTAGAGGTCCTACTATATATAAAATGAAATTTTGTTGAGTCTTCATTCGAACTCCACTGGTTTCTCCTTAATTCGATATCGAGATAAAAATTTATGCCCATTTTCCAGAGAGATATCAATCTGCCGAGGTGCGATGACCAGATTGATGGACCGTTAAGCCAGTGATGGCCTGTCAAGTTTTCCATCAAACCTCAGGTAGTGAGGTCGTTCTTTGGCCAAGAACTGATGGTTGGAGTGATGGTCCGTCACCAGACTGATGGTCCATCAACCAAACAGTCAGTCGTGGCCGAATTGCTCAAATGGGACATTTTTACATGGGTATTTTGGTACTTTCCCTTCCCAAAAACCTCCCCCATGAATTAAATTATACTCTAACCATTATTAATCATCCTTTATCAGTTTTAAAATATCTTAAAATCCTCTTTACTCTCAAGAACAAGAGAATTTAGGATTTCCTTCAGGGCAAGAATTCAAGCCTTTAAATCTAAGATTTCCTAAGATATGAGTGAAGACTAGGGTTCCATTCTTCGAACTAATTAACTTAAGGTATGTAGGACTACTCTAAACACCATGGGAATAGTTTTTTCTATTTTTTTCTAGATCAAAGATCCCCAAACATGTTTTTAAAGAAGAGTTTTGCTATTGTTGCAAAAAGTAAATAGCATGGAATTGTTTTGATAATGCATATGTTTGTTTTGAACTATTTCTCATGAAACTTAAATGAAACTATGTACATATGTTTTCGTTAATAATGATGAGTTTGATTGAGAGCATGCTTGATAAAAATCCCTCTCCTTTATGTTATCTTTGATTTCAAGTATTGTAGATTGTTTAAATGCATGAATTTTCTTAAAGAAAACTAGTGAGTGAATCCTTTACTAATGTTCATGGAATGACATGGTTTGTGACATGTTGAGAGGGGTTTTTTAAATGAAAAATGTTTATCATGTCAAATTAACAATTCCTATGGGTTTTTAATAATGTAAACATAACATGATCACCTTATGGTTGTACTATTGAAAGGAGAGTGTTTTTTATGTGAATTCAAATGAAAACCTGTTGCATGACTCTCCCTCACTTTAGTTTAAAAGCTATGGGTGGTCATTAATATGATAATAAGTGAAAAGGGCTACAGATATGATGTGATATGATTTGATTGACTTACAAGTTAGGGTATGATGATACACGATGATTATATGCCCTTACGAGGATACGTATTGAATTTTTTGATAGTATGTTTGTTTTAAAGAACTATAAGTTGGGCTTAAGAGAGCTAGTTGGCCACCCGAAGAAGGCATTTGAGTGTAAGGGATCATCGCTGGAAATCGTAGTTGCTGATGAGGGACTTATGATATTATATCCTACATGGAAGGATAATAAAATAATTAGGACATCTCACATGGAGGGAATCCTATGGTGTACTCACATGGGGGGTATAACTAGCTCCAATCCTGGAGGCTACTTGGATTGGGGGCTTGGCCGCCGAGTCAAGGGTGGAATTACAAAATTGTAGGGTGTACCGATTAGCTCAGAATATTAACATAGAGTGAGTCAAGGTTGTCAAGAATTGATTTGAAATTATTAAATATGCCCATGTATTTTTACATATATAATGTTCACTGTTATTGTGAAATGCTCTCACCTATTTCGTATAAACGCATGATATTTTGGGTTGTTTCACACCAGTACATTTGTATTAACCCCTTATATTTAAGGATCTGAGGCACAGTTCTAGGGTCCCTTTCAGCAGTAGACTTGTGTGTCAGAAGTTGCAGTTAGTGAGCCTTCTCTATTTCAGAAGGCCTGGTCATTAAAATTTGTTATTTCTTTTGTTTTACGGTCTGACTAGGGGACTTTTCCTAGTTCTAGACAAGATGTTGGCTTCGATGTATTAGAGATTTCACAGACTAATGTTAGATGCTGTTAGAGATTTATGAATTTCATTCCAAATTTGTTCAATTGAATTATAATATTGACCATGATTTTGTATTGTTGCATATTTCTGCATTTTCTTTTATAGTATATGAATGTGTGCACGATTGCCAGATAGTGAAGTATTCTCGGGACTTCATGGTTCGGGATGCTCATTGTGTCCAGGGCCTCAGCTCAGGTCGTGACACCAATGTACCAATCACGTGAGCCAATTATCCACTCATTATTTCCAACCATCCATAAATTTCCACATGTATCATATGTCAACAAGTATGAATATATCACAATACTCCAATAGTATCACATTAGGCATTTTCAACAATAGAATACAATTATTTCACATGTAATAAAGGTTATCAACACCACATAGGACTTCACATGGTCACATATATATCACATAATATCTCAAATTCAGCAATTACATCATATATAGGACCTCACACAGGCACAACACATAGATAGCCATTTATCATGATTAATTTCCACTCTTAACATGCATTTTGTACCAACATTTACTACCCAACCCAGTCTGAAAGAGTTAAGATATAACTTACCTCGAAGGCAAAAATCGTTCCGCATCACGTCAACCATAAAGCCCTACTTCTCATGAATGTCACAAAATCAACTAAAACCAAGAAATATAGAATCTATGCATCAAAAGAGGCTAACTATACCCATATTGCCACTTTTGGTTCGGGGTCAAAATGGACCCTCAAAATGGGTTTTTAGAAAGAAAGGGCAAAATCATAACTTTACTTAAAAAACGTGTTCCCCATACCTTTAGGAATCTATAGTTGAAAAATCTGAGTAAAAAATAAGGTTCAAATCGAAGAAAAATTATTTTTGAGCTTTACCAAGTAAAACCTTTGAAATCCATTTTAAAATCAAGAATCAAAGTTATTTTGAAGATGAAATTGGAGAAAAACTAGTAATTATAGGATTAAGATAATTATTCAAGTGAAAAGGTTTAGAATTTGAGGCTAAATCAAGTACTAAGATTTTTTTATTTGGGGGGGGGGGTGTTGAACAATTAATCAAGAAATTTGATAAAGAAAAGAGTGAATTCTCACCTTAAATCCATAAGACAATCAAGAAATATATGTTAATCTAGGTTTTCAAGAATCCACAAGCTTCACTTTTAAGATCTCACACTATTTTAGGGTTTAGCTCTCAAGAGGCAAGATGAAAAATGAGCAAAATCGGGTAAATGGGGGATATTTATACTCATACTAGGTTACCAGGTTCATAAGGCTTAAAACGAATGCCTCAAATGAGTTTTATCCTTTGTGATCCAGGTTGCACCAATATCCCGGTACACCATATTTTCTAAAAGTCCAAAACAGACTTCAATGGGGTGCTCAAAATTCATCAGAAATCCGATATATGCAAATGAACTATCTAACCACACTAAATTTGATGCTCCAGACTCAATGGCGATATCAGAATTTCAAAAAATGTCATTTCACAAAGTCAATCGTCAAAATAAAAAAACATAATATTCCAAATCAAGGATCAAATATAATTTAAAAGCCATAAAACCACACCAACTATGTTACCATCCTAAATTCAATGTTCAAGATCTGCTGGCGTAGTCCGTTTATCCATCCGTCGCACATATCAAAATATAGCCACAGAAGTAAAAAATAAGGCTCTTGAAGCCACCAAAAACTACAATGTCACACAAATGGCACAAAAATGCATTGGGAATCATTCCAATCAATCTCACACCCTAGAAATACCATAATGAAACTAAAACAAGAAGTAAAATAGTTAAATCACACAAAAGCACATATTCCACATATTTCATCAAAATTTTAGGTTGTTACATCGTCCATCACTAAAAATCTAGCTTGTCCCCAAACTAAGGCAAAGAAATACCTGAATCAACGAAGATCTGGGATAAGAACTGTGCATATCATACTCGACCTCCTAGGAAGCCTCATCTATAGTGCGATGTCGCCATTGAACCTTAACCACAGAGATAACTCTAAAGCACAACTGTCTAGCATCCCTGGCTAAAATAAAGACCGACTCCTCAATAAAAGACAACCTCTCATATAAAAGAACTGACTCCCAATGAATAACATGAGACTCATCAAGAAATTAATGGTGAAGTGTTGAAATATGGGCTTTTGCACCACACTATGAGGGACCAGGTCCTTTAAAGTCAGACACAGGCAATAAAACAGTAAAGCACTAAGAAACTAAAACCTTACAGGAAAGTAAAGGACACAATGGTTTAACGTGGAAACCTCCTTGCTCAAGGTAGGAAAAACCACGGGTTGTTCTCACAAAAACTCAACAATCCACTATAATCAAAATCATGATTACAAACTCTATGTGAACCTAACTCTAAGGTCCACTAGTTTGTAATAACTCTATTACAAACTCCTCTTGACAACTCTGCCAAGATCACCTCACAATACTGATTAACTTTAATCAATCTCAACTCAGGTAACTCTACCTAAGCATACTCAAGAACACAATAAAAGAATTACTCTTATAATATGAGTAATTTTATTACAGAACAAGATTTGACCTAAAAATACTCACTTTTTCATTACATACAGAAATTAAGAACTTGAACAATATTGCAAAATTGAGTTTTCGCCTATTTTACACATTATTTCTTGATTTGCTCACAAATTGAGAAGAATTCTTTTCTATTTATAGTGGAATAATGATTAGGGTACAAATTTGATTGGGCTAGGTATCCTAACTGGTACACATATCACCTGCACAATTTGTTAACTAGAAGACAAAATTGTGCAAGCCATATGATAGCTATATATTTTCGTAAAAACCTAGGGACCTGGTCCTTTGTTGTCAGTTAATCATCATCAAAAAACTATTTAGCAATTTTCCCCCTTTTTGATGATGACAAACCACAGAACATGATCACAGAACCTGGAGCATCAAATTCATTAAGAGTGATTCCCCTATCACTATGCACCTTGCTTCCCCTATCAATATATCATTCAACTTAGGGACATGGTCCTTTGTTGCCAAATGATATTAAAATTCATTCATTATATTTCAATATTCTCCCTATCAATATACTTGAACTCATCAATGTTCATTCAGTTTATTATTCATTGTTCCACCTATCACATGCACCATACTTCCCTCTATTATCATGCACCATCATTTTTTCCCCTTATTAATATACCATCATACTTCACTACTTATGCACCTGGTACCTGGTCCCTTACATATCATGCAATACACACCTCACCTGGTCTATGCCACATGAATTTAGTATCCCTCTTTTGGTATCGCTGAGAAGTGATAACAATAAACCAAGAGTAAAATAAGCACAAGTTAGTTAACTCATGTCCACTGGGGCAACACTAATATAAAAAACATCTTTAAAGTAAAGAAGAGGCAGATGAGACATACAAACAAAAGATTCATTAATTGTTAAGTAAGATCAGTACTAGTACATTCATACCAAAATAACCATAAAACTACTATCTTCAAAAGCCATAGTAGAAATAAGAACTTAAAATTGACACGGGGATGTTAGGACTTAGGTAGATGAAGGCTTAAGGGAGAAGGATTTAAGCAATTACTATATAGGAGAAGTAGAATGAAAGGTTCCTTCATAGAATGGATATACAACTTCCAGTAGATGGGGTTAGCGAGTGACCGCTAGCATGATCTCAAGGTAAGGATAAAATAATGCTATTTTTAAAACCAAGTAAAACCATCCTTATGCACATAACTATGCATATATATATAACCATGTTGGGAAAAGGGATCGGGTTTATCATGCCTTTAAAACCTTTACCTGGGTTGTGTAGTTTTACCGTCCTAAACCACCCACAGGCTATATGGGTTAATCTCCTCTGCTGAAAGGGCCCCAGTGTGTGTAGCCGCATGACCAGGGAATATACCCTTGGGATGACTAGTACATCCCTCAAATATAGTGTGACATCATGCACACGGTCACCAAGACCAACCTCATATCGATAAATATGAGTTTCCAATTTTGGTCCCCCTAGGAACCTCCACCTTTTGCGGCTCTGCTTCACATCCCGCCATTATTGCCCAATTAAAATCAATTTCCAAATAACCAAATCATTATACATTTATTAACCAAGGAAATTAATATTGGTATCATCATACCAACCATTACTTGCAAGTATCATCCATAGCCAACTATTTATAGGTTTAAGGGGACTTTCAAGTGCCCTTCCATTTACTATCTCAAACCACTTGTAGGACTTCCATGTTCTCTACAAGTATAACCATTTAGAAATTTACCATTCCAAGACATTTAAACCATGCACAATTCCTTTACTAAGATTTAAAACATGCAAGAGTTCCATTAAAATAGTCAATGCAATGAACATATCTTTATAAGTATTTTTTCAAACACATTTGGGGTATAATATGACCAAAATCAATTCCAATTACCATCAAACCATTCCCATGCAATTCAGTTATCCAAAACCACCATTAATGCATATAAATCATAATTAAAACCATGGAAAACCATAACCAACCATTTAACATCAAAACCCCCAAATCATATTTGAAAACCAAAATATTAAAAATCAATGCAATCATGTAAACATTCATAAAAACCATGCCTTAAGATCAAATTAACAATGAGTGAAGAGAACATCCCTTAAACCAAAATAATAATGGAAAGACATCACCAAGACAAGCCCCAAATCAATCCTCTAGTTGAAACCCTGGCTTTTCTTGCCCAAAAGTTCTTGAGAGTATTTTAGAGTGTTTAGAAGAGTTTCTAAGTGTTAATGAATGGAATAATAGGGTAAATAACCTTCCAAGTAGGTTAGAAGTCCTGGGGCCTTATTAGGATAAGTAGAGAAATGTCCAAAATAGCCTCACTTCGGTTGCACCAAAATCCCAGCAAAGGGATACGACTGACCCACACGAGTCATACCCTCCAATACGATTGGTATTATCCACTCATATCCTATCCTTAAGCCTTGGATCCAACACTTTCCAGCATACGAATCATCCAACCAAGTCATATTAACAACATATAATTCGTACCCTTCATCCGTACCCCTGACAGATTTAAACCTAAGGAAGATTTAGACATTGTCCACCATATGAGTCTTGGGTACAACTCATACCCTGGATTACGACTCATGGTAAGCCACTCGTACTTATATCCAACCTAATTAACCAAGTCTAAGATTAATTTTAGGAACCAAACAAACCATAACTACCAGTACGACTCCTACCCCTAAGTCGTACCCATTCTAGTAACAAAAATTTATCCCACCAACCAACACTGGTCAGTATATGACTGGAACATACCATCCATACCCCAACATATGGCTCGTACCTATGAGTCGTACTGGGTCTAGAGATCAGAATTCTAAGAAATTTTCCAAGGTCCAGAAACAAAGGTATTTTACCTTTACTCCAGAATCAACCACTTCTTCTTTGCCTTGACTTCCTCTTTGTTTCTTTATATACCACCTCAGAGGTGGTTCATACTCATCTTTCTCATTTGGAGGCAGTACTATTTCTTTATCTTTTGACACATCGTTTTTTACCTACTGTTTGCTCTTCTGCACCAATAAAACTTTTCTTCGGATCATATCCAAGTAGAAGTAAAACTTTTAGCTACCTAATTTACATTGCTGGAAATATCAGACCTCTTCACAGGTATTTCTTTGTCACACAATTGGGAAAAAATAGTGTTTAACTTTGAGGGAGTAGGAGAACTAGGTACTTGTAGGATTTTTGAGAGTTTTGTTTTTCCTGGTTCTTAAGAAGAAACAGGGATTTGAGAGTCTTCAGGTAATTTTGGTTCTTTAGAGGAAGGAGGAATTTTGGATTGAGATATTTCTTATTGAATTTGTGAATCAAAACTTAGATTCAAATACTCTACCATGGTTGACTCAACAGATATTTTAGTGGTTGAGGAAGTTTTGATAGAAACAGAATCATTTAGGGGTTCTAGAATTTCTGAAGGATATTTGGTGGGTAGAGTTGACATAGGTTCTTATTGAGGACTTAAGGTGACGTCTTCTATGGTTTTGGGTGTTAAAGTTCAGAGTGTTCGATTTGGTTTTTTTCTAAAATGGGTTCATTTGGGGTGTTTGGAATTTCAAGGAAAGGCGTTATAGGTAAAACACTTTAATTCTTGAGGAAGATTAGAAGAAAACTCTTCTACTGCCTAGTACATAGAAGAATCAAAAGGTTCAATTTTGGGAGTTGTAGATGGAGAAGATAACATTTGATGAATTTTTTATTCTTTAGTGGGGCTTGGGGGAATAGAAATTTTAGCCATTTGGAAGCCTTTTTGTGAGAAAGTGAATGGGAGAGGCTTTATTCTGAGAGGATGAGTGAATTGACGAACAAGATGAACTAATCTGGAAGAGAATAAATTAAGAGTGATTCAATTTTTGTATTTAAAGAAAGTGACCGTTGTCACTTAGACATCTTTCAAATAAAATAACATGTCTAGTGATAATTGGTGTGACTCTTTATCTCACTAGAGAATTGACAAATTTTACTCAGAAAAGGCAAAGACATGTGTCTTTTTAGATAGAAGTTTATGATTTTTGAAGCACACTATTTTGGCACTAACCTGAGAGATGGGACCAGGTCTCTCTCTTTCTTGAGTGAATCCTCAAATTTGTGCAAGTCATATATGTCCTCTTCCAAAGTTAATCCCAAGTGTGTATACCTACAAAGGTATGATACTGAGTTAGACCAACAAGCACATATTTTATCAAGGATACCTATCTCCTCATCATAGCCATTTTTAGGGATAAAAACTAATTCATTTAGTTGGTCAGGTTAATTTGATCAATCCCACGCTTGACTTGTTTGTTTCATTACACTACTTTATTCCAAAAATTGTTCTATCAATAGGTTAGAGGACCAGGTCCCAGACTTAATCTCTTTCAAATTATAGAAGATCCTCCTTCATTTCTTTAATCTGGTCAACATTTTCTGAGATTTTTTTTTTACATTTTTGGGCTCAATTTGAGATAGGAAAGATGAGAATGTCATGAAATTTCTGATTTGAGCACTTGTTTGGACTCCAATCTCCAGAGGTGAAGTTAGATTGCCAAAGGGGGTTGAGAAGATTTGTGCCTCCAGTTTGTCCTTCTGAGATGAGTTCCACTGGACCAGGTCCCTGAATATTTTGACTAGACCCTTCTTGTAGTTCTTTTACTAGAGCTGGGGTATGCAACTAAGATCCTAGATCACCATCACCTTCATCATTATCATCTATATCATCCATTTGAACAAGAATGAGTTCTTTAATTTTTGAATCTTTATCATCACCTAGATTTACCATCTTTCCTGACTTATCAAGGGCCACTTCCATATTTTCTTCAACACACAGAGTTCTCAGATTCAATTCCATGATCAAATTTGGATTCAACAATCTTACAATTTAGCTTCATTTGAACTTGCTTAGTAGAAGTAACCATAACCTCATAGGTTTCATCCTTAGTTCTCACGAACATTGTCCTAGTGATCCTAGAGTAGTCATCCATAATAATAAACACATACTTCTTTCCTCCTCTAGTTTTAACTTCAACAAGTCCACATATATCCATGTGCAGCATCTCAGGAGGTCTAGAAGTACTCGCCTGCTTCTTCAGCTTAAAGGAAAACCTGGTTTGTTTTGCTTTAACACAAGTATTACAAGCCTTGTTGGCTGGAAATTTCAGATTTGGTATCCCATGGACCAGGTCCTTTGAAATCAACTTGTTCAGAAAAAAGCAACTTACATGTCCCATAAATCAGCATCTTCACTTTGAACACTTAAGCAAGTTAATTTCCCCATCATCCACAGACTCTAAATCAATCACATACATATTTTTGTTTCTCTTGGCTTTGAAAATAACTATACAGACTTCAAGCTTGACACAATACTTCCATCAGATGATAATTTAACCTCATTACCTTTATCATTTATTTGATAAACACTTATAAGACTATATTTGAGCTCATTCACAAAGCACACATCTTCTATTGCTTGATTAGGAGATTTTTCAAACTTTCCAACACCATGGTTATAACACTTTTTACCATTTCCAAATAAGACACCTCCTCCTTAAAGTTCCTTGAGAGAGAGAAAAAAGTCAGACCTCCCAGTCAAATGCTTTGAACATCCACTATCAATGGACCAGTTTTGACTGCAATCTCTTTCTCTCACCTAAAAACAAAGTCAACAATAACAACAACAAACCCAGTGTATTCCCACATAGTGAGGTCTGAGGAGGGTAAGATGTACGCAATCCATATCTCTACCTCTAAAGAAGTAGAAAGGCTGTTTCCGATAGACCCCCAGCTCGAGACACGGAATAATAAACAAATTCATAGTAAAGCATGGAACAAGATGACATAACATAAATACGACACCCACAAGTAATAGTGAACAGAGAAAAGTAAACAGATTTGTAATAAATCATGAAACAAGGTATCATAACAAGAATAATACCCCCACCAAGTAATGCCCTACACTAGCGACCCAAACTGACCCTAGCCTTCTGCTCTAATTCGCGTCCTCCAGATCTTCCTATCTAGGATCATGTCCTCAGTGAGCTGTAACTTCTCTATGTCCCGCCTAATCACCTCTCCCCATTACTTCTTCGACCTACCCCTACCCCGCCTAAAACCATCCAAAGCTAGCCTCTCACACCTACGAACCGGGGCATCCATGCCCCTCCTTATCACGTGTCCGAACCATCTCAATATGACTTCTCGCATCTTATTCTCCACTGGAGTCACACCAACCTTCTCCCTGATAGTATCATTCCGAACTCTATCCCCCCTAGTCAACCCACACATCAGACGTAGCATCCGCATTTCTGCCACCTTCATTTTTTGAATGTGGGAGTTCTTAACTATCCAACACTCCACTCCATACAACATGGACGGACGAACTGCCACCCTGTAGAATTTTCCTTTAAGCTTGGGCGGCACCTTCTTATCACACAACACCTTCGAAGCGAGCTTCCACTTCATCCAACCTGCCTCAATACGGTGTGAGACATCCTCGTCAATCTTACCATTATCCTAAATCACGGACCCGAGATACTTGAAACTATCCCTCTTACATACCACCTATGATTCCAACTTCACTACCACCTCATTCTCCAGCCTCATGTCATTAAACTTGCATTCCAAATATTTTGTCTTGCTCCTACTCAACCTGAACCCTTTAGACTCAAGAGTTTGTCTCTATACCTCTAATTTATCATTCACACCCCCTTCGTCTCATCAATCAAAACAACATCATCTGCAAAAAGCATACACCAAGGCACCTCTCCTTGAATACGCCGCATCAACACATCCATCACCAAAGCAAACAAAAAGGGACTAAGAGTAGATCCCTGATGCAATCTTCTCAAGATAGTGAAATGCTCAGATTCTCCTTCCGCTGTCCTCACCTGGGTTTTAGCTCCATCATACATGTCCTTAATTGCTATAATATATGCCACCGGGACTCCACTCACCTCCAAGCATCTCCAAATCACCTCTCTGGGGACTTTGTCGTATGCCTTCTCCAAGTCGATAAACACCATGTGCAGATCCTTCTTCCTTTCCCTATACTGTTCTCCCAGCCTCTGCACCAGGTGAATTGCCTCCGTCGTCGAGCGGCCGGGCATAAATCCAAACTGGTTCTCCGAAATAGACACTATCCGTCTCAGCCTCACCTCGACCACTCTCTCCCAAATCTTTATAGAGTGACTCAATAACTTAATACCCCTATAGTCATTGCAACTCTGAATGTCACCCTTGTTCTTATAAAGGGGGATCATAGTACTCCACCTCCAAGCCTCGGGCATTTTCTCTGTCTTGAGAATTCCATTAAATAATCCAATCAACCACCTCAAACCATCCTCGCCAGAAAACTTCCAAAAATCAACAGGTATCTCATCAGGCCCCGTCGCCCTACCCCTTCGCATCCTGCGAACAACCTCTCTAACCTCCTCTACCTTAAAACATCTACAATAACTAAAATCTCGACACTCCTCTGAGTGATCCAGCTCCCCTAACACAATAGCTCTATCCCCTTCGTCATTCAAGAGCCTATGAAAATACGACTGCCATTTATTCTTAATGTGGTCGTCCTCCACCAACACTATACCATCCTCCCCCTTAATGCACTTCACATGATTGAGGTCACGACCCTTCCTCTTCCTAGCCTTAGCGAGTCTAAACAACCTTTTTTCCCTTCCTTTCTCCTGTAACCCCGCATATAGTCTCTCAAATGCTGTCGTCTTAGCCTCCATAACTACTAACTTAGCCTCCTTCCTAGCTAACTTGTACTCTTTCCTGTTTACCCACTTCTGTTCTTCGTTCTTACTCTCAACCAACTTAGCATACGCCCCTTTCTTGGTCTTCACTTTCTTCTTAACCTCTTCATTCCACCACCAATCCCTCAGATGATGCTCGGCCTGGCCCCTAGAAACACCCAACACCTCACTAGTATTCTCTCTGATGCACCTAGCCACCCTATCCCACATACTATCCACATCCCCCTACACTTCCACACCCCCATTCCCGCCAATTTCTCCCCTATCTCCCACGCATTCACTGGCGTCAAGCCGCCCCACTTAATTCTAGGTCTACACTCTTCACCCCTTCTCTTTCTATCCTTCTTTATACCCAAATCCATAACTAAGAGCCTATGCTGGGTCGAAAGATTCTCACTTGGGATAACCTTACAGTCCTTACACAATACCCTATCCTCTTTCCTAAGCAACAAAAAGTCAATCTGGGTCTTGGCTATCACACTTCGGAAGGTGATCAGGTGATCGTCCTTCTTCAGAAAGCCCGAGTTCACCACCACCAGCCCAAAGGACCTCGCAAAATCCAATAGAGTAGCCCCCTCTTCATTTCTTTCCCCAAAACCAAAACCACCATGCACATCATCAAAGCCTTCCGGTAACGCCCCGATGTGCCCATTGAAATCTCCAGCTACAACAATCTTCTCCGAGCTAGGCACGCCTCTCACCACCTCATCCAAAGCCTCCCAAAACCACATCTTCTCCTCCCCATTCAAGCCCACCTACGGCGCATAACCACTACTCACATTCAGGGTAAACCCCCCAATGAACAACTTAATAGTCATCAACCTATCGTTGATCCTCTTTACCTCCACTACCTGACCTTTAAGCTCTTCATCTACTAAGATGCCAACTCCATTCCTACGCCTCTCGCTCCCAGAGTACCAAAGCTTGTAATAATCCATATTCATAGCCTTAGACCCTACCCACTTGGTCTTTTGAACACACGCAATATTAATCCTCCTCTTTCTAAGAATCTTCGCAAGCTCTATGGACTTACCCTGAAGAGTCCTTATATTCCAAGACCCAACCCTCAGCCTACCAACTCTATCATCATGTCTTCCTCTACCGCCCCTGAGGCCAAACCTTGGACTCTCTCCCACCCACGCCCTTCCCTCTTCCCCTTCCCCCACAATAGCCTCCCACCCCAACCCCCTCGAACATGACCCTATCCAACCATCAACGCCTATAACTACTTCTACAAAAAAATATAAGAAAATATAAACAATGATAGTAACAAAGAAGCATCAGGAAATACAAGGCTCACACAAATTAGAAAAAATAATCAAAAAACAAAACTAAACTAAACTCAAATAGGGAGAAAAAACAAAACCAAGGTAAGGATAAAACTAACAGTAAGAAAATTAGAGCACACTAATGGCCTGGCACCAAGGACAGCAAAATAAATAATAAAGAGTGGTACAAGTCACGAATATACTACAGCAGACACGCAAGTCAAGATATAGGAGATAATACGATAAATAATATGAAGGAGGAAATAGCAAAGGTTATAAATCACCGGGATACGTGTGTAGACCAATTTATTATTTCTTGCATGTTATGTTGGAATGTTGTATCCCTTCAAGCTGATTGCAAAAATTGGTCGCCTGGATATTCTCGCCGAAGATTTGCCGGAGTCCCACCAGACTCAGATCTGGAACTGACGGAATTAGATCTGGTTGGAACCAGCAGATCCTTCAGATGGACCCGCCAAACATGGTGGCCTGTGACCGGAGCTGCGAGCTACCTATGTCGCCGGAGTTGAGCCGACTGTGACTAGTTTCTGGCACTCTTACGTCGTCGCTGGCGTCGTCCGATCAAGGGTCAGTAAACATTGGAACGTTGGGTCAAGGGTCTCATATAGGAGATCTCGCTGGAGAATAACCAAAGAGAGAGAGAGAGAGGGAGATTTTTAACTGTAGAGAGACTAGACTGTAGAGAGCAACTAAGAAGTAAAGAATAAAAGAGTAAAGTAAAGTTCAGATGTCACCGGAGTTCTGTGTTTGCTGGTCCTGGCAAGTTTGATGCTGGAGTTGGTTGCCAAAAATACAGTCACTAGAAAGAGGCCGACTGAACGCCGCCGGAGTGTCGCCGGAGCTTCTTCTTGGTGTTGCCGAAAGCTGGTCACAAGTGGGCGTCTTACCAACTAGTTTTTTTACCTGTTTTAAACCAGTTCTGCCGGTCGAAGGAAGCCCTAAAATACTTCGGCAATAACAGTAACGAGATGCAGATCGGTCTGGGGAGAGGGAGAAGTCGATCTAGAGAGAGAGAGAGAGGTCAAGAGAGAGAGAGAAACCTTCCCGTCTGCTTTTCCCACTTGAATAAAGATTAAAGGAAAAGAGAAAGAGACGTTAACAAAGTCATTTGTTAGATTTGGGAACCCACTTGAGTTTGAGTTCCCAGTAAAAAGACAAGGGTATGATAAATTACTTCTTAGCCCATTTAGGTAATGGGATCTTCTTAATATTTTTCAAAGGTTTGGAACACTTACGATAGGTATTCCCTTACTGGATATATCTTACACTGTCCATTCTTGCTCTAATCCAACTTTGATAGTTTTCTTTCATGTGGTCATCTCTTCCACAATGAGTGCATAGAGGTTTGTGGACCTTATTCTAACGTCATGAAAAACCTTACCTTGAAACCCAAGTGATTGATTTTTTTACTAATATCCAAGACCTTTACCATTATTGACACCTTGACTAGTTAAATTAAAAAGAATCTATAAGGATGTAGTCTATTGTAGAAATTTGTTGAGTTCTTGTCTTATACAGACCAAGTCCCTCTCTAGTTGTTCATTCTTATGGAGTGCAATCATAAGATGATTTTGAAAATCCTTTTATCTTTATTCAAGCCCCAATTAAAGCCTTGATGCTTATTTCCTCCCTTTACCATCACAATTATTTACTTTCTCCAGTTGACTCAATAGGATCAGATTTTTAGATTTCAATTTTGTGAACAGTTCTTCTGTTTTAGAGATATATAGATTTCAAACAATTAATTCAAAATCTTGATTTTATACTTTTTCTTATAGGGTGTTTTTCTCAAAATTCGATTCACACAGAGAATCAATAAACACATTTGCAAGCTTTTTTATCTTTCTAGCAGAATAGTTATCTATTTTTCCTAAATATCAGAGAGATTTACCTTGTTTTGTTATTCATATTATATGTTTACCATAATAGAAAATAAGGAATCATATATAACTTCACTATCGTCCACAGCTAGCATAGATATATCTTCATACTTTTCAGCTTCATCAGATTCACTGGAAGAATCTCTTAATTTTGTTAGGGCCTGTTTCACTACATAATCAGTTGCAGCCTTTGTACTTGATTTTAAAGGGACCACGTTCATGTTCTTTTCTTTGTTACCTCCAGTCTTGAGATATTCTTGATAATCCATTTTTTTCTTTAGATAGTCCTTAATGAAATGCTCAGGACTTCCACATTTGTGACAAATTTCAAGAGTGCCTCTCTTTTTGCTGCTACTTCCTCTTCTTTTAAACTGACCACTTTTCTTCATTGCTCTAACAATTCTTTTTCCCAAATAGGAAACATCAATGTTTTCTTCACTTGAATCTAACTTAGAAGCCTTCAATGCCAAAGATTTTTCCCTTTTTTACTTCCTTCTTCTCTTACCCATGTTATTTCTTCAATTCACGTGTTTTCAGATTACCAATAAGTTCAGCCAATAGGAGAGTTTTCAGGTTCCTTGCCTCAGTGATAGTATCCACTTTTCTTTACCAGGATTTAGGTAGAACCCTAAAAAATTTCTCATCTGTTTCTACAAATGAATTACTTCTTCTAAGCAGTACAACTCATTAGTGATTGAAGTCAATCTGATATGCATCTCTTGGATAGTTTTTCTTTATTTCATGGTGAAGGTTTCAAACTTAGTAGTCAGCATGTCAACTTTTAAGTCCTTCACATCAGTGGTTCCTGCATGAGCAGTCTTCAAGCAATCCCAGATTTCCTTAGCATTTTCACAGACAGAAATCCTATTGTATTCATCAGGTCCTATGCCACAAACTAGCAGTTTCTTGGACTTGTAATTCTTCTCAACTTTCTTTCTATCTTTATCATTATACTCTCTCCTACTTTTAACAACCATTCTAGTTGTGTATCCTTCTTTGACCTCTCTAACTGGCACATAAGGACCATCAAGTATTACATTCATCAACTCACTGTCTTCAGCCATAATGAAGTCATACATTCTTGTTTTCCACCATCCATAGAACTTCTCATTAAAGTGGGGTGGTCTAGTGGTAGATTGCCCTTCTTCCAGATTAGGTGGAGCAGCCATGATAACCAAATCACTTTAGGTATGACCCTTTTAGAAAATTCTATCTCTAATACCAATTGTTGAAATGTGAGGGGTTGCACCACACTATGAGAGACCAGGTCCCTTAGAGTCAGACACAGGCAATAAATTAGTAAAGCACTGAGAAACTAAAACCTTGTAGGAAAGTAAAGAACGTAATGGTTTAACATGGAAACCTTCTTTCTCGAGGGAGGAAAAACCATGGCTTTACCTCACAAGCACTCAACAATCCACTATAATCAAACTCATGATTACAGACTCCATGAGAACCTAACTCTATGCTCCACTAGTTTGTAACAACTCTATTACAAGTGTGCCTTGACAACTCTTTCAAGATCACCTCATAATATTGATTAACTCTAATCAATATCAACTCAAGTAACTCTACCTAAGCGCACATAAGAACACAAGAAAAGCATTACTCTTATAACACGAGTAATTCAGTTATAAACTAAGACTTGACTCAAGAAAACTTAATCTTTCAGTACATATAGAAATTCAGAACTTGAGCAATATCGGAAAATTGAGTTTTCACCTATTTCTCACACTATTTCCTGATTTGCAAATACTCATAAATTGAGAAACATTCTTTTATATCTATAGTGGAATAATGATTAGGATAGAAATCTAATTAGGCTAGGTGTCCTGACTGGTATACTCTCACCTGTGCAGTTTGTTACACTAGAAGATAAAACTATGCAGGCCATGTTACAACTATATGTTTCCATAAAGACCCAGGGACCTGGTCCCTTGTTTTCAGCTGATCATCATCAAAACATGATTTAGCATGAAGCATGGAAGCATGAAAAATTGGATGACCAATTGATAAATCTGGAGGCAAGGCTAACCCATAAGCCACATCACCAATAGCCTGAAGAATCTCAAATGGACCAATATACCTGGGGCTAAACTTTCCCTTCTTCCTAAACCTCATTATACCCTTCATGGGTGAAACTCAAAGGAAAATAGGATCACCAACACCAAAAATCAAGGCATAAAGCCTACGATCTACATGGAACTTCTGGCTACTCAGAGCTATATGAATCCTATCTTGAATGGTCCAAACTCTATCCAAGGACTCACGAAGCAAGTTTGTACCTCAAGGTCTAACCTTAGAAACATCAAACCAACCAATTAGAGAGAAACAACGCCTATTATACAAAGCCTCAAAAGGAGACATATTGATATTTGAATGGTAGCTATTATTATATGCAAACTCTACTAAAGCCAAATGTTTCTCTCACTGGCCACCAAAATCTATCACAAAAGCGCGGAGCATATCCTATAAAACCTAAAAATTCCACTCAGACTGACCATCAGTCTGGGGTAAAACCCTATGCTAAGATCAACCTGAGTACCCACTTATGCCGAAAAGTCTTCCAAAAGTGAAATGTGAACATCAAACCTCGATCCAAAATGATAGACATTGGCACACCATGTAGTCGCCCAATCCAAAATGTTGTCTCAAGTCACGATATATCTTAGTCACACCTGGAAGGATGGAATATCTGGAACAATGTGCCTCCTCCAAGATCAACCTATTCCAGTCACTCGCTCTCGACATACAAACTCGACCCCCAATCCTCAGAACGCCATTCAAATTAAGTGAGGTTCCCTTAGCCTCCCCACTCAACACCTTGTCTCAAATTGATCTCAATCCCACATCATCAAACTGATGAGCTCGAATCGGCTCCATCAAAGAATATCTAGCCTCCATAAATTCCAAAAGACGCCCAGGTGTCAAAATATCAAGCCTCACCATTTGATTAGCTAAAGGATAAACCTCTAAGGCTAAAGCCCTCTCTTGGGTCAAAAGATACGCCAAGCAACCCATGCTAGTCAACTTCTGGATCAAGGTATCCACAACTACATTAACCTTGCTCAGGTGATAGGGAATAGGCAAGTCATAATCCTTAAGCAATTCAAGCCAATGATGTTGCCTCATATTAAGATCTCACTGGGTGAAGAAGTACTAAAGGCTATGATTATCTGAGAAGATCTCACAATAGACTCCATATAAGTAGTGCATCCACAACTTCAAATAAAACACAATCGCGCACAACTCCAAATCATGGGTAGGGTAATTCCTCTCATGAGGCTTCAACTTACGATACACATAAGCAATCACCTTGCTCTCCTACATCAGTACAACACCCAGAGCATCTTAAAATATAGTAAAGCCCAGGCCCTCCTTGCGTAAAGTCAATATAAGGAGATGAAGTCACCAAATCCTTGATCTTTTAAGAGCTAGCCTCACAAGCATTAGACACTGAAAGGAAATCTTCTTCTCAGTCAACATAGTCGAAAGATCTACAATAGAAGAGAAACCCTAAAAAACATCGATAATACTAGGCAAAGCCAACGAAACTCCAAATCTTGGTAGGCGGAGTAGGTCTAGCCCAATCACAAACCGCTGTAATCTTGACTGGATCAACCATTAAACCATATTTAGTCACTACATGACCAAAGAAAGAAACACACTCCAACCAAAACTCACACTTGGAGAACTTAGTATACAACTTCTCATCCCTTACTCTCTAAAGCACAATCCGTAAATGATCCTTATGATTAAACTCATTCTTGGAATAAACCAAGCTATCATCTATAATTACAATAACAAAAGAGTCAAGATACGGTCAAAATACCTAGTCCATCATCTCCATAAATACGGCAGGGGCATTGGTCAACCCAAATGACATGACCAAAAAAACATAATGACCATATCGAGTCTGAAAAGCTATCTTTGGAATGTTCAAAGCTCTAATCCTCAACTGGTAATATCTAGACCTCAAATCAAACTTTGAAAACACCACAGTACCCTAAAGATGATCAAATAAATCATTAATATAAGGAAGAGGATGCTTATTCTTAACCGTCACCTTGTTTAACTGCCAATAATCAATACACATTTGTATATACCCATCCTTCTTCTTAACAAACAAGACAGCTGCACCCCAAGGCGATACATTAGGTCAGATAAATCCCGTATCCAATAACTCCTGCAACTAATCCTTTAATTTCTTCAACTCAGTTGGGACCATCATATAAGGAGGAATAGAAATGGGCTTGGTGCCCGTCTTAACATCAATGGCAAACTTGATATCATGATTCAGAGGCATACCAGGAAAATTCATAGGGAACACATCCATAACTCACAGATAAAATGAATAGAATCTAAGGAAAGAGGTGAAATAACACTAGTATCATAAATTTGAAACAAATAAGATAAACATCCCCTCTCAACAAAACTGCGAGCCTAAACATAAGATATGACCCTCTTAGGACCTAAATAAAGCGCATCCTCCTAAACTATCCTTGGTACACACGACAAAGATAAAGTCATAGTCTTAGCAAAATAATCTAGGAAAGCATAATAAGGAGCCAACCAATCCATACCCAAAATAATATCAAAATCAACCATATATAATACAAGAAAGTCTACCAAAGTCTCACTCCCGGCAAAAGTCATAATACAGGATCGATACACCCAATCCACCACTAAAGAATCACCTACTGGGATACATACATAAATAGACATGGCAAGAGGCTCACTAACAAAATCAAAAACTAAAGATAAATACACAAAAACATAGAAGAAAGTTGATTTGGGATCAAATAACATAAATACAGGTCTAAAACAAATGGGGATGCTACCTGTGACCACAACATTTGAAGTCTCTACCTCAGGCCTAACTGGTATAGCATAGCACTGCCCATGACCACCAAATGGTTGAATTGCCCTATGACTACCAAAATGGGCCCCGCTACCCCTGCCTCTAGCAGCTCTAGTAAAACCCCATACCTCTCACAATTGAAATAGGAGTAGCTTAAATTATACGAATGGGGACAGTCCTTGGCCACAAAGACAAACTCATCACACACAAAGCAACCTCTAAACTTGTACTGATGGCGCACTCTTTTGGCGTCTCTGTAAGATGCTTGGGGAGTAGATCCATGCTTCTTCATCTGATTCCCTATACTCTAAAAGGATGCCCCAATACTACCATCTATGTCATGGCTCACTAAAGCATAGGGGGAATAACAAGCCTAACTGACTGCTACTCTACATGGAGATGTAACATAAATAAAGGCTGAACTCCTGATAGTGGAACACCATACTCAAATGTTGGTACTAAAGGAGGAATAGTACTCAGGGTCTAAGGAGTACCCAAAATAGAAGTAGATGCAATTGGGGGATCCAACTCATGACTGGAGGAACACCATACATAAACTCTGTAATAGGCAGAGGTACAACACTCAAAATTGGGGAAATACCAAACAAACTTAAAGGATCACCCTTAAAATGGGTCAGCAGATGAACTAAAAGTATTGCCAAGACTGAGGCAGAAGAACTCTGAGGAATTAGAGTGGAACCCACACATTTAATATGCTCAACATGAGTCTTGAGGGAAATCCCCTAGCATTAATCCTAGATGGGGATGATCCATGATTCTGTCTACTTTCTTGAGTTCATTCTCAAGGCTCGTCCTCTGGGTGAAGGCTCCTCATCTCTGATCACGTTGTACCTAGTCGACACCATCTGTGCAAAAAGAATGAAACATAACTCAGAACACTAGGTATGAAGGAAATTCACATTATAAGGAACAAAATGAGAAATGTTTTCCTAAATATATCCTATATCCTCTCGAAGATAGATATGAACATCTATATACCAATCCGTGAGACTCTATTAGGCATCTTGTTCTTACACCGTTGAGACCAATGAACTTGACTACTTTGATACCAATTTGTCATAACCTAAAATCTAAGGGTGACGATGGCACTTGTTGCAACGTACCTTGAAAAGTAAGCTTATCACCCCTACTGTTACACAAAAAGGGGAAAAACTAGAAATACCTCAAAGTAAGACTTCTAGGAAAAGCCAAACTATATAACAAATATGGAAAGAAATGTAAACCACAATACAACCATAACTACCCCAAACCTGATGTCAACAGTATAAGAAAGTATGTAGTCTAACTCAAATCCAAATAAAATACATAAGATACCAAAAATACAAGTGAAACTCTGTCTTTGATATGAAGATAGACATAGTCTATAAAAAAGGTAGTAAAATGCATCTATACTGTTGAAAGTCAACCACTACCTTAAAAGCACCAAATATCACCTGAATTGACCAAGTTGGGGCACACTCAAACTAGGACCTGCACCAAAAGAGCGCAATAGGCATGAATACGGTCCACTTGTACCCAGTACGTATCATAGGCCGACTAAGTAAAGTAGAAAATAAAGCATACAAAATATACATTAAGGGAACATCGCTGGCAAATAGAAAATATCCCACAATGATAGGCCAAACTGTTTGTACTAATAGTTCTAATATATCACATATATTGCAATAAATACTAGAAAAAAACCACAAGTATAAAATATACCACAAACAAAAAGGTTAAAAGAAGAACATATATATATGTACAAGATCATCAAGTATAATTAACGGAAGATAGAACAAAAATGACAAGTCAAGATATAGATCAAGTAGATAGATGACCAATCAATATGGCAATACAAGCACGACATAAATATAATAAAGTAGGTGCAATGTATATGATGATGATGATGATGATAGTGATAATAATGATAATGATAATGTGGGTGAAGCATGAGGTTGTCTCACAACCTCTGTATACACCTACGGAGGCAAGCCTTCCAATATGATACCTATGAGGAAGGGGGTCGTCAACCCATTCACAACCAATATCCATGACTCTTCTCTAAAATAACCTTTGGAGAGGACTATAATATCCAATATCTAATACTACTATCCATGACTCCTCTCTGGAACATCCCTCGAAAAAGGTCTATAAAATACGATATTCGTGGTGTTTCCAGAATTTCCAGTGTTTCCAAAGCACATAACACATAAATAAAGTATGACAAATAACAACAAGTATATACAAGACATACAAAAAATAGTGAAATCATGCATATGATGCCATGAGGATGATGATGCAATATTTACAACCAACCTCAAAGAGTATTTCCTCAACCAACCACAATGAGCATATTTTTATCTCTAACCAATATACTAATCACATGATCCAATTATCAACTCATTATTTCCAACCATCCATAAATTTCCACGTATATCATATGCCAGCAAGTATGAATATATCACAATACTCCAATAGTACCATACTAGGTGTTTTCAACAATACAATACAATTATTCACATGTAATCAAGGTTATCAACATCACATAGGACCACACATAGTCACACATATATCACATAATCCTACAAATTCAATAATTACATCACATATATACTCTTAGATTGATGAGGAGTCAGAATGGACCATATAGGTTCTAAAAATATGCTCTAAGCCTGTGTAATAGATTTTAGAGGTCAGTAGGAGCAGCACTTAGCTTTGGCTAAGTTCACATATAATAATAGCTACCATTCAAGTATTGAGATGGAACTATTTGAGTTATTATATGGTAAGTATTTTCATTCTCTGATTGGATGGTTTAATACCTCCAGATTAGACCCTATGGTACTGACTAGGAGTCGTTGAATAGAGTCAGGGTGATTCAGGATAGGCTGAGGGTAGCTCAGAGTAGGCAGAAGGCTTATGCATATCATAAACTTTGTGCCTTAATATTTGGACTTACCGGGTATTGCTCTGTATATTTCCTATGAAGGCTGAGGTTCAAGAGGAAAGGCAATCTTATCCCCATATATGTTACACCTTTTGAGATCCTTCGTACAGTTAGAGAAGTGGCATATAAGTTAGACTTGTCCCCAGATTTTGTTGTTCTTCATCTGATTTTCTAGGTTTTTATGTTGCGGTAGTATATTCTCGATAAATCTCATATTCTTTAGCAGGACTCAATTCAGTTGGATGAGAGATTAATGTTCATGGAGGAACCAATATTCATATTAGCCAGGAAGGTCAGGCATTATGCTCTAGAGAGATTCCAGTAGTTAAGGTCTAGTGAAGGTTTTCCCAATAGAGAAGGCTACTTAGGAGATCAAGAGAGATATATGGGCCCAGTATCCTTACTTATTTGAGTCTTTAGGTACCTCCTAACACTTAACTTTTGTGAATAAAAGTTCTTTTAGTAGTGAATATTGTAATGACCCTCCATGTTATTTTTTTGCATTTCCATATATTTCCATCATTTAGAGCTTTTCTATAGCTTCCCCAAGTCATTTGTAACTAGCTAGAGATAAAATTTTGATTATTGAGATGTTTATTTGATTTTTAGAGCCAATTTCCTATTTTGAAGTCTTTACTAGTAAGAATTGGCTTTCGAGAAAAAACTTTAGTGAAATGACCTCACATGCCAACTCTGATAGTTCCATCAGTTCTAGAATGTCAATTTTAGGATGAGGGACTCTTGGTTTGTTTCCCAAGGCTTCCAAACTCATTTTGAGCTATTAGCCAAAAATTGATAAAATAGCCCTTGGTGTGGGACCCACTTTTCATCGAAATGACCCCGAATAGAAATTTTAACTGCATTGTTGAGTCTAAATTATCGAATTTTATTGGATAGCATAGTTTATTTTCATTCACGTGATTCGAGATGAATCCCAAGGGATCGATGGAGACCTAGAATTTTCTAAGTGCCTAGTTGGTGCATTGCTTAAGCGTCACTTGGGTCACTTAAGTGGAGCCTGCAATCACAGTCTGCCTATCGCTTAAGTGACCAATCTGCTAGCTAAGGGTTGCATAAGCGAGGCCTTCTTCGCTTAAGTTACTGATGCTTAAGCGCCTAGAGAGACGCTTATGAGACATATGTGGGTGGGGCAGGTATCGCGAAAGCAACTCTTAGCCATAAAATGGTGATTACTTAAGAGGCCCAGTGTCCGCCAAACTGGCATCTGGCTCGCATGAAATTCCCTTTTGTCCAATTTTTTCCCATTTTTCGCACAAGTTCAAGAGTGAAAAACCCTAGAAAATGTGGAAATTTGAGAGAAACATTAATAGGTGATTTTGGGGTGTTTGGGCTTGGATTACTCATTTTTTCCTTGAATTCTTGGTAAGTTTTTATTAAATTCATGTTTAATTTCTCAATTATTTCACAAAATCCCAAGATTATTATTTGGACGATTTTAGCACCATTTGAGATCACAATTTACCCATTCTTGAGGATAAATATTTCGTAAGCATAGAGGGATCGTTGACAGTTATGAAAGTGTGATTCCTTAAGCAAGTCCCACATGATATTCTTACATAATTTTGAAACTTGAGTACAAAAATGTAATATGGGTACCGTTGTTCTTATATTTATGAGTAGATTATGATTTTGATAGCGTGGCATCATGTGGAATCTTATCGAAAGGGAAATTCATCAATTTAGCAGATTTCACCAAGCTTTCTTCGGCGTCCAGGTAGGCTAGGTTTAGCTTTCTTCTATATTGGGCTTAATTGTAGTATATTTATTGTAATGTTATAGATATGGGTAGGAAATTAGGTCTTAAAGGTATAATTAATATAATTTGGATTATTTATCTATTAAGGAACCATAATTTTGGTATAATTGACTTAGATACTCATGCTTTAGGTAGTATCACTATCTTAGGTCTAACTGTAGTTTATTTGATATCTAGTAATAAGATTAGATACCTTTGCCTAGTTTGAGTAGAATTTGCCTTTGAATGGATTTCGAGGATTAGAAGTGAGCCCATTCAACCCATCTTAGGCCAAGACTATCATTAGTTCCTCGTAGACTTTATAGACATGATTATATCTCTTAAATATTTAACATATATATATATATGTATATATATATATATATATGTGTGTGTGTGTGTGAGTTTGAAGAGGTTAGATACATGATGCTTATACTAGATTGGTGCTTGGGAGTTGATACTAGTTCCAGTTTGAGTTCAGTGATTTATGACCTTGAGTTTTGGTTCGATCCTGACAATTGGTTATATGAGTTTCGATTTAATTTCAACAATTGATTAGATGAATTTTGGTTTGAGTCGAGTGTTTATGATATGGATGAATTCAAAGTTATGGCTTGAGCTATGGTTAATTAGTATAGTTTCGTTTACTTCTTCTCTTTAATTGCACCCTTCGAACTTATGGAAGCCCATACTGGGTTATTACTTATCCACACTTACTGGAATATGGGGGCTATTTTTGTAGTGATAGTAATGCATTCTTTTATTTTATTATTTTAGATTATTTATTTGCTTACAGCGCATTTGGAGCATTATTTCAATTTTTCCCTTTTACCTTGACTTAGTTTATTTATCTCATATTTTATTGATGATGCCTACTGAGTACCTTGGCTTTAGTACTCTTATTAGACTTTTGTACCTTTTTGGTGCAGTTCTAAACACTAGTTGCCACCGTTGACAATGCAATCATGCTAACTAGAGTTCCTAGACATGGTGAGTTCTCGGGGCTGGAGTTGACCTTTTCTCCTTCTTCTATTTTTGCTTACTTTTTCCATTTTGAGACAAATTCACTTTTGACTATACAGTATTCGTATTATTTTTTTTAGCGTCTCTTGTAATGATACTACTTTGTTGGGGGATTGTATTATTATCTTATTTATCTTTCGTATTATTATTATTTTGTGATTTATTTTTGCAAGCTTTTATTTACATATTTCTGGCATTTATGCAATTTTTCGCCAAATTAACCCATTGCTTATAGCTCTGGGCTACGACTCAGCTTACCTATTGGAGGGATAAAGTACGTGTCATCATGACTCGAAAATTGGGTCACTATATTTAAACAATTAGACTAGGATCACTATAGGATGTTCCCGGGCTTGTATTGTAGGCTTGGGGACGGGTGTGGTAGATATAGACTTAGTGACTCGACCTTCCTTCACACTATACTACTTTTGGCTCCGCTTTTCAACCTCTTTTGTTCCTTTCTCCCTTATTTTCCATTGTTTTTCTTTTGATCATAGACACAACTCTTCTTCTCTTTATTTTTCTTTTTCTTATTACAAAATTGTTTCAAGAACATTTTTCTTTTCATTCTCTATTTATCTTCTTTATATCTACTTTATTTTTCATACCCACTTAGTACTACGTATCCCTAGGGTAGCCACCCTCAACTTAGGTGATTAGTATCTAAGGGGGGACTGATAATGTCGAATCTACACCTTTCCTTCAAAGATGATTGTGGTATCAGTCAAATATAGTAACCCAACAAAGTTTGGGGTCGAATACTAAGGGAATATGTGGAATTATGGATCTCAGCTATTGTAATAAATGGGAAGAACTGGAAAAGTAAATTCAGGGATATTGTGTAGCAATATCGAACAAGTAACTAATATTAACTTCGCATGTAATCAGTCGTAGGTGAACACTAGGATTGTGCACCCCTGGCTTCTCAACTCCGTAGGCTTATCATGCTTTGTTGAACCAACCCGATACCTTATATGTAGAATCTAATAAATTATGTACCATCTACAGTCTTTTGGATGAGCAGAAAGATTTCACCATTTACCTTTTGAGTTTTAGGATGTCGCCTTACTAACCCTTATCTTGATCCTAGTTAACTAATACCTTCTAAGTATCTAATTATTATATGTCAGCTAACCATCTTACTTAGATAATACCTAGTAGCATGGATTGACGAAATACCTAAAATTACTGTTGCCATTATTTTTTTCTAGTCACTACTCCTCTTTGATAGTAAGTAGCAATAATCTAAGTGGTATCCTAACGATTTTAACCACTAAGATAACTATTAAAGTGAAGATAATGCAATGCATGCATGGGTATCAGTTCAGAACAACAATAGTAGTTTCCCTACTTTGTTAATCTGCCAGGGTTTCCATAGCCCTAGTTATGGGTTTTTAGCCACTCATGCTAGTGAAGTAATCAACAACATTCATGATTAAAAGCATAAGATTAAATCACAATAATAAGAAGTAAAAACCCAAAATCTTAATTGAATAATCAACCAAAGTCAATACAAGAGAGTTCCAAGACTAAAATCAAATATCAGAATCAAAATATATTTGTGAGTATCAAGAGTGATTAACTTTAACTAAAAAACACATAAGAGGTATTTATAGTACATGGGGAAACCCTAAAACTAAAGCCCAAATGAAATATGAGAAAAAAGGGTTGGTGGATACATGTGATCTCTACATGTGCCCTAGCCTTGGGTGTATGTGGTACATGCGGCCTGAGGCTGGGCATATATGGTGACCGCATGTGCTTAAACCAAAAAAATTTTCACTTAAGCTCTCAGGATTTTGGACTTCTGACTTATGTTTTTCCCATATGAGGTCTGCATATAGACTAAGTGTGTGAAAAAGTTTTCACCATCAGATAGATAACTGAATTAGCTTTCCAACGATATCAATTTTTCCTTAATTTGATATCGAGGTAAAAATTTATGGCCAAATTACTGAAGCACTGTCAACTCATGGGATCTTCAACTATGGCACTTATCTTAGTCACATACGGATCACAAGTGCTACATGTGGTCTCCATATAGACATAGGTAAGGGTCAGGCCTTTTTAACACCTGCAACCAAGCTTCAAATCTTCAACTCTTATCACATGCATTAGTCACGTACAATACAGAAAGTGTCACAAATACCCATGATTGATCACATAAGTAGACAAAAACACCATATTTTCACCCTTTTCATGAACTTAGCATCCAAAACCTAGTGTCCTGCAAAACATATCCAAAATGCATCATAGCTAACAAAACACCCAAAGAAACTTTCATTTTTTCATAGTTTTAAGCGTCAAAAGTGCTATATTTCTATAGCACATCAGGAACTAAGGCCAAAATAGGTTCATTACAACAAAAATGGGAAGGTAAATTAATTAATGAAAGAAATGGTTCAATGTAGGCTCAAACAAGGGATAAAGGGACATACATTTCATTTGGTTGGATGTTTAGGCTAAAAGTGAACTAATTCAATAACGACCTATGATCCTTTCCTAGTCAACAACCTTATAACCTAGACAAGACTAACTAGGCAAGTTCTAGATTACACGCATAAAGCAAAATAGGTAATTATCCTCTCACACACAACACAGGATTTAATTATTGACTACTTTCTATCAGATTCATGCCTTAGATTAAGCGACAATTATCTTATTTATATTCACAATATCATACAAAGATCCCTAATGGTCAACTTATCACAATAAGAAACCTACACAACACAAAAGTAACTTTTTGTGGGCAATAGTAGGTGAGAAAACTTAAATTGGATAAGTTAGAATCCGCCTTTGAGGTTGAGAGGTTAGAGGTTCGTTGTTCATTTATAATTCGTACATTACTATCGAGAAGTATTCTTGATTTGTAATTCTTATTATTTGTATCAACCAAAGTGATGGTATTCCTAGCTTGATTTATTAAGAGGAACTTTAATGTTTGTTCGAGGACGAATAAAGATTTAAGTGTGGGTAGTGAAATTGGGCATATTTATACCACCAAATACCACATGTTCCCCATATTTTAGCTTAGGCTCTAAGAATAAATTTACATATATCTATGTGTTTTGTGCATAATTGATGTTGGTGATATAATAGACATAATTAGATAATTTTTAGGTTAAAATGCAGCTGGAATGAGCAAAAGTTGATGAAGAACATACAAAGTGGAATCAATGGATGTTAGACGTGTGAAAAATGGAATAAGAAGATGGATTTGTGATATGGAGACATTTTAATGCGATACATATCATATCATGGGGCAATGATCTGAGATGAATTGTTGAGGGTCCCACAAAATAGTAGCCCAGTGCACCCATACCATGTCACAAAGGCTACTTACGTGCTCAGTAGTATGCCATGGAGCAAAATTGGGGCATCCAATAGCATACCACATAGTAGAATTGATGCGTCCAACAGCGTGATGCAAAGTAGAACTGACGTACCCGATTGTGTGCCACAGGGCTAGAATAATGCGTTGGAGAGTGTCATTCTTCAGTATTTTTTAGGCTAAGTCCAAGTAGGATTAGGAGATTTTATTCTCACTATAAATAGAATTCTTGAATGATCTTTTTTGACAATTTTTGACCCAAAAAGAGTTAGGAGTCATCGTGGAGACAAGAGAGAATTGATTTTTTCTTATCTTATCCATATTTATTTGGTTTTATATTTTTATTTGGATGATTTATGGTAATTTCTCCATGTCTATGTGGATTTAATCTTCTTGTTCTAGGATTATGGAAGTTACATGACTATCTAGAACACGATTGATTCAATAAAGTGTGTTTATCATATTAGTTGTTTTTATATTCTTGAGCTTACTATTTTAATGCTTATCTACCATTATAATAAATCTATAATCCCAAAGTGAACAAATCACGAAAACTGAAGGATAGAATGAAATAGGAGGTAAGATCTTCTCTTTAGCAACAAAAAAACTTATTTGCTGCTAGGATATATATATACCATAATCGTCTTACTTTTTTATAAAATGAAAATACCTATGAATGCATTCAAATTTGGTTATCACACCCTCTCTAGACAATGTAGTTGTGAGGTTAATTTGAATAAATGATTAGAGGCTGACCATTGCATCCACATGGACTTGTCGATTAATTATTTTACTAAATTAGACTAATATTGATGATTTATCCAAACGGTTGATCCTAAAGATATATTTTTTAATTAACTAAACTAAAAATAAATTAAAATAACTAATGAACAATTAACAAAATAAAGAATGAATTTCTACATAATCAGTATGATGAAATCGATCTAGAATTATGAATTCACCGGCAATCATATGTAGAATTCATCGACTAGTTCATTTATCTAATTGTTGACTTATGTAGTTGATTTTATGATTGTTCGAATTTAAAAGGAACCAACACCTCAAAACATATCATTTTGTATGGGGTGTATATCGGGAAGATCATTGACCATTGCATTTCATATCATATTTTTGTTGTTGTGTTACTATGTTATTTGAACTGCTAGGACTTTTCAACATGCAAAGTTATTTTGACATTCTTTATGTGATATTATGACTACTTAATCTCGATTAGCCCATGATACCTACTGAGTACTAGTGATTTGTACTCATCATACTTATCCTACATTATTTCTGATGTAGATCCATGATCGATCTTCAAAGCGAGTCTTCTCTTGTGAAATAGCGTATAATTCAAAGCTATGGTGAGCTCCTTGCATTCAGAGACTTGAACCAATTTCTTCCATCTTTCCCTTCTATCTTATTACTTATCAGATAGCTTTGTACATTGATTTTGAATCTCTTTTATATTAGAATATTCTTGTATATGTGGAACTAAGATGTGGGATGGTTATGTGTTATGCACTAGTCTTATATTTGTGAAAGTAGAAATTTGAGTACAATTGCATCGTAAATTTACTTACTTTTCACGTATATTTAAGTTTTTATTCATGTAAGAGGGTTACTAGGAGGAATTAGGGTAGGTGACATCACTATCCCAAATTTTGAATCATCGCAAACTTAAAATCCGAGGTAATTGGACTCACAAGTATGAGGACCCAAGGCTAAGATCACAATTAGAGAAGATTTCAATTTTGAAAGATACTCAAGGGTAAAAAAGAGAAAAATAGGCTAAGTGCTATAATTATTTTGTAATTCAAGTTCAATTCTGAGAGATGGTGGATTGAACCCAATTAATAGTCAAATTAATAATGAAAAAGGAGACTAAACTGAGCCTAAAATTTCAATCCAATTGTAAGAATATTGGGCACACAACTTGTCTAGTTGCTCTTGATCCATTTTATTTAATCCATTAACCTAGACTTTTACCTTCCATGGAGATGGAGGATTTTTCCATAACCCCTACTACATACATTACTATCAAGTCATTTTGTTACATAAGAAAGGGGTTACATACCAAAATTTCTAGATAAATAAGATAATGGCCTCAAAAAGGGGCCACCCTATGTAACTTATCTCTCATAAGAATTGTAATGATCCTTCAAGTTATTTTCTATATTTTTATCATTTTTTACATTTAGAGATTTTCTATAGCTTTCCTAAGTCATTTATGACTTGCTGAAACAGATAGTTCAGTTAGCGGGCAATTCGTTTGGTTATTAGAGCCAATTCTCTATTTTAAATCCTTTGCTGGATCAAATTAGCTACTGGGCAAAAACTTTAGTAAAACGACCTCGCATGCCAATTCTACCTATTCCAATAGCTCACTAATGTTGATTTTAGGCTTAGAGGACTTTTGGTTTGGGTTTGGAGACTACTAGACTCATTTCGACATACTGGTCAAAAGTTAAGAAAAATGGCAAGTAGGTGTGAGGCCCACTTTTCATTGAAACAACCTTGGATGGAAATTTTAACTACACCATTGAATCCGAAATATCAAATTTAATAAGGTAGCATAGTCTGTTTGCGCATACGGGATTTTTAGATGACTCCCGAGGGATTGGCAGAGACTTGAAATTTCTCCAAGTATCAACTGGTGTTGATACATCGCTTAAGCGATGCATTTGATTACTTAAGCAATCTATCAAACCCTAACAAGTATCGCTTAGGCAACAAAGTGTGTCTCTTAAGAGAATGGCTTGACAGTAGGAAAAGTATCGCATATCCAATACTATTATGACGAACGTAAAACTTGTGTAGGTACCAAGATATCCCATAGGTGATAGGCATGCCAAAGCACAAGTATCTATTAAGCAATCCAAAGTTTGCTTAAGCGATACCCGTGCACGTAGGAAGGGTATAAATACCCAAATTAGCCTATTTTTCATCCATTCCCAAGATATTGGAACCCTAAAAAGTGAGAAAGGTTGGGGGGGAATGTTGGTGGGTGATCTTGGAGCTTGGATAAAGTTTATTTACATGATTTTCCATCGAATTGGAGGTAAGATTCTAGTATTTTCAGTGTTAATTTCCCCATACTTTTGCTAAATCCCTAAAAGTTTGGTGACTCAATTTTAACACCATTAGAGCTCGAAATTTACCCATTTTTAGTACAAATGTTCCTTGAGCATATGAGGTGATGTGTTGAATTCGATTATGCGATTCTATAAATGGGTCACACATAGAATTTGACGTGATTTTTGGATTCAAAGAACAATAGTGAAATATAGGTATTATTGCTCTTATCTTGAAGAGTAGATTGTAATTTTGATTGTGTTGCTCCTTGTGGAAGATTTTCAAAAGGGAAAATCAGTGATTTAGTGGATTCTTCTAGCTTTTCTTTGGTGTTCAGGTAGGCTAGGTTTACCCTTTTTAGAGATTGAGCTATTTTATAGTATGCTTATGATATTATGCTAGAATTGGGATGGGATTTAGATGTTGGAGGCATTATCATCAATATTTGGGGTTAGTTGTACTCCTTAGGTTATTTTGGAACCTTTAATTTAGGCGTAGTTGACTTAGTTTCTCATACTTTAGATAGAATTTTTATCTTAGGACTAATTAAGGCTTGATTAACAACTAAAAGTAAATTTAGATACCTTATCCTAGTCCGGGGTAGAATTTTCGTTAATGGACTTCGGGGACTAAAAGTGGGCCTCTCCCATCTGCCTAAGGCCAAGACTTGAGCTAATTTTGGTAGACCCTTATTGTAATACCCTGGATTTTCTTTAAGTCAAGTTTTATCTTTAAGAAGAGTAAGGGCCAACTTCCTAAGTGAGAAATATTTTAAACCATGTAGAGAATTGAATTAGCTTTACAACGATACCAATTTCTTCCAAATCTGGTATCGGGGTGAGAAGTTATGGTCGTTTTACTGAGAGTTGTCAGAACCGCCCAGGTGCGACAGATAGGTTGACGGACCGTTGATTTTGCGATGGAATGTCGCCCAGACCATCGCAACCAAGGAAGTTACTCCCTCTTCTGGCCCAAGTGTGATGTCCAAGATGATGGACTATCAAGATAGCGATGAACCGTCTCTAGGACTGTCGCAACTAAGGTAGTGTGGCTTTTTTCTGACCAACGTGCGACGGATAATCCGACGGACCATCAGAATAGTGATGGACCATCGCTCCGATCGTCGTAAATCCCATTCAGTATTTTAAAGTTGTTTTTAAAAGGATCTTTTGGGTCTTTTCCCTTTTAATACCCTGATATATTTAAAATGAAGCAGATAGCCTCATTATCTCCCAAAATATCCAAGAGCTAGTGTTTCTCCCTCAAGAGCAAATCCAAAACCCTTCTCTAAGAAATTCAAGAACTCACCATAGATTCTTCAAATTGAGTTGAAATTTGAGTTCCCCAAGCCCAAGGCTTCAATAACCCTCTCTTAAAGAGTAAGAGAAAGAGTTTCAAACAAGCTTGTACATTTAATAACACAATCTAAGGTATGTGGGGTTTTGAACAAGGGTATTTCTTTCACCCTTGTGCCCAAAGACTTATTTTAAACTATAAGTTTTCTGCAATTTATGAGATTTTACATGAAATTGAATTAGGGTTTTCACCCATTGTTATTGGTTGCAAGCTTTTGATGTTTCCCATGAATTGAAAGTCAAATAGCATGATTTTACATGTTTTCTTAAGAAATTGAAGTTAGGTTTATACCCTATATTATTACTCCTTGAGAATTTAATGGTTGCAATGCTCTAGAAATTGAAGTATATGAGTACGTTGAGATTTTGAGACAAATTGTTGTAAATTCTAGATTTCTATATGATTTATGAGTCCATATGATATCTAGTATGCATTTTGATGAGTCTTAACTTGAGATTTGATTATGGGTCACTAAGACCTACTTGAGATTTGTAATTTCATAAACTTTTATACTATAAGCACCCATGATTTGAGTACTTTGAGATTATTGAGAAAGTTTTGACCTTAATGGTCATAGTAGCTTTGAAATCCACTTTATTACATGAGATTACAGATTTTATAGTTGGGTTCTTTATGAACCACGAGATTATTTTTAAAGTGGATTTCCATGAGATGAGTGTAGCTAACTAAAGGGAGTAGTATTTAGCATTGAGTTGGGTAAGTTACTATAGTTTCATACCCCATAACTATGTGCCACCATAGGAATGAGAATTATGGGCCCAAGGCCGAGATAGTGATCACTAAGTTGAGGTTATACTCCCTGGCAAGAGTATGAAGCCTCTTCCCAACGTGAGGTTTCTTTCTTAGGAGGACAAGACATTGGACTCTATGTAGCTCGCATGGTTTATGTCGGTTAAGAGAACCTTCCTAAAATACTTTCCCTTGAGATAGAATATATTCCCTAAAGCTTTGAGATAAGTGATTTTCCCTAATAGTAAGTTTTCAAAATAGTTTCTTGAAGTAAAATTTTCCCAAGAAGAAAGTAGTTTTCTCTACTAGTAAGAGTTATAGAATTCCGAGTTCCAAGTGTCTTAAGCTTAAAAGAGTTCTAAGTTCTTAAGCTTTAAAGAAGTTTTACTCTCCATGAGATATATGCATGAGTTTGAAAGTATTGTTTAAAGCTTTCTTTAGTCTTCGAGTAATGAGAATAAGAGAAGAGTTCAGATTTTAAGGCTAAAGTATAATGACTCATGAGATTTGTGTTACATGCTTCATTATACATGATTTATGAGCTTTACATTTCAGACTTATTCAAGCCATGTGAGTCATTCCTAATTGCATGCATGATTTGATTAAAGAGTGAATATTATTTTCTGTAAATGCATACACCCTCATATACTCAGTACATTCCCAAGTGTTGATCTATATATACGTCTATGTGCTACATTTTCATATAATGTAGGTTCAGGTGCTTAGTTCCAGCCTCATCAGTGATTTTTGAGTACCTTTGTCTACATCTCCATAGTGGTGAGTCCTCATGGTTCGAGGAACTATTTTTAGACATTTCAGAGTTTTAGTAGATATATTATTGCTTATAGTTCTGTTTGAGTCAGTTGGGGGCCTGTCCCAATGTCTCTCTAGTTCATGGAGTAGTAGAGGCTTTGTCAGACTAGTTATCAGATTATTAGTATGTTGAGATTTCCAGTTTTGTGGTCATTTGGACCGAGTATTTTCTTTGTATTTCCTATCATTTGATATGACAGTACCAGTGTTTTGTTTATTTCATCTCGAATTAAGTTATTATATCTATTAATAGGTTCAAAGGGTTAGCTTGGGGAAACTGGTAGCCTTAAGCACCGTGTGACATCCTGGGAGGTGATTTCAGGTCGTTACACTTATGTGCTTATTTTACTATTCGAAATGCTTACTATGGGATTTGAGGAAAATAGATACTTAGCAGTCATGATGGTTTGACTTTGAGAGTTGATGCTAGTTATGGTAAACTCGATAATTTAATTATATTTATATGAGCATCGATTCAAATTTGTCAATTGATTATGATATTTATGATATGAGTATTAGTTCAAGTCTGATAATTGATTATGATATGAGCACCAATTTAAGCCTGGCAATTGAGAGTTGTTTAAGATATGTTATGGTAATGGATTTTTGGTCATGGTAGGAAAGTTGGTAATTATGGTTATTCGATTATTTACTTTCCTTCATTGTAGCCTCCAAGCTTATGGGGATTTCATTGGATTATTTACTTTTCCACACTTATTAGCTTATAGGGGCCAATTTAGTACATATTTTGTGTAATCTTTGTATTACTATTTTGGATTTATTGATTTATTTATGCATAATGGTGTTGGAGTTTATTTCCAGGTTTGCCCTTTTACTTTAACTTAGCTTACTTTCTGTCATATTTTATTGTATTTATATCATGTTTTAGCTCTGTCAACCAATGATGCCTACTGAGTACCCATGGTTTTGGTACCCACACTACACTTTTGTACCTTTTTGGTGTAGATTTGAGTATTAGTTGTCATTGTTGATTTGATAATCGTGTTGTGTTGGATTTTGGAGATAGGGTGAGCTCTCAAAGTTTGAGTTACCCCTTTTTTCTTGTATCTATCTATTTTTAGTCTTTTGTTCCTAAGACAAATTGTATTTGACTATTTTAGAACTTGTGGTGTATTTGTAGTAGCTCTTGGTGGGATGGTTATCTATTCTTTAGCTATTTTTTGGATTACATTTATTGTCTTTTTAAATTTCAAGTATAAATTTGTTGATTTTTAGCCTTTTAGGCCATTTTCCACAAAAATAGCCTATTATTTGTAGCTCTAGGCTACGGTTTGGCTTACCTACTGGCAGGGTATAGTGGGTGCCATCATGAATCATAAACTGAATTGTGACAAATTGGTATCAGAGCCTAGGTTCATTAGTATTGTTGGTGCAAGAGCAAGTGTCGAGCAGAGTCCCGCAGATCAGAACGATAACATCTATTTCTTATCTTTGGAAGGCTATACGACATTCTTAGGAGTTCTTCAGTCTTTTACTAATCTAGTGCCAACAGTTTGAGTTTGTTTCTAAAATATTCCTTTGATTTCACTATTTATAGGTGGTTAGAACGCGTGATACTGCTATATGAGATGAGGGTATTCAGACCAAGACTAGGGATTTTATCACTGTTTTTGCATGACTTAGAGGTCTAGACAGCCTCGAGATGTGTCCCCAGCTAGAGTCCATAATAGAGGGCCTTCCTTAGGCCCTATTCCTGCACCTAAGCCAAAGATGCATTCACCATGTCCAGCGGTGGTCCAGGGACCAACCCAGGCTCAATTAAGATTTATTTCTTCTTAGTGCTTAAGCATGCTTTGGTTCATCTTTTGGGGTTGGTTAGTGATGCACTTTCTGGTGATGTTAGTTTACAGATCAGAATGGTACTGAGCGGGGGTGTAGCCTATAGTTGTAGCTCCCAAAGTTAAGGTTCCTCTTACGCCGGTAGTTACTCAGCCAGTAGTCGCTCAGCCAATGGTTGCCCAATCGGCTATGTCTATTAAAGAGTAGAATATTTTGGGTAAATTCTTATATTGGCTTTGCCTAGGTTTCTGGTGCACCTGGCAAGGATGTTTACGAGTTTCTGATTGCTTGTAAGGAAAGGCTTAGTGATTTGGGCCTAGTTGAGACTTGTAGTCTAAAGTACACTACATTTCAGTTGGACTTGGAAACTCGATATTGGTGGAGAGTTCATCTTTATTTCAGGCCAGATAGATCACCTTCTCTGACATGGACTCAAGTCTTTGAGGTCTAGAGATATATATGCCTTGCAGTCTTAGGGATCGTCTGAGGGATTAGTTTTTTTAGGTTGAAGTGGTGCTCTATGGATGTTGTGGAGTATGGGGCTCAATTTTATAATTTTTCTAGGCATGCTACTTCTATTCTGGCTAATGAGTATGAAGGTGTTTGTTGTTGTAGCTAGGTCTTTTACTGAGGTTTCTAATCATTCTTAGGTTATGGGGGACATGCATCATAAGGCCCAAGAGGGTAGTGATAAGAGTCCATAGTATCAGAGTAGTTTCAGTAAAAGTCATAGTAGCTCACAATTTAGAGGCAGTGGTTCTCAAGATAGGTACCATCCACATCAGTCGTATCAGCATTAGGGGAATTTTAGTAGGCCTATTCAGGAAGCTCATCAGATTAACAATAAGGGCCATTTTAGTTTCAATAATCATCCTGGATAGGGTTGTGGTCAGTATTTAAGGGTTTTATCTTCTGGTTATTCTAGATGTGGTGGTTATTTTGGGTCAGCCAGATCTTTTGGTTCTAGTACATTTCATGGGGCATGTCATATGTGTGGAGTTTTTGGTCATGTTGTAAAAGAATGCCCCAGTTGTGGAGCGATCATTCCTTCCGCTTAAGGTGTTCCACCTATTAAGGTAGTTAGGTGGTATGCATGGTCGTAGGGGTAGTCTCCAGGGTTCTCATAGAGGCTCTTAGATAGGTAAGATAGGAGATCAGTCAGGAGCCTAGCCAGGTGGTAAGCGTGGTCAGTTGTATGTAGTACCTTCTATACTCAAGGATGAGTCTCCAAATGCTATTATTATAGGTATGATTTTTGTGTGTCATCAGTCATCTTTTGATTTGTTTAATCCGGAATCCACTTATTCTTATGTGTCTGCTTATTATGCCCCCCAATTAGAGTTATCTTCGAATTTATTATTTGTGCCACTATGTGTATCTACTCTCGTAGGTGATTCTTTAGTAGTGGATCAGGTTTTTAGATTATGTGTTGTGACTGTGTGAGATTTTAATACTCATGTTAATCTTATTATATTTGACATAGTAGATTTTTTGTGGCTCTGGGCATGGAGTGGTTATCCCACTATCATGCGGTCATGGTCTATTTCACCAAGATCTTTACCTTAGCTATGCCCAACTAACCCCTATTCTTGTGGTAGGGAGCGGTTAGTAGTGACCCGTTAGGGTTTATTTCTTATGTTCCTTCTAGGAGTCTTATGTCAAGGGGTAGTGAGTCTTATCTAACTTATATTCGTGATGTCAGTGTAGAGAGTTCATTGCTTAACTTTGTTCCTGTAGTTCATGAGTTTCCTGATGTTTTCCCTATCGATCTACCTGGTATTTTTCTTGCACGTGCTATTGAGTTTGTTATTGATCTTGAGTTTGGCACCCAACCTATTTCAATAGCATCATACTGTATGGATCTTGTCAAGCTTAAGGAGAAGAATTCTCAACTTTAATATCTTCTTATTAAGTATTTTATTAGATCGAGTGTGTCTCCTTGTTGAGCTCTTATGATGTTCATAAAGAAAAAGGATGGATCCATGAATATATATTGATTATAAGCAGCTTAATAAAGTGATGGTGAAGAAGTGATATCCTATGTATTACATTGATGATTTATTTAACCAGCTTCAGGGTGCAATAGTGTTTTCTAAGATTGATTTGAGGTTCGGTTATTATCAGTTGAGAATTCAGGCTAAGGATATCATGAAGACATCTTTTAGGATCCGTTATGGTCATTATGAGTTCCTAATGATGTATTTTGGGTTGAAAAATATCGTAACCATGTTTATGGATTTGATGAACTGAGCGTACAGTCCTTATTAGATTCCTTCATAATTATGTTCATTGACAACATCCTTGTGTAGTCTAGGAGGAGGATGCACAATATTTGAGGATTGTGCTCCAGACTTTGAGAGATTATTCATTTTTTGCCAAATTCTCTAAGTGTGGGATTTTGCTTGAGTCAGTTATATTCCTTGGACATGTGGTGCCTAAGGTTGGGATTATGGTAGACGCAATGAAGATTGAGGACATTCGTGATTGGGCCAGGCCTACGTCTCTGACTGAGATTCATAGCTTTATTGGTTTGGCCATTTACTATAGGTGATTCATTGAGGATTTTTCTACTATTTCAGTACCTATGAGCAGATTGACCTAGAAGGTGGTTCCTTTTTTATGCTCTGAGGAGTGTGAGTCGAGCTTTGGGAAGCTCAAGGAGTTTCTTACTTTGGCTCCTATTTTGGATCTTCCTATTAAGGATGAGGAATTCATTGTGTGTGATGCTTCTAGTGTTTGTTTAGCTTGTGTGTTGATACAGCAAGGTTGTCTTATTACTTATACTTCAAGGTAACTGAAGGTACATGAGCGCAACTACCCCACTAATGATTTGGAGTGGGCAACAGTAGTTTTTATGTTTAAGATTTAGAGGCATTATCTTAATGGCATGCATTATGAGATCTTCACAAATCGGCGTAGTCTTTGGCATCTTATGACACAAAGAGAGCTTAATTCTAGGTAGCGTAGATGGATAAAGTTGCTTAAGGATTATGATATCTTTATCTTGTATCATCCTGGCAAGGAAAACACAGTAGCGGATGCCTTGAGTTGGAAGTTGATGAGTATGGGTAGCTTGGCTTGTATTTTAGTTTCTCAGAAGCTGTTGGCACGAAATATTTAGTCCTTAGCCAACTTAATGGTGTGACTTGATATTTTAAACCCTGGGAGGATTCTTGCTATTTTTGAGGTGAGGTCTTCATTATTTAAGTGTATTCGGAGTCGTCAATTTAAGGATAAAAGATTTGCATCATTCATGATCAAGTATTGAGTGGGGAGTCAAAGAGGGATACCATAGATTTGGAGGATGTTTTGAGAATTGATAGCTACATTTTTGTTTCGAGGGTTGATGACTTGATTCAATTGATCTTGCATGAGGGTTACAGCTCCAGATATTCTATTCACCTGGTACAACCAAGATGTATAGAGGATTGAGACAGCATTATTGGTGGATTGTCATTAAGAGAGATGTGGTGGACTTTGTAGCTCGTTGCCTATATTATCAGCAGGGCAAAGTTAGAACATCAGAGACCTGGTGGATTAATTTAGAGGTTTCCCATTCCCGAGTGAAACTAGGAATGCATTACCATGGACTTTGTTAGTGGTTTGCCTCGTACCTCCTTGGTTCCTATGGTGTTTGGTTCATCGTGGATTGATTGACCAAGTTGGCATATTTTATTCCTATTTAGATTTCCTTCAGTGTCAAGAGTTTATTTCGTATTTATCTTTGTGATATATTCTATTTGCATGGTGTTCCCATATCTATCATTTTAGATCGGGATTCAATGTTTGCTTCTAGCTTTTATAGAGCTTTTCAGGAGGATTTGGGTACTCAAGCAGATCATAGTACAACCTTCCATCCTCAGACCAGCGGGCAATCGGAGCAAATAATTCAAGTTCTCAGGGATATGCTCTAAGCCTACATTATGGATTTTAGAGGTCAATGAGAGCAACACTTAGCCTTGGAAGAATTCCTGTTTAACAATAATTACCATTCAAGTATTGAAATGGCTCTTTTTGAGGATTTATATGGTAGGAAATGTCATACCCCGATGGGATGGTTCAAGAATTATGAGATTAAACCCGCGGTACTAACTTGCTTTAGGAATCATTGGATAGAGTCAGGGTGATTTAGAATAGGTTAAGGGTAGCTTAGAGTAGGTAGAAGGATTATGCAGATCGTAGGCTTCATTCCTGGAGATTTGGAATTGGTAACTGGGTATTCCTCCGAGTATCTCCCATGAAGGATATGATAAGGTTTGGGAGGAAAGGAAAACTCAGCCCTAGATACGCAGTTGGTGAGGTAGCTTTTGAGTTATCCTTAACCCCAGATTTTATTGTTATCCATCTGGTTTTCCATGTCTCTATATTACAATGATATATTCCTGACCCATCTCCATGGGCTTAGATGGGACTCAATCCAATTGGATGAGCGGTTGACCTTCGTGGAGGAGCCTGTGCTTATTTTGGCTAGTGATGTCAGGCGGTTACGCTCAAGAAAGATTCCTATAGTTAAGGTTCAATAGAATCACCACCCAGTAGAAGAGGCTACTTGGGAGATCGAGAGAGAGATGCAGAACTAGTATCCTCACCTGTTCGAGGCTTCAGGTGCATCCTAATCCTTTACTTTCACAAATGAAAGTTCCTTTAGTAGTGGATATTATAATGACCCTTCAAGGCATTTTTTGTATCTCCGCTCATGTTTGTTGTTTAGAGCTTTCTTATAGCTACTCATGTCATTTATGACTTGCTAGAATTGAGAGTTCAGTTACCGATCAATTTGCTTGGTTTTTAGAGCCAAATCCCTGTTTTGAAGTCTTTGCTAGTTCAAATTGGCTACCGTACAAAAATATTAGTTAAATGACCTTGTATGCCAATTATGACTGTTTCAACATCTCCAAAATATTGATTTTAGGCTAAGAGGACCATTGGTATGGGTCCCAAGGCTCCCAAACTTATTTCAAGCTATTGGCTGGAAGTTAAGAAAAAAGGCAAGTGGGTGCGGGACCCACTTTTTGTCGAAACAACCTCGAATGGAAATTTCAAATGCGCCATTGAATTTGGAATGTAGAATTTGATAAGGTAGAATAGTTTGTTTGCACATATGGGATTTTGGATAAACCTCGACAAGTTGGCGGAGAATTGGAATTTCTCCAAGTCTCAGCTGGTGTTGGTGCATCGCTTAAGCGGTCTATAAAACCCCAACAAGTATCGATTAGGCAAAAAAGTGTGTTGCTTGAGCAAATTGCTTGGCAATGTGGAAAGTATCGCATATGGGATAGTATTGTCACCTACGCGATACTTACACATGCAGCCAGATATCGCGTAAGCGATTGGCTGATCACGTAAGCGATAGGCAGGCTAGAGCACAAGTATCTCTTAAGCGAAGCAAAGTTTACTTAATTGATACCCGTGCACCTGGGAAGGGTATAAATACCACACTTAGCCTCTCTTTCCAATTCATTGTCCATCCCCATGTTATTGAAACCTTAAAAAGCGAGAAAGCTTGGGGAAAAATGTTTGTGGGTGATCTTGGAGCTTGGATAAAGTTTATTTACATGATATTCCACCGAATTGGGGGTAACATTTCATTATTTTCATGGTTGATTTTCCCATACATTTGTTAAATCCCTAAAATCTTGGTGACTCAATTTTAGCACCATTAGAGCTCGGAATTCACCCATTTTTAGGGTAAATGTTCCTTGGTCATGGGGGGAAGTGGTATTGGATTCGATTGTGTAATTTTGTAAATTGGACCCCCATGGGATCTTAGATTTTTGGACCTAAAGCACAATCATGCATTATGGGTATCATTATTCTTATTTTGACGAGCAGATTGTGATTTTGATAGCATGGCACCTTGAGGAAGCTTCTCGAAAGGGAAAATTGGTGGTTTAGCAGATTGTTCAGGCTTTTCTTCAGCGTCCAGGTAGGCTAGGTTTACCCTCTTCATAAATTGAGTCATTTCATAGTATGCTTATGATACTATAATAGCTTTGGGATGGGATTTAGGTGTTGGTGGTATTATCATTAATATTTGGGGTTAGTTGTATTGTTTAGGCTATCTTGAAATCGTAATTTTGACATAGTTGACTTAGTTGCTCATGCTTTAGGTAAAATTTCTATCTTAGGACTAATTAAGGCTTGATTAACATCTAAAAGTAGATTTAGATACCTTAGCCTAGTCTGTGGTAAAAGTTGCCTTAATGGACTTCGAGGACTAGAAGTGGGCCTCTCCGATCTGCCTAAGGTCAAGACTTAAGCTAATTTTGGTAGACCCTTATGTTCTTGTTTTACTGTTCAAAATTCTTACTATGGGATTTGAGGAAATTATATTCTTAGCGGTCACGATGTTTTGACTTTGGGAGTTGATGCTAGTTATGATAAACTCGGTAATTTAATTCTATTGATATGAGCATCGGTTCAAGTACGGTAATTGATTATGATATTAATGATATGATCACCGGTTCAAGTTCAGCAATTGATTATGATATTGATGATATGAACACTGGTTTCAAGTTTGACAATTGAGAATTGCTTAAGATGTGATATGATACGAATAGATTTTTGGTTATGGAATGATGGATGGTAAATTATGGTTATTCAGCTATTTACTTTTCTTGATCGTACACTTCAGGTTTATAGGGGCCTGCACTAGGTTATTTACTTTTCTGCACTTATTGGTTTATTGGGGACAATTTTGTTGATATACTTATGTAATATTTACGTTACTATTTTAGGTTTATTGATTCATTTATGCACGGCAGTATTGGAGTTTATTTCCATGTTTGCCCTTTTACTTTGACTTAGCTTACTTTATCTCGCATTTTATCGTATTTATATTATGATTTATCTCTGTCAGTCGATGATACCTACTAAGTACCCATGGCTTATGTACTCACACTACACTTTTGTACCTTTTTGGTGTAGATTCGAGAACTAGTTGTCGTCGCTGATTTGACGATCGTGTTGTGTTGGATTTTGGAGATAAGGTGATATCATGGAGTTGGGTTGCCCCTTTTTCCTTCTATCTATCTATGTCTAGTCTTTTATACCCGAGATAGATTGTATTTGACTTATTCAGAACTTGTGGTGTATTTGTAGTAGCTCTTGTTCCTATTTTACTAAGTCGTGGGATGGTTATTTATGCTTTAGCTATCTTTCGTATTACACTTATTGTCTTGTTTTATTATAAGTCTAAATTTGTTTATTTTCAGCCTTTTAGGCTATTTTCCACAATAATAGCCCATTATTTGTAGCTCCAGGCTACGGTTTGGATTACCTACTAGTGGGCTATAGTAGGTTCCATCATGACTCATAAATATGGTCATGACAAGAGTTCAGCTTCTAGGATAAAAAAAATTCAAGTTATTTTAAAACATCTTAGTGATTGTCTTTACTATAAGTCTGATGTCACCCAAATTATACCTCCTTAAAAGTATAACGGGGTCGCTTGTCAAATATAGAACCAAACAAGGTTGGGGTTGATCCCATAGGAAATAGAACATAAATTAGTTAGAAGATTATTTATGTAGCTGGAAAGTGCAGAAAGTAAATAGCGGGGTATATGACCAATAATTATAGTAACAATGCTTACAAATAGGGTTGTTATCAGTATGAGACAATCACTAGGACTGTGTTTCCCCGAACTTCTTAACTCCACAGACTTATCATACTCGTCAATCTATCTCGATGCCTTGCATGCAGGATATAAGAAGTTATGTATCACCTAACTTTCTTTCAACCTTGGTTTGGGTGAATTTCACCCATCTCCTCTAGATTTCAGAGTATCGCATTAATAATCCTTGTTTTGTATTCTAGATTAACCATCGCCTCTTGGACTCAAGTTAATTAAATGAAGGATGGTAGCTTCAAATTACCATTGTGATATCCTTTTCCCAATATGTACTTCTCTTTCAATTTAGTATCAAATACAGGTGACTTCCTAACATTTGCAACCGTTAAGAAAGCACTCAAAGCAAAGAAAACCACAATACATGCAAGAACACCAATCAAGAATGACTTTGCACTTCCTCTACTTTGTTAATCTAATAGGGTTCCCACAATCCTAGTTATGGGGTTTAGCTACTCATGATTATAAGACACACATAGAATTCATAATTGAAAGCATATGAATGATCTCATAAATAATTAAGAATGAAAGCCAAAATCTCAACTTTATATCAAACCCTAAAAACCAAGAACAAGAAGTACAAGATCAAAAGTGTATCTCAGAACTCAAAACAATGTAATAAGAGTATAGAGTGCATAAACTAATAGTGAAACATCCAATTTCTATCTATAGATAGCGTCAGAAAACCTATCCTAAACAAAGTAGTAAATTAGAGTTGACACCAACCCACAACCACACTTATGGGCCATAGGCAGGTTTTTAGGAATCAAAGAAGTCTTCAGGTCTTTAGAACCCTACCTATGAGGGGTATATGTGGGTGCGTATGTACCACCTATGCCTCGTATGTTGCACTTCATAGGAATCAGAAGAAGTTTTATCTTTTAGAATATTGGGACTGCATCCTACAGACCCAATCTATGGGCCCATAGGTATCCTTCCTGCTGCTTTCAAAATATTTTGCTCTTTCTCTGCTCCAAAAATGATATTCAAACAAAGTATGGAATCGAAAACTACAACTAAGATACCAATACAAAAGACAAAGATATATAGAAAACAAGAAATAGATAGACACAATAGATGAACGAATAGAAAACCAAGGGTGTATCAAACCCCTAACCCTCTATTCAATGTCAAACAAAGAACCTAACTCCTACGTAGACCTCAAGGAAATTGGATTCCCGAGCAACCAACATTTCTAAAAGATAAATTAGCACAAAAGATTCCACACTTGGAACAAGCTAATCCAAGCTCTCCTCACACTTTCACAAGTGTTTACATTCATAATTCATCAATAACTACCTACTAAATGAAAAGAAGCCCTATTTGTAGTCTAGGCTAAGTTATTACATCACATGGACCAAAAGTGACCCATTTAGGAAAGACAAAGCATTGAAGGCCATTAAGCACATACATGAGCATTTGTAAAGCACATGGGTAACATCCCAAGGGTATAATTGGTTGTTTTTACCCGTTCTAGCGGATCTAAAGTGGATTGGGTGCACCTCCAAAGAAATGGAGTGCATGTCATCTTTCGAGGGCTTTCTAGCCCTATTTTGCCTTCCCTCGACCTCTCTAAAGTCCCTTGAGCCTCCTTGATCATCATAATCATCCAATGAAATCCTTTTGATAGCCATCAAGAAGTCAGCATTGTCTCTTGTCCCATAAGCATCCTCTCTAATAATTCGGAACCCATTTGGATTTTATCATCCTCCCCTTCTTGAAAAAGATTCGTCCTCAAATATGCAATATTTAAACACAAGATAAGAACACACAACCAATATTTCCTCAAAGCACAAAGGTTAAAATTAAAAAATCTATTCCAAGGAGGTACACATTTGACATACAACCAATGATCCTTTGTAATCAATAAAATGAATTCATCATACACTACATAAAGGTGTTGGCTATAAGAAGCCTTATGAAACAAGGAAACTACCAATTTCGTAAGACACAAGTTTTTCAACATTTCACCATAATACCGTATCCAAAAACTCCCACCTCTATCTATAATAAATCCAATATTAACATAGACATCATCAAATGTAAAGAGGCGGTAAAGAAAGGTATGAAGAAGATGAGTCTCGTCCAAGGTGTTTCCATACTTAAGAGTATCAAGGTACTCAAGAAATCTAGTAATCAAGTCACTAGCAGTTGGAATAACCAAGGAATGAGTCAATTCATTAGGATGCACATCACCCTTCCTTCCAAGACAACCCATGCTCACACAAAATGTATCTCCAACACAAACATAATCATCATCATAAGAAAAAAGATAGAAAAAAAAGATTTAAGGACACCATTCTCATCAAAATTACCCTCAAACATGAGTTTACAATACGATAAGACAAGACATTTGAAGCACACTATATCTTTTCTATTCAAGCAACTTCTCTCAAGAAGTGCATTCATTAAAAGAATCATGTTATTAGAGAAATTAGGGAATCTATGATAAACCAATTCACTCCAATCCAAAGGGTATACCCAAGAAGTTGAGTGACTTCTTTTCATGGAACTTAGCATGTTCCCAAGAGTCTTTCATATTACTTCAACTTGTCCAACCACATAAGTGTGACAATGATTAGGAAACCAAAGTTGTAGATCAAGTACATACCAAGGACTCTTCCCTAAATAATAAATATATTGGGCATTAAGATTGTAAGACCCACACAATTCAAGTACCAAAAGCAAACACCAAGAAGGAACTGTGAAGACACTAATACTCTTATGGTGTGACACAATTTAAATTAATTTCAAGGGTCTATTAAATATAATGAAAATATCATCATGTCTCCAAGGATCACTAGGAATAGGAGGAGGTAGGTACATACCTTAGAAGCAATGACTTGAATCTGTTCTCATATCCTTCATAGGTGTTGTACAAGAACCTTCCCTTCCATGCATACACTTGGAATAATCATCTTGATACTTTTGCCTCCTTGTAGGAATTCCCTTGGTAGGTAAATCTTTCTTTTGATCTATGGGGTTAGATGTTTCACTCCTTTTCATTGAGTATCCATTGACCCATAGGAGTTTTCTTAGGTTCCTCCTTTGAGTCAAGTCTTCATCAATCTTGGATTCCTGGAATAAGAACTTATCTAGGCCTTCAAACTTATGCTCGTGAGAGGTCTTCTTTGAGTCCTCCTTCAGAAGCACTAGCTCATGAACCTACTAGAGAGAAGTATTGGCACTAGGAAAAACTAGTTCCATGGTTAGCATGTAACAAAGTCTTAGGTTTGACAAGTTTCACAACTAAGTGTTCCTTGCTTCCCTCATTCAATTCAACCCTTAGCTCAAGATTCTCACATAACTCCCCTTCTTAAGCAAGGTTCTCCCCACTCTTAGCTTTCTCTTCCCCTTCATCCTCAACTTGATTAAGTTTACCTTGGTTTAGTGGAGTTTGGGGTAGTTTAGGGAAGGTATTTTGAGCATGTCCACTCAAGGAAGCTGCTATATGGAGTTTTTATGATGAGAAACTAAACTGCAAAGGACCAGGTCCCTGGAAGTGCAAAGTACTGTACAGCTGGCACATGGTGTCTGCACCATTTTTTCCTCTAGTGTAACAAACTTGCAGGTGCTATTTTGTACCAACTTGGATAGCTGGTCAATGATATTCCAACCCTAATCATCACATAGATATAAAAGGAAAGAGATGCCTCTTCAACAATTAGTTTTTGAAAATTCTAAATAGAGAAAAAAGAGGTAGCAAAACCCCATTTCATTACTTCTCAAGTTTCCTGCTTAGTGTTGAATTGTAACTGAACTACTCATGTTATAAGAGTAGTGTTTTCTTGTTGAGATAATTCCTTAGGTAGAGTTACCTAAGTGTGTTACTTGTTAGAGCTAACCAGTGTAGAGGTTCCTTGGTAGAGTTACCAAGATGATCTTGTAGTAGAGTTGCTACAAGTAAAAGGATCCTAGAGGTAGGCTGAAGTTTAGACTGTAATCAGAAATTTGATTATAGTGGATTTCTTTGATGCTTGTGAGGGCAAGCCGTGGTTTTTCCCACGTTGACTTCCCACGTTAAAAACTAGTGTTTTTACTCATCCTGCATTGCCTTTATTTTCATCACCTCATAGTTTCTTTACTTTTCTAATGCTTGAGATTGACTCTGAGGGACCTGGTCCCTTACTATACGATGCAGCCCCTTAAGGTTTAACAGAAGCCTGAAAGTTTGGTGGATTAGCAAGGGTAGAGTTAGGGAGGGTTAGAGTATCTATCATGTTATCCATCCTTCTTGAGAGAGAACTCTCCATGTTACCTATCCTACCATATATATGAGTCACACTCCCTTCAAGAGATCCTAATCGGCTATCCATAGCATTAAGTTTCACCAAGAAGGAAACTAACATAGCATTTGTAGTGTTATTATCCATGGTGTGTGATATTTCACCTTCTTGATCCATTTCACCTATTGATAAGTACTAAAAAAATAAAACAACAAATAAGTTAAAGGTTATGAAATCAACCTCACAATCTCTAAAAGTTCACACCTTTAGTTTGTCTCTCAATTGGCGTCGCAAGCATTGGTAAGTAGTTTATACTCCAATGAGAATGCTTAGTAACAATTGTGGCTTGAGGTTGGAATATAGTTTTGTTTGAAATTTACAAAAAATAACTTAGAAATAACTAACATACTTGAATCAGGAAGGTTCAACAAAAACAAAAGAGAAAAGCACACAAGAATGGACAGGAAAGAATCAGACTCTAGAACCAATTAATCAACTAATAGATCAATTATTAGTTGTTAATTAGTGTTTAAGAATCAAATTATGAAGTTAATAATCAACAAATGGAGTTAGATTGATGGAACCTTGCAAAAAGTGAATTGAAAAAGGGTGATCTGTGCTTGGAACAAGTTGAAGTCGATCGGGAGTAGACCTAGCACATATGAAAGCATCCCCAACACATAAGCTAATATTTTGGGATTACCTTGACATGTTTTAGCATATTGGGCGCACTTCCAAGGCACCTCCAAGGCAAATCAGCTGAAATGCTTGCACAAGGGGCCAAAATGTACTTGTTGTGGTCCCTTTTTGTCCTCTTCTCTTGGAATATTATTTGGTTCTTCAAAGGTGATCTTATACTAATACTTTTGTACACTTTTTATATATCCTTTTTGGATCAAACAACAACTTTTTGATGAAGATTCAACTTGAATATATGAATTTTCTCAAGAACACCAGGAATAGTTTTGAAAATCCAAAATACACAACTTCTTTGTTTTGGCTCTGAATTCCACAAAATTTTAACCATAGGCTCTCATCAACATAAGAAACATATTACATGCATCATTAGTCTTCAAAACATAACCAAAACTTCCATATTTTCAAACCCACTTGTACTTTCTTCAACCATCAAAAGCATAAAAATGGTGGATTTTTTGAACTTCTTCAAATGACACCATCTTTTAACCCTAAGCTTCTTTCAATGTTGGCAACACCTTTTCAACTTCTTCAACGTCAAATTCCAATAAAAAATTCTTAGATCTAAGAACACATTTCTTCAAACTTCAAGACAACAATGGTGGGTTCTTCCAAATGCACTTCCAAACACACTAAATGGCCAAGTTCCAACTAAATATCACTAGATGGAACAAATCTAGTGTAGAACAACAAGAAGGACTTAAGAACACAAGAAAAAAATTAAGGGGGGAGGGGTTTAAAAAGTTTTTTTGCTTTTTTTTTTATTTTTGAGATAACAAACCCAAGATTGACTTCATGGGAACGAAATCAAGCTCAGCTCTAATATCAAATAATATGCGAACAAAGTACAAATCGAAAACTATAACAAAGATACAAATACGAAAGATAAAGATAGATAGAAAATAAGAAATAATGAATAAAAAAGTAAGGGTGTATCAAACCCCTAACCCTCTATTCAATGTCAAACAAAGAAACTAACTCCTACGTAGACCTCAAGGGAATTGGATTCCTAAGCAACCCACATTTCTATGATAAATCAACACAAGTGATTCCACACTTGCCACAAGCTAATCCAAGATTTCTTCACACTTTCATAAGTGTTTACATTCAGAATTCATCAATAACTATCTACTAAATGAAAAGAAAACCTATTTAAAATCTAGGCTAAGTTATTACATCACATGGGCCCAAAAGTGACCCATTTAGGAAAAACAAAACATTGAAGCCCATTAAGCACATGCTTGATCATTTGTAGAGAACATAAGGCGAACATGGAGCGTATAACAAGGGTAAAGTGATTTTTTTACTCTTTCTAGAAGATCCAAATTGGGTTGGGCGTACCTCCAAAGTAGATGGGGCGCATGTCCTCTTTCGGGGGCTTTCTAGCGCCGTTTTGCCTTCCCTTGTCCTCTCTAACATTTATTGGGCCTCCTTGATATCATAATCATCCAATGGATACCTTTTGATAGAAATAAATAAGTCATCAAGTATCTCTTAACCCATAAGCATCCTCTCTAATGATTCGGAGCCCATTTGGATTGTGTTATTTGTTTTCCTGCAAAACTAGTATAAAAACATATATCATCTAACAAAAGTACCAAATTAATTATATAATTTCCATGTTTTAGGCATCAAAAGTGCCATGAAATCATGTCACATCAACACCCTACACTTATAACATTTGTATGTCCTCAAACAACTAACACATAACATAAAAACACGATGTTTAACTAAAAGAAACCTAATAAACCTACGACAATCAACTCTATTTGGATCAAATTACTTACCTCCTCCTATTCACATCTTTCAAAACCACTATATGGATCCATGTAGAATAAAAGTATGATACAAAGTAATCAAATGATGGCATTACATTAGCAACAAACAACCAATCATATATGCAATTTACACTATCCGAACATATAAGCAATTAGCAATACAACCCATGTACCCTCATAGCAAATAATCCCTAACTCTCATTGTATATTAGTGTATGTCAATGAAGGGATGATATCAAGACACTGACACTCTGAAAAGAAGTTCAACAATGTGCATAAAATATCATAGGCTTTCCCTTATTTTCTATACCTTAGTTTTTTGGAAAATTAGACTAGGCTCACTATAGGACTTTCCTAGTCTTGCAATGTAGGCTGGGGGATGGTATGATACATATGGGATATAGTGACTCACCCTTCTTGACACTACACTTATATTATTTGATCCACTTCTGATAACGCTCAATCTACAGCTCTCGTTTAAGTGTAAAGCGGTCGTTAGCAAATATAGAACCCAACCTGGGTTGGGTGTCGATCCCACAGGGAATAGCTTGGCCAACAAGTAAGTAAAATTACTAAACTTTTGGTGCAAGTCTCGTAAGAAGGGGGGATTCTTGTTTTACAAGTAATGTAAACAAAAGCTGAAAATAATAAAGTAAAAAGAGAGAGATTGTTACGTTGGTTGTAAACAATGAGAATTGAAGCGTTGGGGTTATGTCCACCTTCTGAGGTATACGTCTCTATTGGCTATGAGTGTGTAGAATTCTGACATGCAATTGCTTATAGAGGATTGTAGTCGATGATAAATCCAAGCGTCTCTCGACCTAAACAAGGACTATTTCACTTTAACTCTCTCGAGCTTAAAGCGTGTCTAACGGTACGAATTCTCCAAGAGGTTAGTCCAGTTACGGCACTAGTTTTTTAATAGGAAAGGGTGTCCTACTACCTTGACATTATCTCTTTTCCAGACAAATAACTTTTCTCTCGAACAAGTTAAATGTTAGACTGGCGTATTCTTGCGTTTGCAACCGCAAAGAATGTAGATTAAGATGAAGAGAATAATGATATAAGCAATATACGTGCCTCGAACTCACAAACTCACAGCAATAGATAGTATCTCATACGACTTCCATAACCCCAACAGAGAAGTTTAGTTACCCATGAATGCGAAGGAAATCACGATTGACATTGTTATTATATCACGATATTGAGTAATGGCGTGTAGATCAAGTGATAGGCGTGAGGCGTGATTCCTTAGCAAGTAACGATTCTCTTGTTGTGGAATTTAAGAATAGAAGAGTAGAAGAAGAAAAATAGAATTAATGGAAAGATTAGAAGAATTGTAGAGTAATAGAATTGAATTGTAAGACGAGAAGTTAAGAAGATGTGAGAAGATGTAAGAAGATGCTCTAAAATCTCTAGCATGATAGGGTATTTATAATACCCGTATCCTAATCCTACTAAGCTAATGAAATAAATAACCAAATCCTACTAGACTAATGAAATCCTTAACCCAAATGTACTAGGTTAAGGTAACATTATCATAATCCTCATAAAATAATGAAATACATAACCTAATTGTACTAGGTTAATGTATCATTGTCACAATCCAGCTTTGTGTCTGTAAGTCCCCAAAGTCTTCAGAATTGTTGTTTTAGCCCGGGACAGATTTTCCATGCAGCAGTTTTGGTCCTTAGGCGTCCAAACTCCCTTTCCTTCCTTCGTGAGCTTTCTTTAGCGTCAAGTAAGCCATAAAATGCTGAATTATGCATCATTTATACCTGAAACTTTACTAATCATGTTCGTTAGCTCATTTACAGGAAAAAGGACTAAAAGTGCATGAAATATATAATTTGTTCTCAAAACTAGGCTAAAATATGGGCAAAATATATTGATATAGGCGTGTAAATCCGCCTATCATCAACTTCTTAACCATGCTTATTTTATTTCTCCCTTTTTCTCCTTTATTGCTTATTTGGATTGGGTGTGGTTTCCTTTTCACTTCACACTTTTTTTCATTCTTTTTTTTTTCTTTTTCACACTTTTTTACCACACCCAACCCTACTTTTCTTGTCTTATTTATTCAATACTTTTCTTCATACTCATTTTTAACTATGTACCTCTATGATATCTACCCTCAACTTAGGCAATTTGCCTGAGTTGAGGTGCACAATGTACAAGGAGGAGTAGGGCCAAAATAGGTTCAATTGTAATTAAACTTGAAGGTGAGAAGGTGAAAACAAGAAAACAAGTCAATCTAGGCTCAAATTAGGGATCAAGGGATACTTATTTACATTTGGTTGGTCTTTTATGCTAAGAGTGGATTTATACAAATACGGACTACGATCATGTCCTAACCAACTTTTCTACAACATAGGCAAGACTAACCAGGCAAGTTCTAGATTAAATGCTCAAAGTGAACTAGGTAAATGTCTCTCACACACATAGTACAGGGTTATATCATCAACTACCACCTATCCAGTTCATGCAATGCTAAGCTTTGATTTTTTTCCCTAATACTAATGACGGAACAAGACTCAAATAATGGTCACACATATATATTTACACACACAGTTCAAAAAATAATTGAAGGGGTATCATTTCTTTCAAACACTTAAAAACATAAAACAAAACATGTCTACTACACTTAAGTTCCTTATTTTTCTTCTAATTAAATATAAACAACACATAAAATAAAAGAACACAATACGATACCTAAACATGCCAGTTCTAACTAAGATAAAGCAGTCGATAAGAAATGTGTTGACATGCCAGTTCTAGATCAATCAGTTCGGTTGGCATTCACAGTCGGCGCTAATATGGACTTGATCTCACAATTGGAGACCTCAGCATGCCCATTTGTCTGCGGATGATAAGGTGTTGCCACCTTATGTTTCACAGAATATTTCTCAAGTAGGGCCTTGATAGAAGATTTAAAAAATAGTACCTACCATTACCAATGATAGCTCGTGGAGTACCAAATTGAGAGAAATATTCTTTTTCAAAAATATTGTGAAACTTTGACCCTTATTATTAGGAAGCATAACTATTTCCACCTACTTAGATACATAGCTAACTGCCACCAAAAGATACTTCATGCTATGCGAACTCACAAATGAACCCATAAAATCAATACCCCACATATCAGATAGGTCAAGCTCGAGAATAGGTATCATGGGGAGCTCATGATTCTGTATGCTATTTCCCTGCCGATGGCATTGGTCACAGGCTCGAGCATAGTCATGTACATCTTTATAAATTATTGGCCAATAATAACCACACTACAGAATCTTGTGGTCTATGTGAGTACCTCTATGGTAAACCCCAATTGGAGACGAATGACAACCTTCAAGAATATCATCTCAAATTTGGGAATACAACTCCGAATCATACCATCCGTATACACTCAAAATAAGTAAGGCTCATCCTAGAAGAACTTTCGCACCTGATGCATAAATCATTTTTGCTACTAAAACGACATGTCTTCTGGGACAAAGTCACTTGACAAATAATTGGCAAAGTCATCAAACTAGGGGATTAAGTCTTGTGATGCTGCCAAGACATACTCATTTAAAAAAGTGTCATTATCTCAAGCTCATCCACTAGTTTAAGCATCAACTCCACTTCTAGGAGGGATAGATGGTCTGAAAACTGATTCTTTGTGCCCTTCCGATCTTTAACCTCAGAGTCAAACTCTTATAGCAATAGTAACCATCGAATCAAACTATTAGCATCTTTTTTTCCATAATGTACCTAAGAGTTTCATGGTCAATATGCACAATTAATTTCGTAGCAATTAAATGGGATCAAAATTTCTCAAAAGTTAACACCACGACAAGCAACTCTTTTTAAAAAATCTTTTCATTTTTTTGTGTGAGGTTAAGTGCTTTACTAGCATAATAAATAGAATAAAGTATAATGGAAGTGTCCAGTCCAAAAACAAAATGATAGAAATAAAAATCAACCTTTGTTTTAGGTACTCAAAGGCCTTGAGACAAGCATCATTAAACACAAACTTTACCTTCTTCTTTAACAACTTGAACAATGGATTTTCAGTCTTAGAGAAGTCCTTGATTAACCACCTATAAAAGCCTGCGTGACCCAAGAAACTCTAAATACCTCTTATAGAAATCGATGGGGGTAATTTTTTAATCACCTCAATTTTAGCCCAGTCAACCTATTCGAAATCCTATGCCCATGAACTATCTTCTCTTTAACCATGTCGTGACACATCTCCCAATTCAAAACTAGGTTACACTCCTCACATCTCTGAAATATATTAGACAAGTGGGTCAAATAGTCACCTACCACAAAAAATCATCCATAAAGACCTTTGTAGTATCCTCCACCATATAAAAAAATACACATCATACAACGTTTAAAGGTAGCGAGGGCATTACAAAGATCGAAAGGCATCCTCATAAACTCAAATGTACTGTATGGACATATGAAAGTGGTTTTCTCTTGGTCCTCAAAAGTAATAGCAATATGATTATACCGCAAATAACCATCAAGAAAATAATATCATCCTCGACTTACAAGACGGCCAAACATCTAGTCCATGAATGGCATAACAAAATGATCCTTCTACCTCTAAGTATTTAGCTTCTGATAATCCATACAAACTTCTCATCTCGTGACTAATCTCATGGGGACTAAAATATTTTTCTCATTAGGAACCATAGTGATCCCATCTTTTTTGGCACATACTAAACTGCGCTCACCTAATTTCTGTTGGCAATAGGGTAAACCACAGTTGCATCTAACTACTTAATGATCACTTTCTTCGTCACCTCTTACATAGGTGGATTCAGAAGACATTGATTCTCAATGCTAGGCTCACATTTCGTTTTTAGTTAAATCTTATGAGTGTAAATTTTGGATAAAATCTCAATAATATCTATAATAGTCCAACCAATGGCCTGTTTAAACCTCTACAATACTAATATCAAGAGCTCAACCTACTTATAGAATAAATTTGTAGTAATAATAACCGTCGAGGTATTATTGGCCCCCAAGAATGCATAATACAAATGAGAGGGGAGGGTCTTCAATTCCAAGACTGGTGGCTCCTCAATAGATAGTCGAGCTAGTGGGGTTTCTCTATTCTTCAAATCAAGATCCAACTTCTTTTCACATAAGAATAAGAACCTCAAAAAACAAGAGTTCTTACCATCTCATCATACTCATTGATGTTGTCGCTATCAAAATTCATGATTACCGCCGCTAGTTTCTCTACCCCAAGTCTCTCCATAATGGGAAAATAATGAATCTTCATCTACAGTGTCTATCACAGACACCACCCATATATCTTTCAGTTATCGTATCAACTGACACATATTGAAAGTAACCTATTAATCATGTTGCTTCAATTTCATTTGTCATATCTCCATGTCAACCAATGCCCTACTTGTGGCTAGAAAGGGCCTTCCTAAGATGATAGGGGTGTCAAAATCTACCTCACAATCGAGAATCACAAAGTCAGCTAGGAATATGAAAGAAGCTACTTTACTAATACATCACACAATATACCAATTGGCTTTTTCATAGTTTGGTCGACCATAAATAGTCTCACAGAGGTCATCTTAGGTGACCCCAACCCTAACTACTTGTAAACAAATAGCAGCATCAGACTAATACTAGCTCGTAGGTCACAAATACTTATGCAAAATTTAAGGCCCTAATAGTAAAAGGAATAGTGAAAGCTCTGGGATCCGTCTTCTTCTCAATGAAAGATATGAAAGCAATAGCATTGTAGTGGTGCATATTATCAGTGGGCTTAAAAATTACCATCCACTTCTTAGTCACTAAATCCTTTATGTACTTTGCATAACCAAGCATCATTCCCAAAGCTTTCATAAGAGGTATATTCACAGATAATTCTTTCAACATCAATATGAATTTTTGACATTTCCCTTTTTTTCTTCTTCAACCTTTGAGAAAAAGGTAGAGGCGGTTGTGGAATGGGCTTCAAGACTATTTTGACCTCCTTACCCTTTTCTTTAGCATTATCAACTCATTTCTCAAAATCCATTAATTTCTATGATGTCCCAATATTAGTAATCAACTTCTTGGTTTCATCTTTGGGTGCATCATTAACATCAATAATATCATTATTTACCTTATCAACTACAGTCATAGATAGATCAATAGTATTTATACCACTTTGAGTGGTGATGGTTATGCAGCGACTGGCATTCTTTGAATTCTGAATGGTATTGCTCGATAAAGTGCTCGATTAACGTTGATTTAGTATGGTTAACATCTAACCAAATTGTTGCTCAAGCTACTTAATCATGATAGCAGGCGATTCTACTTTCCCACTCAATCTCGATATGTCTGCCTTAATCTCATTAAGATAACTCTTTTGGATCTTAAACCCTTCATCAACTTTATTAGAAATACTTCCATTCTAGAGTCGGTATCATGGTTCCCTGGTGGAACATACAAACCACTTTTTTCCTTAAACTTATCCTTTCTTCTCCAGTCACTATCTTGCTCTTTTTTTCCATATACCTGTCCCCATAATAGTTCCTACCTCAATTTCCTTGTCTTAAGTTCTAATTATCTTGATTGGACCCTTGACCCTTGTCTTGAAAACCCGACCTCTCTTTGTGGAAGTACTTTGCTTCTTCCTTAGAGTTAGACTCTTCCTGCTAGCAGATTTACCTTATGTTCTTACTATATTCACCTTTTATGCTCCTATAATTGCAAATTAAGCAACCTAATCTCCGTTCTTAGTTATGTTACCTCTTGATCCGCTATCTCTCTAGGGCTCTCTGCTCACTAAAAGCACCAATAGAATAAGCACTAGATCCCTTATCTGCCTTTTGAGTGTGTCATCCACTATTGGTTTTAGTGATTCGGTCATAGATTTCTACAACCTGCTCCTAATAAAAATTCATGAAAACCCCACCAGTTATATTATCATCTACAACCTTGGTGTTTGCATTTAGGTCTCCATAAAATATCTCGAGAAAGTTCTTTCTTGGAATTCTGTGATTGATCACATTAATTAGCTTCTTGTTGAACCTCAACCAAGTCTCATAAATTTCCTTTGAATGTAATTTTCTGGAATTATAAATCTTATCCTTCAACTGCAGTATCGAGAAGGTGGGAAAAATCTATCTAAGAATTATGTTTGGAACTCATTCCAAGTGTTAGTGGACCCATGAGATAGTACCCTTGGCTATAAAGTTGCTTGCCTATAAGAGTGAATAGGAATAACCTAATTTGTAAGTCTTGTTGACTAACCTTTGATGGATTATACGAAGTGCAAATCCCAATGAAGTTCATAATGTGCATGTTTGCATCATTACTAGGCAGGCCAACAAAAACACCCTTAAGATTTAAGCAACTGAATCATTGTACTCGTAATGTCAAATTTTGTTTCTTAGGGAAACTTTGGATGAATGATAGCTCCTGTATCAATCGGTTCAACATACCCTAAATTATTTTCCAGATCATCATAAATTGGCAAGTAATGATAAGTGGATTGTTAAACTCTATCCCTTCTAAGTCTGTCCCCGTTGGGTTCTAATCAATAATAGTTTCCCCCTATTTAGACCTTTTCTTAGCACATCAGGCTATTGCTAACATCGAATTATCTTTGGCTATCAACCAATTAGAAGTTTCCTCAATAGTTTCTGAACACCATGTGGAGATGGTCAATTAAATGCATTTGGGTCATCATGAATCCCTTTATTTTGGGATTCATGATCATACTCTTCTTATCTCTCCATCTTACGATTTTGTCATAAGGTCCGTTCAAGCTCAGGATCAAATGGAATCAGGGGAATGCCTTGACTCTGAGTACTTGGCATACACTGGCACATACCCCAAAATAGCAGAAAATAGAAAACCAACAACCTCAATCAATCAACTCGTAACTGTATTCCCTGACAATGATGCTAAAATTTGATGTTTCTAAAACTACACCTCATAAAATTATAACGCGATTGCTTGTCAAATATATAATCCAACAAGGTTGGGGTCGATCCCACAAGAAAGAGGACAAAAATCAGTCAGATGATTGTTGATGCAGTTGGAAAGTGTAGATATAAATTAAGGGTTTTGTAAGAACACTAGTAATAGTAATAATGTTGGAAAATAGGGTTGTTATCAATATGAGACGATCACTAGGATTATGTTCCCCCTGACATCTTAACTCCATAAACTTATAATACTCGGCAAACTATCTCGATGCCTTGCGTGCAAAATCTAAAAGTTATGTATCACCTAATCGTCTCTCAACCTTGGTTTGGGAGAATTTCACTTATCTTCTTTCAATTTCAGAGTGTTGCATTACTAATCCTTATTTTGGATCCGAAATTAACTATCTCCTCTCGGTCTCAAGTTAATTAGATGAAGGTTGGTAACTTTAAATTACTATTGTGCTCTCATTTTTTCAATTTCAACCTCTATCTTGAGTTAGTATCAAATACAAGCAAGTTCATAAAATTTTCAACCATTAAGAAAGAAATCGAAGCAAAGAAAACCACAATACCTGCAAGAACACCAATTAAGAAGGGTTCCCAAAACCCTAGTTATGGGGTTTAGCTGCTCATGATTGTAAGAACACACATAGAATTCATAATTGAAAACATATGTATGATCTCACAAATAATTAAGAATGAAAATCAAAATCTCAACTTTATATCAAACCCTTAAAACCAAAAACAAAAATCCCAAGATCAAAAGTTTATCTCAAAACTCAAAATAATGTAATATGTGTATAGAGTGTGTAAACTAATAATGAAACATCAAATGAGTATTTAAAGAAACATCAGAAAATTTATCCTAAACGAAGTAGGAAATCAAAGTCGACACCAACCTACGACCCAATTTACGAGTCGTAGGTAGTATCTCAAGTCGTAGGTAGTTTCGTAGGAATCAAAGAAATCTTCAGGTCTTCAGAGCCCTACCTACAAGAGGTGCCTAGGGGTCGCAGGTACCACTTACGCCTTGTAGGTTGGTCTTCGAAGGAATCAGAATAAGTTTCATCTTTCATAATCTTGGGACTGCAACCTAAGGGCCCATAGGTAGGGCTTGTAGGTAGCCTTCCTGTTACTTTTCATCACTTTTTGATTCTTCTCTGCTCCAAACTCTTATTTTTCTGCAAACCAACATAAAAACACATCACATCTAACAAAAATACTTAAGTACTTCAATAATATTCTTAATTTAAGCATCAAAAGTGCCATAAAATCATGAAACATCAGAGTCTTTATTCTAAAGTTGACAAGGTCGGCTCGATCTTAGTTATAGACTCCTCTCACAATTTGAGCGAGCTCACCAAAATTGAGAAATTTTTTCAAGGAATATTTTAGGGCACAAGATTTATCAAATGAGTCATCATGTTCTCTTCATGATAACCGTAAGTGGTTTTGGTATTGAGGATATTCAGCTAGTTTTAAATGCTTTTGACCAATGAAAAACGTTCAATGATGCTTCATAGTCCTTATGATTATGTCAGTCATCATTTTTTAGTCAAGTTCATAAATAATATTGTGAATATTATTGTTGATTCACCATTATAGGCCAAAATCTGCAACTTGTATTTTAAATGAAATGAGTCAGATAATAATACCACATAAATATCGAGAGTAAATATTTGAAGTTCAAGCATAAAAATTTTAGACTTGTTGTTTGATTTTGGCGAGTATGAAGTACATACAATCCTTGTAAACTCAAACAAAGTTCTTATAATTTTAGTCATGTATGTCTGGAGTTGATACAAGAAAAAAGCTAACTTTACAAAGAAAAATTACAAACTTGGACTATGCCTTAAATAGAATCTCAATAGGTAACAACATAAATTTCACTACTATTGGAAATAATTACTCCCTCTCCCATAAGTTTTCATTATTACATAAATAATTAAAAATGACATGAATATATTTTGTAATCATGATACAAAGTTACTTGCAGATACATTATAGACAAGTAACCTTACAAACAGTGATGTATGCAGAACTTTTTATAAGCATTGTCGATATTTTAACATAGAGATTAGATGAACAGTAGGTATCAGATGAATAAACTAGTGCGAAGAATGATTAATTTTCTTAATGTTAAGATTTTAGATTTACCTTGAGGGGTGAGTTTTTTGGGGTTCAAACCTATTAATGGCATACTATTTTTTAGCAATTAAAGCTTATAAAAAAATTATTGCCAGGGAGGTTTGATCTCCAAGAGAGCACCTTATTGGAGAGGCTCCTAACCAACAGAGTACACTTTATGTAAAAGCATTGTCATCGTGTATTATATCTATGCAAATTCATTTTCTTATTTCTAGATTATATGTATATATTGATTAATATTTTAGATGAAGTAGTGTCGGACGACGCACCATGCTATAAAGTGGGTTCGTCCCTCCTTCCAGATACATGTGGATATGTTAAGGCGTTCAAATACATTATTAAGGTGTTTGAATACATAATTCCGTCTCAAATACATTGTATGTATTCGAGGTTAGTCACATGTATCCACATATATCTAAGGCGTTATAGCATATATTCACATGTATTTGAGGTCATTATGGGATATTATATAATTAATTTAAAGTGGTGAGAGAGGGCTTATTTAAAAAGTCACCTTGGTAGTTAGATTTGGTGTAATTGGGTGTAATTACACTGTCTGACGTGTTTTGTTAGCCAAGTAATTACTTGGTCAGCAGGTAATTGGGTGTAATTGACAGAGAGTAATTACACTCTCTAATTCACAAGGGGAGCTGTGAATTGCTTGTAATTACGTAGTGTAATTACAAGATGATTACTTTTTATTTTCTTCCTTTTATTTCTATTTCTATATTAATTTTATTTTTAATTTTTATTATTTTAAGTTTTTTATTATTCTAATATTTTAAAATATTTTTTTATTTTATATTATATATTTTATTTCCTTCTCATTTTCCAACTTTACTTCTTGTGATTCCATGCAATTTTTTATATTAGCTATTTTTTTATTCACTTTGTGCTTATTTTTTCATTTAGCATAATTTGGTTAGTATTCTAATTTTCAAATTAAGTAGAATTCATTGTTGAATAAGGTTATAGATTTAAGTTTTTTTTTGTTTTGAATCATATTTATGCACTCTACGTTGAAATTTGACATAACAGTATTTTTTTTTTTAATTTTGAACTTATGCTATATTTTCAGCACTAATTTATTTGTTTTACTAGTATTGATTTGATATTTCACATTGCAAGCCATTTATTTTTTTTAGTTAGAAATGATAAATTATTTTTTTGTCAAATGTTTTAATAATTTTATGACATTATATTTATAATATAAAAAAAAAATTGTCAAACATACATTTCATAATGTTTTTAAAAATCATTTACTTTAAGTTTTTATGGTTACTTTAATAAAAATACACTAATTTGAAAAAAACAAATCAATTACTTTTATAAGAACATATGTTTATTAATTAATATATTTTAAAATATATTAATTATTTTTATTAATATATATATATCAAAGGCGGAGCAAAATAACATTACAAGGATTCACCCGACCCAATAGGTTTTGTATAGACCTTGTATTTGTACTAAGAAATTCATGAATAGTATATAAATTTATAGCTGCGAACCCACATACAAACATAGGCAGCGGGTACAACGAAGGACATGCAAAGGTAAAATTCTTTCCACCCCTGAAATGTGGGTTCGAACCTCCACTAGAAACACTATTTTTTTGTTGCTTTTTACTCTTTATCACTTACTGCAAAATTAATTTTTTTATTTTTTTATTTTTAAATTGTTATAATTTAAAAAAAAAAACATAAAACTAATAATTAAAAGAGATGGATAAAGCATGTTGGTCTCTTCTTAAAAGTAAAAAAATCAATGTACACCGACTGTTGGTCTCACTACTAAAAAAAATGGGAAAACCGACCACATATGGTCGGTTTTTCTGCTTTTGCGACCACAAAATCGACCAAAATGCGTGGTCGAAAAAAGTGTGGTAGATTTTTTAAAACCGACCACATATGGTCGGTTCTTTTTTTAATAATATTATTTTTAAATTAAAAAAATATTAAACAAAAGAGACCACAAGTGGTCGCTTTAATAAATTTAATAAAAATAAATTTTCAAAATAAACTGACCACAAGTGGTCGGTTTTGTATTTAAATTAATTAATTTTAATAAAAGCGACCACATGTGGTCGCTATTGTTTAAATTAATTAATTAATTTATTAAATAAACGACCACTTGTGGTCAGTTTTGTATATAAATAATTAATTAATTTATAAAATAGCGATCACATGTGATCGCTTTTGTGAAAATCAAATAATTAATTTAAATTTAAAATCGACCACTAGTGGTCAGTTTTTAATTTAATAATTTATTTAATAGAATAATTTTTAATTAATTATAGTAAACCGACCATATGTGGTCGGTTTTAAAAAAAATACTAGAAAAATCGACCACATATGATTGGTTTTCTGGAAATATTTTAAAAACCAATCACATGTGGTTGGTTTTCTGGAAATCTTTTTTGAAAATCGACCACATGTGGTCGGTTTTTTGTAAAATTTTCCAAAAATTTTTTTAAACCGACCACAACTGGTCGCTTTTTTGAAAATTTTCCTGAAAATCGACCATATGTAGTTGGTTTTTCTGGTAGTTTTGTAAAAAAATTAACAGCATGTAGCTATGCTACACTCCATCAACCAGCATAACAATACAAACAACCAGCATAACAATACAAATATTCCATCAACCAGCATAACAATACAAACATTAAAAATCAAGTTATTTACAAAATTATCAAGGTTCCAAATCCAAACTACAAAACATACAAAAGACTAAAACCTATAACTCATCATCCGAATCCTCATAGTTATTCGCATCCTCAGCCTCACCCACAGAATCTGATTCATTCTCTGTGGTGTAATAATCATTCAGTGGGCCTAGGACTTTTGCAGCCCGAGTTGCATCACCAAGACAAGGAGGAAGAATCCATGTAGATCGAATAAAAGAGTTGATCTGCTCCTTTACCATTCTCATTTGTGATGTTGTTTGCTTCTCCTTCTGCTTCACCCTCTCAGTATGTACAACAAGCTCTTTAGTCAGTTGAGAAATTATATTTTTAGTAAATCAATGGTTTCTCTATCAACTGATGAGGGATAGGATGTATCGCCGGACGAAGACCTAATATTCTCGCTAAAGTATTTTTTGTGGTACCCATAGTATTGGCCTGTAACTGGAGAACCCACAGCTTATTTCCAAAACCCCTCCTCTACATCTTCAGATATTGTTTCACCCTGACTTTCAGGAGGCTGAGTACTACGATACTCATTAATGAACTGCATATATTTGTCTTATATTCAAAGTAAAGTTAAAATTAATAGTAAAAAAAATATTAAACTAATCGTACTTGAATAATATCAACTTTGAGAAAAAGATTCATAAATACAAGATTTGATTCTTACATGGGTAGCTTTTGCACGAGGCTCAACCTAGACATCTTCATCAGTTGGGTTCTTTTTATTCCTTACATGGGTCTCCTCGAATACCTCATGTATTTGTATCTTCCTACCTAATTTTTTTCTTGCATATTATAAAATTATTAATCTTCAAATAATTAAAAATTTAAATAGAAACAAACAATTAAACTTGTAAAAGTTACATACCATTTTTTGCTCCACAGTAATCCAACTAACTGCTCCCGCAGTATGTAGAGACCCACCCTTGGATGATGCCCTGGCTTTCTTTTCTTTGTCACTTAACACTTGGTATTCTTCTCTACTCCAATAGCGAAGATAATCTTGCTACATGGATTCGAGTATAAAACTTGGTCGTACCCTTTTTGTTCTGGCATAATCTAACAACCATTTATTCTGAGTCTTGCTCTTCAATAAAAATTCTTCCGTATGGCAAAGTAATGTGTTGGATCCCACCAGGAATATTTCTACAATGAAAACAAAAGTTTAATATTCAATTTTTTTTTCTAATAATGTGTTAAGTAGTCGATAAGTTAAATCTTTACCTGAAATTCTTTAAACATTTCATTTCTATCAAATTCTGGAACCTTTTGCCAACTGGTCCAATAGCCTTTGAAGTGCCGACAAATGCATTTAGTTATAATTTTTGCAATTCCATCATTGGGCAAAAACCTAAAACACAAGATCAAACATTAATATCATAGCGCATAATAATATAGTAAATGAAAAATGAATAATGTTGTTATATTTAGAAATCTTACCCTACTCCATATGGAATAATATATTTCCTCCACTGAGCATCTCTGTCTCCGGACTGTGGAACAAGTGTTGGTGGATGCACTGGAGTGGGTAGATCTTAAGCACCGGATGGTATGCTCCAAGATGAAGATCTGTCAACCTAATAGATCCAGCAGAATCACTGTGAGAACGTAGGTGACTACTAGATTAGGCACTGCAGACGATGGTAGATGATTGTATGTGCCACCAATCATCTGATAGTACTGTGAAGGCGGTGGCATGGCGATGGGAGAAGAATAAGTCCATGTAGAGCCATGAAGTATACCCATGTGTGTAGGAGTAGTAACTGAATGATGCGATGACCTAGAATAAGAGGTTCAAGATGGCACGTCATCTAACCAACCCTCAGACATATGAATACCTGACGGTCGTCTATAAGGCAGAGGTTGTTTTTTCTTTTTTTGTCTTTATAGGATCAATTTTTTTCTTACCTTTGTCACATTTACCTCCCATCTAAATTATGTAAAGTTAACAAATTGTTAGTCCTTACAAAATGAATATAATAAAAGACTAGTGTTATGACATTCCAAGTAACTAATTTCAAGTTACTAATTCACATTTCAAATCACTAAATCGGTATTAAAAAACCAATGAAATAGTTACATAACCATAGAAAGTTTAGGATAGCTCCAACAATAGGAGAAAGGCAAGAATATTTCTAAAACTATATAAAAGATGGAAAAGTGACAACAACAATCTTACACAGTATATTACATATCAATCTTAAATAAGAAACATAAAAGTAAATAGTACAAAGCATAAAACATCAATACATACCAAATACAACCTACACAAACTAATCCTCCTCTCCCGAAGATTCTCCACTAAACCATTCACCCTCTTCAGAAGTTTCCTCATCTCCTACCCACTCAGTCTCTTCTTCTGTAATATTAACTTCTTCAAATATTTTTCGGGTGGTTCAAACTATTCACTAAACCAATATCCACTAACCGGTGATCAATCTGTATTTTATTTTGATATGTAGTCTCCGACACATTATTAACTTCCACCCATCCTATAGGCTTTATTTTGATTACAGCCCACTAATTAAACTTATCACTACGCAATAGATAAGGAGCATAATACACTTATTTAGCATTGCGCGTAAGAACACATGGATCGTAAATAGGCTACGTCCTATTGTGCTTCACTTCAATGATGTTATGATCCTTATATACCCTTGTGCCTCTTTTTCTTGGATCAAACCACTTACATCGAAAGAGCATAATATTTTTATTGGCAAACCAGCATACTACATTTCCATCATCATCACCCTCAACCCAAACACCACTATTATTTGTTTTCCTTGTTCTAGAGTGTTCTTTGGTGAAAAATCTAAATCCATTTACTGTGTAATGGGACATTGTATGAGCTTCAACTGGTCCCAAAGAAATATCTCTCAAGAACTGATCGTATGCGGACGCATTTGGTAAATGGTATACCTAAAAATATTATATATATATATATATATATTAGTTGAAGAATGTGTAAATATTTAAAATTTATAGAAATATTAGTACACTTACACACCTCATATGTAAACCATGTTGCAAAGGATACATACACTTGATTTTCGTGGAATTGAGTCTTAAATGAACTGAAGATCTAACATGCAAAACACAATTAATTTCTTTAACGGAATGAGTAAATAAATATGATATGTTAGTATTTAATATCCTTACTTTAGAGAGGGCTCAACTTTTGGACAATTCAACAAGACATACAAAGTTCCTGATTTGTGCTTTATAGTAGTGAGCGGACGAAATATGATCTTTTTAGCATTAGTACTAGATTGATCGAAAATTGATATTGGTTACAAATGAGGCTCATTCTCATTGTCCTAATGTCGATTCGGTCTGTTTCTTAACAAATAACTTCACCACTAAAGTAGTATGAACAAAATTGAGACGTTTCTCTTGCAAGATATGCCTCGACTATAAAGCCTTCCACCCTATATTTATTTTTGGTACCCCTTTTAAATTCTCCAATTGTACTGCATAATCTTAAGATTAGATATTTACAATGTAAAAATTGATATGTATGAATTTAAATATGTTGCAATTGGTTAGCGTTCTCCTGGATACTACCTAGTTTGAACTGGACCACCTAGCCAAGCTTCGTGGACAAGGTGAATGGAAAGATGTTCCATCACATCAAAGTACCCAAGTGGAAAAATCTTCTCCAACTTGTTGGTGATAACAACAATATTACTTTCCATTCGAGCCAGATTTTCTTCTTTTAATGTGGTGGAACATAAGTCTTTGAAGAACAAACTAATCTCTACTAGCGGTTTTCATATGTTTTCAGGAAAACCAATAAAAGCAATTGGAAGTAATTGTTCCATGAAAATATGACAATCATGTCTTTTTATTCCATGTAAGATTCCTTGTGTCATATCAACACTCTTTTCTAAATTTGAGGTATATCCATCGGGCATCTTTAAACTTTGTACCCACTCACATATTTTTTGCTTTTGGTCTAACTTGAATATATAACTAGCCTTGGTCTTAAGAACATTGCCATTGGGCCCCTCCTGTAAGTGTAATTCTCTATGCTTACAATATTCTAGTAAATCAAGTCTGGCGATCGGATTATCCTTTGTCTTGCCGGTAACGTCCATAACTGTGTTGAACAAGTTGTCAAAATAGTTCTTCTTAGTATGAATGACATTAATATTATGTCTAAGTAAATTATCTGACCAATTTCTAACTCCCAAAATATACTTTGCTTAGTCCAATTATGTGAAACGTTATATCCATCAAACCTATACAATGGTTCCTTGCTAACTTTTGGCAAATCCTGAACTATCTCTCATATGTCATGACAAGATAATCTTGGAGGTGAACTATCATGTTCAGTTCTATTCTTTTTTAATGCATTCTTGAGTCTTCTAAACTCATGATTAGGTGGCAAGAAACAACGATGACAATCAAACCATGAATTTTTCCTGTCATGTCTCAATGTGAAAGATTTTTTTTCCATCCAGTATGGACAAGCCAACTTTCCAGCTGCAATCCACCCAAAAAAATATTTCATAAGCAGGAAAATTATTAATAATCCACATTGGATATGAATGCAGATTGAAATTTTGTTTAAATGAAATTTCCCAAGTTTTAACCCCCTCATGCCATAAAATTTGAAGTTCATCAATCAAAGGTTGCAAGTAGACATCTATTCCATTTTTTGAATTATGCGGACAAAGAACAACACAATTCAAAAATATATATGGACTAGTCATCAATATTTCAGGAGAAAGATTATACGGGGTGATAAATACAGGCCAACATAAATATGACGCAGCACCAACAGAAAAAGGTGAGAAACCATCCGTACACAATCTCAAACAAATATTTCGTGGCTCATCTACAAAATCTGGATAAGTTGCATCAAAATGCTTCCAAGCCTCTCCATCAGATGGATGACACATAACACCAGTGGGCCTTCTATTTTCACTGTGCCATCTCATATAAGGAGCTGAGTTGTTTGAAGCATACAACCTCTCCAACCTTGGTATTAGAGGTAAATAATGCATCGCCTTAATAGCAATTTTATTTTCATGACAACCAAGCTTATATCGAGGGTGTTGACAAAACTTACAAGACTCTAGGTTAGCATCTTCTTTAAAGTATAACATGCAACCATTTTCACAACAATCAATTCTAACCGAGGAGAGACCTAACTTTGACACCATTCTTTTTTTCTTATAAAAATAATCAGGAACCTCTAAAATGGGGTCAACTAACTCTTTAATAAGGTCTATCATTGAGTACATTCCTCCTTCAGCAATATTTCAATTCGATTTAATACTTAATAATCTAACAGCAACAAACAAATGAGTGTATGAACACCCGTCAAACAAAGGATGACTAGCAGCATGCAATTGTTCATAAAAATGGTGCGTTTCTCTATTGGGAACATCTTCGACATTTTCCCTAAAGTCTCCCCCGTGTTGCATCCCAAAAGCATCATGCATCATTTCTTTCATCCTAGTATCTTGATAGTTATTATGACCTGTATACCTACTACTTTCACTAACAACAAAGTTATTTTGCTCAACATCACCATGACTAGTGCGCAATCTTAAAAAGTCCTCATGAAACCCTTTTCTATAAAGATGATCCTTCACAACTTCTTTTAAAATACTTGTACCATCACATTTAACACAAGGACAATGAATCGCCCAAAAAAGTGACCAATCATCAAGTGTCTTGGCATGTTCAATAAATCGATTGACACCTTCAATAAATTCCACCCTAAGACCCATTCTATTATTATTATTCTATTGATATATCCAGTTATAATCAGGTTTCATCTACATAATCAATCACATTCAAGTAATTAATTCAACTCACAAAAGTTCATATTTCAAGTACCTAAATTCAAAACAAAATCCATGTATTCACATTTCAAGTACCTACACTTCCACATTTTCAAGTCACTAAGTCACCTCCCAAGTTATCAAACTAAACTACATTCAAAATGAAAAATTCACATTTCCAAGTACCTACACTTAATCACTTTCAAGTCACTAAGTAACCTCCCAAGTTACCAAACTAAACTACATTCAAAATAAAAAATTCACATTTTCAACATTTGTAAGTCACTAAATCACCTCCCAAATTACCAAACTAAACTACATTCAATACAAAAATTCACATTTCAAGTACCTACACTTAATCACTTTTAAGTCACTAAGTTACCTCACAAGTTACCAAGCTTAAAAAAATTCAAAATAAAAAATTCACACTTCATGTATCTGCACTTAATCACTTTCAAGTCACTAAGTCACCTCCCAAGTTACCAAACTAAACTACATTCAAAATGAAAAATCACATTTTCAACATTTTCAAGTAACTAAGTCACCTCCCAAGTTACCAAACTAAACTACAATCAATACAAAAATTCATATTTCAGGTACCTACACTTAAATAACTTTCAAGTCTCTAAGTCACCAAGCTTAACAAAATTCAAAATGAAAAATTCACATTTCAAGTACCTACACTTCAACATTTTCAAGTCACTAAGTCACCTCTAAAGTTACCAAACTAAACTACCTTTAATAAAAAAAATCACATTTCAAGTGCCTAGTCTTAATCACTTTCAACTCTCTAAGTCACCTCACAAGTTACCAAGCTTAACAAAATTCAAAATGAAAAACTCACATTTCAGCTACCTACACTTAAATACTTTCAAGTCACTAAGTCACCTCCCAAGTTACCAAACTAAACTATATTCAAAATGAAAAATTCACATTTTCAACATTTTCAAGTCACTAAGTCACCTCCCAAGTTACCAAACTAAACTAAATTCAATACAAAAATTCACATTTCAAGCACCTACACTTAATCACTTTCAAGTCACTGGGTCACCTCGCAAGTTACCAAGTTTAACAAAATTCAAAATGAAAAATTCACATTTCAAGTACCTACACTTAATCACTTTCAAGTCACTAAGTCATCTTCCAAGTTACCAAACTAAACTACATTCAAAATAAAAAATTCACATTTTCAAGTCACTAATTCACCTCCCAAGTTACCAAACTAAACTACATTCAATACAAAAATTCACATTTCAAGTACCTACACTTAATCACTTTCAAGTCACTAAGTCACCTCCCAAGTTACCAAGCTTAACAAAATTCAAAATAAAAAATTCACATTTCAATTACCTATATTTCAACATTTTCAAGTCACTAAGTCACCTCCCAAGTTATCAAACTAAACTACATTCAATATAAAAATTCACATTTCAGGTCCTACACTTAATCACTTTCAAGTCACTAAGTCACCTCGCAAGTTACCAAGCTTAACAAAATTCAAAATAAAAAATTCACATTTCAAGTACCTACACTTAATCACTTTCAAGTCACTAAGTCACCTCCCAAGTTACCAAACTAAACTAAATTCAAAATAAAAAAATTCACATTTTCAACATTTTCAAGTCATTAAATCACCTCCCAAATTACCAAACTAAACTACATTCAATACAAAATTTTACATTTCAAGTACCCACATTTGATCACTTTCAAGTCACTATGTTACATCCTAAGTTACCAAAATAAACTACATTCAAAATGAAAAATTCATATTTTCACATCACTAAGTCACCTCCCAAGTTACCAAGCTTACCAAAATTCAAAATAAAAAATTCACATTTCAAGTACCTACACTTCAACATTTTCAAGTCACTAAGTCGCCTCCCAAGTTACCAAACTAAACTACATTCAAAGCAAAATTCAAAATAAAAGTTCACCTTCAAGTAACTACACTTAATCACTTTCAAGTAACATATTCATTTATAGTATAAGTCAAACAATTGAACAAGTGTAATAAAGCAAATAAGTAGAGGTGTCGCATGTCCCTCTCACACACCATATAATCGTCACAAAAATCCTATGACTTTCAAAGCCTTCTACAATGAACAATCCCACCTTAATAAAATATTTAAAGACTTCATTATAAGAAAATAGAGAGAAATCAACTTACCTTTACTTAGACTAAGTTGAAGAGAAAGAGACAAGTGGTGTAATACCCCGAGACTCTAACCAATAGTGAAACCATCACTCAAGCTCATGAGAAATAAATTATAGTGCTTTGATTATTTTCTGATCAAGGGTGATGTGTATTAAGGCCTCAAAGATTTCCTAGCGATTAGGTGAATCAAAACATCCTTTACCGATTGAATTCTTGCAAACTTTAAATGAGCATATCTCTTTTTACCCTAAGATTTTTATCTCATGACCCACCAACAGATATATAATTGAATTAGATTTCCAATGATACCAATTTCATCCAAATCCGGTATTGAAGCCAAGAGTTATGCCCATTTTACTCCAGCATGTCAGGCTGGAAAACTGAGTGACGATATTTTGTGATAAGCTGTCACAAGTGTGACGACTTATCACCAATGTCGTCAGTCTTAGGCAGATTTCCACCCTCAGTGACAATATTTTATGATAAGTTGTCACAAGTGTGATGACTTATCACCAATGTCGTCAACTTGAAGCAGAAAATCATAAAATCCACCCTTTTGTGACAACATTTCGTGACGAGTTGTCACGAATGTCGTTATCTATTTTTTTTAGCAATTAAGGAACATTTTTTCAAGGTTATTTTGGTCTTTTCCCATCTTTTGGAGGCCTATATAAATATGAGAATCCCCATCCAAACCCTAATTTCTTCATTCTCTCTTCCAATTTTCTTAAGAATATATATTAGGGTTTCAATCAAGAAAATTTAATCTTCCAAACAATCATTCATAAATCTTCAATATTTCTTCAATAATCAAGTTCCTCATAGTGTGGGCTTCAAGAATCATTTATTACAAGTGCGGATAGAGTCTCAAGCACTAGAATTCATCCAATTTCAAAGATTAAGGTATGTGGAGTTTTGAACAAGAGCAATCCTTTCGTTCTTGTGCCCAAAGCTTTGATTTCTATCATGGATTTATATGATTTTGCAAGTGGGTTTATACCCAAGTTACTTCATCATGAGACTATGAGAATATAAATTGTTCAAGCTTTGTTATACATGATTATTTTACTATTCCCAAGTTATGACTTGATATTTAATATTGTGAATTTCATATTTCTACCATGAGTTGATATTTCAAGTGCTTTCAAGATATGTGTCAAGCTTTAAGCTTCCTTATGACAAACTGGATTATTGAGTATATTGATTCATGAGATTGAGTTGTTACAATGAGTTTTGATATTTCCTTAAAGTTATTGATGTTTTCATGATTTAATGAATTGATACATTTTGATATTGAGAAAGATTGATTTGATTTGATTTGAGTTGAGTTAAGAATCCACAAATTGATTATGATTTGATAAATGAGAAAGAGATTTGATTTGGTCTTCATGATAGACCCTTGTGATGTTTGTGGTGGATTTCCTGACGCGTTCTGAGCTGGTGTCTAGGAATAGTATTTAGCACCGAGTGAGAAATATGATATTTCCCCAAAACTACATACCACCATAGGATTGATATTAATACTTGTGGGCCAGAGGCCGAGTATGAGATTGTGATCACTAAATTTAGGTTGTACTCACAGGCAAGAGTACGATGCTCCCGCTAATGTGGGGTTCTCTTCTTAAGAGGGCAAAATATTGGACTCCATGTAGCTCACATGGTTTATGTCGGTTATAAGAACCTCCCATGTCCATAAGAGTTGAGTTTCTTGAATTACCGAGTCATTCCGAGTCTTGAGTTGAAGAGTTGAGTTGTTTATAATGATTTATGAGGTTTTTATCATATGATTAATTTATTATGAGATTATGAAAAGTATGTTTCAATCTAATTCAAGCCAAGTGAGCCATCATTGTACATATGCATATTTTCTTAAAATTGATAATGATATTTACATTGTTGCATACACCCCCACATACTCAGTACATTCCAAAGTGCTGACCCACATATTTTCCTATGGGCTATATTTTCTCGTAATGTAGGTTCAGGTACTCATCTGCAGCTGCGTTAGCGATATTCGAGTGCCTCAACTACGTTCCCTCAGTGGTTAATCCTCATGGTTCGAGGACCGTGTCTATATTTTTGTGATATCATTTTTTTGTTATGGTTTTTAGTACTGTTTTATCAGTTGGGGGTTTGTCCCAATGGATCCTTGATTCTGATGTATAGAGGTTTTGCCATACTAGAGGGTTGGTGTGTACAGATATTCAATATATTTTGGTTGTACAGTCTAGTCTTCTCCAGTATTTCTCTTGAACTCGATGTAGTATATCTCTTTATTGTGCATGACTATTGTTGAATTGAATTCCTTGAGGTAGTGTATGGCTTCGAAGGTTAGCTTGGGCTATGTGTAGACCTAAGCACCGTATGATGTCTCGAAATAAAATTTTAGGGCGTTACAAAGTTTGGTATCAGAGCCTAAGGTTTAAGGAGTCCTAGGGAGTCTGACAAGCCGCGTTACGTAGAGTTTTGATCATCGGTGTTTAGCGCACCACATCTATGAGCAAGAGGCTATGGAACATTTTAGGAAAAGTCGTTTCTTTCTTTCTAAAGTACATCGTGCCTACAACTGCCTTTTTATCTGTGATTAACTCGTGCTCTCTTATAAAAGAAAATGCCTCCTTGTCGATCTCGTAGAAACAATGAGCAACCTCAACCCATTGATCCCTTGAATGAGCATGTGTCTCATACAGAATTCCGGGCAGCTTTTCAGGCGCTAGACCAGGCAGTTACCGCCAATGCTCAAGCTAACGCCCAGGCTATTGTTTCGCCTCCGCAAAAGAATAATTCTACTACAGCTTGAGTTCATGACTTTATGCGGATGAATCCACCAGAGTTCTATGGGTCAAAGGTAGGTGAAGACCCACAGATGTACTTGGATAAAGTGAGAAAGATCACCCAGATTATGCACGTGACTGAGGAGGAGAGTGTTGAATTAGCTCCCTATCGAATGAAAGATGTTGCATATGATTGGGTAGAGATGTGGAGGAAGAGTAGAGGGGAGGATGCCTCTCTCATGACTTGGAAGTTATTCTAGGATACTTTCTTAGATAGATTCTTTCCTCTTGAGATAAAGGAAGAAAAGATAGAGGAATTCATGAATTTGAGAAAAGGCTCCATGACTGTTTATGAGTATTGTCTTAGATTCAATCAGTTATCCAAATATGCTCCTAGTATGATGGCTGACTCCAGGACCATCATGAGCAAGTTCGTGATCGGTGTGTCGAGTTACATTGTGAAAAAGTGTAGATCTGCTATGCTTAATAGGGAGATGGACCTTTCTCAGTTGATGATGCATGCCCAACAGATTGAAGCTGATAAGATGAAAGAGAGGGAGAGAGTAAGAGGGAATAAAAGAGCTAGATCAAAGCAGCAGGGATTCGGTCAGTCCAGATTCCATGGAAGGAACCGCCCTCAATTCCATGGATGTCCGTTTATACCTGCGCCTTTCTTAGTTAGTGCTCCCACACCTAGAAGCAGGCAGGAGCAGAGGAATACGACTATTCCATCCAGGTCTCAGGAAAGTGTAAGTAACAGACCTCGTCATCCTTCATGTGCCAAGTATGGTAGAGATTATTTTGGCGAGTGTTTTGTTGAACATAAGGGTTGCTTTGGTTGTGGCAAGTTGGGCCACCGACTTAGATATTTTCCGTATAATAGATTGGGGAGTCGATATGCTCGTCCCCAGAGTCAGGCTACCAGTGCCCCGGCTCCCTTAGTCCGCCCAATTCCTTCTCAGGGTGCCTCTTCTAGTACTGTTGGCGGTTCGCACCAGAATCGCTTTTATGCTATACCACCTCACCAGGAGCAGGAGGACTCTCCAGATGTTGTCACTGGTACGCTCCGTGCCTAAATTTTGAGATGGACCCTGAACGGATTCCTAATCCTATTCTAGTTTCTACCTCGGTAGGAGAATCTATTATTGCTAAGCGAGTGTATAAGAAGTTTCCTATCACTGCCCTTCATCGGGTCATATGTGCTGATTTTATTGAGCTAGATATGGTTGATTTTGACGTCATTCTGGGTATGGATTGGCTTCACTCGTGCTATACATCTATAGATTGTCATACCCGAGTGGTCAAGTTTTAGTTTCCCGACGAGCCCATTTTTGAGTGGTTCAGGAATTCTGTAACTCCAAAGATCCATTTCATATCCTACCTAAAAGCTAGGAAGTTAATTTCTAAGGGTTGCATTTATCACCTAGTTCGAGTTAAAGACCTCAAGTCCAAGACTCTGACTATTCAGTCAGTTACCATTGTTAATGAGTTTCCCGATGTTTTCCCAGAAGATCTCCCAGGGATCCCACCTGATTGAGAAATAGAATTCAGGATTGATCTCCTTCCCGGTACTCAGCCTATTTCTATTCCTCCATACCGTATGGCTCCCGCATAACTTAAAGAGTTGAAGAAGCAACTCAAAGATCTCTTAGACAGAGAGTTTATCAGACCCAGTGTTTCCCCGTGGGGTGCACCTATTCTATTCGTATGTAGGAAAGATGGTACATTACGTATATGCATTGACTACCTTCAACTCAATAAGGTAACTATCAAGAACAAGTACCCTCTTCCTAGAATCAATGATTTATTTGATCAGCTACAGGGTGCAAGTTATTTCTCAAAGATAAACCTTAGATCCGGTTATCATCAGCTTAAAGTGAGAGAGTGTGATATTCCAAAGACAGCTTTCTGAACCTATTATGGTCATTTTGAGTTCTTGGTCATGTATTTTGGGTTAACCAGTGCTCCAGCGGCCTTCATGGATCTTATGAACCGAGTATTCAAGCGGTATCTAGATTTGTTTGTTATCGTGTTCATAGATGATATTCTTGTATATTCTCGAAGTGAGGATGACCATGCAGATCATCTTTGAATCATGTTGGAAACCCTTAGAGCTCATCAATTATTAGCCAAATTCAGCAAGTGTGAGTTTTGGCTAAGGTCCGTGGCTTTTCTGGGTTATATTGTTTCTTTCGAAAGTATTAGAGTTGATCCTCAAAAGATAGAGGCTATAAAGAATTGGTCTAGACCTATTTCTCCATCTGATATTCAGAGTTTCTTGGGTCTTGTTGGTTACTATCGTCGCTTTGTTGAAGGGTTTTCTTCTATTGCATCCCCCATGACCCGTTGACCTAAAATAAAGTGAAGTTCCTGTGGTCAGAATCTTGCGAGAAGAGTTTTCAGGAGTTGAAGACTCAACTCACCTCAGCCCCTGTATTGACTTTCTCTGATGGTGTTGATGGTTTTTTGGTATACTGCGATGCTTCCAGAGTTGGTTTGGGTTGTGTGTTGATGCAAAAAAGTAAGGTTATAGCTTACGCCTCTAGACAGTTGAAGCCTCACAAGAAGAATTACCCAACCCATGATCTTGAATTAGCAGCTGTAGTTTTTGCTTTGAAAATCTAGAGACATTATCTGTATGGTGTCTATGTTGATGTCTTTACAGACCATAAAATCTTGCAGTATGTGTTCACCCAGAAGGAGTTGAACCTTAGGCAGAGACGGTGGTTGGAGCTGTTAAAAGATTATGATATGAGTGTGTTGTATCACCCGAGCAAGGCCAATGTTATGGCAGATGCTCTTAGTAGGTTATCTATGGGTAGTGTAGCTCATATAGAGAATGATAAGAAAGAATTGGCCCATGATATGCATCGTTTGGCTAGGTTGGGTGTTAGATTGCTTGATTCCGCTGAAGGGAGTATGTTAGTTCAGAGTAGTTCTGAGTCCTCTTTGGTCTCAGAGATAAAGGAGAAGCAAGACAGAGATCCTAGTTTGGTCATACTGAAGGAGTCAGTTAAGGACCAAAAGGTAGAGGTTTTCTCCCAAGGGGGAGATGGTGTATTGAGATTGTAAGGTAGATTGTGTGTTCTCGATGTTGATGATCTAAGGCAGAGAATTATGGATGAAGCGCATAGAGCGTGATATTCTATTCATCCCTATGCTACCAAGATGGACCGCGATTTGTGGGAAATCTATTGGTGAAACGGTATGAAGAAAGACATAGCAGGATTTGTGGCAAAGTGTTCTGCTTATCAACAGGTTAAGGTAGAGCACCAAAGTTCTGGTGGTGTAATGCAAGAGTTTAGCATTCCTACTTGGAAGTGGGAAGTAGTGAATATGGATTTCATAATTGGTTTGCCTCCTTTTCGTCGTCATCATGATTCGACTTGGGTTGTGGTAGACCAATTGACTAAATTAACTCATTTCTTGCCGGTGCATTCGTCTTATACAGCTGAGGATTATGCTAGATTGTATATTCGAGAATTCATTAGACTTCATGGAGTTCCTTTGGCTATTATCTCTAATAGGGGTACTCAATTTACTTCCCAGTTTTGGAGGGCTTTTCAGAAGGGTCTCGGTACCCAAGTTTGTCTAAGTTCTGTTTTCCATCCGCAAACAGATGGTCAGGCTGAGTGGACCATTCAGACTTTAGAAGATATGTTGAGGGCATGTGCGCTTGATTTTAAAGGTAGTTGGGATGAGCACTTTCCATTGATCGAATTTGTGTACAACAATAGTTTCCATGCTAGTATTCAGATGGCCCCGTTCGAAGCTTTGTATGGGAGAAGATGTAGATCACCTATAGGTTAGTTTGAAGTAGGAGAAGCAGCTGTGATTGGGCCTGATGCTGTGTTCGAGGCTATGGAAAAAGTTAAGTTGATTCGAGAAAGATTGAAGACCGCTCAAAGTCGTCAGAAGTCGTATGCGGATGTGAGAAGAAAAGATCTTGAGTTTAATGTTAATGATTTGGTGTACTTGAAGGTTTCACCCATAAAAAGAGTGAAGAGATTTGGGAAGAAGGGAAAGCTTAGTTCCCATTACGTTGGTCCGTATAGGATTCTGAGCCATGTTGGGAAAGTAGCCTATGAGATGGAGTTACCCGCGGAGTTGTCTAGTGTTCATCCGGTATTTCATATTTCTATGCTTAAGAAGTGTATAGGTGATTCTGTCGTGGTTGATCCTTCCAAAAGCTTGGATATTCAGGATAGCCTTTCATTTGAGGAGTTTCCAGTTGAGATTTTAGATTTTCAAATCCGTAGGCTAAGGAACAAAGAAGTTCCTTTGGTTAAAGTGCTTTGGCAAAATCAATTTGTTGAGAGTGCTACTTGGAAAGTCGAAGCTGATATGCGAGCGAAGTACCCTCACCTCTTTTCTGTGAGTTCGGAGTGAGCAGAAGGTACCATTCTTTCTTAATTCCACCCTCTTCTTATTAAAGATTCAGCTGTGTGTCTACTTCAATCATGAATTCGTGCATTTTGTATGGTATCCGAAGGTATAGAGTGAAGTAATCCCTTTGAGTGAGTCGTTCCATCTATACGTCCTTATTTTCTCTTGTTCTTGGCCTATTTGGCAACATTCGAGGATGAATGTTTCCAAGGGGGAGATATTGTAATACCCCGAGACTCTAACCAATAGTGCAACCATGACTCAAGCTCATGAGAAATAAATTATAGTGCTTTGGTTATTTTTTTATCAAGGCTGATGTATATTAAGGCATCAAAGATGTCCTAGCGATTAGGTGAATCAAAACATTCCTTACCGATTGAATTCTTGAGAAGGACTTTGGCATAGCCAACTTCAAATGAGAATATCTCTTGATACCCTAAGAATTTTTTAGCTCATGATCCACCAACAGATAGATAATTGAATTAGCTTTCCAACGATACCAATTTCACCGAAATCCAGTATCGGAGCCAAGAGTTATGTCCATTTTACTCCAGCATGTCAGACTGGAAAACTGAGTGACGACATTTTGTGATAAGCTGTCACAAGTGTGACGACTTATCACCAATGTCGTCAGCCTTAGGAATATTTCCACCCCCAGTGACGATATTTTGTGATAAGTTGTCACAAGTGTGACGACTTATCACCAATGTCGTCAACCTTAAGCAGAAAATCATAAAATCCACCCTTTTGTGACGATATTTCGTGATGACTTGTCACGAATGTCGTCAGCTATTTTTTTTCAGCAATTAAGGGACGTTTTTGCAAGAGTATTTTGGTCTTTTCCCATCTTTTGGAGGCCTATATAAATATGAGAATCCCCATCCAAACCCTAATTTCTTCATTCTCTCTTCCAATTTTCTTAAGAATATATATTAGGGTTTCAATCAAGAAAATTTAATCTTCCAAAAATCATCCATAAATCTTCAAGATTTCTTCAAGAATCAAGTTCCTCATGTGTGGTCTTCAAGAATCATTTATTACAAGTGCGGATAGAGTCTCAAGCACTAGAATTCATCCAATTTCAAAGATTAAGGTATGTGGGGTTTTGAACAAGAGCAATCCTTTCGTTCTTGTGCCCAAAGCTTTGATTTCTATCATGGATTTATATGATTTTGCAAGTGGGTTTATACCCAAATTACTTCATCATGATACTATGAGAATATAAATTGTTCAAGCTTTGTAATACATGATTATTTTACTATTCCCAAGTTATGACTTGATATTTAATATTGTGAATTTCATATTTCTACCATGAGTTGATATTTCAAGTGCTTTCAAGATATGTGTCAAGCTTTAAGCTTCCTTATGACAAACTGGATTATTGAGTATATTGATTCATGAAATTGAGTTGTTACAATGAGTCTTGATATTTACTCAAAGTTATTGATGTTGTCATGATTTAATGAATTGATACATTTTGATATTGAGAAAGATTGATTTAATTTGAGTTGAGTTAGGAATCCACAAATTGATTATGATTTGATAAATAAGAAAGAGATTTGATTTGGTCTTCATGATAGACCCTTGTGATGTTTGTGGTGGATTTCCTAATGCGTTCTCAGCTAGTGTCTGGGAGTAGTATTTAGCACCGAGCGGGAAATGTGGTATTTCCCCGAAACTACATGCCACCGTAGGATTGATATTGGTAATTGTGGGCCAGAGGCCGAGTATGAGATTGTGATCACTAAATTTAGGTTGTACTCCCTGGCAAGAGTACGACGCTCCTGCCAATGTGGGGTTCTCTCCTTAGGAGGGCAAAACATTGGACTTCATGTAGCTCACATGGTTTATGTCGGTTATAAAAACCTCCCATGTCCATAAGAGTTGAGTTTCTTGAAACACCGAGTCACTCCAAGTCTTGAGTTGAAGAGTTGAGTTGTTTATAATGATTTATGAGGTTTTTATCATATGATTTATTTACTATGAGATTATGAAAAGTATGTTTAAATCTAATTCAAGACAAGTGAGCCATCATTGTACATATGCATATTTTCATGAAATTGATGATGATATTTACATTGTTGAATGCACCCCCACATACTCAGTATATTCCAAAGTGTTGACCCACATATTTTTCTATGGGCTACATTTTCTTGTAATGTAGGCTCAGGTACTCAACCGCAGCCGCGTTAGTGATATTCGAGTGCCTCAACTATGTTCCCTCAGTGGTGAGTCCTCGTGGTTCGAGGACCGTGTCTATATTTGTGTGATATCATTTTTTTGTTATGGTTTTCAGTACTATTGAGTCAGTTGGGGTTTTGTCCCAATGGATCCTTGATTCTTATTTATAGAAGCTTTGTCAGACTAGAGGGTTGGTGTGTACAGATATTCAATATATTTTGGTTGTACAGTCTAGTATTCTCCAGTATTTCTCTTGACCTCGATGTGGTATATCTCTTTGTTGTGCATGACTATTGTTGAATTAAATTCCTTGAGGTAGTGTCTGGCTCCGAGGGTTAGCTTGGGGCTACTTGTAGCCCTAAGCACCGTGTGGAGTCTCGGAATAAAATTTTGGGGCGTTACAAGCGGTCACCGAAAAATAGCAATGTAATCCTTTTCCCAAGATTTAATCACTGTTGGAAACAAAATTCCGGGGATATTAATGTATTTATTTTCTATTTTTTAACAACAAAAAGTGCAAACTTCCACAAAATCCACTTTGTTTAAAATCAATAGTGAGAAGTGAAGCTCGCACTTCTTACCTAAAGTTTAATACTGCTAACTGTAAATAGATTGAAGTAATTATAATAACCATATGCAATTATAATTATTAATATGATAGAGAGTGTGTGAACAGAGAACATCGTCGGATAATGTCAATTGTTAGTACCTATCAAACATATACTTACATTTGTGAATGGAGAATGCCGTCGTTGCTGTGCTATCGGCGAGATTTGTGGGTTGTTGTGTCGTCGTCGCTGAGATGAGCTGAGGCTATCAGCGAGATGCTATTGGAGAGATGTTGTCGCTAGTGAGGGTCAGTGAGTTGCTGTCGTGAGTGTGAGTGAAGTGAAATTTCTCAATTGAGATATTAGGTCAAAGGGAAAAGGGGTAATTAAGATGGGTTGGGTTGGGTTATTATCGGGTATTACAAAATTTTTGAGAATTATAGATTATCATTCGAAAAATGATATGGTCGATTGTTATTAAAAAATTTAAATTTTAATAAATTATATAATATTTATAATAATATCCAAATAATTTAATGAATGTATATATAAATCAGATAATTAGTTATTTTATCACCACATTAATAGGAGTAGAATATCTCCTCAATCGTATAATAATATCAATGCATTTCGTAAATTAAGATGAATTTTTGGTTAATTATCTTTTAAATATGATATTATATACCTCGTAATACAACTTGTAAATTAGATAAATTATTCGTTAATTAGCTTACGTTATTACAACTTCAATAATATACCCTTATCTACATTGACACAAGTAGTATATTTTCTCAATAAGATGATATCAATGTATTATTCAAAATATTTTGATATATAGATTCAGTTATCTAGATTTTGATTATTGCATACGTCACTACACCAGATGTACGTATATATATATATATATATATATATTCGATTGGCTATCAGCTTTCAAATACGTACTATATATATATCATATACACGATTTTATTACCCCATAATAATACAACGTATTTCACATATACTCGGATGAATTATTGTTAGTTTATCTTATGTTATTATACTTTCAACTGTATACTATTACCTCGATCGATCAATCATATGATATCAGCGTATTCAATATATAACTTGATACATTTAGTTAGCTTTAATTTTGACTACGTACTACGTACATCACTACACATGAGATATACATACATATATATAAATGTAACCTTCATACTACGTACTACGTACATCACTACATAATATATACTATATACACCTATACATACACGCACACACTCTATCGACTATCAGGTTCTAACGTACTATATACATCACATACATGAGTATATTATCCCGTAATATAATGTGACGTATTTGATATACATATGTTGATGAGGTATTGATTAATTGTTTTAGCTTACATTAATATAACTTCAATGTATAATATATTATTACTTCGATTGTTTCAAATCAAGATATACAATATATATATATATATATCAACTCTTAAATACGTACTATATACATCACATCCACAAGTATATTACCTCATAATACAACGCATTCATTATATTCTGATGAATTACCAGTTATATGCATACACACATACACACACACACACATATATATCAACTATTAAATACGTACTATATACATCACATCCACAAGTATATTACCTCATAATACAACGCATTCATTAAATTCTAATGAATTACTAGTTATATATATACACACACATATACACACTATCGACTATATGAAGTTCTAAATACATACTATATGCATCACATACGTACACGAGTATATTATCTAATAATATAATAGGACGTATTTCATATACATACTTTGATGAGTTATTGATTAATTTGATTAGCTTACATTAATATAACTTCAACTACAGTATACTATTACTTCTATCATTTCAAATCAAGTTATTCAATATGTTTGGATAGATTCTACTAGTTTTTGACTACATCATTCATCGATCGATCACTACATCATATATATACATACTATATACATCACATCCACAAGTATATTACCTCATAATAGAACACATTCATTATATTCTAATGAATTATCGGTTATATATGTACGTTACATTATTATAATTGCAATAGTAGCATAATATCATTACCTCAATTGTATTATACATATTTACTATACAAAGATTATGTTTAACGTCATTTAACATATATACAAAGAAAAATATTTATTTTATATATTAAAACATAACTCAAAGATAAAGATTATGATTGACGTAATTCATTTATTTTATTTGATATATTTCTTAGTGTAATTTTTTTTCAAAAGCTAAGTTTGATTGATTTTTATTATTATTATATTGGTTATCGACAATGTGTGATCAGTGTAATTTAAAAAAATTATATATTTAATTTTATATATAATTATTTTTTAATAAAAAATGACCACAAGTTGTCTCTTTTTTAAAATATTTTATTTTTTAATACAAAAGCGATCACAAGTGGTCGGTATCCAAAATAATTTTCTTTTTTATTTTTTTTAATTCCAAAATCAACCACTTGTGGTCTCTTTTATAAAATATTTTAAATTTAATTTTGAAAATAAAATCAACCACAAGCGGATGGATTTTAAAAATAGTTTATTATTATATTTTTAAAATAAAAGCGCCCACAAGTAGTCGGTTTTTTAAATAATTTTATTTTTTATTTTTGTAAATTCCAAAACCGACCACTTGTGGTCTCTTTTATAAAATATTTTAAATTTAATTTTGTAAATAAAACCGGCTACAAGTGATCGCTTTTTAAAAATACATTTTAATTATATTTTTAAATAAAAACGACCACAAGTGGTCGATTTTATAAAGAATTTTCTTTTTAATTTTTTTATTCCAAAACCAACCACTTGTGGTCGCTTTTATAAAATATTTTAAATTTAATTTTGAAAATAAAACCGACCACAAGTGGTCACTTTTTAAAAATACTTTTTAATTATATTTTTAAATAAAACTGACCACAAATGGTTTGTTTTCTAAATAATTTTATTTTTTATTTTTTTTTAATTCCAAAACCGACAAATTGTGGTTGCTTTTATAAAATATTTTAAATTTAATTTTGAATATAAAATCGACCACATGTGGTCGCTTTTTAAAAATAGTTTTTAATTATATTTTTTAAATAAAACTGACCACAGGTGATCGTTTTTTTAAAATTATTTTCAGGTGCAATTTTTAAAAATCTAAAAGCGACCACAAGAGGTCGCTTTTTTTAATTTTTTTAAAAAATAAATAATAATTAAAATAAAAAATTATTTTAAAAAAATACAACAACAAACAACAAAAAATCCAGTGTATTCCTACAAAGTGAGGTCTGGGGAGAGTAAGTTGTACGCAGTCCATACCGCTACCCTCGAAGAAGTAGAGAGGCTATTTCTGATAGACCCCTGGCTCAAGATAAAGAATACTAAATAAGGGGATGGATTACATAACAGAAATAAGGAGTAAGAAATGATAAAATAGAAATCAAAGCAATACGATACAAGAAATAAGGACAACACGAAATAAGAAAATAGGAACTAAGAAATAAGGCATAGGACACCCACCTAGTAGTAACATACACTCACAAACCAAAGACACCTATGTACACAATTTTAAAAAAATATTTAAAAAAATAGACCACATGTGGTCATTTTTTTGCGACCACAAGCTGTGATCGATTTTTGTGGTCGAAAAAACTATTTTTTAGTAGTGTCTCTTCAGGATTCAGTGACAGAGATGAACTGGTGAAGTAAGGTTGTTGATTAGTGATCGCCATTCACCAATGTCGTCGACCGCTGTTCGGCTGCTTCACCTGCTGTTTTCGGTGAATCAATTTCTCTGCCAGTGGTATGTATTGTGTTCTTTTTTAATTTTTGGTTTAATTTTTTTGTTTCTCCTCTTTTATAATTTGGTTAATTGAATGTGAATGGTATTATATTGACCATTGTTGACTTGTCGTATTGCTTAATAACATCATTAATTGGTTATTTTTTAAATTCTACAAAAATTTTGAATTGAATATTTTTTTTAAGCTTACCAACTGTAATACTACTTCTCCTTGGTGATAACATTGTAAATTTTTCTATTCAAGTGGTCATAATACTCATTCTTTCCAGTTTTTTGCAAGTGATACTTTTATGAAATTCAATTATAATTTGTGTTTTGTGATCTGTAGGATCTTTAAGTAGGAGTCAATATGATTATGAGATTTTTCAAGTCTCAAACTCCTTTAGATACTGTTTTTAGCACTTTTTATCAAGTTCTTTCATCACCTATCAATCTTTACAAAGCATCGGATAAGAACAAAGTATTGGCGGAGTTGGATCTTAAATCAAATCCTGGTGAAAGAAAATAAATTTCAGAATTTCCTCCAAATGAATGTGATCAGGTAATGAGATATTACATACAAAAGAAACATTGTCAATCCAAAACTTTAAATTTTCAATAAGATATTTTGGAGGAACACCGCGTCAATTTAATTCTGAATGGATTAAACTCAATGGCTAGAATGTAGCATGAAAAAATGCAATATTTTGCCTGTGTTGTTACTTATTTAAAGATGAGCTTGGAGGATATGAAAAAGAAGTGAGTAATTCTTTCACAGTGAAAGATTTTTGGAGTAGGAATAAGGGTTTAGAAAAGCTTAAAAAACATATGAGTAAAGTAATAGTGGGGTCACAATGAGTGTGTAACTTCTACAAAAAGAGGTCATTTTCTACATCTAATGATATGCGGACAAAAAAATATTATATTAAAAAAACCTTCAAAAAATAACACCATGACTTCTCTCGATATCCAAAAAAATATTACAAAAACTTGTGCAAAAGAAATAGTGAAAGCAATTATTGAAGACTTGAATTAAAATTACTTTGAGATATTGGTTAATAAGTCTAAAAATGTTTCTCATAAAGAACAAATGACACTTGTTTTATGGTATGTCAATAAGGAGGATAAACTTGTTGAGCGATTTCTTGATCTTGTTCATGTTAAAGACACATCTAGAAAGTCATTGAAAGAAGTGATCTATTCTTTGCTTTTAGATCATTCTTTGAGTGGATTCAAATACAGGGGCAGGGTTGTGATGGAACTGGTAACATGCAAGGAGAGCTTAATGGTTTTAAATTTGATTTTAAAAGATAATTCTTCGGTGTATTACATACGTTGCTTTTCTTATCAATTGCAATTGACCCTTGTAGCTTTTACGAGGAAACGACATGATTTAAATAATTTTTTAAACATTTTTGCTAATGTTTTAAATATTGTTGGAGGTTCTTTTTAGTGCAAGGTGATGCTTCGATATGATCAAACTAAAAAATTAGAGGAATTGCTAGTATTTGGTGAAGTTCATATGAAAAGTTGATTAAATCAAGAGTTTGGACTTCAAATGCCGAGTGATACCCGTTGGGGGTCTCATTTCAAGACAGTGCATTACTTCATTTCCTTATTCTCGTCAATTATTTATGTACTTGAAGTTCTTGAAATAAGGGTGTAAACTATCATGAGAAAGCATTGGCAAAAAGTCTAGTGGAAGACATTACATCTTATGAGTTTATCTATATGTTGCATTTGATGTTGAAAATCTTAACAATTACATATGATTTGAATACGACTTTATAAAGAAAAGATCGAGATATTGTTAATGCTATGAAGCTTGTTGATTTCACAAAGAGCCAATTACAATCAATGAGGGAATTTAAATGGAATTTCTTGTTGAAAGACATTTTCTTATTTTGTGAAAAGAATGGTATTGTGATTCCTGAAATGAATGAGAAATATGGCCTTGAAAAGTTGAAGAGTAAGATCTCACGTGTTACATATTCTCATCATTTGCGTATAGAAGTTTTTTATGCTGTTATGAATTTGCAACTTTCAGAGCCTAGCAATAGTTTTAATGAAGTGAATACCGATCTGCTTCTTGGCATGGCTAGTTTGAGTCTCGATAATTCTTTGATAAATTATGATAAATACAAGATCATGAAGCTTACTACATATTATCCAAATAAGTTTAGTGCGTCCAAGCTTAAAGATCATAGTTTTAATCTTGACAATTACATTTACTATGTGAGAGAAGCGGATAATGCTTTCTCAAATTTGAAAGGACTTACACACCTTTTAGTGAAATTAGTTGAAACAAATATGCATAAGACATGTGGACTTGTTTATTTGTTTCTGAAGTTAAGCTTGATATTACCTGTGGCTAATACAATGGTGGAAAGAGTTTTTTCTTTAATGAAGTTTGTTAAAAATGATTTGCGAAATAGAATTGGAGATGACTTTTTGAATTATTGTTCAGTTTGTTATATAGAGGATGAAGTATTTGAAAATGTACCTAATGATACGATCATTGATCATTTACAAAATATGACAACTCATCGAATGTAATTGTAAGGATAATATTTATATTTATATTTATAGTATTCTTGTACTTTATCTCTTTATTTAAATATATGAAATAACGTTATTTGCTATTTAAAATTGCTATTGTTAAACACCAATTTGAGATTATTATTTTGTCTCAAAAAGTTAAACCCGCAGAACCTCAAATTCTGACTTCGCCTCTAATATATATATATATAGCCATTATTTGTTTAATATAAATTTTTATGTTTTGATAATTAATTTTTATTTGAAAATTTTAATATAACCATGTAATTACACTTGTGTAATCAAACGGTACACTCGTAATTACATTGTGAAAAATAAACATATCATCATAATTATTAGGTTGTGTAATTACTAGGCTAGTAATTACTCTCCCAATAATTACGTTAATTGCAATTACCAAATGACTTTTCAAACACACTAAATAAATATAATAAGGATGTTTGAAATTTATGTAAGAGTGAAGTGACAGAAACACACCTAAACTCTCCCTTTTTTTTTTAAATTTCATATATAAGCTATTGAGGGTGTGAGAAACATACTTAAATTGCCATCCATTAGTTTGAGAAATACATATCTCAAAATGAAAAAAAGAACAACTAAAGACATTTTAAAAACAAAAAAAAATAAAAATATGTCACTGGACTAATTTTTAATGGCTACACACACCTCAAGAGTTTGTAAGCAAATATTTGGTCTAGTCAGCTTTTAGGTGTGTTTCTCAAATTAATAAGTGACAGATTAGGTGTATTTCTCAAACTAAAAGTGACATTATATGTGTGTTTCTCAAATTAAAAGTGATAGTTTTTATATTTTTTTATACTTTTATGAATTTAGCCGTGAAACTTAAAAAAAGACGGCGTAGGTTAGTTTTTAATACTTTATGCTATATGTAATGGGAAAAGGATATGGGCTAATCCTTTTCAAAATAATTGGCCCATGTTTAGGCCATTGGACATTCATGATCATTCGGTCCAAACAAATTCTATATTGTGGTCATTTCATAATTTGGATCATTTTGCCTCAAATAGTTCAGATACAATTCATATATAATATTGATACAGTTCATATATCATACTAATATACTTCGTAAGAAAAAGTTAGAGCAGCAAGTTTATGGATAAAAATTGTATCATTGTTATATGAAGGCACAATACATAAATCTTCCCTTTAACTTGGCCTCGGATCACTTCTATGACCTCCAACTTTGGGTGTACACAAGTAGACACTTAAACTTGTATAAAGTTGAACAAGTAGATATATATGTCTTATGTGGCATCCTACATGGTCAATTCTTGTCCTATATGGTGTTCCACGTGTATTATGTCACATAGGATGTGTGTGTCGACTTGTTTAATTATATACAAGTTTAAGTGTCTACTTGTGTACATCCAAAATTAAAGGTCATAGATGTGATTTGAGGTTAAGTTAAAGGATATGCTTATGCATTATATCTTATATGAAATATACATTTTTTAATATGATGTGTATAGAATTTATATCATTGATGTATATAGATATTGTATCTTTTATTATATGTTTTATATATATATCAAATTTATTTCCGTATTATATAAAGTTGTCAGCAAATGGTTAGAAAATAAAATTAAAATTGAATGGCCAATTTTCGTCAAGTGTTATTTATGTCTTTTCCGATTATTTAATTGTATCGGCTATTTGTGTTGGCCCAATTCCTGCTGGTTCATACCGTGTTCAGACTCCTAACGTTTTAACGTTCCCAACATTCCCTTACCTACTGGAAAATTATCGGCACGGAGAGAAAACCAACATTTTATTTCAACTTATTTATCTAGTGCACCATACCGAGACTTTGGATTAAAAGTAGGGGTGTGCATCGGTCGGTTCGGTTCGATTTTATATATTATTGGTTCGGTTTATCGGTCTTTGGTTTTTAAATATGCAAAACCAATAACCAACCAATAAGATATTTTCTTATCGATTTTCAGTTTATCGATTTTTTGTTTAACCAATAAGAAAATACTCATAAAATAGAAATAGTAACAACATAAAAAAATAAAATTTTAGTTGCTGCCAAAATCATACGCAATGCGTTTTAGTTTACAAGAATCTTTAAACTTGAACTGAATGTTAGTTCGGAAAAAAGCTAAATCCTAATTGTTGGAAGCTACTAAATGCTTCAAGCTTTTCAATACAACAATTCCTGTGCTTTGTATTGTGCCTTTGTTTCCCTGAATAGGTTAATACTTTGTGAATCTCTGAATTGTGAATAAGTAGTGTGTGTGTATACATATAAAGTAATATAAATATTTATATATATAACATAAATAGGGGTAAAACAGTAACTTAGTGTATCCTTATTGGGTTATCGATTTAACTGATAACCCAATAAGCTAAACCGAATCCGACCCGTTTACCCAATTAAATTATTTATAAAACCAATAAAAACCCGCTAACCCAATAACCCAATAACATTTTTATCGGTTTGGTTTATCGGTCGAGTCGGTTTTTGCACATCCCTAATTAAAAGGGACAAATAAGTTTCTCAATCAAGTGAGGTCCTTCAAGTTTTTAAAATTAGGTGAAAGGGACAAAAGAAATTCAGTTTTTTTAAAATATTTTTGTTCCAACAACTTTGCACAGTTGTCGAACAACTTTGATAGTTGTTTGATAACTTTGTGAGGTTGTTCAACAATTATTAAAGTTGTTCGATAACTGTGCGAAGTTGTTCAATAACTGTGCGAAGTTATTCGATAATTGTGCAAAATTATTGAGACAACTAATGCAGTTATCAAATAACTGTCACAATTATTCAAATAATTTTTTTTTTTTAAGTTACTAAAATTGTAGGATCCACTTATTTTTTCTTTTAATTAAAAGACTTGGGAGGGTGTATGGACTCACTTTTCTCCGCCATAAATATAGTTATGATTTGTCTACCAGATAACTTTTGTCAATTTCTTTCTTCCTTTATTATTTTTTCATGTTGTGGTTTTTGAAAACCCGATTTGAGTCGGTCGGATTCTTTTTTAATACCCAGTTGCTGCTTAATTCCTCTTTTGGGTTCTTCTTTCGTTTAACTTGATAAACATTGTGTCTTTGATTGTACTATGTACTTGAAAAAAGGATGTTCTTTGCTGCTGAAAGTCCAGAAAAAGTCTCTTCCTTTAATCCTCAATGTAAACCCAACTTCCAATGTTGATCAACTTAATGGTCAAAATGGTAAAAACCCCGTTGACCTAAAGGAATCTGATTTATTGAAGAGACTGAAATATGAAGAAAATATTTCAACTGCTTTAGAGTATTTCAAATGGGTTGCCAATTCAAGCTCTTTCAAGCATACCCCTTTAGCATATAAAATAATGATGGAAAAACTCGGAAAGCAGCTGGAGATGGACAGTGTTCAATACCTCTTACAGCAGATGAAATTGGAGGGTATTAGTTGTTCCGAAGATACATTTATCAGTGTGATTGATGCGTATAGGAGAGGTAAGGCGGCAGAGCGAGCATTGAAGACATTCTACAGGATACAGGATTTTGGGTGTAAGCCTACAGTTAGGATATATAATCATCTCTTGGATGCTTTGCTCAGTGAAAATAGGTTTCACATGATTAATCCTATTTATAGTAACATGGAGAAAGATGGGATTGTTCCCAATGTGTATACGTATAACATTCTTCTTAAAGCATTGTGCAAGAACAATAGAGTTGATGGAGCTCAGAAGTTACTTGTAGAAATGTCAAACAAGGGCTATTCTCCTGACGAAGTGAGCTATACAACGATTGTGTCTTCCTTGTGTAAGTTTGGTAAAGTAAAAGAAGCCAGAGAACTAGCCATGAGATTCACTCCTGCCATTCCTATTTATAATGCTCTGATAAATGGTCTTTGTAAGGTATATAATACTAAGGAGGCAGTTGATTTGTTGGATGAGATGGCTTACAAGGGAGTTGATCCTAATGTGATCACGTACACTACGATTTTAAATGCATTTGCTGACCAAGGAAACCTTGGTCTTTCTTTTGCTATGCTGAGCAAGATGTTTGTTAGGGGCTGTTCTCCAAATATTCATACGTTTACTTGTTTGATTAAGGGAAATTCATTGATGGGACGATGGTATGAAGCTCTTGATGTATGGGATGGTATGATCAAAGAGGGAATTTTGCCCAATGTTGTAGCATATAATACACTTCTCCATGGTCTGTGTTTGGCTGGTAATATGAATATGGCTCTATCTGTTTGTAGTGCAATGGAAAGGAGTGACTGTCATCCAAATTCAACAACCTACAGCACCCTCATTGATGGCTTTGCTAAATCTGGAGATGTGAGTAAAGCATCTGAGATATGGAATAGGATGACAAATCTTGGTTGCCGTCCAAATGTTGTGGTATATACATGTATGGTTGATGTACTCTGCAGGAATTACATGTTTGAACAAGCTTACTGTCTTCTAGATAACATGGTGATAGAAAATTGCCCACCAAACACCATTACTTTTAACACATTTATCAAAGGTTTGTGTTGTAGTGGTAGAATTGAATGGGCAGTGATGCTATACACTCAAATGGAAAGATTTGGTTGCTCTGGTAACACTACCACATATAATGAGTTGTTGGATGGTTTATTCAAATGTAACAACCTTACGGTAGCACTTCAGCTTGTTAGGGAGATGGAGGAAAAAAACATTGAATTTAATTTAGTTACGTACAACACTATAGCATCTGGTCTCTGTCATATGGGGATGCTTGAGGAAGCTGTAAAACTTGTGGCAAAAATGTTGGTTAGGGGAATTACACCTGATGTTCTCACCTTCAACATACTTATGGACGTATACTGTAAGGGTGGTAAAGTTGAATCTGCAAAACAACTTCTGAATGCTATGAATCAACTCGGCTTGCGCCCATGTTTCATATCCTATACCTGTCTGATAGGTGGACTGTGCAATTGGATTAGTTTGGCAGCCGCTATCTGTTGCCTTCAGAGGATGATAACTGATGGTGTTCCACCCAAGATATCGACATGGAATGTTGTAGTCCGTCATTTGTTGTGCAAGATTGGCTATAGAAGTGCACTACAATATCTAGAGAGTATATTGGCAGCAGACTGAAGGTGTGAACTTGCTTCAGCCGATTGGAATGATGAATACACGAAAAAACTTTTCTGTGGATATGAAAGCAGTAGTTGCAGTTAAAGCAATTTTACGATGGAGGGTCCTCCTCCAGACCTGCATTGACGAAGTGGCATTAACAACTTGTTTAGGAGATATGGCTAGTAAGAATCCCTCAAAAGAAGTTTAACATCATCTAATCATGTTTATGTTTGTTTACTGGTTTTGTTCTCACCTTGTTGATCCCCATCTTATCAGCTGATTTGACTTTTCTATTGAATAGATTTTGCAGGTGAATCCTAATTCCATTTGCTGTTGATTTGAGGAATTCGGAGACCCACCAAAGGATCATGCAGGTATTCAATTGCTAATATTTACTAGGACATTATAGGCTTAAGCTTGTAAGTAAAACCAAAAGGCGGAATAGCTCCTTTAAATTTGTGTCTGCTCTGAAAAATTAGATAGCTCTAGTAGCAGCAGTAATGATTTATAAGGTCATGCATTATGCTCTGTGGGTACCTTTTAGTAATAGATCCTTCTGGTTCCTAACCCCTTACTGAAAAGGTTGTGTTTCTAGTGTTATAGTTATTTCGTTTTCTAACTTGCTTGTTGGTATCAGTCTTTTATCAAATTGAACCACAACCATTCAATGATCCCCACTGTTTTTATTCTTAAGATTATTAGATGGAGCCTGGTAAATGGTAAATCCTGCATTCCTGCTATTGAATTCTATTATTGACACTGATTGAAAAATTGTTTATATCCAGTCTGTATAGTTCGGAAGAAGTTTCATGAGAAATCCCTACCAAGGGTATCTCTTTGAGGTGTCCCAAGAAGTGACAGGGCAGAACCAAGAACCAGACTTGAAAATGGCAGCCATAATTTTTGTAGAACTCCACTGGTCTTTTTGGCATGAAGCTTTGCAAGAGGCATTATGCATAGAATGAGAAGGGGTGATTTACTGTAAACGATAATTTAAGCTGGGTCTTTCTTGGAGAACAAAACAAATCAGTAATTGAAAATCTCAGATACAACATCATTGGCATTGGTTTTTGTTTTGACCCATTTTCCTATTTATTCCATCACGGGATATGTGGCATTGTCCGAATACTGACCAGCTATGGCAGCTATTTTCAACTTTGTTGGTATCAAGTGGTCTGTGCCTAGGAACACACATTATCTTTTGCCCTGTAAATACGTACAGAGGTCTTTACACAGGATCTTTTGCCCTGTTAGTACGTACAGAGGGCTGTACAAAGCATGAAATAATTGGGATACATGATTCCAGATTGTATCTAGTGGGTGATTAAATGTTTTGAAGAGAAGCGGAAATCAATTTGGGGAATTAAATTAGATTGTATCTCAGTTGCATTTTTGGTGTATAAAGGAATATGCAAATGAAGCAGAAACTTTTACTAGATTTCATTGATTTCCCTCTGAGATTAGAAGTGGGCTATATTTTTGGGCCTTTTTGCTCACTTGTACAGAAACTCCAATACTACCTTTGTGCTGTTTTTGAATACAGTTATTACCATTCAAACAAGAAAAAGTATAATTTACCCTGCAGACGGAGATAATCTCCTATTTTGCAGTCGACGTTGATCTATTCACGGTGGATTGCCTGCTGCATGGCGAGTTATTACAAAATTGTCTGCAATCCTTCTTTTTTTTTTTCGGACGCTCATTTCTGCTGCGAGTAAAATTAAATGAAACCTCCTATACAATAATAGATAGAACAAAACCATATGAACTTATGATAATTATACTGAAGTCTTAATCGTACATGGAATAAATATAATAGAACTATACTGAGGTTTAAATTGTACGATTTGGCATGATATGTTTGAACCATGGATTCGCAAAGAACATTGAGCCACCATATGAACATGGTATTATCGGTTTGATCATCAGAGTTTCCTTTAGCTGGACAGGTTAACAAAAAGAGTGAGAGGGGAGTGGGTGTTTCGTACAAACCAAGAACCAACATCAGGGAAACTATTATCTAATCTAAAATTATAAGTAATCAGAATTCCAGGACAGTGAGCAAAATAAATACAACTAGTTTTCACACACTTACTTTCCTTTTTCCTATCTTTTGTGTATCAATTTGTCGACTGTTTCTCCTGTTCCTATCATCTACATCGTCATCAGCGTCCACAAGAATAACACCATCAGTATCATCATCATCATCATCATTCATTTCCATATCTATGTCATACTCAACCTCCAAATCGTCTTCACCATAGTCATCATAATCATCCATATCCACTTCATTTTCATCATCTGTACCAGCACACACAGTATGGAACTCTGGAGGAGGAGGACAATCCTCTGTTTCTGCCTTGTCCCGCTTAATCACCAGATGTCGAATGACTCTCTCATCTTTGTCAAGCATACTCTTGAAATCATTAATCCATTTGGCTCCCAGTTCGAAATTCATCAAAATGTAATGAGCTCGTGATGCTTTCTGAATCTTGTATGCCAGTCTACGCATACCCCAGTCACTGAATCTCCACAACTTCCCTTTCTTCTCTTTCAAAAAATCTGCATGTTTATTGGAAAAAATCACAATTTTAGTCGCGATGTGAAAAACAGAAATGTCAAATCACAGGGAAAAAGTGATGTCATTTAGAGGATTGAGGGACAAGGAAGCTATGGTTGTTACATCTGGTAGATCAGAACCACTTCTGAGATACTAGCCTTTGGCATGATTCCACCTTTCTCAGCTCTTTCCAAAAGCGCATGAGGTAAAAGCTTAAAAAAGGACACGCTTTTTAAAAAAAAAAGACTTGGTAAACACATTTGACAGCACACAGCAAAAACCGGACCTTAGTAGAACAAATAGATGTTTGATTTATGAAAGGAAAAGCTAACCTTGAACTTTTGCATTCACACTCTCAACCTCGTCTTCACGATCCTCATGAATCAGATACACCACTTCATAGTGTCGCACTGTACACAGCAGGGAAGTGAATAAATAATCTAAACTATTAATTGAAAGAAAAGCAATAGATCCATAACAATAAATCACTAGCCAATTTTCCTGCATTCCTTCAATTCCATTCAATGAGTTAATTGGCCCGTACAAGCAATATTAGCAAGAATTCATGACACAAGGCATGCTACTTTAATCAGAAACAATCTTATATCAAGTATCCAACCACAAAGAATCCAGTATCAACTTCTCCATTATAAGGGTGGTCTCCAATCTTACAGTAAAGTCTTCAAGAAAAGCAGATGACAGATTTCCAAAGCTCATTTCCACAGATAGTTGAAAGAAGCAAATCATTGAAAATGTTGAGCCAATAATAGATTCTAGCCATTGGCAGCTCAGCACTTTAGCTCGCAGATACAGCAAAGTTTTCCTCAGTTGAACAAAACATAAAGCATCTCCAACATATGTAAAGCATCTCCTTCTACTTGCACTGATAAGCAATACAAACATTTATTGTGCAGCTGACATGTTACAAAGAATCCAAAATACTATTTCACGACACATTTTTTATCCACTGGGTAATCTATGAGATTCCAACATCCGTCCTATATAAATCAATCAATCATCTACTTGGGATTAGTGATATGAATCTTCTATGTTTGGACCCATTTCATATAGATAATGTGGCCTTTAAAAGTAGAAGGCTCGCCAAATAACACACTTATCTCTACTTAAACCTAATGTAAGTGTAGTCATTACAACTTAACAACTACTTATTTGATATCTCCCATGCGGATCTTTTGATTCCACCATCCGTTCCAGAAAAAGAAATCTATGCAGACAGTGAAGAAGACAACATATCCCAGCTGCTATCTTTAAGTTTAAGCGCTTTTTCATTTTAGATATTGAGCTCATAGAATGATTCATACTTACTCTGTTCCACATTCAGATCACTTTCCAACTGCAGATTTAGCGCCTCAAACAGTTCCTCTGCAAATTAGACTCAAAGTTCAGAGACCTCAACCTCTAAAGAATAAGAGAGCAATGAGCAACATGTCATTCGCAACCAAATAATGGCTTACCCTCTTCAGCATCTGCAAACTCAGGTAGAAATCTCCCGTCTTCTTGGACCTTTCTCTGCAAAATCAAATTAGAACTCACACACAAAAGCAAAAGAAAATTGGACTTACGCCATGCTCCTAATATTAGGCAATCCTATTTTAAAAAATGGCTTCTGCTCAAAGATTATTCATTAGAATTCCGGATAAACAAACCAGATTACATCTGGGTGTAAATGAAAATTAGTGCAGATATATAAATTCTGCTTTAATAACCTCTCTAAGGAGCACAGCTTCAGGAAAAGGACCAGTGGCTTCATCAGGTTTAGGAACAAAGCTATGGGAGTCAGATTTGTTCTTCTTCTTCTTTGATGCTGAAGCAACAACAGCGATTCTAAAGATTTTATTGTTGGAAAAATATAGGAAGAAAGAAGAGCGCCCATTTGCTGAAATGGAGGGATAACATTGAGGAGGAGAAAAAGAGGAGCTGACCAACTTTCCGATATCAGGTGAAGAGGTAAGAAGAAGGGACTCCATTTTTGAGGGGATAGGATTTTGATTTTTGAGGAAAAGGGTTTTACTTGAGAAAATTGAAGTCTTTTTAAGTCTCCTTTTAAATATTGTTTCTTTGATGGAAGGAAAGGGTCAAAATTCCCTCTAAAAGATTAATTAAAATAATTGGAATTTAAATTAATATTTTAAAAATTTATAATCTTTTTTAAAATACAAATCAATATTCAATTCTATTTTTATTACACAATAAAATTAAAAGAACCAATTATTTTTCAGATAACATCAGTTTTCAAAAATCAAACGACGTTTCCTCTTCTCTTCTCTTTCTCTTAACAATTCAACTCGAATCTAATAGATTACCTCAAATAAGACACAACAAATTAATTTTATTGTCATTTTCGATCACTATCAGTTGTTTGAGAATCCACATTCACTTCCTTCTTTTTTGTAGCCCGTCACTTTCTCTCTCTTTGCAGATAAGGTCTTTTATATTTATTGTTTTTTAAAATATTAAAAAAATTTAGTTAATGAAGAAAAAAAAAAGAACTTTAGTTGTATTATCTTTAAATTTGAGTTAATAATTTTGAATTTTGATGCTAAAAAATATAAAAACAACCCGAGAAAATTTTAATTTGTGGTAGTTGTTCTTTTTATATGGTGGTTGATATAAATGGGGTATCTTTTCTCAGTAAAATATGTTTTTTGGTTGTTATTGTTCTCGAATATTGTTGTAAAAATAGCACAAACTTAAATTTTAACCTTTTTTGGAGATATTTGTTGTGGCAATTTTCTCTTGTTGTTTGTGTTGTTGTATTGAATCACTTCACTTGATATAAACCTGTCAAACGTGCAGGCGTAAGCCCGACCAATGAAGACGGCCCAGCCAGGTTTGAACCAGCCTGGCGAGCCCCCAGGCTACAAGGTTGCCGGTTCCGGGTTGGGCTAAATTTTTTTTGGGCCCGGTTGACCCAACCCAGAATGAACCTGGACCAAGCCCACCGGTTGCTCGCCCCGGTAAGATTTTTTTTTTTTACTTTTTAAAATGGACCGTTGGGTGGGCTGCCATTTGCATCGTTGGGCCCAACGACATTATAGTCGTCTGGGACTGCCAACCCAACGACCAAATGGCCATATATATTAAATTTCTTTTTATTTTAAATAATTTTCTTTAATTCAAAATTTTTTCTATAAATACCCTATACTTTCAAATTATTTTCCATACAATTCTCATTCTCTCAAATCTCATTCTCTCTCAAATATTCTAATTATCTCTTAAAGTGCTCAATTTTATTTTTTAATTTTGCGATTACAAATACAAGTGAAAGTTTTCTAAAGTCGCAACTTTCGAATACTTCCAAGATTTGGTATTGTTGTTCCATCTCTTACTTATACTTTTTAATTAGTGGATTAATTGTTGAATATTTTTTTTTATTATTTTTTTTTGTATTTTGAATATTTTTTAGTTTGATTAATACTATGGATAAATTAAGAAACATCGGTAAAAGTGTCAAAAAAAATTATTTCGAAAGTGGTAGTGGCAGTAAAAGATGAATTGGTGGCGGTTTCAGTAGAGCTAGTTCAAGTAGTAGATATACTCGTGTGCCTCAGGTACCGCTTAGTCAACCTTTTGAGGAAGAAGTAGATGTAGGTGCCCACGATATGGATTATGCAGAAGCTCAGGAAACTTACGGTATAGAAGAAGAAAATAAAGTAGATGCGGTTAATTTAGATGAAGATGATGAAAATATTGGTGAGACACCCGCAGTAGGAAATGCTAATATTAAATCTGAATCGATTAATCTTCCTCCCCGTCCTCCCGTTGTCCCAAAAACTCGTAGAAAAACTAGTATTGCATGAAAAAAATTCACCTATAGAAGGACACACTAAGGTGCAATGCAATGTTTGTCAACAATTATATGAGCATAAAAGAGGAGGCAATCAAGGGGGTACGGGTTCGTTAATGAGACATATAAGAGAGAATCACGCTAGAGAGTTATTTATTGCAAAAGGTGGTGAGGCTGTTGGTGGGCCAATACAAACTAGGATGAACCCAACAACTGGTCAGTTAATTAAGAATTATAAGAAATTGAGAAACCGGGAAAAAATAGCAAAAATGGTAGTTGTGGATTGTTTGTCTTTCACTTTTCCTTCTTCGGATGCTTTTATTCATTATATTCAAGAAATTTATAATCCTATGTTTAATGGCATTCCTAGAAGTACTTGTCGGGCCGATATTTTTAGACTTCATTCACAATATGTTTATTATTTATCTACATTGTTAAAAAATATTCAATGTAGAATGAATCTAACTTCTTATCTTGATCGTGCTGTTTATAAAAATGATTATTTAACCATTACTTGTCACCGGATAGATAGTAATTTTGTTATGCAAAAACGTATTCTAGCTTTTTTGTATGATGAAGATCGTAGACATACTGGAGAATTTATTTCTGAATCTATTAGTAAAGTTGTAGAATTTTATGATATTGAAAGAAAATTTTTATATATTGCTTTTGATAATGCTTTTAACAACAAGACTGTTATTGAAAAGTTAAAAGCTGAACTCTTTTTACCATTACCTAAAATATTTCATGTTAAGTATACTTGTCATATATATAATTTAATTGTAAAAGATTGTCTTGATTTTTTTGATCTTTATATTGAAAAGATCCGTCTTGTTGTTGGCTTTATTCAAGAAAATAATCGAAAAAGAAGAGTGAGAGAATTTAAAGTTAAATGTGAACAAAATGGACTTAGACCGATATTTATGCCTGAAGAATGTGATACTAGATGAAATGTTATGTATGATTATTTAAAAACTTGTCTTGCTTATAAAGTTCCTATTACAATGACTTTTAACCAATTTTGTGGTTCATTTCCTGAAATTGAATCGGCTAAATGTATGCTACATGATTCTAATTGGGCTGCAATTGATGATTTTGTTAAGTTTTTGAAAACTTTTTATATGGCTATGGTTGAATTTTTCGGTGCTTATTATCCTATTGTTTGTAACATTTTAGCATCTATAGCCGATATTTCTTCTTTGCTCAAAGAATATAAGAATAAAGAAGGTTACAAAGAAGCTGTTAGTGCTACGTTTGCTAAATTTAAAAAATATTTTTATTCGATTCCTCTTATTTACTTGGTTGGTGCTATACTAAATCCATGTATGAAATATAATACTATGTGCCACTTTAGTTCTATTATTTATTCTAACTTAGAGATAAATGTTGAACCTGAATTTGAAGATGAAGAACAACCAGATTTGTTTACAGCTATGAGTGATGCGAATATTTACATAGAAAAATTATATAACCATTATGCCAATTTACTTGATGTAGCGTATCGATAAATATCACTCCAACTGTCGCTCCTCCTGCTCCCAAGGAGCCATCATCTTCTAAAAGGTCGGTACATAGTGGTTTTCCTGATTACTTTTATGATTTAAATGTTTGGAACAACGTTGAGGCGGGAACTTACACAACAACTTCTCGGGAAGAGCTTAAGTATTATCTTCGAACGCCGATAGAGGATCGTAGACGACGGATCAATGCGTTGGATTGGTGGAAGAATAATGAAAGACAATATCCCGTGCTTTCAAGATTAGCTAGAGATATATTGAATGTTTCAATGTCAATCGTGGCATTGGAGAGTGCTTTTAGTCAGGGACGACAATAGCTTGGAGACAACCGACACTCATTGGGGAGCAATGCTATGAATGTTCTAGTTTACCTTAGAGATTTGATTAGAGCGGAACAAAGAAATCAAGGAATGGAGGTGGAGCCGAAAGATAAACAGAATCTTGAAGAAATTATGACTTCAAGAGAGAAACTCAGCACAATCAAATCCAACGCATAGTTTTGCCCCCATTGATTTTGACTATCCTATGCCAGTTCCCGTTAATATTAACATGAATAAGTTGAAAAAAAAATGATGAAAAATTTGTAGATTTCATTCATGTAAATTATAAATTTTGAATCATTTTGCAATCAATAAAATACAACATTCATTCACTCCTTACTTTGTAATATTTTCCATTTAAATTGAATTTCTAGTTTGAATTAAATACTTAGTTTTAATATATTACTATTAAACTTTACACTAAGTAATAGACAATTAAACATAACAAACATATATACACATAATGAAAAAATAAATTTCTTTTAAATTCAAAACCTCAAGTATTATTATATTAAGTAGCATATTTTCTATAGACTCTAAATTATATATACTTAACGTATACATATAGAGTATATAGGTTGTATGTATATTGTTTCAACTTTCAAGTGATATTTTAAGTAGTATATATTCTACATATATGTCTATATATTTTTTATATATTAAAATAATATGTATTTAATGTGTATATGCTTTTAAAGTAGTATAATATGTAGTGTATATATGTTATATGTGTATATATTTTCTATAGACTCTAAAGTAGTATATATATTAACGTATACATGTGTATATGTTTTCCAAAGTAGTATTTATATAGTGTATATATATATTGTGTGTATATTATTTAAAGTAGTACATATATATTATATTGTACGTATATATGTGTATATATTTTCTATAGACTCTAAAATAGTATATATTTAACGTATACATGTGTATATGTTTTCTAAAGTAGTATATGTTAAGCGTATATATGCTATATTTATATTGTCTAACGTATTTAAAATGTATATAGGTGGGTATATATAGTGTATATTGGAAAAAACATTTAATTTTAATTTTTTTAGCTTTGACCAGATTTGACCGATTTGGACCAATTTACATATAACCGGGCCGATCCTGGTTTGTTTTACAAAAACTTACTGTCGGGCCCAGTACCAGATCGACCCATTAAAAAGGTCCCAAAACCGGACCAACCCATAAACCGGTAAAACAAGATGGGCGAATTTCGGGTTTACCCGGCCCGACCTTTTTGACAAACTTAACTTGATATTTGGTTGGTGTTGTTGGTGACTATGAAACACCCTGGATTTTGGAACCTTAGAATTTCTTGGATTTCTGGATTTTGGACATCATATGACTTGTGGGTACTAGTCGTATGATAGGGTGCAGTTGGTATGCTCTTGGTCGTATGTTGACTAGTGTTGGTTGGTTGGTTGGACTGTTTCTAGAATGGGTACGAGTTGTATATTTGGTGATGGATCATATAGTTTGGGTTTTTCCTTCACTTAATCTGAGACTTAGTAACTTAACTTGGATCTGAGTATGAGTGGCTTACCATGAGCCGTAAGTTAGGGTACAAGTCATACCATTGACTTGTATAGTGGACAGTGTTCAAACTTCCTTTGATTTTATTCTGCCAGGGATACGATTTGGAGGTACTGATCATATAGTTTGGGTACAACTTGATTTGGATAAGTCGTATGGTGGACAGTGTTGGGTCCAAGGGGGTGCCTAGGGTACACATGGTGGGTACCACTCGTATTGAATGGTACGACTGGCATGGAGTAGTCGTACCTATCTGACAGAAATTTTAAGCAATTTAAGTTGGAGGTAATCTGGATATTTCACCTCTTAAGGCCCCATGACTTATAATTCTTTTGGGACATGATTTATCCTATTATTCAAATCTAAAACACTTAGAAACACTCTCTAATTCTCTCTAAGGCTCTTAGGTAAAGGAAGGCTAGGATTTTATCTAGAGGATTAATTTGGGTCTTGTATGGATGATTTCTCTTCATCATTTTCGTAATCTAAGGCATGCACTCCTCTCTCATTGTTAGTTCCAACTAAAGATATGTTTTTATACAATGTTTTCATGGCATGGTTATTGTATGATTTTAGGATTTTCAAATATATATTGGGGTTTTGGTTATAAATGCTTGGTTATGATTTTTTCATGTTTTAATTATATTTTTACATGCTTTAATGGTGGTCTGGACAATTGGTTGCATGGAAATAGTAAATTGGTGATTGGATTTGGTTTTGGAAATACTATGCCCCCAACATGTTTGATAAAATGCCTATGATAATGCTTTTACTATATTATTTGGACTTTTAATGGAACTATTGCATGGTATGATTTGGTAATAGATCCCTAGATGATTTAAATAGTCTGGAATGGCTAAATGGTAAGGTTTGGTGGTCATGGTTATGGTTAATTAAATTTTCTTGTAGGGTACAAGGGAACCCTCCAAGTAAACATGTTAATGAACAACTTGTGGGGTACATAAGATTTCCCCAAGCAACTTAATAATAGAACACTTGTAGGGTACACGGGATTTCCCCAAGTTAACGTGATAATGTAATCTATGGGTACATGGGAATCCCTTTACATAAAAAGATTGGCTTAGGACATTATTTGCAAGCTATAGTCGGTATGACGATACCACTACTCATAACCTTGGTTAATAATAATGACATAATGATTTGGTTGGATGGTAATGGTTTTAATTGAGAAATAATGGCAGGGTGTGATAGCTAACCGTGAAGGTGTGAGTCCAATGAACGAACAATGAAAACTCATGTTTGCTGACATGAGGGTTGGTCATAATGACCATATATGATACTATGAGGTACATGAAAATCCTATAAGTACACTGCACATATGTATCATGGAGAGCGAAGGATACTCGGGAATCCCCTGCTCTTATGGTATCTTCGGTTCCTGTGGCTACACGCATCGAGGCCCATTCAGGGGGTTAAACTGGACTCATATAGCCCGTGGGTGGTTCTAGGACGGTTAAACTACACATACCCAGGTTAATAATTGTGAAGACATGCTAAACCCGACTTTCTTTTTCGGCATGGTTGCATATATATACATGTATGGTTGCGTGCATATGGTTGGTTTACTTGTTTTATTGGATGATATTATTTTATCCTTCCTGAGTTCATGCTAGCGTTCACCCGCTAATTCATCTTCGAGCAGCTGTATCCCCACGCGATGCAGGAACCAGCCATTCTACTTCTCCTGCTTAGCGATCAGATTTGGGATCAACTATTGGATCAAAGTGGTGAGCTTTTATATTTCGAAAGGCTCCATTTCATATTATGGATGTCTTTACATACTTTGGTTATTTTATGGATATTAGTTTTGGCTATAGTTGGGGGCATGTCCCAATAGGATATTATTTTTCTTTTGGTTAGAGGCTTTATGGAACTACTATAGGTTGGAATGGTCAATGTTGGTAGTGGTGTCAGCCTTAGTATTGGCATTGATATTGGGGATGATACCCTTGGATTGAATTTATGATTGTTCCATCCTCTTATATTATATTATGGACAAGAACTTGGTTATTGTTTTGGTTTTGGTTATGGTTATTGGTTGGGTTTGGATGGTTGGACTCGTTTGGGTCAGTCAAGGTCATAGACCTATCCCAAAGTCTGGATTTATGCAAATACGTTATCTTGTTATATGTTCTAAATTCATCTGACTCAAGGTACATGCATGGTTGGTTGTGTTGGGTATCGGGGGCGGTCTTCAGTCCTAGTTGGACTTGAGATGCCCATTAAGACAAGACCCTGTTCGGGTTGTGTTAGAATGTTAGTGTTGTTTATTTGTTTTGTTGGTGTTGTTTCTGTTCTAGGTATATTTGTCTTGTTAATGTTATTGTTGTTGTTGGTATTGGTGTTGCTGGTGCTGGTATACTGACAAAAACAAAAATATTGATATTGTCCATATGTGTGTATGGTAATATAGCAACTTGGTGTTGTTGATGGTGGTGTTCTTGTTGATATATAATGTTGCCCAACAGATGTGTAATATGTTGGAAACAACTACATATTTGTTGGTTAACTAACTTGATTTCTCCTAACAAATGACGCATTAGTTGCAATAAATGTGTCATGTATTGAAAGAAATCAAAACAGGTCCTTGTTACGATCCTTTTTTTGAAAAAGTAAAAAACGTTTCATAACTTCGTGGCGAAAATAAAAAGAAAGGAGGTCTATTTGATTTTATTTGAAAAAATAATTTAGAGTTGCCACTTAATTTTAGGAAAATTAAAAAACCATTTTAAAAGGTAATTTTGAAAGAAAACCTTTTTATAATAACCATAGTCTAGGTAAAGGTTCAAGTAAATTCGAAAGAAGGTGTTAGATACTTTCGAAAATTCAAAAAGTGTGGTTCCCGATGGATTAAACTTATTTGGCTAATTTTAAAAAAATTCTTAAGTTGCTTGAAAAAACCTTGTTTTAAGAATCTTGAATTTATTCAAAAATATTCTATGTAATAAAATAAACTAAACATCAAAGTTTCAAAATAATTCTAACTTCAATAATTTTGTCTGAATTAAGACTTTGGGCTAAATAATAAACCCAGCTTCTTAAACATGGATCTTGAGCCATTAATAACATATAAATAAATTCTTAAACTATTCTAAGTGTTTATGTTTTCATAATTAGAGGAATTTTAAAAAAAGTATTAAATGATTATAATAATATAAATAATTTAACTTAAATTTGCTCCCCAAGGATTCATTTAGATTAATTAAATTCAATTACAAATAGATCATCAAGTAAATGACAAGAAAATAAAGGAATAAAAGTTGAGATTTTGGCCCCTTCTAGCCCATTTCGAATCTGCCCAGGTTTGGGCTTTATTCATGGACTTTGGGTCCTCTTTCCTGTTTGTATACCAGCTGTATATCAACAACTTAAATTTCTGCATTTTTGTGTATACTTTGTATATACATGACTGAAAACCAGTCATAGACACATCCTTTGATTCCTCCAGCTTAATATTAGCACTTTTTTCCCGTATATCATCTGTATAATGCGTATATTTATTGTATATCTTTGTATACAACCTTGTTTCTTCATATGTTTAATCTATTTTGGACTTTGGTTGAACCTCAGACTCGATGACATCGGGGCTCAAGGCCCATCTAAAATGCAAAAGAGAGATAGAGTCCTATGGACTCAGATTGGTGCACATGCAATCAAAAGAGACAAAAAATTAGCTACGTATTCATGTATAGAAAGTAAATTAGATCATAATACACATTCTATAATTTCATCTTCCATGAATCGAAACATTAGAATTTTCCTATAGCAACTGTAACTGGAAAAAAAGAGCAAATCCCAAATCCACAAAGTAAAACTAACTAGAACATCACTTAAAACATCAAAGTTGAAAATGTGTCAAAGTACAGACAAGTTAACAACACAACCAAAACAAAGCAAAAAATGACATGAACGCGGAGTAGGACGTAATGAACACAATCAAGTATGTGTTTAAGCCATTATGAAGAGCAATAAGCAAAACGACAATTGTTAAAGTGATAAAGATCACTTTTAACATTAATTTTAAGTATAGAAATCATGATAATTTACTAAGAACCTTCATGCCAAACAGAATAAGATAGCGGAGAATCAAATGATCGTTTTATGATCTCGACTAAGAACTTTTAGAGTTGAAAGCATGTAAGCATATGCTTCAATTCCAGTTCTGATTTTCAAGAGAAAAAGAGTTATTGAAAGAGCATGTTACTCATAATCCACTAAATGTTGCATTCACGGAATTCCGTATAGATCACGTAGACTTGTGTTAACAAAGCATAAAACTTTACTAATTTAAACATTTTGTTGAGTGAACACAAAAAAATACAATCATGTTACTATGAAAATATCTTGATACAACTTACTGTCATTCAAATTCAGGACTTGTTGATATCAGTATTAAAGAGTTGAATCAACGATAATCGTAACAGTCTTTTAAGAAATCAACTAACTACGGAACAAGCAGAGTAACTTTCAATTAACCACAAAACAAAACAATTTTAGTCATGAAAAATCAAGCGCGTAACCACCAACTCGTCAAAATAGTTTAAAAATCCTAAGTTTCTACAACACATAATTCAACCATTACGCTACTTGCACGAAGAAGAAGAAATAGTGAGGAAATTTAAAAGAGAATGATGTGTTTACCTTTTTCGGGCAGTAAATCGGAATGACGAGTCAACAACGACTTCACCAATTTCTTCGATTCAAGAGCGATAAGAAAAAAAAACTTAGAGCCAAAATTCTCACAACTCTAGGTTGGGGACAGAAGTCCAAATTCTAACTGAGTAGAGAATTTTTAGCCTTTTTTTTCTGAAAAAACCCCATTTAACAGTGGAGCGGGGAGGATTTATATAGAATCCAAAATCTCCAATTTATTCAACAATTTTAAATGTGGGAGAGGGGTTTTTTGAGGATAATTTCAAAATATTGAAAGAAAAATTTCGAATTCAAGAATAGATAAGGTTAAATGAGCTAGATTCGTACTAATTTGTATGAATTGAACGTTAACGGGTGAGTTATCGTTTTGGGCGAGTTGGGTTCGCGGGTTTGGGTTCTAGTACAGTTTGGTTGTCAGATTTTTTCGTTGTTATTGGTATTTATCGTTGACATTGAAGTTGTCGGTCAATTTTTGGCCAATTTTACATTCAAATAATAAAAATAAAATAAAAATAATATTAATTTTTTTAAAAATAAAATAAAAAGGGTTCTTTTTTCTTCCATTTTTTTAAATTTAAAAATATTTTTAAAAATTTAAAAATTTAAAAATATTTTTAAAATTTAATTTTTTTTTTAAAATATTTTAAAATTTTTAAATTTTTTTTTAAAATATTTTAAAATTTAAATTTTTTTTAAAAAAGGATCCTTTTTTTCCCTCCATCTTTTTTAATTTAAAAATATTTTTAAAATAGTTTAAAAATAATTTAAAATTATTTTTAAAAATTAAAAAATCATTTTAAAAATATTTTTAAAAATTAAAAAAATAATATTTCCCTCACCACCCCACCCCAGCCTGTCCCCCCCACCCCCAGCCCCTCCTTTTTTTCCTCCATCCTTTTTAATTTAAAAATATTTTTAAAAAATTTAAAAATATTTTAATAAAATTTAAAAATATTTTTAAAAATTTAAAAATAATAAATTTAAATTTTTTTCCCCACCGCACCCCCCTCTCCAGCCCCTCTCCACCCCACCCAGTCTCTCCCACCCCAGCTCGTCCCCTCCCTACCCACCTCTCCACCCCACCCCTCCAACCCACCCCAGCCCATCCCCAGCCCATCCAGTCCCACGTAACCCCTCCCCCTTCCCCAGCCCCCACCCTACCCAGCCCGTCCCCATCCCACCCAGCCCCACGCAACCCCTTCCCCAGCCTTCCACCTCACCTAACCCCCTTTCTCCAGCCCCCCACTCCACCTAACCTAGCCCCACGAAACCCCCTTCCCCAGCCCTCCCACTCAGCCCCCCCCAGCGCCCCACCTACCCCAGCTCCACCCAGCCCCTCCCCCCACAATTAATTTAAATTAAATATTTTAAATTTGTAAATCATATTTAAATTAATTAATTATTTAAGTTATTTTTTTTAAATTAGGTAAGAATTTTAAATTTGATAAATTAATTAATTTAAAATTTAATTAATTTAAATAAATTAATTAGTTAAGAATTTTAATTAATTATTTTTTTACTAATTTAAATTTAAAATTTAAATTAATTAAATTAATTTTAATATTTAATTAATTTTAATGTAATACTTTTTTTTTTATTTTTTTATTTTAAAAATGATTATTCAAATGTTAAACACATGATTATTCAAATTTTTCTACAATTTATAAAATTTTCTTATTTAATTAAATTAATTTTAATATTTAATTTGTTATGTAGCATTTTAAAAATGACTTGGAATTTAATGTAATACTTTTCTATTTTTTATTTTTTTTAAATGACGCGGCAGATGACGTGGCACGCGTGGCAGATGACATGACACACGTGGCAGATGACATGCCACACGTGGCAACTGATGTGGCAGCTGACATGGGAGAGTGTGTTACACTCTCCAAAAAAGTGTTTAAAATGTAGCTTTTTCGTGGGTTCAGGGGTTCAGATGACAAATATGTAAGTAGAAGTGTCCAACTTACAAAACTGACATAGTACAGAGGTCCAATAGAGCATTTTGCCTTTATATTTTGACCAAATTGAGTACAAGTTGGACAATTGTATTGCAATTGTGGCCAGTTTGATTTCAATTATGATCAAATTTAACAAGTTAGCTAAATTAAATTGTAATTCGACATGAATTAATACCCATTTAATTTCAAATTTCTTGATTTGATAAAATCAAACATGTATTTTTTTGAATAAATTAATTTTGAGAAAAAAATTATATTTAAATCAAGACTTTACTTATTTGAATTAATTTTCAAGACGATCCTTGATTAAAATCTGATTTTTTATAAAATAATTTTTAAGTAATAAAATTATACAATCTCGTATGTATGAATACAAAAATGTATAATCGTTACTTATAGTGAAAAAATTCCGTAAATAAATATTTTGAAAACTTTTTATCCATATAAAATAAATATTGTAATTTTATTTAAAAATGAAGAAACTCAAAATTAAACTTAGTCGTGGAAGACAAAAATTAGGTGTCAACAGTCCTATTACTATTTTGATTTCTTCCAACAGATGAGCCATCTGCTGCAATACTTTAATCATCTGTTGAAGAAATCAAGTCAAATCTTCCAAATAGATAGGTCATTTGTTGGAAAAAATCAAAATAGTTTTGTTACTAGTTTGATTTCTTCCAATAAATTACCTATTTATTGCAACAGATGGGTCATATGTTGGAAGAAATCATAACTGGTAATCCAACAAATGACTCACTTGTTGCAACAGATGAATAATTTATTGGAAGAAATTAAATCAGTAGCAAGACTGTTTTGATTTCTTCTAACAAATGATTCATCTGTTGCAACAAACGAGTAATTTGTTGCAACAGATGGTTATCTGTTGCAACAGATGAGTCATCTATTGAAAATATTTTTATAATGTGTTGTATCTATTAAATTTTTAGTTACCTTTTTTTTAATGATGCATAAATCAATTGTAATCGTTTTTAGTTTTTGCTTATTTGTAGATAAAGAAATGACTCCCAAAAGGAAAAAATGAATCAACTTCTGACAAAGCAACCAAAAAAGCTTAATTACAAGCAACATTAAAAGAGCTTGCTGAGTGAGCTTTTTCAGAAATGAATGAAGTATTACCATATGTATAGAATGGAGATGTGGAAAGAGATATAAATATTTCACAATCTACCGAAGGAAATGATGTAGAAAAGGAAGTTGAGGGAGATGGAGAAGAGGTTGCAGTGGGAGAAGATGAAAATAAAAATGAGGAAGAAGATGAAGATAGTGAGGATAGAGATAATAAAGAAAGTTATAATAACGATGAGGATGAAGAGAAAAAAAAGTGAGAAAGGAGATGATGAAGAAGAAGACGGATCTAAAAAAAGAAAATGAAAAGATGGATGAAGAGAAAGGAGATGATAATGATGATGATCTTGTTACATCAACAATTAAACGTGAATGTAGATCGAAAACCCAACATGATCTTGTCAAAACTTTTAGTACTGAAAAGTTTCAAGTTGAGATGCCTATATATAACCCTATAGATTTGACTGGTGATTTTGTAGCTAAATCTCTCATGGGTAAAACTTTAATGTTCTGATGAAGATTTTGAGGGATGAAAAATAGGAGGATTATTTTAAGTCCAGCTGCTTTGGATATTTTTTTGATCTGACGGAGGACAATAACACACGCTTTCAAATGACCATGGTACATGATCTTCTCAAGCACAGGATCAAGTATAAGGGTGATGATGAATAATTGAAAAATAAGGACAAGAAGATGGATTAAATCTGGATAAACTACTATGGCCTGTCGAGTTGTTTTGGCATGAAAGAGTTTCTCATAGTGACTAGCCTGAGATGCCATCCTCCATTTGAACCTCTTTCCACATTATCACTCTTGAAAATGTCAAAGGCAAGCAGGACACCAAAATCAGCATCAAAGAAAGGCAAGACACTAACCAAGCCACCTGCCAAAACCAACAAAGGCAAAGAAAAAATAAATTAGTTGTTGGCTATTGTTAGACCTAGCTAGAAAGTCAGACAGCTGATAGTTTATCTCTAAAATAAAAAGTTTCTGAAGAAGCACAAGGAGTCATTGTGCTTATTTTGATTTGTGCATTCCATTTTATGGGCTAAAGACATTAACAAAGTCATAGAACCTAAATTATCGGTGCTTGCTCAGAATTTAGAGGCATTCAATAATTATCCATAGGGATATGAAAACTATTTCTTCTCTATCAAATATTTATTGACAAAGTTATCTCCAAAGACGATCAACTTATACGACTTTTCTTGGGCTTTTATGGTAAAATTTTTCACTATTTCTATTTTCTTTCATTTATTTATGTTATTGAATAATTATTCTGACTTTTATTTTGCATCATATGTACATTTTTAGGCTTGGACATTTAAAGTCATTCCTCACCTTCGATAGCAGGTCAAGGACTACTCTGATGAGGTTTCTCATTCAAGGATCCTTAGGTGGTTTTCTGCCAAGAATAACTCAAATATGAATACTTTTGACCTCTTCATCCCTCCTACTAATGCAGTAAATCTTCTTTTAAATATAATAATTTTACTTAAGTTAACACATTGCAACAGATGGTTCATTTGTTTTGACTTATCTCTGCAGATTTCCTAACTACTACAATAAATGCAACAAATGAGTCATCTATTGCAACAGATTAGGCATATATTACAATAGATGGTCCATTTGTTGCATAGGTTCTCTGTCACGATCCGATTTATAAGTCATGGCGGCACCTACTAAATCCTGCTTGTAGGTAATCCAATACCATAACCCGAAGCTAACGCAATGGGTTAATTCGGTAAGAAATGCCAACATGGGCCAAATTCAATGAACACAAGTTATAAATAAACAGTGTTCTAATATAGATAAATAGACAAATACGAATACCAATTCCACGACCTGGTATGACCAGTATAAAAGCATCTAGTATCAATAATACAATCCACTGGTCTAAAAGTAGTCAATACATTTGTCTCAAAATAAAAGACTAAATAATAATAAAATAGAAAGAAATGGATGACTCGAACTCCAAGAGTTCACCCTATCTCCGGAATGTCAACACCACATAAACTCTAGTCAACGACGACAACTAGTACTCGAATCTGAACCAAAAAGGTACATAAGTATAGTATGAGTACCAAAATAATGGGTACTCAGTAGGCATCATCGGCCGACTGAGTTAAGTCATGATATAAAGATGATATAACGCAAGATCATCATAACTAAGTCATGGTACAAAATCGAACCTGAATCATCTTCGTCACGACTATACATAATAAGTAATTAATTCGAAACAATTGTATAACATAAGGCATCAACACATGCCTATACCATCGTGCACAAGTAATAAATAATTTCGAACCATAACACATAATAAAGTATAACCACAAGAAAACACAATGACAAAGTTGGCTCCCATACGCCAACTAGTGCATAAAATAAAGAACTTATCACAACATCCCATACTACTGGAGGGTATATCCAAGAGAAATAATAATAAGGCATTTAATTAACAACAAATCCAAATCTCATTATTATTCAACCGTATACCACATTTATCATCATTATCCACTTATCATCAAAACCCATTAGCCACTATATTAGATAAACAAGGATCATTAACTAGTCCATTAGATTCCTAGCCATCATATAATTATAATCATTTATTAGACAACTATTCACCACATAGCCATTTTAATAGACAACATTCCTTAACTAACCATTATTTATCACTAGACTTACTCACTAAGTGAATCCTCATTTTACGACTAGTTTTCTACTTACCAACTAGTCTTGATTAATCATTTAAACAATATCCATCGTGAATCCTTAGTTATCATTAATCATTAACTATACCACTTTTATGCATTTAATACTAGTGGGCTATATCCGGCATTCTAATGCCACATTACATCCACATTACTCACATGAAGATATATATGTATAAATATATAAGCATAAAATTTGTCATACATAGGCTAGCCTGACTCAAACCAGTAGACGTACACGTAGGCACATCAAATAATTATCCTCCGACCTTGCTGGGTATATCATCATCATTATCCTCCAGACTTACCGGGTGTCATCATCATCATCAAAATATTCTCCGACTTTGCTGGGTATCAATATCATTATCACAACATCCTCAGGCCTTGCCGGGTACTGATATCATCATCACCATCTCCTTTGTCCATGCCGGGTATAAATATATCATTATAATATCCTCCACCCTTGCAAACAATCATCATCATAGCTAATTAAATGTCAATAATAAAGATAAAGCCCCATAAGGGATAAAGTAATGAACAAGCCTCATAAGGGTTAAGTAAAGAAAAAGCCCCATGAGGGCTAAAGAAAAGAAGAATAATAGGAGAAGCAAGAAGAGCATACCTCTATATTTCCTCGTTCATCATCAATGTCATATTATCAATAAGAGTGTGTATATATGTATATATATATATAACATGAATATTAAAATTTATAAGCCAATAATCTAGTCCATTAGACCATGAGCATAGCCATAAGAATTATCATGAGTAATGTCCCATAAGTAACCTATTCATTGACCCATCATTAGCATAAAAAATGTTTATCACTAACTTGAGCAATAGCAAATCCATGGCTTAATTAATAACATGGTCACGGGCTCCTTTAATAGCATAAACAATAGCTCATCATGGCATCATCAATAATTGTAGTCAATTAGACCATGGACATTAGTTCTAATGGCATCACCATAATTTACTACCAAGGTTAGCCAACATGCTTCCAAGGGAGTATTTTCTAGGCATTTAATAAACGTCTAAGGTCTTCAAGGGAACTATGTCAATCCAAGCTTAAGGCGGGTCAAAAACCTACTTATAATTTCCCCCAAAAACATTCTTAGTCCAACTTTTACCCGAAAATAGGCTAAGGTATATAAATCAACTCTTAGATATATAGCAAACCACCATAGTCCTAAGGTAAATATCTTTCCAAAAAAGTACACTTAACTCAACAATAGTAACTAAGGAACTTCCATTAGTGTAAGAAACTAGGATTATCTTACCCACAACATGAGTGACAAGGTCACTTTCATCTAACTCGAGTAACTAAAGCATCCTCTTGCTATCTATGAGAAATGAAGTCAAATTCACCAAGGTTCAAACCTACAATCCAAACATTCCAACCTATGAGTTCAAGTGACCTAAACAATGTAACTAATCCCAAACCTTGCCATTTATCAATCCAACACCTAAAACTCCTCCCAATCTAAAAAGATATCACAATTATACTATAACGTAGTAACAAGGAATAAACCTAACCTACCTCAAATCCAAAGAAAGCCCATGAACCTCTAAACCTTTGCTTTTTCCCCTTTCGAGAAGCTTCTTCAAGGTGTTAAGCTATCAAAAATATATTCTACACATTATTATGAGAATATCAATACCCATATTGCACCATAGTGCTTCGGATCCAAAAATAACACCAAAACCCCCAAGTGGGTCCCACTTACGAAAAACATGTTTTAGGGACCAACCTAATATATGTCAAGCTTATGGAATCAAAACCCACAAAATGGGTGAAAATCAAGAAAACTTTGGACTAGAATTAAGCCCTAAATGATTTAGGGCTTTGGCAAAATAATCAAGAATTTCAAGCATAAAATTGAAGGATTCTTACCTTAAACCCGATGTTAATCGCGAAAATATATGTTAATCATTCTCTCAAGTCACCCAAGTCTCAATTTAAGGTTATCACACTATCTTCAGGTTTCTAGTTCTCAAGGATGAGTAAGAAATGCCCAAAATGCAGCCTAAGGGGTCCTTAAATACCAACATCAGGTAAAGAGTTGTTGCTATCGCACTTCTTGGACTGCAATCGCCATTGTGAAATTACCGTAGCCCTATTATGATCATCATAGTGTGATCATGATAGTCCTTGTGTGATCGCAATGAACTAGCACTAGCCAAACTTGGAAGTTTTCCAAGTTTCCAGTGACGCCTCGAGATTCATTTGAAATCCGACGTACGTAAATGAACTATGTAACCACACTAAATTCGATGTTCTGGATATGCTGACAAAGTCATATTTTCCATCTGAGGTTATTTTGACCAAATATGGGTTCCACACTCTGACTTCCATTTTTTTAACTTTTCGACCAATAGGTCAAAATGAGCTTGGTGCATTGGGACCCAAACCAAAGGTCTACCTAGCCTAAAATTGATATTTTGGAGCTACTAGTGCAATCGGAATTTGAATCCGAGATCGTTTTACTGATGTTTTTAGTTGGTGGCCATTTAGAACCAACGAAGACTTTTAAACAGGGAATTGACTCTAAAAAACAAATGAATTGCCTAGTAACCAAGCTATCAGTTCCAACAAGTCATAAATGACTTTGGGCAGCTATGGAAAATCTCTAATGACGAAAAATAGGAATAATATGAAAAATGACTTAAAAATTAGGAATAATATGAAAAGTCCACTACTAAAGGAACTTTTGTCCCCAAAAGTTAAAGATGAGGAAATACCTAAAGTCTCGAACAAGTGAGGACACTGGGCCCGTATCTCGCTCTCAATATCCCAAATGGCCTCCTCCACTAGGCGGTGCTTCCATTGAACCTTAAATACAAAAATTTCCCTAGTACGTAACTGCCTCACATCACTAGCCAAAATAAGCATAGGCTCCTCCACAAAGGTCAAATGCTCATCTAACTAGACTGAGTCCCATCTAAGCATATGAGACAGATCAAGAATATACAGCCGCAACATAGAGACATGGAAAATTGGATGAACAATATCAAAATTTGGAGGTAAAGCTAACTCATAAGGTACCTCACCAACTGCGCAGAGAATTTCAATAGGACTTATATATTGAGGGCTGAGCTTGCCCTTCCTTTCAAAACTCATCACACCCTTCATAGGAGATACATGGAGAAATACGCGGCTACCAACTCCAAATTTCAAGGCACAAAGCCTACAATCTGCATAGGCCTTATGCCTACTCTAGACTGCTCTCAACCTATCCTAAATTACCCCGACTCTATCCAATAAGTCCTGAAGAAAATACGTATCACAGGTCCTCACTTCAAAAGTCTCAAATCATTCGACTGGAGAACGACATCTCCTACCATACAAAGCCTTAAAAGAAGCCATATCAATACTTGAATGGTAACTATTGTTGTACGCAAACTCTACCAAGGCTAAGTGTTGATACCACTGGCCCCCAAAATCCATAATACAGTCTTTGAGCATATCCTTAAGCACCTGAATAGTCTGCTCGGGATGACCATCAATCTGTGGATGAAAGGCTATACCCAAATCTACCTTCATACCCAACTCCTCCTGGAATGCTCTCTAAAATATCAAAGTGAACACAAAGCCATGATAAAAAATGATAAAAATGGGTACCTCATAAAAATGGACTATCTCTCGAACATAGATATGGGATAATCTCTCAGCACTGAAGGTCGTCTAAATAGAAATAAAGTGTGTTAACTTGGTCAAATGATCCACAATAACCCAAATACCAACGGAACCACAAGAAGTGTGAGGCAAACCACTAATGAAGTCCATAGTAATCTATTCCCATTTTTGCTCAAGAATGGGCAACCTCTAAGTCAAACCACCAGGACACTGATGCTTGACCTTTACCTTCTGACAACATAGGAAACGAGCTATAAGGTTTGCCATATTTCTCTTTATGCCACCCCACCAATAATGTTGCCTTACATTTCTATACATTTTGGCTGTACCGGGATGAATGAAATGTCTAAAGCTATGAGCCTCATATAGAATCGACTGAATTAACTCACCAATATGAGGAACACAAATATGGTCATTAAAACTCAAAATACCCTCAGAATCAATAGTGTGACTCTCGAACTCACCACTCAACAACTGATCAAGAAGAAAGCAAAGCTTGCTATCCTCATACTGACGATTATGAACCTGCTCAAATAGTGAGGACCTCACCTCCATACTAGCCAAAATTCTCCTAGGATCTAAAATTTCAAGGCGAACCATCAAATTTTCTAAGGACTGAATGTCCCGTTCCAAATGCCTCTAAGAAACTGATATGAAATCCAAACTACCCATACTCACTGCCTTGCAACTAAAGGCATCATCAACCACATTCGCCTTACCAGGATGATACAAGATGGAACTATCATAGTCTTTTAGACACTCCATCCATTTACGTTATCTAGCATTAATCTCTTACTAGGTCATAATATGTCGAAGACTTCGATGTCGGTGAAAATCTTACAATGCACACCATAGAGATACCTCAAATCTTGAGCAGAAAAACTACCGCCGCAAACTCCAAATTATGAGTGGGATAGTTGCGCTCATGCACTTTAATCTATCTAGAAGGATAAGCAATAACACGACCCTGTTACATCAAAATACAACTAAGACAAATACCAGAAGCATCACAAAACATGGTGAATCCCTCACCCTCAATAAAGTGAGCTAACACGGGGGTTAAAGAAAATCCTTAAACTTTCCAAAGCTTAACTCACACTCCTCGGACTATAAAAAAGAACCTCCTTTTGAGTCATCTAGTCATAATGGGCTGAAATAGTAGAAAATCCCTCAATGAAACATCTATAATAATCGGCCAAAGCAATGAAGCTACGAACCTCAATCGAAGATGTAGGTCTAGCCCAATCATGAATCTCCTCAATCTTGGTTGGGTTTACCATAATACCATCCTTAGACACCACATGGTAAAGGAATATCATTAACTCAAGCCAAAACTCACACTTAGATAACTTGGAAAAAATAAAATAATTTGTCAAAGTCTGGAGCATGATCCTCAAATACTGCACATGCTCCTCACTACTCCTTGAATACATAAGAATGTTATTGATAAACACAATCATGAATGACTCCAAATAAGGCCTAAACATACGTGGTTCATCAAATCAATGAACATGGATGGGGCATTAGTCAACCCAAAAGACACCACTAATGTAATGAAACTTTAGTTCATTATCCATATTCTTGCTTGCTTCCTCCGATAGAGCTTCTCCATAGCCATCCCAGGTCATTGATGACTTACGGGGACTGATATATTGGTTACCTGATGGTTTGTTTGGGTTTTAGAACTCCTTTTATTAATTTGAAGTCTTCGTTGGTCCTAATTGACCACTAAGTGAAAACTTTAGCAAAACAACTTTGTATGCAAAATCCAACTTCACAGCACATCCTAAATATAAAAAACTATGGGGTTTCATATCTTATTTGTTTGAAACGGACCTTGAATGCATTCGAGGCATTGGTCGAAGCTCGGGACCAAGTTCCAAGCTTTAGCCATGCATAATATGCATCGAGGTGCGCAACCATAGCTAAGAAGGTGCAACCATAAGGCCGCATCCGCGGTGACAAGGAGGCCGCGATCGTGCCATCAGGGGGATGATTGGTCCATATTTAAGTGTTGTCTTGCATGAATTTTTGCCATTTTATGCCTCCCTCTAAATCTAAAACCCTAATGGAGTGTAAAACCTTCTAAGTATATGTTGTGGGTTGAATTGAAGCTTAAACAACTTATGTGATTGATTCTTGCTACAATCTAAGGTAAGAATTCCTCTAATTTGGTATTGATTTCATGGTTTCTTGACTCAAAACCCCTAAATCATTGTGGGTCAATTTTATCCCCAAAATTGAGTGATTGACTCAAATTACTTTAGGGTTTTAACTCCCTAAAGATAGTTAGGTTATATATTGGTCTTGGAAACTCCTTTCTAAGGGTGAAACCCAATTGGGGTTTTGGTGTTCATTTGAAACCTATGGAACAATGGTTCTATAATGGGTATTATCATTCTTGTTGTAATGCTTAGATTGTATTATTGATAGCATTGCTTATGGAAGAGGATGATTCATGAAAAGGAAAGGAAAAACTCATTTGTTCATGAGTTGCTTGGATTCAAGGTAGGTTAGGCTTACTCATAGACTAGATTAAGCTTGTTTGTAATGTAATTATTGATATCTTGCAAGATTACGAAGGGAATTTAGACTATAGTTGATTAAATGGTGAACTTGGGATTTACTAATTGCTATAGGCTATTAATTGGTTAGGTATAATGTTTGACCCTTAGTCTAGGACCTTGGTTAGCTTATTTATAATATCATGACTAGTGTGAGAACACTATAGTTGTTCTGTGAAGACATAAATGGTATGCTTCTCTATCCTTAGGTGTGTTTTGACTTATATAATGCCCAGATAGGAGATAACCTCGGTGTTGGGTTGACATAGGAAGGATTCTTGAAGAGACTTTACCTATAGACCTAAAAAGGATTGGTAAGCCCTTACGGAGAGGTATAGATGACCTAGCTTAACTACGGGTAGAAGCTAGACTTGTATTACAAAGCTTGGCATTCTCAGGATTTAGAAGTGGGACTTGACCCACCTTAAGCTTGAACTAGGTAAATGCTTAGTGACCTAGATACATGGAGATTGTCTAAACTATATATATATATATAGGTGTTGTGATGGTTGAACTTTATTATCGAATTATCTTGTGATCATGACTTGAATAACCTTGTTAGGTGATTATTGTGCATGTCTTGAAAATACTCATTCTCTTATTTATGATTATATTACATGAGAAACTTATTAGTAAGGTGAAATGGAAAATGTTATCCTACATCCCTACTTCTTTTCATTATGAAATTTTGTGTATGTTTATTGGTTTGGCTATGCCTGTGAAGGTATGTTGTTGTATTGGGATACTTGTGATGTTATGATGATGCCCGATAAATTCGGAGAAATATGTGATGTTATGATGAGATGCCCGGTGAGTTTGGAGGAATATGTGATGTTATGATGATGCTTGGGGAATCCGGAGGAATATGTGATATTATGATAATGCCCGGTGAGTCCGGAGGAATATGTGATATTATGATGATACCCGATGAGTCCGAAGAAATATGTTGATATTATGATGATACCCAATGAATTCTGAGGAATATGTTGATATTATGATGATGCCTGGTGAATTCGGAGGAATATGTTGATATTATGTGATGCCCGATGAATTTGGAAGAGGTAAGAACATTACGATGCTGTGTGGGGCAAATTTACTTATACGCATTGATTTGCAAGGTTAGGCCGTGTGCGGACAACCGTCTATGTGCTTGAAATATGATGTCTCTCTTAGTAAATTGTTATTCATTTCTTGTTCCAAATCACTAAATGAGAGGTGTGACCCTTGTTGATGCTAAATTAGTAACTAGAGAAAACCTATGCCTAATATTAAGTTAAGACTTAGTGGTGTGAATAATCTTACATATAATCAAGGGCTAACCTAATATATATCTTTGACTTGAATAAGAGGTTGTATTATGAAATCTTTCCTAGTAAAGTGGCTTATGTGATAACTAGTTACTTCTAAAATATATGATTTCTAGTTGGAGGCTAGAAACCTAGTAAACTAATTGGTGGACTTTACTTGATTAAAATATGGAAATTAGTCCTTAAGGTTGTGACATGCTTAGTGATGGTGGACCTAGTATTGCATGATGGTTAGTTAAATTATATTCTATTTATTTGAGGTTGAGATGGCTTAATTGATAACTCATGTCATGAAGATACTTGCTAAGGAATGACCTTATGATAGATGAATAACCTATAATATCAGTGGCTTGTAGTTTTCCCCTATGTGATGGCTAGTAATGATTAGACTTGAAATCTATTGATTCATGAAAGGATAAGGATAACTAGTATCGACTTCACGCGGTGTTTATCAATGGATTATAGAATTCATGACAACATGCCTATGCTATGACAATGTTTCTTTCTATAGGTTAAATTAAGGTATAGGTATTTAGAAGTTGATTTTGGTAATGAGCTATGGTGGGATTGAGCTACCCGTGGGTTTGGTAAATTGATGGAATAGTTTTGCTATATTATTTTATTGGTTGTATTCTTTTGGTGTACTCTCCGTTGGTATGGGACGTCATGATGAGTTCTTGTTTGATATTCTTTTGTGTACTCTCCGATGGTATGGGACGCCATGACGAGTTCTTTGTTGTGCTCTCTTTTGTGTACTTCCCGGCGGTATGGGACGTCGTGGTAACTTCTTGTGCTTATTGTTCTAAAGATGTTTGATGATGATTATGGCAAGTATATGCTTTGCTATTGTGTATATGGATTTACGCTTTTGAAATAATATTCAGTTGTTATGGTGATTATGGAGTATGTTGAGATAGTATGTCATGTTATTGCTTTATTAGTATAGATGTTATTACACTGGTATCAAAGCAGATTCAGGTTTGATCCTATCCCTTGACTTTAAGATTATTGTCTTACTTTATATCGTCTTTACATTATATTTGAGATCAGTCGGCCAATGATGCCTACTGAGTACCCGTGTTTTGGTACTCATACTACACTTCTGTACCTTTTTGGTGTAGACCCAGGTTCTAGTTATCGCCGTTGAGCTAGTTCGTATGAGTTGACTATTTGGAGACAGGGTGAGCTCTTGGAGATTGAGTTGCCCTCTTTACCCTCTATCCTTATTTGTCATTTGCTTTTGAGACAAATGTATGAGATTAATTAAGACATTTTAGATTCTGAGGTTGTAAATTCCTCTTGTCAAGTTTAGAAGCTCTTGTATTAATACTATCAAGTCGTGGGATTTATGTTGAATATCAGTTGTCCTTAGTATTGAAATATTGTTGTTATATATTATGTTTACATACAGGGTCCATGTTGGACGTCCTTACCAAGGTAACCTATTGCATTAGCTCCGGGTTACGATATCGGCTTACATACCAGTGGGGTGTGGTAGGTTCCATCATGACTCCAAACGGGGTCGTGACACTAAGAACTCATATTGACCATAACGGATCCTAAAGGCTATCTTTGAGATATCTTTATCCCGAATCCCTTACTGATGGTAGCCAGATCCCAAACTAATCTTAGAGAACACTGTTGCTCCTTGAATTTGGTCAAACAAATCATCAATGCGAGGCATAGGATAATGGTTCTTTACCGGCACCTTATTATGTTACCTATAATCAATGTACAAATGCATAAAACCATTCTTTTTCTTTACAATCAATACAGGAGCTCCCCACGGGGACACAATTGGTCTAATAAAACCCTTACCACAAAAATCCTAAAGCTGAGAATTTAGCTCCTTAAGCTCGTCAGGAGCCATACATTACGGTGCTATAGAAATAGGTTAGGTTCCAGTATCGAGGTCAATAGAAAACTCAATATCACGGACAGGGGGAATACCAGGCAGTTCATAGGGAACATATCAGAAAACTCACAAACAATAGGAATAGAGTCAAACAATGTTCTTTTCACACGAGTATCACAAATATAAGCAAGATAAGACTAGCAACCCCTTGAAATAATCCTTTTATCATAAACATATGAGATAATCCCCATCGGCTCGCGACTAACCACTCTCTTCCACATGATTGGGGGTACGCCGGACATGTCTAAGGTAACGATTTTAGAAAAACAATCCATGACCACATAATAGTGGGATTTCCAGTCCATGCCCAAAATTATATCAAAATCCAGCATATCTAGAATAATAAGATCAACACAAGTATCAACAACGCTAACTGTCATAACACACGATCTGAATATTCAATCCACTACTAAAGAATCACCCACGAGAGTTGATATGTGCAAGGGCACAACTAATAAATCACTAGTTTACTCCAACCGTAGTGCATAATAAGTAGATATATAAGAATAAGTGGTTCCTAGATCAAATAAAGAAAGAATCGACTTGTGGCACACCAAAATCATACCTGTAACTATAGAATCCGAAGTCTCAGCCTTAGGTATAAACGGTACTACGTATAACTGACCACACTCGCCACCTGGCTAGGCACTTGATTGACCTCCTATCCTACCTGACTGAGAAATTCCTCAAGAACCCTGGTAACCACCCCTACAACCATAAGAACCACCTCTACCCAAAGGATAAACTACTCTAATAGGGGAAACACCTTGGGATAAAACAACTATCACCCCACGACTAAGACAATCTCATGAATAGAGATTAGGAAGTCCACAAGTAAAATAGAAAGCATAAGTTGAACAGAAACCAACAGATCTAGCTGAACCAAAACAACCATCATGTCTAGAATGACCCAAAGAAGAACCTATCGAGGATTGATCACCACCCTTACTAAGGTGACCACTAACACCAGATTGACCTCTATCAGTAATCTGAAGAGCTTCTTGAACTGGTTAACTAGGCTGACTCTGAGCCTGAAAAGATGCATCTATAGAATACCCGATATAAGAACTACCACCTCTGAATCAGAAACCACTATAACTCCTACTAAATCTGCCCTGGGACCTAGTCCTCTTATCATAGCCCTCACGACTCTCACGGTGCATCTCCTCTATCAGCCTAGCATGATTCGACACCTTATCAAAATTCCTACTTGCAGCAACTGAACTCTGAGTAGCTATACGAATGGTGAGTCTCAACCCTCTAACAAAACAATGAACTCTCTCATACTCAATGTCCAAAATAGAAGTCCCAAACCTATCCAACTCATGAAAACGGGCCTCATACTCAACAACTATCATAGAGCCCTGCTCTAATATAGAGAATTAATCCCTCAATCAATATTTAAGGCTATGCAATATATAATTCTTCAAGAATATCTCAAAGAACTGATTCCACGCTAAGGGAGAAGATCCAGCTATTATAGAATCCATATAAGCTCTCCACCAATAACGAGTAGACAAATCTAATTAAAATATGGTGTAATCCATACCACGAGTCTCAATTAGGACTATAACATGAAGCCTATCCTCGCAAGTAGTAAGAAATTCATATGTATCCTCAACTGAAGCACAAAAAAACCTAGGTGAAGCCAACCTCAAGAATCTATCAAATATCTTCTGCTCCTCAGAAGACATAGCATGCTGGTCACAATTGGATAAGTAGCTACCAACTGAACAACTATCTATACAGGGGAAACCTCAACTCTAAGAGCTGCAGCTATAGTCTGTGCCTCTGCCTCAGTACCTCTCTGATTAGTAGACTATGCATCATCAGATGGCGCACCACCAATGATCCCCAAAAGCTGAATCAAGGAATCTCTAAGCAATAAAGAGGGAATAAAAATTGGTAGAGTCTGGGCTAGTCCCTGGCCCACTGTGGGCTATGGTGGAAGAATCTTGGGCTAAGGTGCAAGAATGAGGTCTAGAAAGGTGTCTGTCATAACCCGAGGCTAACCGTTAGTTAAGACAATAGTGCTTACGACCATAAGTGACCACAAGCTAACCTTTGAGTAGGTACCTACTATGAGCACTTAGTAAAATAGTAATATAACATATGTATGTAAGATAAGATGATAAAATACTATAAATCTGAATACTGAAATATGTAGTAATGACATATTTAAAATATATGATAATAATACTGGAAACTAAACTTTTTGACTGAAATAACTGATAATACTAAAAACTAAATGAGTGTCTTATGTCTAACTGTTTGTCTGTCTGAAAGCCTTTAAACATCATGAGGAGTTGATGGGACAAACCCCCAACTAACTCTGACTAACTGAACATAAGGAAATACTGAAATAATTGAGAAACCATATCATGTCCTCGATGGATGAGGACTCACCACTAATACTTCTGGGTAATACTGAGCTGTATAATAATGTCTGAGAAATTGAGTGTCTGAACCTATGCTATAATACAACATAACGCAAATAAAAGTATGCAATCAGTACTTTGAATGTACTGGTACATGAGATAAGGACTAATTGAAATGCATAAGATAGCTGAACACGAATGCATGAACATGTAAAGTATGAGAATGCAAGACCAAGCATAAATATGTTTCTGAGATAATTTGTAATCTGAATGACTGAATTTTGTATAATTGAATAACTAAGAATCTGTATGCTTTGGTCAAGAAAACCTGAGCAGAGACATACTGAATAGTAACAGTGATTGTGAGAGCTATTATATAACCAACATGCCCCAATCTAAGATAATCAGGGTCCAACTTGTAACCCAAGTTGGAAGGGTGTCAGTACCTTACCGCGGGTACTAACACATGGCTGTGTGGATCCATTAAACTGGTGTCCCAAAGAACTAGGGAGTCATCCTCTATTGGTAGGTGCTCTTATGAGATATGTGTCAAACCTCAACTGGCAGGAAGACATATCAAACCTATGCTAGCTATTAAGTTCTGGAACTCAGGGAATGCTACTAAAGGTCACACCCTCTAATTGCAGGTGAGCCTCCATCCTTGGGTTTGCTCGGTGCTAAATCCTACTCCTAACTAAATTGACACTGGTATTGAACTTTACTAAGTTAATTGAACATTATTTCTGAAAGTGCTCATCATGATCATAAATATCTGAGTATAAAGATAAGATTCATGGCTTAACTGACATATTACTTGAAAATCTGAAATTATGTAAAACACATAGGTATCGGGTGTTCATAACCTGCTAGCACTGAATGATTATAAAATATGATATCAAAGCTTAAAAATATAGTATGGAATCATGGTTAAAGGACCCAAAACATAAATATTTTACTAAATAAGTGAGAATCATGAACTTGAACATGGGAAAGTGTTAAACATGAGAAAACAACATGATTAAATGGCTAAATTTATAATTTGGAGATTTAACATGAAATCAATAAAATATGATTTGGAAATTTACAACTCAAAATATGAAATAGCTTAATACACTTGGAAATACTTGTAGACATGGCTTGTAATTGATTTATCAAAAAAATCATGGATTAATTTCATTAGATTCATGAATGATTTCATAAAGTAAGATAAGATTCATACTTTTAAGTTAAAATAGGGTTTTTGGGGTAAACAGGTGGAAGAGACCCATTAATGAATACTCCACATACATGAAGTATAAGCCTTAGGGTAATTTATTGAAGTTGTTCTCGTTCTTGAGCAAACCCTAATTGTTTGGAAAAGAGGAAGAAATCACCCCTTTTGAATTATTTCTGATGAATTAATGTTTAATGTTGTGAATTTTGGATCTGGGACCATTTATACGACTCTTTGTGAAGCCTAAAAAACTTGGGTTTGGCTTTTAAGGGAGTGGGGAAAGACATAAAAGCCTGGGGAAAATCGTTTAAAAAAATGCATTTCCAGTCGGTACGAGTTGACACTACTACTCGTATGTTAGGGTACGACTAGTCCCTTAATTTGTAAGCTGGACAGAATCAAAATAGTATACACTGGTTATCATACAAGTGGAACTTCCTACTCATACCATAGAATATGGTTCGTATCCATTGATACGAGTACGATCACGATCATGGACACTTTTTGAGTATTTTGAAGACCACCTAAAGAGTGCACAAGTCTAAGTGTGAAGGAGGCCCAAAACTATCCTAAGCACACTCCATGGGATATTTTTGGAACCCTTTTCATTAAAGGGTATTTTAGTCTTTTGTCTTTTATTTTGTAATGTAATATAAATTGAACATTGTAGGGTTTTAGTTGGTAGTTTTTATGAATGTTGAAGAAAGAACACTCCTCATAGAGAGAGAGAGTCTGCAACTGAAACTAGGGCATAGCATAAGGGTGGATTCTGTTGTGTGTTGTGTATTTCTTGATACGTTGGTTCTTGGGTGGTGGATGCCTATCTTGTGTTAATTGTAAGAGTTAGGTATTTATTGTGTGAAGTGTTAAAGGTCCAAGAGTGGAATATGCTCTTGGGTTATTAAGACTACATCAACACTTGTCTAACTATCTATCTTGTATCTTGTTTTAGTTTCTGCTTCTTGTGTTGTTAATGTAACCCGTTTGTTCTTGTTGATATTGTAATATTGTGGATCTTCATCTTGTGTTGCTAAAATTGTTGTTGGCTGGCTGTTTTGGTGTATTAACACCTTGTATCCTCTTCTTTCTTGTTCTAGATAGTGAATTCGAGAGAGGTTCCCATTTGGTCCACGATTTGTTGTGATTTGTGGGCTGTTTTGGGGTGTGATTTTGTGTTCCCTTGTTTGTTATGTATCATTTGGTATCAAATCAAGGCTGGTTTTTGTTCGCACAAAGCCAATCTTGGGTTTGATTAGTCAAAAAAAAAGTTGATAAAAACTGAAAAATTCCAGAAAATAGCAATCTGTCCATTTTTGTGTTCTTGGCCAAAAATTGTGTTGTGTTGTTGTCTTGGCCGAGATTTTCTGTTTTTTCTTGACTACATATTGTAGTTCTTTTGTTTTTCTAGTGTGTTTCTAGTGTTGGTTCTTTCTCATCAACACTAAAAGTGTCTAGATTTAAAGGTTGAGCTTATAATATTGACATTGTTGTTGTGAACTTGAAGTGGTCATGTGTTGATCCTTATTGTTGAAGGTTTTTGTTGTTGTTTTTGAGTTCTTGAGCTTGACCTTGTGTTATTGCTGTGAATTGGTGGCTTAAGAACTTCTTGTTGAAGTTGTTGTTGAAAGGTGGAACTTGATAAAGTGTTGATTGAAGTGTGAGACCAACTTGAACCTTAGACTCCAAGATTCAAAAGTTTGTGTTCTTGGTGTTCTTCACCAATCTTTATCTTTTATTGAAAAAAAAGTGGATGTTAGATCTAAGAGGGTGAAGGAAGGAGGTGTAGTATTTGTTTGTCATCAAAGACTTTTACCACCACTTCCAACCACTCAAAGACTTTACAACCCTTTTCCAACCAACTTCCATGTTTTGAGGGCCTTGTTTTAAGGGAAAATACTACAAAAGTCCAAGTCTTGAAACTTGAGTTGAAAAAGAGTTCCGAGACTTATTCTTTCCCTCCTTAAATAATTCCACCAATCCAGATCAAAAATTGGTCAAGACATGAACCTTGGACAATAAAACTTGAAAAAACCGTGACCAATTGAGGGTTGCCACATCATCACGTTTTTACTATTCACCGATAATTTTTAAGCTCAAATTTTAGATTTCTTAGTTTCATTTTATTATTTCTTCAGTTTTGTTTGTTAATTCCATTACTAACTTACAAGCTAGTACTAGAATCTAAGTTAGCTTTGAAACCGTTTTTCAAGCATACGTTCCTTTGTGTGTCTTATTCTTTTGACTCATTGTAATACTTGGTCCACCTCTCAATGCCTCATGGAGTACAAGCAAGGTTACAACACTTGTGAGAGCAAAGTGTGAAAAATCTGAGAGACAAAACAATAGAGAGGGAGTGTGAGGAGTACAACTAACTTGTTTGTTATTTTGTAGGCAACTTTTGGCCATAATGGAAACCATTTTGGCCCTCCTTGATGCTTTTTCCCGAGACCTTGCTAGGGCAAATGTGGATCTTGAAAAAATTGACTCGGATGTGGTAACTATGAGTGAGAGGTTGGATCGAATGGAGAGTCGGAGGAACTCTCGTGCTTTTACTCCCAAAACTTTACTTCCAATGACCAATCCTCCAAGACCACCACATAATGCCACAATCCAAGCTCCAAATAGCCCTCAAAACTGAGAAAAAGATAGACCACTTCCCCCGCAAGTTGATCAAGTCCAACACGTAGGACTTGGAAGCCAATTTCCTCCCGTCCAAACTCCACAACCGAAAACCCACTTAACCAAAGCAAGCCTCTCAACCGAAGCTCCACTACACTAAACCCGACATGTCCATATAGAGGAGAATAGTAGAAAGGAACATAAAATATATGGGGTCTACGACAATGCTTGTATGATGGTAGGAGACTTGTTTCAGATGATATTGAAGACAAGGCTTAAGATGGAGAGGAACCCGAGGTTCAAAATGAAGATGTTAGCCGAGAATTGTTCTCATTGTATTCTCGGGTTCCCTTTGTTTTTTTTGTGGACTGTTTTGTGCACTTTCTTGATGTTTTGTGGACTGTTTTGGGTGGTTTCTTTTAGAGGGCCAATTGCACGAGGTGAAGCCGTGAATTTGTGGTCAAATTCCTCTCAATATGGAGAGGATGATACGAGTACGATCACGATCATGGACACTTTTTGAGTATTTTGAAGACCACCTAAAGAGTGCACAAGTCTAAGTGTGGAGGAGGCCCAAAACCGTCCTAAGCACACTCCATGGGCTGTTTTTGGAACTCTTTTCATTAAAGGGTCTTTTAGTCCTTTGTCTTTTATTTTGTAATGTAATATAAATTGAACATTGTAGGGTTTTAGTTGGTAGTTTTTATGAATGTTGAAGAAAGAACACTCCTCTTAGATAGAGAGAGAGTCCACAACTGAAACTAGGGCATAGCATAAGGGTGGATTCTCTTGTGTGTTACATTTTGCTTGATACGTTGGTTCTTGGGTGGTGGACGCCTCTCTTGTGTCAATTGTAAGAGTTAGGTATTTGTTGTGTGAAGTGTTAAAGGTCCAAGAGTGGAATATGCTCTTGGGTTGTTAAGACTACATCAACACTTGTCTAACTATCTATCTTGTATCTTGTTTTAGTTTCGGCTTCTTGGGTTCTTAATGTAACCCGTTTGTTCTTGTTGATATTGTAATATTGTGGAGATTAATCTTATGTTGCTAAACTTGTTGTTGTCTGGCTGTTTTGGTGTATTAACACCTTGTTTCCCCTTCTTTCTTGTTCTAGATAGTGAATCCGAGAGAGGTCCCCATTTGGTCCACGATTTGTTGTGATTTGTGGACTGTTTTGGGGTGTGATTTCGTGTTCTCTTGTTTGTTCCGTATCATCCATCCTCTCATATCTTGAACAAAACTTTTAAGGGTCTACATTGGTGTCCTTACGACTGGATTTATATGACTTGTACCCCTCTTAACGACTCATAGTAGTCAATTCATACTTGTAACAGAATGTTTGCCTTGCTACACTAATTTGGGTACGATTCCAACTTAGGACTCATATGCTAGATTATGACTCGTGGGGATGAGTCGTATGTCTTCCAGAGACTAGAAAATATACAAGGTATTATGGTGGCCTAACCTGGTCCCTAGTTGGGGACACACCACGAGTTTGTCCTCGACGTCTAGGTCATCCACGAATAGGAGTGAGATCTCTGAGCTCGATCTCGGGACCCTCATCTTGTGTAGAGGTAGCATGTGTCCTGGCCATATGCTAAAGAGTAAAGTCAAAGGGAATAATCTACAAACCAACTCAGACTCTTAGCACAATATGAGTAAAAGAAGTTATGAACTCCTAAGAATGTCCTAGAGCCTCCCAAAGAGAGGAAATAAGCATCAATATTTCAATTCACACGACTCTACTAGACACTTGCTGTTGTACCAACTATATCAGTGAAACCTAGGCTCTGATACCAATTTATCACGACCTGATTTATAGGTCATGATGACACCTACTAAATCCTGACAGTAATTAAGGCAATACCATAACCTAGAGCTAACACAATGAGTTAATTCAGTAAGAAATTCCAACATGGGCCAAATTCAGTGAACACAAGTTATAATAAACAGTGTTCTAATATAGATAAATAGACAAACACAAATACTAATTCCAAAACCTAGTATGTCCAGTACAAGAGCATCTAGTATCAATAATACAACCTAAAGGTCTAAAGTAGCCAATACATTTGTCTCAAAAAAATACTAAATAACAATAAGATAGAAGGAAATTGGCGACTCGGACTCCAAGAGCTCACCCTATCTTTGGAATGTCAACATCGTATGAAATCAAGTCAACATTGTATAAACTTGAGTCAACAATGACAACTAGTACGAGGATCTGTACCAAAAAGGTACAAAATTAGAGTATGAGTACCAAAACAATGGGTACTCAGTAAGCATTATCGACCAATTGAGCTAAGTTATGATATAAAGATGATATAATGCAAGATCATCAGAACTAAGTCAAGGTACAGAATTGAACCTGAATCATCTCCATCATTACTGTACGTAATAAGTAATTAAACTAGAACACTAGTATAACATAAGGCATCAATACATGCCAATGCCGTCGTGCACAAGAAATAAATAATTCGAAACCATAATGCACCATAAAGTATAACCACAAGTAGAAGCAAGTACAAAGGTAGTTCCCACATGCCAACTGGTGCATAATATATAGAACTCATCATAGTAACCCATATTAGCAGAAAGTACACCCAAGAGAAATAATAATAAGGCATTTAACCAACAACATATCAAAATCTCATCATTATTAAATCGTATTCCACATTTATCATTATTGGTCACTTATCATCAAAGCCCATTAGCCACTATTTAATAGCTAAACATGGATCATTAACTAGTCCATTAGATTCCTAGCCAACATATAATTATAGTCATTTATTAGATAACTATTCACCACATATCCATTTTAATAGCCAATATTCCTTAACTAACCATTATTTATCACAAGACTTATTCACTAAGTGAATCCTCATTTTACAACTAGTTCCCGCTTCCCAACTAGTCTTGATTAATCATTTAAATAATATCCATCCTGATCCTTAGTTATCATTAATCATTAACTACACCACTTTATATGCATTTAATACTAGTGGGCTACATACGACATTCTAATGTCACATTACATCCATATTATTCACATGAAGAAATATATATGTATAAATATATAAGCATAAGATTTACATAGGCTAGGCTAGCCGAACTCAAACCTGTAGACGTGCACGTAGGCACATCAAATAATCATCTCCTGAACTTGCTGGGTATATCATCATAGTCATCTTCCGACTTTGTCGGGTATCATCATCATCACAATATCCTCCAACATTGCTAGGTATCAATATCATCATCATAATATTATCTGGCCTTGTTAGGTATCAATATCATTATCACAATCTCTTTCAACCATGACGGGTATAAATATATTATCATAATATCTTTTGATTTTGTCGAGTTACATCAAAGAGTAAACTCCATAAGGGCTAACGTAAAGAACAAGCCCCATGAGGGCTAAGTAATGAACAGTCCTCACGAGGGCTAAAATAGAGAAATATAAAAGGAGAAGCAAGAAAAACATACCTTCATATTTCTTCGTTCATCATCAATGTCACATTATTAATATGTGTATATATAACATGAATATTATAAGTTATAAGCCAATAATCTAGTCCATTATACCATGAGCATAACCATAAGCATTATCATGAGTAATGGACCACAAGTAACCTATTCATTGTCCCACCATTAGTATAAAGAAAGTTTATCACAAACTTGAGAAATAGCAAATCCATGGCTTAATTAATAACATGGTCATGGGCTCCTTAATAGTATAAACAATAGGTCATTATGGCATCATTAATTATTGTAGTCAATTAGACCGTGAACATTAGTTCTAATGACATCACCATAATTTACTACCAAGGTCAGCCAACATGCTTCCAAGGGAGCATTTCCTTGATATTTAATAAACGTCTAAGGTCTTCAAGGGAACTATATCAATCCAAGCTTAAGGTGGGTCAATAACCCACTTCTAATACCCCCAAAACACATTCTATGTCCAACTTCTATTCAGGAGTAGGATAAGGTATCTAAATCAACTCATGGTATATAGCAAGCCACCATAGTCCTAAGGTAAAGGTCTTTCCCAAGCACTACACTTAATTCAACCATAGTAACTAAGGCACTTCCATTAATGTAAGAAACTAGGGTCATCTTACCCACAATATGAGTGACAAGGTCACTCTCATCTAACTCAAGTAACTAAATCCTCATGCTATTCATGAGACATGAAGTCAAATTCACCAAGGTTCAAACTTACAATCCAAGCATTCCAACCTATGAGTTCAAGTGACCTAAATGATGTAACTAATCCCAAGCCTTACTATTTATCAATCCAACACCTAAAAATCCTCCCAATCTAATAAGATATCACAGTTATACTATAACATAGTAACATGGAATAAGCCTAACCTACCTTAAATACAAAAAAAGTCCATGAACCGCTAAACCTTTGCTTTTTCCCCTTCATAGAAGCTTATTCAAGGTACTAAGCTATCAAAAACACATTCTACATATTATTACACGAATATCGATACCCATATTGCACTATTATGCTTTAGATATAAAAATGACACCAAAACCTTCAAGTGGGTCCCACTTATGAAAAACATGTTTTCGAGGCCAACCAAACTTGATATCAAGCTTATGGAAACCCTCAAAATGGGTGAAAACCAAGCAAACTTTTGGCTAGAATCAATCCCTAAGTGATTTGGGGCTTTGGTCAAATAATCAAGAATTTCAAGCATGAAATTAATGGGTTCTAACCTTAAATTCGATGTTAATTATGAAAATATATGTTAATAAGACTCTTAAGTCATACCCTAGACTCAATTTAAGGTTAGCACACTATCTTAGGGTTTCTAGGTCTCAAGGATGAGTGAGAAATTCCCAAAATACGGCCCAAGGGGTCATTAAATGCCCACATCTGGTAAAGAGATATTGTTATCACACTTCTTGGATTGTAATCACCATTATGTGATTGCCATAGCTCTATTACAATGACAATAGTGCGATCATGATGGCCCTTGTGCGATTGCAGTGCACCAGTACCAACAAAACTTGGAAATTTTCCAAGTTACCAATAATTCCTCAGGATTCATTCAAAATTTGACATATGCAAATAAACTATGTAACCACACTTAATTTAATGTTCTGGACATGTTAAAAATGTCAGATTTTCCATCTGAGGTAGTTTTGACCAAATGTGGGTCCTACACCCAAACTTCTAATTTTTCAACTTTCTGACCAATAGGTCAAAATGAGCTCAGATGCATTGGGACCCAAATCAAATGTCTACCTAGCCTAAAATTGATATTATGGAGTTGCTGGCATAGTAAAAATTTGTATCCAAGATATTTTTGTTGAAGTTTTCACCCAGTGGCTATTTTAAACCAGCGAAGACTTCTAAATAGGGAATTATCTCTAAAAATTAAATGAACTGCCTGGTATCCAAGCTATTAGTCCCAGCAAGTCATAAATGACTTGGGACAACTATAGAAAATCTCTAACAATGAAAATAAGTAGAAATATAGAAATGACTTGAAGGGCCATTGCATTCTCTGAACCTATTAATCAATTACCTAATTTACTATAAACTAATTCAACAGATGAGGCATCCATTGAAATATATGGTCCATCTAATGCATAGTTTCTCTAAACTTATTAACAAATTACCCAATCTACCATAGACTAATGCAAAAAATGGGTAATCTTTAATAGATGAGTTATTATTATAAATGTCTTACAAATTATTATTTGATTTTAATATATATATTCTTATTCGTAGGTTGCGCATCCCTGTTTGTACCTACTAAGCAAGAGTTGAAGATGTCTTTCTTTTTTACTCTAGGAATTATTGACATAAAATTAAACCCAAAGGTGGACTTAATAAAGAAAGAATTGACTGTAGCAACAACCATCAAAAGAGAAACATCTAGGAAAGGTTAGTTTGTTTTTGCTAAGCCTCATATTGAGGTTTTTATAATGTTATAATAGATTTGGGTACTGGTGGTAGTGGTGTTGGTGTTGGTGTTAGTGTTGGTAATGGTAATAAAGTTGGTGATGCTGGTGTCAGGCATGGTGATGAGCATGTTGATGATACTCATGAAAATTTATTTGAAAAAAGAGTTGACCATGATGATGGTCATACTGATGGTGTCTATGGTCGATATGGTGGACTCACCCTTTCCAATGGGCATGCCACCTCTTTTGGTGCCTCTTCAGTTCATGTTCTTTTTACAAATGCCAAGAGTGCAAGGGCAAATATGAAAACTTGATCAAAGGCATTGAATCTTTGAATATTTCTATCAAGGAATTAACATCTAAGAGGGGTTGCATACCATCAAAGATGTTGACAGAGCCATTCACTCAATTGGAGGTTAGGAGGAGGAAATTAGAAATTTCAAAGGTATTATCAGGTATTAAATAAAGAAAAATTATAACTTCTCTTCCTTCCAATGTTGAGCAAGTTCAAGAAGGGACAAATAAAGAAGGTGAATATCTATAAGTCAGTGAAACCCACCAAGAAGTCTAAGCTGAACACAGAGATGAAATCCAAAAAGGCCTTAGAGTTATACTCCATGCATAAATTTGAGACTTCATGAACATAACAGATATGAAGGCGTGTATGAGGACTGGGTAAATTTACTTTTTCTAACCTTTTATATATTTTATTTCTAACATTCTAAGTCATCTATTATAATAGATTACGTATCTACAACATTAGTTTACAGTGATTGGGTAATCTATTAACAAGATGAGAGATTCATTAAAATAGATAAGTTATATATTGCAACAGATTATCCATCTATTACATAAGCTGCAATAGATTAGGTAATATGTTAACACAGGTTTAGAGAACATATGTAATAGATGGACTATTTATTACAACATATGACCTATATGTTGTAACATATTATCTATCTGCTATAGTAGATTACCCATCTGTTGCATAAAGTACAGTATATGGGTAATCTGTTAACAGGTTTAGAGAACCTATGAAATAGATGGACCATCTATTGCAAAAGTTGCAGTAGATGGGTAATCTGTTAACATGTTTAGAGAACCTATGCTACAGATGGCCCATCTACTGTAACAAATGACTAGTCTGTTGCAATAGATGAGTTATTTATTAAAACAAATGGTCGACATATTGTATCTTTTCATTTTTTAATTAGACTTTACTAACTTATTTAAATTATATTCTTATATCATAGTATGTTGATGAAATTCTTTACCTCTTGAGAGAGAGGCGCCTTGTTTTCACAGGGCACTATGATCTTGGGGATAGGATCATGGACCTTAACTTCTACAATAACTTCTTAAGTCGGTACAACAGACTCAGTAAAGAAGCGATGACTCTTGGTGATGAAAAATTAAGAAGTTAGGTGTTGAGTTTGTATGAGATGATAATGTCATTGACTATTGTACTGGGAAGATGTTATTTCCTGGCGCCATAGATTGGATTGAGACAAAAAGAATTCTTGTAGTGATGAACTTAAAGAATAAACATTTTGTATCTATTTAGATCCTCATGAATGAGGGAGTCATGAATGTTTACGACTAAAACTTACCAGTCGTTGAGGAGTAAGAATTTTTATTTGCATGGAGTTACCATTAGAGTTGTTTCCAAAATTGTTGAAGCAAAGTGGCATAATTAATCACTTGCTAGAGAAGTTGCTAAATGAAAGATGGTCTTTTGAAGGTAAAAGATTGAGCCTTTTCAAAAATGAGATTGGTGTCGTGTGTTGGTCATACATGCTTGCATTTATTGAATGTTTGCTAACCAACAGTGTTATGAAAACTCTAAGGACCTTATTGAATGAAAACACAGTGGCAACGATGTAAGAGGTTTGGACTACTGGGGTAGCTAGTAAAAGTTTGGAGACGTTATTTGGGTTGTAATTTATTTATATGGATGTGTAAAAATACAATTAATGACAGTATTTTATATTTAGTATTTTAGTTAATTATATTATTTGGTTAGTGATGACAATAGTTTAGTAATTTCAATTGAAGTCCATTTATTGTCATAAATTCTATTTTATCCTTCAATTTGGAAACTTATTAATTATTACAAAAAATAGATTACTAAGTTTAAATATTGCAATAGATGAGTTATCTGTTGCAATAGATAAGTCATCTGTTGAAAATAATCAAACAGGATAAGTCATTATCTCAACATATGCATTATCAATTGAACAAATGTTTCATTTGTTAGAAATAATCAAACATATATAGACATATGCATAATACAACAAATGACTAACCTGTTGCAATAGACGACTCATCTGTGGGAAGAGATCACATAGATATAGATGCAATGAATAAATCATCTATTGCAAAATATGACTCATTTGTTAGAAATAATCAAACACATATGTCATCTGTTTCCACAGATGCATTATCAGTTACAACAGATGTCTTATCTATTAAAACTAATCAAATAGATATAGACAAAAACATAATGCATCAGATAACTAACTTATTGCAACAGATGACTCATTTGTTGGAAGAGATCAAACAGATAAAGACATACATTGCAATAGACTAGTCATCCATTGCAACAGATGACTCATATGTTGGAAATAATCAAATAGATGACTCATTTATTTCAATTGATTCATTATCAATAACAACACATGCCTCATCTATTGGAAAATCAAACAAATTTAGACATCTGTTGCAATAGATGACTAACCTATTATAATAGATGACTCATCTATTAGACATAACCAAATAGATGCATTATCTATTACAACAGATGCATTGTCTATTACAATAAATGTCTCATCTGTTGAAAATTATCACACAAATATAGACATCTGTTGCAACAGGTTATAATGTGTTGCAATAGATTATATACTTAGTTGATCATGTAATTAATATGTAATTCATTAAAATTGCAATTGAACTTATCAATTGAAAACTGATTTGAGTTAAATTAATTTATTTATTACAAATAATGGTGTAATATGAATCATTTCACATCAAATTAGTCAATTGATCACTCTATTCAGGAGGAATACACTTAGTTGATTATGTAATTACTATGTAATTCATTAAAATTGCAATTAAACTTATTAATTAAAAGCTAATTTTAGTTAAATCAACTTATTTATTACCAATAATAGTTTAATATGAATTATTTTACATCAAATTAGTTAAAAAAATTTAGATATATTTTACTACAGATAACTAACCTGTTGCAACAACTAACTCATTTATTGGAAATAATCAAACAAATATAAAAATTTGTTGCAACATATGATTAATCTGTTGGAAGAAATCAAAACAGGTCTTGCTAGTTGTTTGATTTATTCCAATAGATGATCTATCTGTTGCAACAGATGACTAACCTGTTGGAAGAAATTAAAATAGGTATGGCTAGTTGTAACGCCCCGAGAACCTATCCCGATACATCACATGGTTCTCAAGGCCACACGTGGCCTCAAGATAACCCTCTAAGCCTGTCATTACTTTCAGAACTCTTTACGACACGAATCATCATAAAGTAGGGAAGAATAATCATGATATGAACATACTGAGATACGAAGTAATACTGTCCTGTACAATCAAAATACTAACGTTCTGTACATACTGGTACTCTAATCTGACAAAGCCTCTACTACATAAGACTAAAGAGCCATTGGGACAGATCCCCAACTGGCTCATACTGAACGGAAAAATAAACAACCATCAATTAGCAAGACAAAAATCATGGACATAGGTCCTCGAACCATGAGGACTCACCAACTGTAGGATTGTAGATGAAGGTACTCGTAGATCACTATCACGGATGAGACTGAGCACCTGAACCTATATCATGAGGAAATATAGAATACAAAAGAGTATGAGAGTCAGTACTTGGGAATGTACTGAGTGTGTGGGGGTGGATGCATCATTTTAAATAATATCATAAATGTATAAGGAAATCATCCATGCTAATAATAACAACTCTCTTCGCTTGAATTATCTAAAACATCATTTTCGGAAGTCATCAGTAATAACATATGCTTCATAAATCTCGTAAATCATTTAACTCAACTCAAACTCTTTGACTCATGACTTAGAGTGACTCGGTAACTCATGATACTTAGATCATTATGGACGTGGGAGTTTCTTATAACCGACATAACTACACCATGTGAGCCGCATGAAGTCCAACGTTTTGCCCTCCTAAGGAGAGAACCCCACATTGGCAGGGGTGTCGTACTCTTTCCAGGGAGTACAACCTCAATATCATCATCACAATATCATACTCGGTATTTGGCCCACAACTATCAATATCAATCCTATAGTGGCACGTAGTTCTAGAAAAATACCAAATTTCCTGCTCGGTGCTAAATACTCCTCCCAGACTCAGCTCAGAACGCATTAGGAAATCCACCTCAATCAATATCAACTCATGGGTCTATCATGATGAATAAAACAACAGTATATCTTATCGGTAAATCATATACGACTGTGGATTCCTAACTCGACTCAAATTCAAACAATGTTTCTCAACATCAAGTACATTTGCTTATCAAATCATTTCAAATATCAAAAAATTCAAGGAAACATCATAGGACTCGTTCTTGACTTTTAATATCAATATATATATAAATTCAATAGTCAAATTTCTCATGGAAAGGCATAACTCATGGAACTTGACTTAAATCGCTTAAAAATCATCAATACGTAATGACAATATACAACTCATGGAATAAATTCTCAATTTAAGAAACATGATGGTGAAATAATTATAAGTATCAAACTTATTCAACTCAAATCTCATAAATCATAACTAAAGAAATTTGGGTGTAAACCCACTTGCAAAATCATGTAAATCAATAATAGAAAGTAAATCTTTAGGCACAAGAACGAAAGGAGTGTTCTTGTTCAAACCCCACATACCTTGGATTTTGATTTGAAGATGTGGAAACTTGTTTGGAAATCTTCTCACACTTTTAGGCCAAGATTATTGATGCCTTTGACTTGGGAAACTTAGTTCTTGAACAACTTGGAGAAATTCATGGAAGATTCTCTGAATTTCTTGGAAGAGGTATTGGATTTTGGATCTTGTAGAAACCTAGTTTCTAGGAGATTCTTGGAAGATTGGAAGAGAAAGGAGAAGGAAATGAGTGGATATTCTCCACTTTGATATATATATAAGACCACATGGGGAGGAAATGACCAAAATACTCTTTTTTAAAAATGCTGAAATTTGCTGATCGGGGCCTGTGACGGTCGATCTGACGGTCCGTCAAGTCTCCTGACGGTCCACCAGATCGTCCGTCACTCGAGTGCCAAAATTGGAACGTTCTGCCTCGATGTGACGGTCAAAGTGACAGTCTGTCAGGAAACTGACGGTCCACCAAGTCGTCCGTCACTCGAGGGCCAGAAATGAGACATTCTGTCTTGACCTGACGGACCCCTTGACGGTCCGTCAACTTTTTGACGGTCCACCAACTTGTCCATCGCACGATGGACTGAAAAAGAAGTCACTTTCTTTCTTGACGGGGCACTTGACGGTCCACCAGGGACCTGACGGTCCACCAGGTCGACTGTCAAACCTGGGCGATCCGATACCGTTGAGTAAAACAACCATAACTCACTCATCCGATGTCGGATTTTGATGAAATTGGTATCGATGGAAAGCTTATTCAATGATATACATGAAAAAAAGTAGAAATTAGAGAAATACAATATGTTTTAAACATCAATCACTTTGGAAGTCATACATATCCACTTAAAAGACGGATTTAGGCTTAAGAAATGATCGGGGTATTACACTAGTTATTTGATTTCTTCCAACAGATAGGTCATCTGTTGCAACAGATGACTAACCTGTTGGAAGAGATCAAAACGGGTCTTCAAGATATTTGTTTTCTTCTAAAAAATGACCTATCTATTGCAACAGATGTGTCATCTATTAGAAGAGATCAAAACAGTTTTTCAAGATATTTGATTTTTTCCAACAAATGATCCATCTGTTGCAATAGATGTGTCATTTGTTGGAAAACATCTAAATAGGTCTTTAAGAGGTTTGATTTCTTCCAACAGATGACCAATTTATTCAACAAATAGGCCATCCATTGGAGAAATCAATCCAATAGTGAGAACTTTTTTGATTTCTTTTAATAGATGAGTCACTTATTAGAAATATTTTTGTACTATATTATATTTTTTTAATTTCCTACTACCAGTTTTTTATTGATGCACAAATTAATTGTTGGACCATAAATAAAAATATATTTTATATAATAATTAATATACATTGCCAATAATGAGTTAAAATTATCATGTTCATAACTAAACCAACAACAACACTATTTACTATTACAACAATTATGGTGCATTTTGATCTGAATATGTAGTTCTTTTGTTGCCAACCGTCTTACATATGGAGCACTTATTTTTTTATTGGAAATGATTTTCCGATTCCACACCTTCTTTTCACTCGCCTTCTTCCTGGTTTGCTTGGGTCAACATATAGAGAAGGTATTTCTCTCTCCATAATCTCTATAAGAACAATCCAAGGATCTTCAAGATGAACCTGATTAATATCCTCACAATATGTCATTATGTATTTTTCTATCGAATAATATAGAGATGAGTACTTATAAATTTGATTTCAAAATTATGCATCATATTGGATCGAAGTGCTGCCATAACATATCTACAAGGTATTTTGTCCAAGTCAAAAACTCTACATGTACAAATTATTCTTTGAAGATCGACCGCGGCAACTTCACCATGACCGTTGATACTGAACTTGTAATTGGCTATTTGATGGGCCAATAACTTACCAAATTGATGTAATTTGATATTTGTTTTTCCATTGTAGGAACAAGTCTATTTGGTGAGTTGATCAACTAAATATGCCTCCCATGAAATAATTTTTTGAACCTCATATTTATTTCATCAAGTAGAGAGACAATGAGAAATGCTCTTTCAGTGTCAAACATTGCATTCATCGATTCAACTATGTTTGACATCATAATATTATACCTATATAAAAAATCACTTAGTAAGACATAGTATTACAATAAACTCAAACAAGACATTAAATTTATAGTAATGTACCTATTTCTCAGACAAAATGCCTGGCTCCATCTGTCGAATTCGATACGTTTGAGATGTTCCACTGTTTTGGGTACTATATCCCTTATTTGATTGAAATGGTCAAAGAACTCAAATCTATCATACACTTTAGATGCTTTATAAAAATGTGACACAACCTTTGAATTGTGATAATTGTTTTGAATATTTTTTCCAAGGTGCCTCATGTAACAACCATAGTGAGTTGAAGGGTAGATAATTAAAATCATCTTTTGGATACTTGGATGCCTATAAAAAATTATACATAACCCATTAGTATCATCTACATATATTCTCATTTGCTCAAAAAATTATTAATATGAGGCATCACATTCCTTGTCCACTACATAAAAATCCATCAAAAAATATAATTCTCAACATTTTGTGCCACCGTCGATAACAAAACTCCTTCATACTTGCTCTTAAAGAATGTTTCGCCGACGGCTATGACTTTTCGTATTTGTTTATAACCAAGAATTCAAGCCGCATAGGCTTTTATATTGGGCATATTTATACATCCAAGTGCCAATTATTACCCATATATATATATATGTATTTTCTATGAACTAAAGATGGAAAAATGTCTTTTATTTTGAGTTAAATTTGTATTCTTAAGCTAATATATATGATTAGTGTTGCAGGTCTTGAATATGATGAGAATAATTGAAACGAAGCATAAACTTAGAGTTTATGGATCATGGAAACACTTGGAGTAACATGCTAAGCATGGAGATAATGGAACAAGGTTAGGAAAGAATGGGATAAAGTCCAGAAACAAGGAACATATAAGAAGCTGGAAATGGAGAAATTAACATGCCAGCGTGCCACGAACCTTAGCTATTACAATAAGGCCAAGACATATTAATGAGATAAAAGTAGAGGGAAAATTCAAGTGAAGAGATGTGATATTGGCGTGCCACAGACCTTAATCTCTACAATAGTGTCTGTGGCACAGAGTTGCATAAATCACATAGGCACATTCAGTATGCTTTCGCGATAATGGCGTGCCATGCACTTGTCCTCCGTGATAAGGGAATGGCATGGTGAGGTGTTTCAAACGTGCAAAATAGCCCTACTTAAAAAGGACACTTATGATAATTGAGGACATCTTTGGCATATAAAATAGCAAGGGAAAACACTTATGAGAGCTTTGTTAGGGTTCTTTTATTATTCAACTTTCTACTTTGAATTTGGTATGATCACTAATATTTCTTGGATGTTGATTTTAAACATGAGTGGCTAAACACCATTATTCTGAGATTTAGGCCAAACATATGATTGGATTTTGATATTCCTAGAGTGGTGAAATGTTGGTTTATCGCATGGGTTGTTCTTATTGTCTTGATCTTACTATTTTAATGAGTGGCCACCATTAAAGTACATGTTTAATCCTCTTATGAGTTCGGAAGGAGAATCATTAGAATTGATCAAAGAGTTTAAGGATCAATTTCTTATTCCTTTACAAAACAAAGGATTTGAATAAGTGACTAGGATAGGAATATGCCTAGAATGCCTTATTTGGTTCAATTGCAGGAATATAACTTAAAGTATCTCAATCGGATGATCGCATCCCAGCTCAATGATTTAGTTGTGATGTCCTTTTAGGTAGAAGATTCGAGGCTCGAAAAATCATAATCATAATCTTAACACTGTGAATAAACAACCAAACACAACCCCGATAAGGATAGAGATTTTCTTGATTGTTAAGAATGCTTCAACCTTGGAATTCTCGCTAGTATTGTTTACATTCTTGTTTATGTTTCTATTGTCTCATTTTATTATATGCTTAGTAGTTAAATAGTTACTAAATTGTTACAAACATTTTGATACTCTGAAACACTTGAATATAATATTTTTGGAACTAAAATTACGTAAATGACACGACCCAAACCAGGGCCCTGTTGTAATGGGCATCTCAAGTCTAACTAGGACCAAAGACTACCCCGTTCCCCAACCCAACCAACCAATATATACCCTGAGTCAGATGAATTCTAAACATATAACAAGATAAATTTTTATCTAATTCTAGACTTTGGAATGGTCCATGACCGAGACCAACCCAAGAAAGTCTAACCATCCCGTACCAACCAATAACTATAACCAAACCAATACAAAATCCAAGTTCCTGTCCATACATAAGAGGATGGAACAATCATAAATTCAATCAGATGGTATTATCCCCAATATTAATACCAATACTAAGGTTGACACCACTACGGACACTTCCCATTCCAACCCATAGTAGTTCCATAAAGCCTCTAACCGAAAAAAAATAATATCTGATTGGGACATGCCCTGAAGTATGGACAAAACCAATATCCATAAAATAACCAAAGTATGAAAATACCCCTATGATGTGAAATGGAGGAAACTTACCACTTCAATTCAATAGTTGATCCCAAATCCAATCGCTAAACAGGAGGAGTAGAATGGCCAGTTCCTGCATCGCGTGGTGATATAGCTGCCCGAAGATGGGTTAGCGGGTGAACGCTAGCAAGTACTAAGGAAAAGGATAAAGTAATTCCAACATATAAAACCAAGAAAACAACCATATGCACACATATATATATACATACATATATATATATATATTACATTACCACTATATATAAGAGAGAATGTGATATTTTGGTAATCCTCACATTAATTTTTTTTGTCAATTTTATCCCTAATGTAAATTTTAATTACTCTACAAATTTTTATTTATTTTGATAAATTTGAACAATGATATGAGTTTATTAAATGCTACAAAAGTGGCGAGTCATGAAAAAATGATAATGACACCATAAAAACTATTTGTACAATCAAGTTCAAAATTGCTCCAAGGATTTATTGTTTTTTCTATTTTTTAGAAATGTTTATTAATCTTACTTCAATTTTTTAATTTTTCTAACAAATTTATCCTGGAAAAGTAATTAAAATATCTTAACATTCCCTTTCTAACTTAGTGCATGCCTAATTATTAAATAAAAAATTATATTTTATATATAGCTAAAAATATTTGAAAATTTAATTTTTAAAAAATATAATTTGACTCTCCAAATATTAATGATACTAAATAATGAAAAATGAGAGTACTTGTTTTTTACATTTTTTGGTGATGAATTCTTCTAACAAAAAACAGGATTATCAATATTTTATAGAATTTAGGATAAAATAAGTAGTTTAACATGAAATATTAAAGCTTCATACATGTTTAAGAAATATCAGCATAAATTTCTTAACATGTATTTTTAGAAAAAAGAAACTACTAAAGTTTTTTAAAAAAGTAGCTTTTCAATTTCTTTTGTATGGCTTGATATGAAGGAAAATCTACAAAAATATTTTGTTGAACCAAGTTTTCTAATTATTTAAATTAAATTCTATCGTTATTTATAAGTTAACTTTATTAATGTTATCATACAATAATTTTCAGTGTTAAATATCTATTATATCACTTTGAATGTTAGAATTTGTTTTTATAATAAATGAGTTAATTAATATAATTTTAATTGAAAAAAACTTAATGTTGAGAAAAAAAATGATGAAGTTAACTCTACATAACATAAAACTTAATTAAGCTAAATAAGGTGAAGGGTATTTTTGTAAACAAACTATCTATTCTTAGAAAAAATGCAATGCATATTATTTTTAGTACCACAAACCAAACAAATCACTAAAAATAATACCAGGATAACTAATCCCACGACAAGTAATCCCAGTATAACTAATCCCAGCATAACTTGTCCCACCATAACTTGTTTCCCAACCAGACGACCCCTTAGGACCTTTGCTATCTGAGGTTGTATGTGTAACAACAACAATAACAATAATAACAATATTATTATTATTATTATTATTATTATTATTATTATTATTATTATTATTATTATTATTATTATATGTCACATGTGAAGTATTCTACCCTTTCAATCTTGTGGGGTAGAGGTTGTTTTCAAAAACCTCACTCAGGTAACAAATATAAAAGCAGATTTAAAAGGAGAAAATAAAAATAAGGAAAAGTTGAAAACATTTCAAATAATAGGAAATACATTTTAAAGCAAACAGAAAAAACCTATGATAGCCAAAGCATAATAAACAATATGTAGTGGGAGAAATCGAGAGACCGGGAACTACAAAAAATGGTGCTAATACTACTGATATGCAATGAGAAACCTATATCACTAGACATGGTGCTCAACTACCTACTAACCTACACCCTAATCAGCGAGAATGATATGTAAACTAATTTTTTCTCTATTTCATTTGTTGCTTCAGCTTAAAACGGTCTTATTGTGGTTGTCAAATGTCTTGCCATATAATATAGCATTAGTTGGAATCAGATATTCATCATGCAAAGAGGTCGATGTCGTGTATACCCTCATGTATAACTGTTGTTCTAGATAGTGTCGTGCCCAACACTCGGATTTTACGTTCCACTTTCCCACAGTGTTCAATGCAATGCATATTTTTGTGCTTAGCCTCAGATATACTTGCATTTTCTTATATATTCTCATGCTAGTCTTCTTTCTTAGGGGAAAATTACTTTCATATTATATGAATTAATTTATCACCTGAGTTGTGCAACGTGAAACTGAACTATCACTTATTTAATTTTTAGAACAACTTCGTCGAAACTAAACTATCACTAAATTGGACCTATCCATTCCTTTTATTTTTGCCTAAATCAATTGGTGCAATGTATTAGTACGACATAAACAATGTATATAGATGTGACCATTTACACGATCACACAATCGATACATTACGCATAATTATGACCATTTTTGGTTGTACGTTTTTTATATATAGTTATATATTATGTGTACACATTTATGCATCATTATATAATATGTATAGATCACATATATATTACGTAACTATTTATATAATATCGATACATTATATATACATTACATATACATGCGACCATTTTTATTGAAATTTTCTGTCCCTAGTACACTTTTGTGCTATTATTTAATTTATAACATGGATATATTTATTGCAAACTAATTTTACACACACATATATACATGTATATACACATATACATACATGCATATACACATATACATACATGCATATACACATATACATACACATATACATACATGCATATACACATATACATACATGCATATACACATATACATACACACACACACACACACACACACACACATATATATATATATATTCCTAATGGATAATGAAATATCTTATATATGTTTCATTAAAATTTCTTTATAAATTTAAATATCTTGTATTAAATGTATGCCATATTCTTGTTTTTGGTGGTACTCTCAGAATTTATTTTTTCTTTTTGAATGAATTGTTGTCTTCTTTTTTTTCCTTCTTTTCAATGAATCATTTTTTTTATTTTCGTGTATAGTTAATAATCGAACAATCGAACCCGAATCAGTAACAACCAAACTGATAAATATATGTTATGTTTGATTTGATTTTAATGATTTAAATAGTGGTTTGGTTTTGATTTTGACGAATAACTGATCCAAATTGACCCGTGAACAACCCTATAAGAGGGTATGAATAATGAAAATTTAGTGGAAATTAAGGATAGAAGAATCTTGTGAGATTTCCACCTAAATGATGCAAAATGAAGCTCACATATCATATTTCAACTTAGGGTGTGTATGGTATGACAGAAAAATAAGTTGATTTCTTAATTACTTTCTAGTGTTTGGTAAGTAAGCAAAAAAATAGTAAGTCAAAAGAATTAATATATAATGTAGCAAAAAAACTATAAAGGGTGATGGGGGTGGGGTGTGGAGCTTCGAGGGTAGAAGGGATGTGGATGGTCAAGGGTTAGGCGGTGTCTGAAGCCTAAAACAAGTAACACACGTGCTTTAGGCCCCAAAATTACTAATATTATACTATATGATAGGCTAAAACTCATTTATAACTCGTAACTTTGCTTTAAAGTAAAAAATTTCCCCTTATTCTTAAATAAAATTCATGTCTAAACACAGTTTTAACATGCATATACTTTTTCAATGTGAAATAGTCCTTTCCAAACTAAATATTATCCAACGAGCTATAAATAATTTAAATGCATATTCTTTTTTTATTTTTTTCCTATGCTTTTTCTCAGAGTTTCAATTATATTTCGAAATATATGAGGCTTACCATAGCTACTTAGTTCTCGTCTAAACTTTAAGTGGCCGAATCCACCCCACACTTAAAGTATTGTTCGTCCTTGAACAAATCTTTACTATAAGCATCATAATCAGAGAAGACTCCACACTTCTATTACAAGAAAGACATTCAAGCTAGTACTACAATGACTACACAGATAGCAAGTTTTTACATTAAGAATATTATACACAAGTGAAAGCTCAATAACACTACTTCTAAATATCCTAACCTCAAGAATTGACTCACTAAGTTGGCAAACTCATGCATATTACTTAATTGAAGAGATTATACAAATCACCCGACTATCATTAAACATGTTCCCTCACAACAAGAGAGTTGCCTATAATCACTCATGTAGATGCAATTTATCACAAAACGGGTACAAGAATCAAGTTATGCTTATTATCACAAAGAATTCACAAGTTACACAAGATGATCCATAGGCTTGCCCTTAGTGTAGTACTCCACTAATATCAGAATGTTAAGGTTCCAGATCAAATAGGTCTTTATGGGTTGTAATATAGTCTAAGGGATGGATAGGAGCTATTCTGGCCAGTAATAGTGACTATCTTCCCTAAGCGCTTTAATATATCACGCTTTTCATTTAATTTATCTCTAACAGCCAATATTCCACCTCATCTACCTTCACACACATCTTTTGTTTTTCCCCATCTTATAATCTAGTTCACATACAATGCAATGGGAGTATTTTCCATTCACATTTTATTCAATTTTGAACACTTTTCTTTCTTTTCATCACACAACTCCCAATCACAACAAATCAATTTACTATACCAATAGCTACTTCTTGGGGTCTCACTTTCACCTCTTTTCTTTTTATTTTTCATACTCATTAACTCATTAAGTTTTCACTAAAGAGCTTAGGAGCTTTGGATCAATTTCAGGTCAAACAAAAAAGAGAAACAAGATACATATGAGGCTGCTAAAGAGTAGGCTAAATACTCAACGAGGCTAACTAGGACTATGCACAAGGGTAGTCCACAAAGGGTATGACATATGACTAACAAAGAAATTTCTATATCATCTCCTAAACCCACATTCTTTATTTCACTTTGCACATACACCATATAAGTTCTAGACATCAAATACAACAAAAAACTCCCAAAACCTTACACCACCCATGACACATGCTAAACTGAAGTAGTATCTTCATATACTCTTAACCATGTAATCACATGAATTCAACATTAAGCCAACAACACACATGAGTCATAAACTAGAGCCTATGAGTCTCAAAAGTAGTCATTCAAATAATCAGCATATTTGTACACACAAAAACCACTTGCATTATGTAATCACACATAACACCAACAAGGACATTTCACTTATCCTAATCACAAAAAATTAAATTTACTTCTAAAAAGAAAAAATCAAATTTAACCCAAAACAAACTAAGAAAATAACTAAAAATAAGACCCTACAACATCACTTCACTTGAAACTATGGGAATTTCTGCACCCCACACTTAGAACTTTCTTTGTCCCCAAAGTAAACTTAAAAGTAGAGATTGAAAAACTCCCTGAGGCCTCTAGGCCTAGCTAGCAACATCCTTAAACATCAAAGGGTATGGGGACCCCGCACTTAGTCTCTGTCATACTCCTTAGCTCAAGTTTCTGGTACTCAGACTTTCCATCAACCTGTAAATAAAAAAAACAAACACTACACAAAGTAAAAACTAAAATACTAAAAATAAAATACCCATATTAACTTGGGTTGCCTCCCAAGAAATGCCTGATTTAGCGTCACTATTCAATCTAATTTCTTCATACTCTTTGTGCTACTTGGAGGCCATCTTCTTCTTTATTTCTATCCTCTTGAATATGTACTCTCAAGGTCAATAGATTTCTCAATAATATCCTTTTCAGGCTTATCAATCATCATCATTTTAGGCTTAGGTGGTGTCTTGGGCAACTCAAAAAGACTGTTTGAAGAGGTCTTTGGTGGTGCACTTTATACCACCCCATACTTATCCACTTTCATGACTATAATCATACACAAATATTTATAATGGAAAGGTGGATTAAGTGGCTTGTAAACTCTGAAAACACCTATTCGTCATCCAATCTCATTATGAGAGTTCCCTCTCTCAGATCTATCAACGCTCTTTCCTTGGATAAGAATGGACGTCCCAAATGATCGATACCCTGTTATCTGTATTATAATCCAAAATAATAAAGTCATAAGGCATTACAAACTTACCAACCTTTATAAGGATGCCTTCAATTATTCCTTCGGGCTTCACTATGGTTTTGTCTGCCATTTGCAATATCATAGAACATGGTGTTGGCGCACCCAACCCAAGAGTGTTGAACATAGACAACGACATCAAATTTATGGTCACCCTTAAATCACTCAAGCATGGACCACTTCATCATCACCAATCTGTATGGGGAGGGTAAAATTCCTCGAGTCCTTAAGCTTCTTGGGCTTATTTTTCATTACCATAGAGCTGCACTCATCTATCAATTCCACCATTTCAATATTTTTTAGCTTATTATTAGTCCCCACATCCTTCAAGTACTTAGCGTACTTGGGCATTCCCTGTAAAACATCTAAAAGAGGTAAATAAATGTAAAGTTCTCTGAACATGTCAAAGAACTTCTTGAAACAAGAATTCTCTTTGTCCTTTTTGAATCATTGAGGGAACAGTAGTGGTGGTCTTTCAACAACCCGCTCAGCAGCCTTAGTTTTCGGGTACTCAGACTTCCCCAAATTATCAACATCTTTTGCTGCAACTTATTGTGGAGCCAACTCTGCATCTACCTCCTTATTTTTCTTTGGAGGTTTGTATTTAAGATCCTTACCACTTGACATGACCCAAAATAGGGACTAATTGTAACGCCCAAAAAGTACACCCTGGACGTCACATGGTGCTCAAGACTATGGATAGTCCCAAGCTAACCCTTTAATCCTACTTAACTTGGAACTCATGAGAAAAATAAACTAACATATACAATCTGAAGATAATTGAATTAATATCTTAACTGAAAGTCTTTAAATTGGAAATCTTAAAAACAAACACTTTTGAATCTAAAATAAAAAACAGTCGAACAAGCCTCTACTTCTAACTAAAGAGCCACTGGGACTGACCACAACTGATCCAAACTTAACAGAAATCAAATAACTGAAATACTTCATTAATATCAAAGTCTGATAGCTGGGTCCTCGAATTATGAGGACTCACCAGAAGTCGAAATGCAGGTGGTGATGCCCGTAGTCAACCGTGCTGCTGGAATTGAGCACCAGAACCTACATTGTAAGACATTGTAGCACATAGACATATATATATGGGTCAATACCTCTGGAATGTACTGAGTATGTGGGTATGAATAAAGAAGTAAAAAAGAAACTTAATATACTCATATACTTTCAAATAATGCATGCTAAATGCAAATAACTCACTTTGAGCTTGGATAAAACGAAGACTGCAAAATCATAAACATGAGTAATATAGCATAAGCATAAACTTTGTGATCCATACCACTTATTTCTAAAATCTTTACATTTATTCTTTCTTAGGGAGGTTCTTCTAACCGACATGAACCATGTGAGCTATCATGGAGTCCAACGTCATACCCACGTTGTGGAGAACTATTCTACCCTTTCCATCAGAATAGAACCTTAATCTTAGTAATCACTATACTTAACCCATATTGGAAATTAAACCTACGGTGGCACATAGTTCTGGGGCATTTAACCTCAGACTCATACCCAACTCGGTGCTAAATACTACTCCTATATTACTTATATGCTCAAACTTTAGGAAATCCACCTTAAGATAGAATGGCGATTGGTATACTAGAACCAATTATGATTTTGTTTGCTTTAAATCATAAGGATGGTAAATGATTGTGGATTCCAAGCCTTATCATTAAATCAAAAGATCAAACTTTTCTTGTAAACTTAGTGCTTAAAATTAAGCTTTAAATCTCATACTTTATTTCATATAACTTGTAACACAATATCATGCTTAAAACTCAATTGGAAATCTTTATCAATGTTTCAAATCAAACTCATGTTATTCAAGTCATAATAGAGAATTCTTCAAGTCAAGACATAAATAAATGAGAACAAGTATACACTTTAATACTTTTACATAATAAATTCATAAACTCAAAACAAGATAACTTGGGTATGAACCCTAACTTCAAATCATATTACATTAACCTTTTAAACAAGTTTTGGGTACAAGGATAGAAGAATGTCCTTATTTATAATCCCACATACCTCAATAGCTAGATTCTTAAAGATTGCGTGAACTTGAAAGCTTGAACTCTTGGATTCTTGAGGAAAGGAGCTTGGATTTTGATCTTGGGAAAAAGGAGGGTTTCTAATGAATAGTTTTGATAGAAAGAGACAAATAATGCCCCTATGAATGCCCTCAATCGTGTTATTGACGACTTGGGTTGAGAGAAAAAGACCCAATTGCCCCTTGATCTCAATGACCAAGGATCTAGACGCACAACACTAACACACTGCAACCCTCACTCTAGTAGAGTGGACAACCCTATTCCAGTAGAGCAAGCCCCGTACCGCAAGCCCCAACATAATGGAAATGGACCTCGTGTCGCAGGCCTGTAGCAAGGGATCTCTGATTTAGCTATCCAAACATGCCCCGAACCCCATTCGAAAATCCCAAAACTCTCTCGAGACATACCTTTAACAATATTAAACATGAATCAACTCAAAAACCAATGTATTGGGGTCGAAAAGGTTAAAATAAAAATCTATAAAGTCTTTGGGGTCTTCAAATGACTAAGTCCTCAACACTTAGTGAAAATTTCAAGCCTTGGATCGCTCTTAAGTATGCAACAAAGACTGAACTGAGCTTCAAATCTTATGGGGTATTACACTAATTATGTCGGGTATCTCAAGTGTAACCCGAACAAGAGACCGCCCTCATTACCAAGAAATAACCACCCTGTACCAAATGTCGGATGAATTCTGAACATATAACAAGATAAAATAATTATAACTGAAAGACATTTAATAAAGTCCATAACCAAAACTATCCAAACATCCAACCAAATATCCAATCGGTGTCAGCCTAAATACCAATACCAATGCCAAGGCTAACACTAATACCGACACCGCCCATGCCCAAAGTAATCACACAAAGCCTCTATCCAAAAAAAAAATAAAATCCAATCAGGACATGCCTCTTACCATAGCCAACAACCAAAGTCTAAGAAATAACCAGAGTATGTAGAGAAGTCGATAACATAAAATGGAGTCTTCCAATGGAAGCTCACCACTTAAATCTGACACCAAGCTATCCCAAAATCTAAGTCAATGAGTAGGAGTAGTAGTATGGCTGATTCCAGCATTGCGTGGGGCACCTTATGTCTTGAGGTTGTTTCCACCTTGGAAAGGCCTTTCACCCAATGGCTTTGGGTAGGGAGAACTAGCTGTCGAGTAAGACTAAAAATTGCCCCACTTCTTCTTGGGCCATATTCCCCTATCCCTCATACTTTATTATTGGTCACCATCCTGCTAAGAGAGCATAAACTTCTTGCCCTGCCTCTCCCCCATCTTAGCCTACTTTTTTTATCCTTCTCTACCTACTGCATGTACATAACCAACCTGGAAATATCCACGTCCTTGATCAATAAGGCATCCTTACTCTACAATATCAAATCCCTGGACAACCCGAAAGCAAACTTTCTCATTCTATCCCTCATGCTAGAAACCATCTCTGGAGCATACCAATATGACTGGTGAAACTTCAAGGCATAATCCTTGACAGACATCTTACCTTACTTTAGATTAATAAATTTTTCCGCCTTTGCTTCCCTCAACTCCTGGGAAATAAACGGTCCAAGAAATCATTAGAGAAATTCTCCCATAGAGCTGGATCATTATCGTCACCCCTTGACTGATCCTATTCCTCGTACCACTAGTACGCTACATCTTTTAGCTGGTAGGCTACAAACTCCACGCCCTCCATATTCATAGCATGCAGAACTTAAAAAATCTTTTCCATCTCATCAAGAAAACCTTAAGGATCCTCCTCAACATTAACACCAGTTAGGTCAGAGGACTCAACCTCATAAATTGGCCAACCTTTGTGGCCTCAGAAAATAGAGTAACAGATACAACATACTCATCCTGAGAAGTTACCAACTGCTCCAACATATGGATAGACCGACGAAACTCAACATTTGTCACATCAGCCTGAGGAGCTTCAGAAAGACTGGAAGAAAATAGTAGAACTCTAGGACAATCAGGAACTAGACCTCTAGATCTAGTCTGGACCCCATAAGTCAAATGGGTCATATCAACGTTGTCCATAGGTAGGACAAAAGAGTTTTTGTGAGCATCAGATCATCAAGTAGACATGATCTAAAAAACGAACAAATAGGAATTAGAGGAGAATCCATGATCATAGACTCTACATCTTTAAAACAAAACACAAGAAAGAGAAATATTCCTAAATGTCTCTTAGCCTCTCCTTTCTAAGTGTGGTGCACTATATACCCTTAAAAGAGACTCTACTCGACACGGATTTGTAGACTCCCAAGTGACCATAAATCTAGGGCTCTGATAGCAATCTGACATAACCCAAACCAGGGCCTAGTCGTGTTAGGCATCTCAAGTCTGACTTGAACTGGAGACCGTCCCCAATACCCAACCATAACCTCCCTATACCTAATATTTATAAATTCCAAACATATAACAAAATAGAATAATTATAATTAAAAGATATTTGATAAAGTCTATAACCAAAACCATCTAATCATCCAACTAAACATCCAATCGCTGTCAGCCTAAATACTAATACCAATGCCAAGGATGACACCAATACCGACATCGCCTATTCTTAAAGTAGTCATACAAGGCCTCTATCCGAAGTCAAAACAAAATAATATCTGGCCAGGACATGCCCCTGACCATACCAAAAACCAAAGTAAAAGAAATAACCAAAGTATGTAGAGAAGTCCATAACATGAAGTGGAGTCTTTCAGAGTATGGAAGCTCACCACTTTAATTTGGCACCAAACTATCCTCGAATCCAAGTCAATGACCAGGAGTAGTATGGCCGATTCCTACATTGCATAGGGATACAACACTTGAAGACGGGTTAGCAGGTGAACATTATCATGTACTCAGGAGTAAGGATAAAATAATACCAGTATTTAAAACAAACTAAATAACTAAATGCAAAAACATTCATACCTATATATATATCATGCCGAGAAAAGGAATCAATCTTAGAATGTATTTAAAAACCTTTAACTTGGGTTTATGTAGCTTAACCATCATAATACACCCATGGGACATATGGGTCCAGTATTACCCCCTGAATGGGCCCTAGTGCATGTAGCTGCACGAACCAGAGATATCATAGGGGCTGGGGATTCTCGTGTACTCTTCGCCCTCCATGATACATATATACAAGTATAAACTTAGGAGATTCTCATGTACCCCACAAGTATATGGTCACCATGACTAACCCTTATGTCAGCAAATATGAGTTTTCAGTGTCCGTCCATCGGACTCATACCTTCACGGTTAGTTATCAAAACCCACCATTATTGCCTAATTAAAACCTTTAGTACATAATCCAAACCACCAATTCTAGAAGTCAAGTGTCAAGGCACTATAAAGTGGTATCGTCATACCGACTATAGATTGTAAAAATGTCATTAGCCAACACTTAGGGGATTCCCATGTTTCTCTTAATATTTCCAATTAAACTAAAACCATGGCCACCAAGGCCTTTACAAGTCATTTAAAACCATTTAAGATAATTTAGGTTCCATTACCTTTTATTCAATGCAAGGATTTCAATGATTGTCAAATTATGTGATAAAAACATTCTCTTAGGTATTTTAACAAACATGTTAAGGGCATAAGATTTCTAAAACCAAAAACTAAGTACCAACTGTCCATTCCCAAGAAACCACATGTTCAAACCACAATTATAACCCAAAAACTATAAGGAAAACATGGAAAACATTATCCAACCAAGGATAACCAAAACCCCCAACACATATTTCAAAACCCAAAATAATATCATAGTTACGTCATGAAAACCATTCATTAGATCATAATTTTTAGTTGAACTAACAATAAGGACTAACAATGAGAAAGGAGTAACATGACTTAGATATCAAAAAAGACAGAGAGAAACCACCTTTGAGAGCCTTAATTGACTTCCTTGAAGAAACCCTAGCCTCTTTAGAACAAAGAGTTTGAGAGAGATTTTAGAGTGTTTTGATCTTTTAAAGTGAGTAATGAGAGGCCAAAATATGTTACAAGATGTGGGTTCTTAAGAGTTTGGGGTGGAAAATGTCCAGAATACCCTCATCTTAAAAGCTAACATAGGTGGGCACGGTTTGGACCCCTCACCCTTATCCAATCATAAGAGTAGTACCCTTAAATTGTACCTTAGGCAGAAAGTTAAACTATAATTCTATGTAACATATGACTTCATGGCCTAAATCATATCAACATCTGATGATACCCTATAGTCGTACCCTAAGTAGTATATAATTAATAATGCATATTGTTTAAGATACGATTGGCCCTACTCTCTCATACCATCTCTATACAACTCGTATGGAGTCTCATTATACCTTGGATAGAAAATGATCTAGAACACAGTATTTATCATACAACTTGGGTTCCTAAGTCATTAGCACAACATACGATTAGTATGCCTAAGTCGTATGGTTCCTAGTGAGTTCAAAAACTCAAGAAATTTTTAAGGGTCAAAACTTTGGGAGTTTCACCAGTCCTAAAAGTGAGTGACATAACTTGCTTTATAAGTTCATTATCACTTGGAAAAGCACCTTGAGGCCTGGTATTTTATGCATGGGCTAGTTCCCTAACTGTTTTTCTAACATTTGCTAAGTCACTTGGTGATTTTCTTATTTTAGTATCCATTTCTTCTTACTTGTCTAGGATCTTCTTTAAGGTTTCCTCAATATTACTGGCCTGTGTGGTGTGTTGTTGTTGCTGAAACTGCTAATTGTTGCTCCAAGAATAATTTGGCACCGGATTCTATCACTTTTGGTTGTAAGCATTCATATAAGTTGGCTTATGTGCGTTGCCCGCAAAATTTATACATTCAGGATTTGCACCACACATATCTGTAGAGTGGCCACTATTGCCACAATCTCACACCAACTTGGGGTATGATGTACAACATTCACCTGAGCTGGAGTTTGATTCACACCCAATTTTGCTTAATTAGGTCATCATTTAACTTTTCATGGATGATAATTGGGTGGCTAAGCTATGATGCTATCAACTTTAATCATGCCCACAACCTTTTTCACTAAGCTCCTAGATGTGTCACCATGAAAATCAAGATTACCATGAGCAATGTGGTTCAACAAAGTATACAACTCATCATAAGTCTTTTCCAAAGAATGACCACCTGCAGTTGAATCTAGCAAAATTTTTGTATTATGGTCAAGTGTTTCAGCAAAGGTGTGAGCTAATACCTCATTGGATTGTTGATGATGTGGATAGTCCCAAAGAAGAGACTTGTATCTCTACCAAGCATGATAAAGATTCTCATCCAACTTTTGCTTGAAGCTCAAAATCCCACTGTATAATCTTACAGTCTTTCCAGATAGAAAAACATAAATAAGGAAATTTCGGGCTAAGTCATCCCATGTTGTGATTGAACCTGCCGACTTTGCTTTGAACCACTTCTTTGATTCTCCAAAAAGTGAGAAGGGGAAGAGTGTTAGCCTCACATAATTAATTGACACACCTGTCGAGATGAATGTGTCACAGATCTCCAAAATATTTTTCAAGTAGACTAGTGGATCTTTATATGATAGCCCGATAAAATGTTTATTGCTATGCAGAAATTGCACTATATTCTTCTTTAGTTCAAATCTACCTCCAATAGCTGGTCTACAAATAACAGAGGTCACATTAGTTACAAGTGGGATTGCCACTTCATGAACTATCCTGTGGGTTGTTGGGTCACGACCCGAACTAGGGCCTAGTCATGACGGGTATCTCAAGACCACTATGGATCGGAGATTACCCCTTATCCTAACCTTAAGAGCATAATAATTATGAAAATAAGAAAAAGCTAATCAAACCAATGATAATAGTAATAGGAATAGATGAATCAAATAATGGTTCAAAGAATCCAAATAACAATCCACCCACACTTGTCCACGAAAGCCTTTAAACTAGAGTAACATATAAGTCGGGATATTTCCCTGACTATGACAAAAAAAAATCCAAAAGAATAATGAAAACAAAGAAATAATAGTGAAAGGATAAGACCTTCCAGAGGATGAAGGCTCACTACTTTACAATAACTCAATATACGAGTTCAACCACCTAATACGACACATGGGAAATAGAAAACCCTTTGGACCATTAATTATGAAATGATGAAGCATATAAGGATGATCAGTGGGATAAGCAATGGCATGTGACTCAGGGAATAAGGATAAAATATTGCAATTACCAAAATCCAGTCATAAATCATATGCACCATATTCATATACATATATATAGGATTTTGGGATAGGTATGAAGGTTATGAACATGAGGGTTTAAATATTTAACCTAAAATATGTAGATTGATCAGTCCTAAAGGCACCCATGAGCTATATAGGTCTAGATCTCCCAGCTGGAAGGGCCCCAGTGCATATTAACCATATAAAACACCCAAGGTTTTCGTCTTTGGAAATTTCTTGGGTTTTGAACTTTTTGTACATTATACGACTCATCATAATAGTCATATGATATGGGCACGGGTCAAGTAACCCAATCGTATATTTTCCAGTGTTGGGTGGTTGAGTTTTTAATATGGGTATTACTTGGTGGGTACGGGTCATATGGTTGGTGACGGGTCATTAGGTTAGGATGGTCCTTCACTTAATATGAAACTTAGTAACTTGACTTGGCTCTATGTATGAGTGGGTCACTAAGAGCTGTAAGGATAAGGTACGAGTAGTACTAAGGAGTCATATGTTGCTCAGTGTTGATTCCTTTGGATTCTGTCTTGGATACAGTTCTAGGGTACTTGTCATATGCTTGGGTAAAAGTTCTATTTTATGGTCATATGTTTGTCAGTGTGGAGACTAATTTTATGCCTAGGGTACGAGTGATGGGTATCACTCGTACCTTAGGGTACGGTTTGGGGGGGGGTAGTCATACTCTCATGCGGGAATTTTACAATTTAAGTTGGGGTATTCTGGATATTTCCTCTCCTAAACCCTTATGACCCCATGAATTAAAAAACTTATGGGATATCATTTAACCCATTATTCTAAATCAAAAACACTAGGAATACTCTCAAATTTCTATAATACCCCATAATCTTTCCTAGCTTAACCTCGTCTCAAAAATGACAAGAAGTAGCTTCTAGAATGAGTGATGTTTAATTTGTATGGAATTATTTAGATTTGGACTTTCCATGGCGTAGGAAATTGAATTAGATTTCCAACAATATAAGATTTGCCTAACATAAATTCTTCTAGTTTTGATTCCCTCAGCTTCGGGGGAAAGAATCGATCTAAGAACGCGTCCTGGAATTACTGCCAAGTCATGGGATCGACATCCTCCCCTCTATTCTTCCTCCATAACTCCACCCAATCATAAGCAATATCTTTCAAGCCATAGGAAGATAGATCCACACTTTCTTCCTCTATTACATGCATAATTTAGGTGATATTTTTCACCTCATCAAGATACATCTGTGGGTCCTCACTTACCCATGACCCATAAAACTCTGGCGGATTCATCCGCATAAAATCCCAAACTTGAGCTGCTGCAGAATTACCTTCTTACGGAGGTGGAACAATGGCCTAATCATTGGCCTGAGCATTAGTGGTAACTGCCTAGGCTAGCGCCTGAAAAGCTACCCAAAATTCGGCATGAGTCACCATCTCATTTAAAGGATCAACGGGTTGAGGTCGTTCGTTATTTCTACGAGCTCTATGAGGAGGCATCTTTTGTCATAAGAGAGTACAAATTAATAGCAGAGAGAAACAATCATAGGTACGAAAGACTTCTAAAAGAAAGAAATGACTTTTTCTAAAATGACCTGTAGCCTCTTTCTCATAGATGTGGCGTGCTACACACCGATGATCAAGACTCTACGTAACGTAGCTTGTCAGATTTCCTAGGACTCTTTTAAACCTTAGGATCTAATACCAAGATTGTACGCCCCAAGATCCCATCCCAAGACGTCACATGGTTCTTAAGGCCACACGCGACCTTAAGCTAACCCTCTGAGCCTGTCATTAACTCTATAACTCACTATGACAATAATCAAGCTGTAATAAAGAAGAATAATCATGTCATGAATATACTGGAATACAAAGAAATACTATCCTGTACAATAAAATTATGGAAGTTCTATACATAATGGTACTGTAGTCTGACAAAGCCTCTACTACATAAGACTGAGGAGCCATTGGGACAGATCCCCAACTGACCCGTACTAAACTGGAAATAAACAACCATCTACTATCAAGAAAAAATCATGGACATAGGTCTTCAAACCATGAGGACTCACCAACTGTACGAATGTAGATGGAGGTACTCGAAGATCACTGTCGCTACTGAGACTGAGCACTTGAACCTACATCATGAGAAAATATAGAACATAGCAGAGTATGGGAATCAGTACTTGGGAATATACTAAGTATGTGGGGGTGCAGGCAACATTAAAATAATATCATAAATGTATATGAAAATCATGCATACTGATAATAATGGCTCTCTTCGCTTGAGTTACCTGAAACATATTTTCCATAAATCATCAATAATAACATATGCTTCATAAATCTCACAAACCGTTGGACTCAACTCAAACTCTTTGACTCATGACTTAGAGTGACTCGGTAACTCATGAAACTTGGACTATTATGGACTTGGGAGTTTTTTATAACCTACATAAACCATGTGAGCTTACATAGAGTCCAACATCTTGCCCACGTTGGGGAGAGCTATTCTATCCTTGCCATCGGAGTAGAACCTTAACTTTAGTGTAACTGTTTTAGACTTTGGCCCTTAATCTTAATCCTATGGTGGCACGTAGTTCTGGGGAAGTAGGATGCGCTGAACCCACACTTCCCGCTCGGTGCTAAATACTACTCCCAGACTTAAGCTCAGAACGCGTTAGGAAATCCACCTTAATCAACTAAAGGGTCTATCATGATAACCAAAATATAAATATATATTTCACTTGTAAATTATAATCAACTTGTAGATTCCTAACTTGACTAAATCTTAAAATAATCTTTCTCATCATCAAGTACACTTGCTTATCAAATCATGTCAAGTATCAAATCTTCGAGAAAACATCATAGAACTCGTTCTTGACTCTCAAGCTCAATATCAATATATATTCAATAGACAAACTTCTCATGAAAAATAAATAAATCATGACACTTATCATAAATCACTTAGAAATTATCATTTCATGATAACAATAGACAACTCATGACATAAATTCTTAATTTAAGAAATAAGACAATGAAGTAGTCATATGTGACAATCTTGTATAGCTCAAATCTCATAAATCCTTGATAAAGTAATTTGGGTGTAAACCTACTTTGCAAAATTCACGAATTTCAATAGAAATTAAATCTTTGGGCACAAGAACGAAAGAAGTGTTCTTGTTCAAAACCCCACATACCTTAATCTTTGAAATTGGATAAACTTTAGTGCTTGAGACTTTATCGAGGTTTGAAATAAATAATTCTTGAAGCCCACACTATGAGGAACTTGGTTCTTGAAGAAATTTTGAAGATTTATAGATGATTCTTGGAAGATTTGTGTTCTTGATATAACCCTAGATATATTATCTCAAGAGAATTGGAAAAGAAATGATGGAATTAGGGTTTGGATGGGATTCTCATATTTATAGAGTCCTCCAAAAGATGGGAAAAGACTAAAATACCCTTGCAAAAACATCTCTAAATTGCTGAAAAAAATAGCTGACGACATTCGTGATAGACCATCTGACCCGTAATAGGCCGTCAAGAAATGGCGTCACAAAAGGGTCAAATTTTATAATTTTCTAACTAAGTATGACGACGTCATCAGAAATGTCATAAAAAATGTGACGACATCGTCAGAAACGTGACAGGCCGTTAGAAACGTCGTCACCCTTTTAAAGATTGACATATTGGAGTAAAATGGATATAACTCTTTTCTCCGGTATCGAATTTTGGAAAAATTGGTATATTTGGAAAGATAATTAAATTATCTATCTGTTAATAGGTCATGAACTCAAAAATTCCAAGTATGATGAGAGATATGATCGTTTGAAGTTGACTATACCAATATCCTTCCTAAGAATTCAATCGGTAAGGAATGTTTTGATTCACTCAATCGTTAGGACATTTTTAAGGCCTTAATACACACCATCCTTGATCATAAAACAACAGAAAAAATTATAATTTATTTCTCATGAGCTTGATTCATGGTTGCACTATTAGTTAGAGTCTCGGGGTATTACAATGCACCCCCATATACTCAGTACATCATCAAAGTACTGATCCACATATATGTTTATGTGCTACATTGTCTCATAATGTAGGTTCATGTGCTCAGTCTCAGTAGCGTGGTTGATTTTTGAGCATTTCTTCTAAATTTCGGTAGTTGGCAAGTCCTCATAGTTCTGGGACTTAGTTGCTTACACTTTTAGTTTATTAGCAGATGTTTCTCATTTTATTTTTAGACAGTTTGAGTCAGCTTGGGGCCTGTCCCAGTGACTCTCAAGATTCAGATAGTAGAGGCTTGTCGGACTACTAGATTCAGATTTAGACCTTTGATTTAGTATTCAGATTTTCACAATTTGCTTTATCCAACTTTAATGATTAGTATGATTCAGATAGTTTTTTGCATATATTATGATATTTCATTTATACATTCCCCTATTTTGAGGTTGAAATTTAGAAAAGGCAGCCAGGGTTAGCTCAGGACTACTTGTAGTTCGAAGCACCGTGTGGTGTCCTGGGAACTAGATTTCAGGGCGTTACAATTTTTCTCAAGCTCTTGGTTAAGAAAAGGCTAGGGTTTCCTTCAAGGTGGTTAATTAAGGCTCTAAGGGGTGGTTTCTCTCCATTATATTCATTATATAAGGCATGTTACTCCTCTCTCATTATTATTTGAAACTAAAATCATGTTTTTATAGAAGGTTTTCATGGTTTTATTGTTGTATCACTTGGGTTTTGAAATATTTGTTGGGGTTTTTGGTTGTTTGTGGTTGGATAATGTTTTCCCATGCTTTTCTTATTATTTTAATATTATAATTATGGTTTTGTACATGTGGTTGCATGGGAATGGTTTATTGATACTTGGCTTTGGTTTTGGAAATTATATGCCCTTAACATTTTTGTTTAAATTCCAATGAGAATTCTTTTATCACATAGTTTGACTATTATTGAAACCCTTGCATTACATAAAAGGTAATGGAACCTAACTTGGTTTAAATGGTTTTAAATGTATTAGAATGGCCTTTGTGGCCATTATAATGGTTTAATTAGAAACTTTAAAGTTAAATTATTTTAATGGTTTTGGTATGGAATAAATGGATAGACTTGCAAGCTCTAGTGTTGGTATGACGATACCGATAATTAATGCCTAATCAATGAGACTCCTTAGTAAATTGATTGGTTGTGTATGAATGGTTTTAGTATGGTCTTAAAGAGGAAAGTGTTAGCAAAGCCGTGGAAGGTGGCGGTCTTTGGGGAATCAAAGATGGAAAATCATGTTTGGCAATATATGAGGTGGTCTTAGTGATTGTGTGCATTATGATGCACTTATAATTTAGGATATGTACTAGTTATCTCAGATTTTTTTCTCTGGTTCATATGGCTAACACGCATCGAGGCCCTTTTAGTAGGGGAAGATGAACCTATATAGCCCATGGGTGGTTTTAGGACAACCAAGCTACACAGTCCTAGGTTAAATGTTTTAAATGCATGCTAAATCTGGATCCCTTTCTCGATATGGTATATATATATGTACGAATATGATTTTATTTGGTTATTCACTTGGTTTTAAATATTGGCATTATTTTATCCTTACTCTTAGTACATGCTAGCATTCACTTTTTAACCTGTGTTCTGGTGTTGTATCCCTACATGATGTAGGAACCAACCACACTCCTCCTTCTTAGTGATCAGACTTAGGGATAACTTGTGTTGGATTGAAGTGATGAGATTCTATACTCCGTAAGGCTCCATTTCATGTTATAGATTTTTCTACCTAATTTTTTCATTTCATAAACTTGGTTTTTACTATGGTCGGAGGCATGTCCCTATCGGATATTGTTTTACTTTCAATTAAGGGCGTGTAGCATGCCACAACCATAAGGGAGGGGCTACAAAACATTTAGGAATGTTTCACTTTTTTTGTTCTATTTTAAAGATATAGAGTTTAAAGCCCTAAATTATCCTCTAACTCCTATTTGTTTGCTTTTTAGATCATGCCTCCACGATATGAAGCTCACAAAAACTTCTCTGTCTCAACTGGGGATAATTTCAATGGGACACGCTCTACTCATGCGATTCATACTTATGTCTTTCTGGTTATGGGCACTTTGAGTTTCTGGTTATGTCTTTCGCATTGACCAACACCCCTGTGGCATTCATGGATTTAATGAATATGGTTTTCCATAAGTTTTTGGATCTGTTTGTCATTCTCTTCATTGATTACATCTTGGTGTATTCTAAGAGTAAGGTGGATCATGCTGATCATCTCTGCATTGTATTGCAGATTTAGAAGGAGCAACAGTTGTATGCCAAGTTCTCAAAGTATGAGTTTTGGTTGAACGCTGTCACTTTTTTGGGTCATATCATTTCTAGTGAAGGGATCATGATGGATCTACAGAAAATTACAGTGGTGAAGAAGTGTCCTATACCCATGACTCCAATCGATATTCGAAGCTTCTTTGGTTTAGCTGGTTACTATAGCAGCTTTATGGAAAGTTTCCGACTATAGCTTCCCCCTTGACTAAGTTGACTCAAAAGAAGGTAAAGTTTTCTTAGTTAACTCAGAAGAAGGTAAAGTTTTTATGGTCTGATGCTTGTGAAGGGAGTTTCGAGAAGCTGAAGGATAAGATAACTTTGGCTCTGATTTTCACTTTGCTTGAAGGCATGGATGGGTTTGTAGTCTACCATGATACATCCAGTATAGGACTTGGTTGTCTTCTGATATTGCATGGAAAGGTAATAGATTATGCTTCTTGACAGTTGAAGGTTCATGAGAGGAATTATTTAACTGTTGATTTGGAATTGCTAACTATGGTGTTTGAGTTGAAAATCTAGCATCACTATTTGTATGAGGTGCATATGGATATCTTCTCTGATCATAAGAGTCTATAGTATGTGTTTACTAAGAAAGAGCTTAACCTATGGCAATAGAGATGGATTAAGCTTCTCAAGGATTATGACATGAGTCTTCACTACCACCCAGGTAAAGCTAATGTGGTTACTGATTCTCTTAGCAGGTTATCCATAGGGAGTCTCGCTCATATGGAAAATAAAAAGCGATAGTTGGTGAAAGACATTCACTATTTGGATAACCTTAGAGTTCATCTTATGGACTCTGAGAATGGTGGTGTGTTTGTGCAGAAAGTGGCGCGGTCATCTTTTGCTGCTGTGATCAAGAAAAAGTAGACGTAGATCTTATCTTGATGAGGATCAAGGGTGAAGTAGGTGGGCATAAGGTGATGGCTTTTGAATTTAGTGGTGATGGTACCTTGCGGTACCAAAGGAGATTATGTGTCCCTGATATAAATGTTTTGCGTGAGAGGATCTTGCTGAGGTGCATGAGTCGCGCTATGTGGTTCATCCTAGTTTGACAAAAATGTGCCATGACCTCAAGGAGATGCATTGGAGGAGCAATATGAAGAGGGATATAGCTAACTTTGTAGCCTAGTGTATGGTGTGTCAATAAGTGAAAGTTGAACATATGATGCTTGAAGGTTTGTATCAAAATATTGAGCTACCTGAATGGAAGTGGGAAGTAATCAACATGGATTTCATTATCGGTCTTTTTCAGTCTTGAAATCAATTTGATTCAATTTGGTTCATCGTGGATAGAATGACAAAGTTGGCTCACTTTTTGCTAGTAAGGACTAATTTTTTGGCTGAGAAGTATGCGTGGTTGTACCTCCAAGAGATTGTGAAGTTGTATGGGGTACCTATTTCTATCATCTCTGACTGTTATAAGTATTTTTATCTTACTTTTGGTGGTTATTTCAGAGAGGGTTGGGGACTAAGGTTAGTCTGAGTACTGCTTTTCATTGTAGATGGATGGGCAAGTAGAGAGGACTACCCAGAGATTGGAGGATATGTATTGTGCTTGCGTTATTGACTATGGTGGTAGTTGGGTTGATAACTTACCTCTTTTGGAGTTTGCTTACAATAATATCTATCAATCTAGCATTGGGATAAATTTTTTTGCATCGTTGTATGGTAGGAGGTGTAGGTCTTTAATTGGGTTGTTTGAGGTCGATGAGGCGGATATGTTTGGCCCAGATTTGGTTATCCTAGCTATGAAGAAGGAGAAGGTAATTCGAGATAGGCTTAAGGCTGTCCAAAGTCATCAAAAGTCCTATGCGGAGGTGAGGCGAAGGGACTTGGAGTTTGAGGTAGGAGATAGGGTGTTCCTAAAGATATCTCCTATAAAGGGAGTGATGGGGTTTGGAAAAAAGGGTAAGCTTAGTCCCCGATACATTGGTCTTTGTGTGATTTTGAGAAGGATTGGTAATGTTCATATGACTTGGAATTTCCTTATAGTTTGAGCTCCATTCACCTGGTATTCCACGTTTCTATATTGAGGAAGTGTATTGGTGATCCATCATAAGTTGCGCATATCAAGGATATTGATATCTCAGATTCTCTTTCTTATAAAGAGATCCCGATTGAGATACTAAATCATCAGGTTCGTCGGTTGTGGACCATGGATATGGCCTTGATAAAGGTTCTATGGAGGAACCATAATGTGGGAGTGGCTACATGGAAAGGGGAAGAGGACACAAAAGTCCAAGTATCCATTTCTATTTTTTGCTCTGGAAATTCGTGCAGAAGGTATGTGTTCTTCGTAACATCTTTTTTTTTGTGATTCAGTCAACAAAAAGATTGATGCCCTTGGTGTTTGTTTTCTGTCTTAAAGTTTAGAGTAGACACATCTAGGGGTGTAAATCGTGCTTATTCTACCTTGTTCTATCATTCAGGGATGAATGATCCAAGTGGGGAAGAATTGAAACACCCAAGGTTCTGGTCTTTAAAAATTTCCTAGGTTTTGAACTTTTTGGACATCATAAGACTCACCATACTAGTCGTATGGTATCGGTACGATTTAGTTGACCCGATCATATATTGTCCAGCATTGGGTAGTTAAGTTTCTAGTGTAGGTATGACTTGGTAGGTATGGGTCGTATGGTTGGGGACTTATTGTTGGGTTGGGTTGGTCCATCACTTAATCTGAAACTCAATAACTTGACTTGGATATGGGTATGAGTGGCTCACTAAGAGCCGTAAGGATAGGGTACGAGTCGTACCAAGGAGTCGTATGTTGCTTAGTGTTGATTGCTTTAGATTTTGTCTTGGATACGTTTCTAGGGTACTTGTCATATGCTTGGTTACGAGTTTACTTTTGTGGTCATACGTTGGTCAGTATGGAGACCAAGTTTCTACCCGGGGTACGAGTGATGGGTGCTACTCGTATGTTAGGGTACAGTTTGGGGAGATAGTCGTACCCTCATGAGGGAATTTTTACAGTTTTAGTTAGGAGTATTCTGGATATTTCCCCTCTTAACCCCTTTGACCCTTTAACGTAAAACACTTCTGGGACATCATTTACCCCATTATTCTAAATAAAAAACACTAGAAACACTCTCAAATTTCTCTCAAGCTCTTGGGTTGAGCAAAGGCTAGGGTTTCCTTAAAGGCAGTCAATTAAGGCTCTATGGAGTGGTTTATCTCCGCCTTCTTCATTATCTAAGGAATTTTTGTCCTTCCTCATTGTTAGTTCAAACTAAAATAATGTTTTCATAGTTTTATTATTGTATCACTTAGGTTTTGAAATATGTGTTAGGGGTTTTGGTTGTTTGTGGTTGGATAATATTTTCCCATGTTTTTCTTATGGTTTTCATGTTAGAATTATGGTTTTGAACATGTGTTTTCTTGGGAATGGTTGATTGATACTTGGTTTTGGAAAGTATATGCCCTCAACATGTTTGTTAAAATTCCAATGAGAATGCTTTTATCACATAGTTTGACTATTATTGATACCCTTGCATTGCATAAAAGGTAATGGAACTTAAATTGGTTTAAATTGTTTTAAATATATTGGAAAGGCCTTTGTGGCCATTATAATAGTTTAATTGGAAACTTTGGAGTCAAATTGTTTTAATGGTTTTGGTATGGAATAAATGGATAGACTTGCTAGCTCTAGTGTTGGTATGATGATACAAATGATTAATGTCTAATCAATAAGACTCCTTGGTAAATTGGTTGATTGTGTGTGAAAGGTTTTAATATGGGTTTAAAGAGGGAAGTGTTAGCAAAGCCATGAAAGGTGGCGGCCATAGGGGTACCAAATATGGAAACTCATGTTTGCCAATATGAGGTAGTCTTGGTGACCGTGTACATTATGACACTTATAATTTGGGAGATGTACTAGTTATCTAAGGTTCTTTTCTCCGATTCGTGTGGCTATCACGCACCGAGGCCCTTTCAATAGGTGGAGATGAATCCATATAGCCCATGGCTGGTTTTAGGTCGGCCAAGCAATACAATCCCAGGTAAAGGTTTTAAATGCATGCTAGATCCGGTTCCCTTCCCCTGCATGGAATATATATATGTACGAATGTGATTGCATTTGGTTATTCACTTGATCTTAAATGTTGGTATTATTTTATCCTTACTCTGAGTACATTCTTGCATTTACCCCCTAACCCGTCTTCAGGCATTTTATCACTACATAATACAGGAATCGTCCATACTCCTCATGCTCAGTGATCGGACTCAGGGACAACTTGTTCTGGATTAAAGTGATCGGCCATACTCCGTAACGCTCCATTTCATGTTAAGGATTTTTCTACCTACCTTTGTCTTTTCATAGACTTTGGTTTTGGCTATGGTTGGGGGCATGTCCCGACTAGATATTGTTTTACTTTTGATTGGAGTCTTTGTGTGACTACTATTGGTTTGTATGGGCGATTTCGGTATGTGTGTTAGCCTTGGCATTGGTATTGGTATTGGGGTTGACACCGTTGGACTGTATTCGATTTACAATTTTTCCATTTTGTTATGTTATATATATATTCAGAATTCATCAGACTTGGGAGTATAAAGTGGTTATGGTTGGGTCTTGGGGGAGGTTTTCGGTCCAGGGTGGGGCTTGAGGCACCCGGCACGACGAGGCCCTGCTTCGGGTCGTGTTACCACACAAACTGAGGAAAACCGAGGGAAAACTAATGCCACCTAGGAAATAGCTGTACCAATATATATGTATATATATATCAAGCATGCACCTAGCACACAGTCATATAGACCCTCAATGCTGGCAAGCATGGTTTCTAGTGTTCGTCCCTTGGGGCTTACACCTTCATGGTGAGCTACACATGTTCCTTTATGCCCAAATTAAAATAATTTGCACATAAACCAATCCATTAACCCAGGAGTCATTCATTAAGGCATTTACCACTTGGTATAGTCATTCCAATATGCTTGCAAGATAAATGAATTATGCCAAACCAAATACACATAACCAAATTAGACTCCCAAGTTCCACTTAACATAAAAAAAAGGCCACCAAGGCCATCCAAAACCTTTTTCATTATTTTATCCTTTAACAAAATGCTTTGGGTTCAAAAATGAGTTAAACCATGCAACTTTTCATATTCAAAATCAAGTTTACTAAGTGGGTTGAGGTTAATGCAATTATCAAGCCAAAATTCCATCAACTTGGGGAAATCCATGTCCCCCATTCCAACCATTAATACCATGCACCATTTCATTCCCAAGAAAATCAATTTAAAGCATGAATAATCAATTTAGAACGTGGGACAAGTAATTTAATCAGTAACAACCAAAACTCCTCAACCCAATTTCAAAACCCATAATTAAATCACATGAAAATCCATTAACTTAATGCCATAATGTAGAATTAAAGTAAGGGGAAGAGAAACATGCCTGAAATACAAAAGAAATTGAAAATATTTTGGAGTTCAGAGCTTGAATAGTGAATCCCTTGTGAAACCCTTGGAGTTTCTTGGTTTAAGTGTTGAAGAGGTAGGGGATGGTCTTTGATCCTTAAAAATGATAGAAAAGGGGAGTATTTTATGTTTAAATGTAGTATAAGATGTAAAAAGGACAAAAGACCCTCACCCAAAGTGAAAAAATAAAAACTGGATGAACTTAAAACAACGGCGTGGCACACCACTACCGCGGAGGTTAGCCTCCGTTACACACCAATATTGTGGAGGCTAACTTCTATGACACAACCTTATTTTGGAGGCTTACTGCCTTGGGGTCCCAAAATGACCCCGAACCCTTTTAAAAAAATCCAAAACTTCCCCAAAACACCCTTTTAACATCAATTTATGTAATTCAAAATGTACTGGAGCACTCCATGGAGAAATACTAGGACGGATGAAACCCTTATCAAGAAGATCCTTTAACTGCTCTTTTATCTCCTTTAGTTCAGCTGGAGTCATTCTATAAGGAGGACTGGAAATGGGATGGGTATCTGACAGAAGAATAATCACATAGGAATAATTTATGAAATTCATTAACCACAGGGAAAGATTGTAAAGAAGAGATTTCAAAGTTAGAATCCTTACCCAGAACTAGATGGTACATAAACCCTTTTGAAATTAATTTTTGAGCTTTAAGATAGGAAATAAACCCTCCTTTGGGCACTAAGGAACTCTCCTCCCATTATAATTTAGGAAAGTGAAATCTGACCCTTCAAGTCCTACAATACAGAGAAGCATAACACGAATGAAGCCAATCCATCCCTAAGATAACATCAAAATCCACCATATCAAGTTCTATCAAATCCACCAATGTCTTTCTATGAAAGATGGACACCACACAACCTCTATAGATTATTCTAAGAAAAATAGAATCATCCATCGGAGTAGACACAAAAAATAGGTTGGAAATACTTTCAGGACCAAAATCGAAGTAACAGTAACATAAGGAGTCATATAAGATATGGTAGAACCCGAATCAAGAAAATAGTAAAAATTATGAGAGCAAAGATATAACATACTAGTAACAACATCCAGGAATGCCTCTAATTCTTGACGAGTAGCAAGAGCATAGAGATCATTCCGTCTAGTGTAGGTACCCAAAGTAACACCCTTAGGTGCAGGAGCTGAAGAAGTGTCTACCAGAACCTTATTAGCTCCAGTAGCAACCTTGGCAGAAGGAAAATCTCACTGCATATGACTAAGCTAACCATAATTATAGTACTAATTTCTCCTCTCCTTACAACATCCATGATAAAATTGCCCACAAAAATGGCAAAAAGGATAAGGTAGGGATGATTGATCTCCTTTAGCATAAGATTGGACGCCCTATGCCTTAAGACTACTGCTATCCTGAAAATAACGATTGCTACAAAGCTTAGGATAAGGAGCACTGGTAGTCGAATACGAATTTCTCTAATTTTTCTTCTTAGTCTAATACCTACCATCTATACTACTATTATACTAACTTGCACCTTATATCTAAACTTCTTATTTTTCCTAGCTCCCATCCCTGCCTACATTTTTCTCATACTCAACCTGCATAAATCACCAGCCTGCAGATGTCCATATCATTAATCAGCATAGCATCCTTACATTCCAACACGAAATCATGGGACAAACTAGAAGCAAACTTTCTCATTTGGGACCTCATATTAGACACCAACTCTGGAGCATAACGAGCCAACTGCTGAAACTTTGGAGAATACTTTTTGACACTTATCTTACCCTACTTTAATTAACAAACTCCTCAGCTTTAGCTTTCCTCAGCTCCTGAGGAAAGAAGTGATAAAAAAAAACACCTGAACAGTCATCCCACACTACCTATTCAACATCATCACCCTTTATCTCTTCCCATTCCTTCTTACACTGGCAAGCAACATCTTTCAACTGATAGGAAATAAACTCTACACCCTCCAAATCATTAATATGCATCACCCTATTGATTTACTCTATCTTTTTAATGAACCCCTACAGATCCTCCTCTACCTTAGAGCCTGTAATGGTTGGGGGATTTAACCTTATACACTAGCCAACCCGGGTGAACTGAGATAAAAAGGTAACAAAACTAACACGGTCATACTGACAAGACTTCGATGCCACCAATTATGTAAGCATATGAATAGAATGATAAAAATCTGTATTTGAGATATCTTTCTGAGGTAACTGATCATAAGCATCACCGGCTCGGGAAGCATGAAGAGAACTAGTAGGGCCCAGACTCCACATAGGGAAGAACAGTCAGGAGCAGGGACCCTAGACCGGTCTGAGCTTCATAAATAAGGCGAGTCACCTTCACATTCTTCTCCGGTGGAACAGAGGTTCCAGTAGAGTTTCTATGAGCATTAGTTCTTTGGGGGGCATGATCTAGAATGCGAGAAAGCAAGGAGTTATAGAAGTTTTATAACACTAGACTTTATAGCCCAAAGTAGAACACAAAAAAGGACACATTCCTAAATGCCTTGTAGCCTCCTCCATATAAGCGTGGGACTCTACTCGACACAAATTTGTAAATACCCAATGACCCTAAACTATGCTCTAATACCATGATTGTCACTACCCAAACTAGGGCCTAGCCGTGATGGATATATTAAGCTCACCATGGATCAGAGACCACCCTCTAGACTAACCTCAAGAGCACAATAATCATAAAAATAAGCAAAATCCGATCAAACCAATGATAATAGTAATAGGAATAGATGAATCAAATGATGATTCAAAGAATTGAATCAACCCACACTTATCCACAAAAGCCTCTAAAACCAGGGTAACATCTGAGTCAGAACATGCCCCTGACTATGACTAAAAAGAATCCAAAAGAACTATGATAATAAGGAAAGAATAGTGAAACAATAAGGTCTTCTAAAGGATGGAGGCTCACCACTTTACATCAACTTAACAGACGAGCTCAACCATCTAACGCTCTAAATGAGCAATAGAAAACCCTGCATACCCTACATCATAAAATGATGTAGCATCTAGGGATGGTCATTGGGATATAACTTAAGAAATAAGGATAATATAATGTAATTAGAAAAATCTAGTTATAAACTATATGCACCACATTCATATACACACATATATATACACATATATATAGGATGTAGGGATAGAGAAGAGGGTCATGAACATGGGAGTTAAAAGATTTAACCTAAACTTGTTGCTCGATCCATCCAAAAGGTACCCATGGGCTATATAGGTCCATCTCCCCTATTGAAAGAGCCCCAGTGCATATTAGCCACATAAACTGAAGAAAAATTGAGGGAAAACTAAAGCCACCAAGGCAATAGCCATCCAAATATATATATATACATATATATATATACATATATATATATATATACATATACATATATATATATATATATATATATATCAAGTGTACACCAAGAACATGGTCATACAGACCCACAACACCGACAAATATGGTTTCCAGTGTTCGTCCCCTCGGAATTGTAATACCTCGCATGTTTCAAAGCTAGGAGACGAATCATTTTTCCTACATATGAAATCTCCTATCCTGTGATTCATACTTGATTACATTACTTACAATAAGTATCATAGAGATAATATAGCTTATGATGTGTTAAGCATGTTTATATGAGTCACTTAAGGTAATACAAGCTAAGAGTTTTTGAATCCATCAAGTTTTAGTGTTCGATTTCGTAAGGGTAATATTTGAACGAGTATAACTCAATGTTAATGTGGTATTTATGCATATTTCTACCCACAAAATTATAGAGAATAAAATTATCTTTCCAACGATACCAATTTCACCTTAATCCAATACCCGAGCGAAATGTTATGCCCATTTTTGTGAGAGACAGTAAGGGTATGCGATTGGTTAGGTGCCGCCCAACCAAACTTAGGCAATTGGTTAGGCGCTGCCCAACCTAGCTTGTACGATTACTTGGGAGCCGCCTAAGTCAGTTTCAAGTGCTAAAAACACTCCGTTTTGAGTTATTTTGAGGGTAATTAAGTCTTTTAACACTCCTTACACGTCCCTAAACTTAACCCTATGAAATTTATAGCCTCTAAACACATTACAAACCTATTAACATCTCAAATCTCATTATCCAAGAGAAACATAGGAGAAAAACAAAAAGTGTTGCACAATCAAACTTGAAGATTAAGTTTCAAGGAAATTCCTCTGTCAATCATCAAGAACCTCCCTTCCAAGGTATGCATAGTGTTCATCCACGGATTCCTTTCATTCGTGGAGTTCAAGAATCAATCTTTAAAATACAAAAGCTTGGTTGGTTGTGGTGATATGATCATACCTATGTTGATGCTTGTTTGTTTTGCTATATAATAGTATCGTGACTGTATATCTCATGAAAGTTATGTTGTTAGTTGAAAAACATGATCTTTAGATGGATTGATAGAATGCAAGTATGAAATCCACCTATGCCTTAAACAATGCATGCAAGGTGTTCGATAAAATGCCTAGTATGTTAGAACATCATATTTACATGATTTCATGATATCTAAATAACAAGTTCTTGTTATCCATACACTCCAATATGAATTTCCATGCAAATTATGTGTTGTTATTGTTGTGGTATAAAACATGTATGATAATGGAGATATAAATTATGTACACAAAATATATCCATGCTTTTCCTATCATATTTGAAATATTGAATAAATATATGAAGTATACTATCCCCTGCTTATGATATTGTGAATTGTGGACTCAAATCTTGTGAATCAAGTCATGTCATGTGTGTCAGTTTCCTCCTATCGAGTCCTGGGGGTATTTGTACCCAAAAAATATAGCTATGTTCCTAGTGCCATGTCATGTTTTCATGATACTATCAGTCAAGCCATGTTCAGTAAACTTTTTCAGTCTCATTTTACTTAGTACTCAGTAATCTACGTAATCTCAGTAATAATCCATCAGTCTACAGAATTCAGTAAATCTCAGTATCAGTATAATTTAGTTTAGTATTCAGTTCAGATATCAATAAACTCAGTCAGCTAATAGAACTCAGTAGCATTTAGTCAATTAACAGGATTCAGTAGTGTTTCGCTAGTCATCAAAACTCAATTCAGTTAAATAGAACAATAAGTAACAATTCAGTTAATTCTAGTATGAACTAGGAAATCAGTTCAGTATAATCAGTTCAGTGTCATTCAGTTGGGAGTAGGATTCAGCACCGAGCGAACCCAAGGATGGGAACTCACCTGCCAGTTCAGGGTGTGATTCTTAGTAGTCATCCTTGCATTCCAGAACTATGTAGACAGCATAGGTTGAGACATTTTAACCTGTCAGATTAGGGTTGATGAGGTTGTTTAACTTGTCAGTTTAGGGTTCTCGCCGTTCTCATTGAGTACCTGCCAGATGAGGGTTACTCACAGCTTGTCCTTACCAGTGGCGTGGTATTGACACCCTTCTAATCAGGGCAGAGATTGGACCCAGCTTAGCTATTATAGCATATTTGGGATATGTCAATTAGATAACTACTTCCCATCGTTTCAGTATCAGTATCAGTAAAAGAACTCAAATAGTTCTTCAGGATATCAGGACTGTCAGATACAGTAAGGAACTCAGCTAGTTCTATCAGATTTAGGACTGTCAGATATAGTCATTCATGCTATCAATTATCAGAACTCATGTTATCAGATATATCAGTTATCAGAATTTAGTTATCATTTATGATATGTTATCAGTAAATACATGTCATCAGTATTCATACTCAGTAGTCATGTTATCACGAGCTCAGTTTCAGGACTGTTATATACGGTCAATCAAATCAGTTTTTCATAATTAGAACCATAAAAAACAATTATTCCTTTATCAGTAATATAGTATCAGTCTCCCAGTATTCAGTAATACAGTATTAGTTCCTCACTTATTAGTGAATTACATATCAATATCAGTAAACTCAGTCATTCAGTATCTCAATATCAGTAAACTCAGTCATTCCGTATCTCAGCATCAGTAAACTCATATTGTCAGTATTCAGACTCAGTAGTCAGTATCACCATGAGTTTAGTTGCAGTTACGTATGTATGTATGTATGTATATATGTATGTATGTATGTATTCTCACATTTATATTAGTCAACATTGTTCATGCATATAAAACCCTTTGCATTTAGCTTACCTCACTCGTATACTCAGTTCATTCAGTCGTACTGATGCATTCATGCTATGGTGTTTTATTTGATGCCATAGGTACAGAGGCATGAGTTTCAGAGCAGCAGTAGCATTGCAGATTTTAGCATTCAGTGCTCCTCTTCATTCGAGGACAATATTATTATTACTTTATTACAGTATTTCAAATTAGTTTTTCAGTTCATGGAGTTAGTTGGAGACATGTTCCTTCAACTCCTTATTCAGTTCAGTTAGAGGCTTTCGAACTTAATGTCAGATTAAATGTTCAGACTTCAGTATTTATGTTCCTTTTTGGTATTGTTATACCATATTTTTTAGATATGTATCAGTATTCAACCTTATGGCCTTACAATTCACGTTTCTACATTTTTATGAGATATTATGCTGTTTACAGGTACAAATATCAGTCATGGGTTAGATTGTGGTCCTTCGGGGTTATGAGCACCGTGTAGCATTTCGGTTCAGAAAATTGGGGTGTTACAAACTTGGTATCAGAGCCTAAGGTTCAACAGTGCCCTAGGAAGTCAGATAGCTGCATCAAGTAGAGTCTTGTACATGGGCGTGTTGTCCACCACACTTATTTGCAAGAGGCTATAAGATGTTTTAGGAATAGTTTCCCTTCTTTCATGTCTCAAGATCATGCTATGGCAAGTTTCTCTAAGGAACCCATGTAGATTCACATCAGTCTCCCCTCATGTCAACCCTACCTTACTTTCAAGGTAACAGAAATAGTGAAGCTCAAGTCCTAAAGATAGGGCTTTCTCAAGCAGTCCTTGGAGACAGTTATGGGATTTTCCACATGCTCAGACAATATCCCCTCTGTTCAGTCATGTTCCAAAGTTGTACAAATTTCATTTATGATCATGAGAACTCCTTTGTAGACTTAAATCCAATTTTTGATATGCCGTTAGATCCCTTCTCAGAATCCTATGATAGTATAGACCTAGAATTTTAAGCATGGACCCAAGAGTTTAGCAGTAGATGAGTTGGGATAGTATTATCTAGTCTGATTAGATTATGTATTCATGGGAATAGTTGTACCAACATGAATTAGTAGGTTTGAACAGTGCTAGCAGGAGAGTAAGAATTTAAGTTTATTGACTTAAAATTAAGCCTGAAGGTGTGAATATGATATTAGCAGTATACAAGGAAACAGAATCAGATGATGTGTTTAGTAAGACAAGCAGGTGTTGAACAAAATATAGGTATGTGATAATAGATCAAGTGACCAAGTCAGTCCCTCAGACTCCAGTAGTAGATCCAGTATGTATAGAAAGCAGTAAGGGAAGACAATTCTTAACCCATCCTCATCTTAGTGCAGAGTTTTGCACTTCAGCTATCATGAAACCAACTTAGGCATTGCATACCAACTCTATGGTCACGAACCATGCTCAAGTATCTCTTGTTCCTATAAATCATGTATGATTTTCGTTCCTAGGATAAGAGGTTCAGTTCCAGCTCCCTCAGTATTATGAATCATGTCCCATGAGTACAGAAACTCTAGACTCAGGTCATGCAGCTCATGAATCATGTACGCATATCACGCTTTCCAGTATAGCTTCCATGACTCATGCTATGCCCCTACAGATTAGATATATTTAGACTACGTCATGTTTATCCTCAGTTCAGACCTTATTGGTAAATCCAAACTATTAATATTTTATTCTTCAAGTTTCAGTCATGTGTCAAGTTTAGTTTGTATCTATTTATGTTTTAGGTCCTCCTGATTTACTCCTCCAGTTAGCTCTCCTTATGGAACTGTGTAGTAATGAGCAGTTGTTTAGATAAGAGAAGATTGTTGCATGCTTACTTTGCACGAGGGTGTAGTTGTGAAGATAGGCTTGAATGTGATGATAAATGTGCAAGTAAACATCTAGCAAGGGGTTATATTTAGAAGTTGGGAAAGTACAAAGTGTAAGTGTAAATTTAGATCCTTGACTTATGTTAGTCCCCAGTATGTAGCCATCAAAAAACTCAATTGCCAACTCAATTATAGTTTCAGTATCCATCACTCAGTGATCATTGTTCAGTCCTTGAATTCAGTACTTTAGTATCAGTCTAAAACTCAGTTACATTGATAGTTCAGAAATCAACATTCAGTAAAGGACTCAGATAGTCTTACAGAACCATGACTTCAGTTACCAATTACTTAGCCTCAGAATTCAGTACTTCTGTACTAGTTATAGGCTTAGCTATTAATGTCATCTTCAGTTCAGTAACCTGATTTGAAACTCAGTTCAGTTCCAGACATGCTTGACCATAGCATTCTGGTTGTCAGTACTCAGTTATTAGTGTTTCAGTACCCCAGTTTATAGAATACCTCAGATCCATGTCGTACGCTTGGTATCACATTTTCAAATAATACAGACTTCATGAATCCATGCTTAAATACCTCATTCTACTCAGTTAATCCTTATCTCCTATGCATAAAACTCTAAAATCTCAGCCCATCTATTCATACTAAGTACAGTTTAGCTTTATAGATCCAGTATTCAGCTATCAGTTATTTAGTTAATCAAATAAGTTAGTATATTTATGCACTCATGTTCAACTCAGTTCATGTATCATGTCTCAGTTTCAGATCCTAGCTATTCAGTCATGACTCAGTTCCTAGGTATCTTGCGCATCGCCTCAATTCCCCTCAGTAGCTCATCCAAGTCAGTATTTTTTGAGGGACATAGTGTCCCAATATGGAGATACATCATACCCCCAAACTTTCATGACATAAACATGCTTCTCTCTTTTCTTTTGATGAATCCAGTTTGGAGAAGGGGTACTCATAAGTTAACCCTCAAACTCCAACTTTAGTCATATGCCATGTTTTCAAGTTTTAGTTCAGATCATGATATTCAGTATATCTACCACATCCCAGACTCAGTTATGTTCTCATGTTTCCGATCATGCTTATGGAGTAATTAATCTCAAACTTATCGGTATTTTCAGTTCAAGGTAACAGTTTTACTTAAACTTACTCATTCACATGTTCATATTTCAGTACAAAACTTGGTATTCAGTTCCATGCTTAGTTTTTAGTTCAAACTTGATACCTTTACCATTGCATGTTCATGAGTAAATTTAGTCATGAATTCACGCATCAGATATGGGTGATCAGCTCATCAGTACTTTCAGTCATGCATTCACGTCTCATGTCAGTCATATAATCATGCATTAGATATGCATGGATTCAGCCTTTCAGTTGTGCATCAGATATGTATTCTCATTTTGAGAAAACTCAATTTATTAGAATCCTCAATCTTATATTCATGAATCAGTTTCCCATGCATTAGATATGCATGTTCAGTATGTTGTGCTCAGCTTTCAGTCATGCTAGTCATGAACCCATGTTTCAGTAGTGTATGTCTTGTACATACTTTATCTTATCATCTCTACCACCTCAGTTAATTTCCATTCGAGGACGAATGTTCCCAAGGGGGAGATATTGTAATACCCTTCATGTTTCTAAGCTAGGAGACAAACCATTTTTCTACATATAAAATCTCCTATCCTGTGATTCATACTTGAGTACATGACTTACAATGAGTATCCTAGTGATAATATAGCTTATGATGCATTAATCATGTTCATATGAGTCACTTAAGGTAATACAAGCTAAGAGTTTTTGAATCCATCAAGTTTTAGTGTTCGATTTTATAAGGGTCATATTTGAACGAGTATAACTTGATGTTAATGTGGTATTTCTGCATATTTCTACCAACCAAATTATAGAGAATCAAATTAGCTTTCCAACGATACCAATTTTACCTTAATTCAATACTCGAGCGAAAAGTTATGCCCATTTTCGTGAGAGACAGTAAGGGTATGCGATTGGTTAGGCGCCCCCTAAAAAAACTTAGGCGATTGGTTAGGCGCCGCCCAACCTGGATTGTGAAATTACTTGGGCGCCACCTAAGTCAGTTCCAAGTGCCCAAAACACTTCGTTTTGAGTTATTTTGAGGGTAATTAAGTCTTTTAACACTCCTTACACGTCCCTAAACTTAACCCTACGAAATTTATAGCTTCTAAAAACATTACAACCCTATTAACATCTCAAAGCTCATTATCCAAGAGCACCATAGGACAAAAAAAACTAGGGTTGCACAATTAAGCTTGAAGATCAAATTTCATGGAAATTCCTCCGTCAATCATCAAGAACCTCCCTTCCAAGGTATGCGTAGTGTTCATCCACGAATTCCTTTCGTCCGTGGAGTTCAAGAATAAATCTTTAAAATACAAAAGCTTGGTTGGTTGTGGTGATATGATCATACCCATGTTGATTCTTGTTTGTTTTGCTATATAATAGTATCGTGACTGTATATCTCATGAAAGTTATGTTGTTAGTTGAAAAACATGATCTTTAGATGGATTGATAGAATGCAAGTATGAAATCCACCTATGCCTTAAAGAATGCATGCAAGGTGTTCGATAAAATGCCTAGTATGTTAGAACTTCATATTTACATGATTTCATGATATCTAAATAACAAGTTCTTGTTTGCCATACACTCCAATATGAATTTCCATGCAAATTATGTGTTGTTATTGTTGTGGTATAGAGCATGTATAATAATGGAGATATAAATTATGTACACAAAATATATTCATGCTTTTCCTATCATGTTTGAAATGTTGAATAAATACATGAAGTATACTATCCCCTGCTTATGACATTGTGAATTGTGGACTCAAATCTTATGAATCAAGTCATGCCATGTGTGTTAGTTTCCTCCTATCGAGTCCTGGGGGTATTCGTACCTGAAAAATATAGCTATTTTCCTAGAGCCATGTCATGTTTTCATGATACTCTCAGTCAAGCCATGTTCAGTAGACTTCAGTCAGTCTCATGACTCAGGAAAACTCATGTAAAGGCTGTATCAGTTCAGTTTTACTCAGTACTCAGTAATCTACGTAATCTCAGTAATATTCCGTCAGTCTATGGAATTCGGTAAATCTTAGTATCAGTACAATTTAGTTCAGTATTCAGTTCAAACATCAGTAAACTCAGTCAGCTAATAGAACTCAGTAGCATTTAGTCAGTTAACAGAATTCAGTAGTAGTCCGCTAGTCATCGGAACTCAATAAACTTAGTCCATGTTCAGTTCAGTTAAACAAAACAATTAGTAACAGTTCAGTTAATTTTAGTACGAACTAGGAAATAAGTTCAGTATAATCAGTTCAATGTCATTCAGTTGGGAGTAGGATTCAGCACCGAGCGAACCCAAGAATGGGAACTCACCCGCCAGTTCAGGGTGTGATTCTTAGTATTCATCCTTGCGTTCCAGAACTATATAGCTATTATAGGTTGAGACATCTTAACCTGTTAGATTAGGGTTCATAAGGTGGTTTAACATATCAGTTTAGGGTTACCACCTATCTCATTGAGTGCCTGCCAGATGAGGGTCACTCACAGCTTATTCTTACCAGTGCACGGTATTGACACCCTTCCAATTAGTGCAGAGATTGGACCCCAGCTTAGCTATTATAGCGTATTTGGGGCATGTCGGTTAGATAACTACTTCTCATAGTTTCAGTATCAGTCTCAGTAAAAGAACTCAAATAGTTCTTCAGGATATCAGGACTGTCAGATACAGTAAGAAACTCAGCTAGTTCCATCAGATTTAGGACTGTCAGATACAGTCATTTATGCTATACGTTATCAGAACTCATGTTATCAGATATATCAATTATTCGAATTTAGTTATCATTCATGATATGTTATCAGTAAATACATGTCAGCAGTATTCATACTCAGTAGTCATGTTATCACGAGCTCAGTTTCAGGACTGTTATATATGGTCAATCAAATCAGTTCTTCATAATTAGAACTATCAGAAACAATCATTCCTTTATCAGTAATATAGTATCAGTCTCCCAGTATTCAGTAATACAATATCAGTTCCTCACTTATTAGTGAATTATATATCAATATCAGTAAACTCAGTCATTCAGTATCTCAATATCAGTAAACTCAGTCATTCAGTATCTCAGCATCAGTAAGCTCATGTTATCAGTATTCAGACTCAGTAGTCAGTATCACCATGAGTTTAGTTGCGGTTACGTATGTATGCATGTATTCTCACGTTTATATTAGTTAGCATTGTTCATGCATATAAAACCCTTTGCATTTAGCCTACCTCACTCGTATACTTAGTATATTCAGTCGTACTGACGTATTCGCGCTATGCTATTTTATTTGATGCCATAGGTACAGAGATACGAGTTTCAGAGCAGCAGTAGCATTGTAGATTTCAGCAGTCAGTGCTCCTTTTCATTCGAGGACAATATTATTATTACTTTATTACAGTATTTCAGATTTGTTTTTGAATTCATGGAGTTAGTTGGAGACATGTTCCGTCAACTCCTTATTCAGTTCAGTTAGAGGCTTTCGGACTAGATGTCAGATTAGATGTTCAGACTTCAGTATTTATGTTTCTTTTTGGTATTGTTAAACCATATTTTTCAGATATGTATCAGTATTGAACCTTATGGCCTTACAATTCATGTTTCTGCATATTTTATGAGATATTATGTAGTTTATAGGTACAAATATCAGTCATGGGTTAGCTTGTGGTCCTTCAGGGTCATGAGCACCGTGTAGCATTTCGGTTCAGAGAATCGGGGCGTTACAGGAATTTATACCTTCACGATGAGCTATATAGTTTCCTTTAAGCCCAAATTAAAATAATTTGCACATAAACCAATCCATTAACCCAGGAGTTATTTATTAAGGCATTTACCACTTGATAGTGTCATACCAATATGCTTGTAAGTTAGATTAATTATGCCAAATCAAATGGACATAACTAAATTAGACTCCCAAGTTCCATTTAAAATAAAAAATTAAGGCCACCCAGGCCATCCAAAACCATTTTCATTCTTTATTCCTTTAATGCATTGAATTGGGTTAAAAAATGAGTTAAACCATGAAACTTTCCATATTTAAAATAAGGTTTACAAAGTGGGTAGAGGTTAATGCAATTATCAAGACAAAATTTAATCAACTTGGGGAAACCTCTATCCCCTATTAAAACCATTAATACCATGCACCAATTCAGTCCTAAAATATCAATTTAAAGCATGAATAATCAATTTAGAACATGGAAAAAGTAATTCAATCAGTAACAACTAAAACTCCTCAACCTTATTTCAAAAACCATAATTAAATCACATGAAAATCCACTCAATTAATGCCACAGTGTAAAATTAAAGTTAGGGGAAGAGAAACATGCCTGAAATTCACAAGGAATTGAAAACAATTCGGAGTTCAGAGCTTGAATGATAAATCCCTTGTGAAACCCTTGGAGTTTCTTGGTTTAAGTGTTAAAGAGCAATAGGATGGTCTTTGATCCATAAAACTGAGGGAAAAAGGTGTATTTTTTGTTTAAAGATCGTACAAGGGGTAAAAAGACCAAAAGACCCTCACCTCAAGTAAAAAAACAAAACCTGGACAAATTCCAAACAACAGCTTAGCATGCCAATATTATGGAGGTTAGCCTTTATGCCACGCCAATATTGTGGAGGTTAACATCGGTGACACAACTTTATCGTAGAGGCTTCCTACCTTAGGGTCCCAAAATTATCCCAAACCCCTTTTGATAAATCCAAAACTTTTCCAAAGTACCCTTTTAACATCTCTAACATAATTCAAGTCAAAAATTAATATTATGCACGTAGGAGGGTAAAAAATAAAATAATTAAAATTTTAAGTTGTCTTATAGGTGGATCCTCAACCATAGGAGTAGGAATATCACGTTCCTCATGAATTTATGGGATACAGTAGGGAAGGACTGCTTCTCTCCTTTGTTGGTAAAAACATTGCTCGAGCTCAAGATACGGTAGTGTTTCTCAAGCTCGGGATATGATAACATTTCTCAACCTTGAGATACGGTAGCATTGCTTGATCTGCAAATTCAGAAGACAAAATCAAGTGAATAGCTCCAAGGAAATAAAAAAATAAAAGTAAAACTAAAGCAATTGTCATTCCCGGCAATGACGCCAAAAAATTATTGTGCCCAACCGTACACACAAGTGTACATGGTCCACCCAAGTAATATAGTGGACTTAAGAAAGATAAGTATCAACCCCAAAGGGACTAATGTTAATCAACTATCTAATTTTAGTTCAACTATAAAGATTCAATTAGTGCAAACGTAACCAAGAAAGTTTGAAAGTTATGACGTAGTATTAATAAAATAATGCGTTAATGTAAGGGTTTGAACAATCAAAGAGGAGAAACCCATAGTCAAGGAACTAGGAACAATATAATACATTATATAAATTTATTGGTTAGGTTAGTTGTCTTGGTTGTTGGTTCACATGATCAATGATACGACTATGGCTTTCCGGACCTCAAATCAATTATCTAACTTAGCCCCCACAACTACATCGTTGAGTAGGGATGCGAGAACTAAGTCAAATTCACTTATAATATATCATGTAATTGAATCAAATAGGTCAATTAAGTATATTCCTATCCTAACCACAAATCATAACTTTATTCAAGTAAGTTGACGATCCTATTCTAGTCATCCCATGTTCTACCCTATCATTTATCCTTACGGGTTCACAATAGAGTTAAACATGCACTATAAGGGTATAAAATCCTTAAAATAGTGATAAAAAGTTTAAAAAAAAACCAAAAATGATAAACAACAAAAACCAAATCAATTTATAACAATAATACTCATGTTCTTGGCCTTAACCCCGGAAAAGAGGGTTTAGTCGATCATGTACATAACTATAATCACAATGAATGACTATATGTAAAAATATATAAAAAAACCAAATTAATGGAAAATAGCCCTAATTGAATTTTTATCCAGATTCCCTTGAAGTCCCAAGGTCGTCCAAGGTGTGAAACATAACAACTAAGTGTCCTATTTATACTTGGACATAAGCTGCTGATATTGGCATAGGGGCATGCTATACCCTTATCGCGTGGAATAGGGAACGTGGCTTGCAATAATTGTAGTTAGATACTGTAATTGATTATTTAGGTTGATACAAAGGGTGTGTCACATCCCTAATGTGGTGCCTAAGGTCCGCGTCACTTCAATGGTCAAGTCTTGTCCCATGTGTTTGTTCATCTTTTCCAAGCCCTGTGGTGTTGTTTAAACTTGATTTACAGCTTTTAAATAAACTATATATCATTATTATAAACTCAAAAATCATTCTATATCATCAAAAACCATATATTAGAGCTCCAAACAGCATACAATCCAAGATGATGAACTAGTAACTTAAGCTAAGAGTACTAGCTTTGTCCTTTTGATCTTTAACTTAGTGTTTTGTCTCTTGGATTGTTTAAATTTAAAATTAATCACTATAAACAAGTATACACATATAATTACTAAATTATACCTTTAGTAACCCATTACACATACTACAATCCATCGAGATCAACTAGAACAACACATAGCTCAAGCTAGTAATGCTAGTTTTCTCGTCAAAACTCTAAGTGGACAAATTAATTCAAACCTTGTTTGAAACACACCTTAAACATCGTAAGCAATTACTTTGACACTTATATGATAAATTATATCTTTAAAAACTCATTAATCACACAATAAGTCCTCAAAACAAGATAATTAAGCCCGAAAATAACGCTGGGGTGCATAAATCCACCTCATATCACTTATTCTTTTTGATTCTTTCCTATTATTTTTATAGAGTTTCAATTATATTTTGATATATATGAGGCATACCGTATATACTCCGTCTATCATAGTATACA